>CM060950.1:93754011-94036511 GCA_030765055.1 Mantis religiosa
GCCCGCAATAAGCTGAACTTTTGTTGCTATTTTCAGTTTTTTCAGTCTCTGTTTAACAATACCCCACAGATTCTCTATTGGATTTAAATCAGGGCTATTCCCCGGCCATGGTAGTACTTTTACATTGTTTTCTTTGAGGAACTCGGTTACAGATTTTGCTCTATGGCAGGGAGCACTGTCATGCATGAACACAAAATCACCATTTGGAAACCATTCTTTACTTTGCGGAAATAGTCTTGTTTCTAATACACTTTTATACTGTTTCTGCTCCATAGATCCCACAACTATGTGTAATCTTCCAGGTCCATGGACAGACATACAGCTCCAGACTATTTTTGATGTTGGGTGCTCTACTCTTTGATCGACACACTGAGGGGAAAATACTTCTTTATCTGTCCTTCTCACATATTGGCTGCTCTCTTCACATACTTCAAACATGGATTCATTTGAGAAAATTACCTGAAACAATAAAAACCTCTATTAATATTAAACAGTTTTAAAATTGCTCAAAGATAGTATAACAAAACCAGCAATGAGAGAAACAAAGTTAAGGCTGTTTATTTCATTTCCACAAAATTTACATGTACATCTTTTAATTTTATGCTATATACAATTTTCATACTATTTACCTTTCTCCAAAATTCCACTGGATGTTTCTGCATCTCTTTGGCCCATTCTAAACGTTTTTGCCATTTCAGGTGTCAGTTTAGTCTTTTTACGAGGCCTGCGTGCTGGTAAGCCTGCTTCACATAATATTCTGCGAACTACTGTAGCTGATATTTCTGTACCGTACTGCTTTAGCTGATTACTGAGGTCAATGCTGGTTGCTCTTCTATTTTGTTTTGCCACCTGCACGAGTTTTCTTTGCATCCTTGGTGATAGCTTTCTTTTCCTCCCGCATTTTCCATCCCTTTGTGAGGTCAACGTCTCACCGAATGTTAAAGCTTGATTAATGCGACTAACATATTTTTATGAAATACACAATTTCTTAGCTATTTCACGTTGTGGATAAAGATTTTCCTTCAAAATACTCAGTTGCAGCTACTTTCCTTCGGGATAAGTCAGTAGTTTAACCCATAACCTCCTCACTTTTGAATCAATGCGAATGCTGAGGATAAGTTACACGATGTTACCTGGCTTGAGATCAATTAATAATAACTACTGAGGATATATTAGCCATAAAACACAATAACGGCAAATATTAACAATCTTCAGTTACTACATTCACCAAATGAAACCTCACGTTCAAGAGGTCCCGAGTTCGAATCTCGGTCAGGGTGGGTTACCTGGGTAAGGTTTTTTCCAGGGTTTTCCCTTATCCTGAAAGACGAATGTCGGGTAACTCTAAGTTCTATAGACCCTGGGCTCATTTGAGCGTCATTTCACCCATTCCCATTCATCGTCCGATATGACTTAACGTTGGAGGACGTAAAATTACAACAACAACAACAACCAAATGAAAGCAATATCACCAAACAGTTGGATAAACAGACATGAAGAAAATGGCTGCTCTTAATTAAGAGCTACCACCATATTGCTATAAATAAAAGAAAAATCCCTCATCTATTATTAAGAGAGAGATTTCATTGAATATGCTCCACATTATAGCAAGGAAAAGAAATACGACAAATTGATATAGGTTACGGCGGTAAATAACTATTATTTTGAATGTTAAACTGAAGCAAAGTAAAAAAACATGAATGAGTCTAATAATTTGCACACGTCTATACAACTCTGGGAGCATATGACATGAAACAGCAGTATTTGCCTACCGACCTAATAAAGAACCCAAGGCTAGATTAACCGCCTGACAGGAATCAAAACCAGGACCCCCCAAAATGCGAGTCTTACCGTTGCAGCTGAGCCAAACCATTCGTGTTTTTCGGGGGAAATCATCTAAGGAGTAGTACTTCAAGTGAAAATAGAGAAATAAATGTTAGGTGGTAAATTAACTCTGGCAGTTATTATTCTTAGGTTTTAATTCCGTACCCTGAGACTCAGACAGGGAAAGCTACAAGCACACCCATTACAGTTTCTCCGGTCTTCACCATCTGGTCTACAGTGTATGCACCGACTACAACAGGAAATTTGCTTCATATTAGAGCTGAGTTTGGTTTCCTCCCAATCTATTTCTGGAACACCAAACGAATATATTATACTTACGAATTATAACCTGGAAATGTTTTGTGTTTGTATATGTAGGAAGAACACTGAGGGACTCCTTGCCAATATTCCATAGTCTGGCAGACTGCCTTGAGCAAGGATAACTATTAATATGCGTGCTCGTGCTGTGTTTACTACCTAGCAGACGGTATCTTCATAACTTACGTAAAAATGTAAGGCAATAATTGTTAGGCTAAAAAATTAGCGACCACAAAGAAAACCTACACAAAGCAGAAGAAACATAAACGAATCAAACTTCATATTAGCGTTGACATAAGAATGCTTCTTGTGAATTTACACGTATAGTGAAAATAATGTCACAGAGTACAGTAACCCCCAAAACAAATCACCATTTACAATTTATCACATTTATTAGTACTCCATTTACACATTTCATGGGACTTGACGTAGCTCCAAAATAAGTAATTATGCCATCAAATAGTTTGTGCTTAAAATTATACACCCGAAAAGTACAACTTTAAAGAAATATTATGAATGAATTAAGATGTTTAAAGATTACTTATGACGTAATTTTAAATGATAATGGAGTATCATAAAATTATTATTCCACTGACAAAGTGTAGTAATCTGTATCTCTAGTGTCAGTGGCTTGTGTTAATGTCCTCTGTCTAAAGCCTGAATACTAATTGATATACAATCCTGATAGTAATATTAAATGAGGAGCAAACATTCAAAACCTGCCATGACCACCACAAACGAAAAATGAGTTATACATGAAATCGCCTTGTTTTGCATTGGTTTCACATGTTCCCATGTTTATTTTCATTCAAAACCGACTAAGTCCCTGAGAAACAGCGTCTTAAAGAGGTGCTTCTCATTCAAAGTCTGCCATGTCCAACAACGGTTTTAAACCAGGTTACCTTGCTAGTTTCATTCAAAATCTGACGTGTCACTTTGTACGCTAAACATATTTCCATGGCAATTCCTTCAAAACCTGACATGTCCAATTTAGTTAATTTTTCATTTATGCTTATGTCAACAATGCTATTGCGAAGGTGTCCGCCAGTGTGTGAGATGCAAACATCTTAGTGCTTCTACTGTTGCCTTCAGCATTTCGTGGGTTTACTTTGAAGTGCTGAATAATAGAAGTTTCACATGGTGATGTTTCGGAAGGATCCAGGAAAAGGAAAATAAAATCCCTCGGCACGTGAAACTGATGAAATGGAAAGGTAAGTTAGGATGAACTCTGATGTTCTATATTGCAGCTTGGAATGCATTATTAGACGCCAAATGCATTGTGTCTTTTAAATTTAAATGAGCCATATAATTATTAATCATGCTAGACGAGATGTTCAATTTTAATAGAACTGTAGAAATCTGCAGAGAATTTCTTACTGCTAAATCACATAAAATTCCAACAATTAAAGCTCGTGCAACAGAAGAGCTAACTATCAAGGCCCGCGCTGTCAGTGCATTGTTGGTTCTCTGAAAGGGTTTAAAAGGCTTTGAAAGGACAACTGCAAGTTGAAGTCTTCTATGAAAGTGACATTGTTTATTTTATTGAAAGCACAACATAGTAGAAGAAATCCGAAGAAAAAGAACAAGAAGAAGAAGAAGAAGAATAGGTAACCAAAAACGCCATGGTGAAAAGGAAACGATGCTGTGTGTTTGCAATGAAGAGGAACCTATATTATGTTTGCATGTATAGTTTTGTCTTAAGAGAATAACAACAACAACAACAACAACAATAATAATAATAATAGTAATAATATTGATGATAATGATAATAATAGTAATACTAATACTAATACTAATAATAATAATAACAATAAGAAGAAGAAGGAGAAGGAGAAGGAGAAGGAGGAGAAGGAGAAGGAGAAGAAGAAGAAGAAGAAGAAGAAGAAGAAGAAGAAGAAGAAGAAGAGAAGAAGAAGAAGAAGAAGAAGAAGAAGAAGAAGAAGAAGAAGGAGGAGGAGGAGGAGGAGGAGGAGGAGGAGGAGGAGAAGAAGAAGAAGAAGAAGAAGAAGAAGAAGAAAGAAGAGAAGAAGAAGAAGAAGAAGAAGAAGAAGAAAGAAGAAGAAGAAGAAGAAGAAGAAGAAGAAGAAGAAGAAGAAGAAGAAGAAGAAGAAGAAGAAGAAGAAGAAGAAGAAGAAGAAGAAGAAGAAGAAGAAGAAGAAGAAGAAGAAGAAGAAGAAGAAGAAGAAGAAAGAAGAAGAAGAAGAAGAAAGAAGAAGAAGAAGAAGAAGAAGAAGAAGAAGAAGAAGGAAGAAGAAGAAGAAGAAGAAGAAGAAGAAGAAGAAGAAGAAGAAGAAGAAGAGAAGAAGAAGAAGAAGAAGAAGAAGAAGAGAAGAAGAAGAAGAAGAAGAAGAAGAAGAAGAAGAAGAAGAAGAAGAAGAAGAAGAAGAAGAAGAAGAAGAAGAAGAAGAAGAAGAAGAAGAGAAGAAGAAGAAGAAGAAGAAAGAAGAAGAAGAAGAAGAAGAAGAAGAAGAAGAAGAAGAAGAAGAAGAAGAAGAAGAAGAAGAAGAAGAAGAAGAAGAAGAAGAAGAAGAAGAAGAAGAAGAAGAAGAAGAAGAAGAAGAAGAAGAAGAAGAAGAAGAAGAAGAAGAAGAAGAAGAAGAAGAAGAAGAAGAAGAAGAAGAAGAAGAAGAAGAAGAAGAAGAAGAAGAAGAAGAAGAAGAAGAAGAAGAAGAAGAAGAAGAAGAAGAAGAAGAAGAAAGAAGAAGAAGAAGAAGAAGAAGAAGAAGAAGAAGAAGAATAAGAAGAAGAAGAAGAAGAAGAAGAAGAAGAAGAAGAAGAGAAGAAGAAGAAGAAGAAGAAGAAGAAGAAGAAGAAGAAGAAGAAGAAGAAGAAGAAGAAAGAAGAAGATATTTAGTGAAGTGCATAGGAGTATTTGCAATGAAAACTGTATGTGATTTAAAGGCTAATATATTTGTTTCATTCAAACAAAGACAAGTCCATTTCTAGTTCAAACAAACCATGATATGTCCTAACCTTTCAATGAAATTTGGCATTAGGCTACATACTAATTCCGCACATTTTGATTACTATTTTAAAAAATAATTATATCGAATACCTTCTGTGCTGTATGTTTTGGCTTTTAGCTAAAATTCAAGTTAAGTGGGCATATGCTTTGAATGTTTTCTCCTCAAATATTCTTCACATTCTTCTTATTACTACTATTATTGCTACTATTACTATTTACTAGTACTATCTCTCCATGGGTGGAGATTACATGTGTAGCACAATACATAAACTGAAACAATTAAAAAAGGTAGTGATAAATAGTTACATACAGTTTAATAATTGATAAACAAAGGACATATGTTACATACTAAATATCTTAATGCTTAAGGAGACAAATGGGTGAAATTTTGCCTAAAAAGAAATGAGAGAGAAGAACTTATCAAGTCTCTGGCGCAGTTTGACATATTTACTTCCATGAACGACTTTGAGTCACTCAAATACCTCATTTAAAACATTTAAAAACTCCATATATGCAGCATCTTTAAGAACTTAGCAGATTTCAAAGCAAAATTTCTCAAGTTTATAGCTTCAGCATTTAAAAATACCTCAGGTGCCCCTTGCAAGAAAGTTCTATTTCATTTCAAAAAAGAATTTAAGACATACGTTAAAAAGGTTCAAATGTTACTGGACTTAGATATGTAGCTTCAAATATGCTTTGTAGTCTTCAGTTTTTAAAGCTTTGTATTTTTATTTTATTTTAATTAGAGGTTATAAACTAAAACATTTAAAAATTTAAGAATATCGAAACATTACAACTGTGTTGCTAATAAACTTGTTCACGAAGCCTTACATAGATTTCGTGTGCTTAACCGAAATGTATGGCCTATTTTTAGCACAATGACAAAGTATTAAATACTAATATGTTTATAAATAGTGAAGAATATGCTTAAGAACGTGAAGAATATACTCTTGTACATCGCTTTCTCTTAGGATATAGGTTTGCAGAATGCGTTTCAGGAATGTTAAGAAAGGCTTGCTTATTTAGGAAATTTCACATTAATATCGCTTATAAGCTAAATTAATTTAAATGTGATCACGGTGGGAATGCAAGTTTACAGCAATAGGATTAAGTATGAGTTAGCTTATTGCATCGTTTTCGTTGTTTGCCGTGAGATGAAGCAAAAAATTAGAACATTCAGGGAGAGCCACCAGCTGATGTCACGAAGCCGAAAGTGCGAGTGTCATTTTTGTTTGGTTTCTAGTAATAAGTTGACCAGTGAGTATTGCAGTTGTTGTGAATCAGTTTGTCAGAATAATTGCGCAATCAAAAATGAGATTGGTCTTAAAGCAGTGAACGTGGAGATGTTTGAGCAGCGTAATTTGGTACGTGCCATAGAGACATAATGGAACATTAGACTATCATGCTTGCTATGCGTATTTGGAAAAATTGAAAGTGATTGTTAGTAGTTAGTATTTGACTAATTTTTCTAGTGAAGATCAAGTAGGTTTAATAAGACTTCGTCATTTTTGTCACAATGCAGATATATTGTGGTCTCCTTCCGGTTTGATAAGTATACAAAGTAAAGTAAATTTACCGTATATGTAACAATGTAAAATTGTTTTTTGTATTATTACTATTTTGCATTATTAGAGATATATAGAACCTATGTACCAAACTTTGTAAATTCTTGGAATTATAAAAGTAGATTGTAAGTATCCACTCTGAAACTTTTGTTTAAGAAGCTTCATATATAATATATTTTCAAGTGTATTGGCAGAGAATTATGGCTATAGTTTGGATTCAGGAATGAGTGTCACTTTTTTCTTCTTTGGTTTTAATCTAAGTTGCCTCCATAAACTTCGACAAAAAGATCAAGTGCTGAAATTCTTATTGTCTTTTTCTGTAACATGAAAACCTTTTTGAAGTAAATATAAGTCCCCGAGTAAGATTTGGGATAATGAATGGGCTTATTGCTGTATCATAATCAGGAATGAGGCCATATTACACAAAAACGTAACAAGTAACTAAAATGTGCCTATTTTAAGACGAATTTTGCTTAGGAAACATTAACGGGAATGACTACGTTATATTGCACTATGTATTAAAAAGTAAAACGTCCAACATGAAGGTACGTGTGCACAATAGAAAACTGTCCGCTCTTCAGTCTGAATTTGAATCCTCCATGTGCTGTAAGGCAGCAACTATGGCCCAAGCATATCGGAATGTTGACGCTAGGCAGCTCGAGAAATAAATGGAAATAAGTAGATGCGATGTTCCGCGCCATATGTCCATCACCGCTATACACCAAGAAATCTAGAGCACCTCAAAGATGAGAAGCAACGGAGGGAAAGAGGATCGATGGAAATGAAACTGCGGTAGATGGGAAACCACCCAACCATTCGCCTACTATCAGTAGGGGAACCCACGAAAGCCCCAAAGTCAAAGTGACTGATCAACGAACATCAAAACTGGGACCTTTCGAATGCGAGCCTCACACGTTACCGCGGTTAAAAATAGAGTTACATAGTCTAGTGTTATAGCAAAATGTACTTCGACGAAAATTATATATAAATGTTTTTGAACTGGAAGGAGGAGATGAAAGCCATAATAAAGTGAGAATTGCAACAATGATGTTAAATTTCTTTGACTTTCTCTACACGTCATAATTTATTTTATATAACTTTCACAAAATATTCTTATGAAAGCTTACTTTGCTATCTACTTCATACCAGCTTACGCACGAGGGCGAGACAATAAACACTGATAGTTATTTTCTTTTTAGCACACAGCAAAGGCACACTGTGGAAACAATTTTGCATGGTGTCAATGCATCAGCTCTGATTGGTGGGTAAAGAACATGCTCGCTTGAGCATGCGTTTGTACACAGGGGACGAACAAGTAAGTCAGTTCGCCAGCCGCCTATAGAGGAAATGGAGGTCTTACACGAAGAACAATATGCTACATTGAAGTTTTGCTTTCGTTTACTGTAATCCGTTATGGAAGCTTACAGAATGTTGCAGGAGGCATATGGTGGTGATATTCTGCCACAGTCCACAGCACATCGATGGTTCAAGGAATTTAAGGAGGGTCGTGTTTCAGTTCCAAAGCTAGGTAGACCAGGTGCTCCAGCAACAGGAATAAACGAAACCACGATTAACACAGCTGGAATCGTTGTTCATGAAGACCGAAGAATGACAACTGACAGCCTTGCACACATGTTACAGATTTTCCATGACAGTGTTTTTGTCAATTCTGCATAATGACTTAAATATTAGACGTGTTTGCGCGAGGTGGGTGCCCAGATTATTTACTTCGGATCAGAAGTTGATATGGATGAAAGTGTGTATGAAACTGCAAGGTCTGGTTGAGATGCATTGGGATTCATACCTAAATTCCATAATTACAGGTCTTTCCCTTTTTGAAAAAGGAACTGAGGGTTTTGCTACTTTGGAGGCCGCCGAGAAGGCACAGGAGGATATAAAGAAGATGTCAAAGGATGGCTTCCGCATGTTTTCCAGGACCGGCAGAAGCATTGAGCAAATTGCAATCAGTTCAACGGAGAATACTTTGAGAAAGACCACACCAATCTGTACCAAGACTAGCCTATTTGTGTTAAAAAACACACATTTTCACTCTTTATTAACTTGCCCTCGTACATATGCCAGTTTGAAAATTCCATACTCTTTCCATAAAATCGCGAAAAAAATTGTATGGCCTTAGTATTTTATTAAATTATAAAATGTTGAAAAATCAAACAATAAGAACTAAAATGGCTGATGCCACAAACGGTTATTTGTAACGTTTTTTTAAGGAGAAGTACACCTTTTAAATATTAATTTTTATTTATTATAATTTCTCCGTTCTCGTACCAGATCATAGGTACAAAACTCCTTCACAGGTTTTCTCACGTAACTAAAGATGAGTATATACATTTTTTCCATGTAAATATCTTAAAACATATGGTGTTTTCACCAACATCGTTAGAGTAATTGAGCTGAGAAAATCAAATATATAGAATATTTCCATGCAAACGCTAGTTTGGAGTGTGTCACTTTCTTAAAAATCTGCGTGTCTTATCTATTAAGGATACTTAACTTAAATAACAAGTTCTGTATTTGTCCAGTTGTACCTACTGTGAAATATGATACTTCTTCTATCTACCAGTTACGTGACAGAGAAAATAGATGTATTGGAAAGTGATTCTTGGGAGCTAAAGGAAAATGGAGCTTAGACATATAGTCACAACAATGATTAACTTGAGATGTTTTTTAAGACCACGTATCAGCTCTTAAAATATGTTGAAAATGCATACTTTAGGAATTACTTCTTTGGTACGTATTACATTGGAGGAAACTGCATGCGAAAAATAAATCTATTGTGAAAGCTTATGTTTTCTTCCTCTTCTTTTTCTCCTCCTTTTCCTCCCGTTCTCATTCTTCCAGTAATACATAGTTCCAAAGCCGGCTTAGTCTTCTTTATTTGGGTCTTCCGCGCATCTAATCCAAAGCTGTCGGTTCCCAATTTTCCATTTCAAGATCAGGTACAACCTTCATTCACTGAGTCCATCCATCTTTTCCTAGATTTCTTGCCGATCTTTTACCAAACATCATCCCCGTCATGAGCTTCATAGGAGTATCTCCTTAGTTCATCGTTTTTACTATGTTAAGGTGAGATGTTCTCGGCCTTGCAGTGAATGATGGTGTTTTCTAGAGCAAAATGCACGCATTTACCCCCCTTTAGGTCTAAGCACTTTGTTAAAAGTTTCTCTGGTGAATATATTTTATGCCGGAAGTGTGATGCTGGAAGGTCTGCAAAATATCCCTCTGTGTCTACCATTAATACTTCATCGAATGCAAAATTTTTTACCAGCAACCAGTTTCTTTGGATGTGGGAATGGTTTGAGGTCTGAGGGTGTGGATGTTCCAACAATTCGTACTTCACGTTCTCCAGGTCTCCCATTGCCAACGTACATTTGTGAGCAGATGCATTGTCCTGATGAAAGATGATACTTTTCTCTTACAATTTATGTCTTTTCTCATGACTTTTTATCCATTTAGTCCAGGAAACTTGCATAGTGTCTGATATTTATTCTTTTTCCTTGTTGAAGGTACTACGTGGTAGAACATCCAGGCGCATCCGAAAGAATGTAAAATAAGAAAGATGTTTACGTTAGCCTATCGCACATACACGGCGAGTCCGTGTATGTACACTCTGTATAGATGCAATCAAGTCTTCAAAATTGCAACGGTCATACATAAACAGGTGCGATAAATCATATAAAACAAACACAAATTAAGCACTTGTGGGCTGTGTGCCTGATATGAAAGGTTGGGCAACTATACCCAATTGTAAATTACCAGTCGCCTATTTTGTCACACAAAGGTACTTTGATACCCTCTTCTTTCTGCTTGTCACAATATTCAATCACGTTATATATGATTTCACGTGCCTGTCGATGTATGACACGTTACTGTCCAGAAGACATGACTACATCTGAACAGAGTGCACACATACTGACTCGTCGTGTACAAGTATGTTTATTCTTTTGATAGGCTTTAACGCTACGCCAAGCTACTAATATTTCGCTCTTCTGTAAATAAGATATCAAGCCAATGCAACAAGCTGTCATTGAAGGTCAACACACGCTTCAACGCTTTGTCATATTGTAATCAATGGGGAAAATCCCTTTTTCGTCCCCCCTCCACAGAACAGCACTTACCTTCCAGTACCTTTTCATCGAATGAAATTAACTTTCTGTAGTGCAAAGCTGCTAGATTCCACCCATTTCTTTGACTGCCGTTTCATTTCTGGCGAGTAGTGGTGAACTCATTCACAGCTTAACAAGTTACTGCATAAAATTGGTTATATTATTTTTAAAACGGCCCAAACTTTGCTATAAAGCTCGTTTTCGTATTTGATTTTGGTCAGCATTCAGCAAATGTGGCATTCAATTAGCACAGGGCTCGCTCATCTTTAATTCTTCAATTAATATACACCGTGCATGTTCTTCTGAAATATCTATGGTGTCAACTACTTTACATAAATTTAACCACCGGTCATCCAGTACCAATTTCACTCCTGCTAACGCTTTAGACACAGTTGTTCACATTTAAGGTGAATTATATTTGTTTTCCTTTTTATTTTTATTTTGCCATTGTGTGTGTTTTGATTTAAGGCAAATTAGTTGTTATACCGTTGTTTCATAGTGTATTTTTTCATTTTTTCCCCTTGGTGATTGCACATTTGGGGTGTCTTTCAAGTTTATCATCTTCAAGAGGCGTACACCTCCGTTCAAGTTAGAGGCCGCGTCGTGGCTCACAGGTTACACCGCTTGGCTCTCACCAAGGCGGCCCAGGTTCGATCCCAGGCGACCGCAAAGTGAGATTTGTGGTGTACAACACGGTGCTGGGGCGGGTTTTCTCCGGGATCTCCAGTTTCCCCCGCCATCTCATTCCACCGGTGCTCCATATTCATCTCATGTATCATCAGTGTCATCGCCTGCGGTGCCATATGTAGTAAAAGCGGGCGTAACCACTACACACACACACATTTCCGTTCAAGTTATGTTGTTTATTTATTAACTGAAGAAAACAAAGGAGTAGACTTCTTATAAACTTTCAAAAACTTTTGATGACATTTCGCTGCCGATAAGCCACTGAGTACAAAGTGAGGCGGTCCTTGCCCGTAAAGCACCTCGTTGAGCCCTCCCGGCACTCAACACCTCATAAGATATGACATGTGATAGGTGAGGACTACGGATGGGAGGTTTCCAACAGGTCGGGGTTTTTCTCAGGGTAGGTTTGCATGAGTACTAGCTTTTTGAGTTCCAGGGAGTGGGTGCGTCCTGACAGGGTGTGGGTATTATCACATATAAGACACCACGACCTTTGAATATCAAGTTTATTGTTATAATTAGTCCTCTCCACTCGCCACTATTGACGATGTTATTCGCACATTAGGCGCGAGATTTGAGACTTTCACGTTGCTGCGCGCATGACACGACTTATATGTATCGGTGTACGCGTTGTTCCTAAACGTCGGTAGTGAATTACTTCGCATAACGTAGTATTTCCGGAGGATTATTAAACAAAAGAACAGAGTTTGGTAACATCTAAATGACGTTGTAACGAGTGCAGTTTCTCTCATTCGCTACCACAGAGTGTTCGATAACCACTTAATGTGAGTTACTCCGTCTATCCACGAACGCGGACTCTGATGAAATTTCTGTACTTGTTGCCTCCCTCACACGCCGAAACAGAGTGAATTTCCTAGCAGACATCGGATGTCGCCATTACACGAATTTCCCCTTCCTTTCGCCGAATTTTGGACACTTTAGAGGTCATGTGACCGGTTGCTTGTCCCTTATAGGTTGTGTTTTATCCCTACTCTTGAATAAATAGCAATTTCTAGTGTATGAGGCATGTATTCCACGCGAATTTCTCTTTCCCACAGTCTAGCTAATTAATGCATAAGCATGTTTGGAACTGTGTGCCTTAGATTCCAGAGTCTATTCTCTCGTCACGTATTATTTTCAGGTCAATACTTATGCTGGCGCCGAGGGTCTATCGTTGGACAATGCCACTTTTGTCGGCTAGAAATACCCAAAGAACCTGTCTGTGCGGGACAATGTTCATTTTGCCCTCTCTCTTAACACGTTGGGTTCATGCTTTTAATAATATATATTGGGATTGCCTGTTTAGTATCTGCACTTGTATGCTTAATCATTATACTATATTTATTATAACTTTAATTCATATTGTGGTATCTATCCGCCCTTAATTATGCATGTAATAAGACTTTCGGGGTTATTATGATGATTTTGCCTAACAGGGACGGTATCAAAAGAATTGTCCTGAGGACGATATTTCAGTTTTCCATTTCAAGGAACACAAGTAACACGTATACTATCAATAGTCATTGAAACAAAACTGTTCAATATACTAGTTTGAAACTCATCACACAGTTGTTATGAAATATGTACCAATGTGAGAAAAAAATAAATTCACTGACCTCACCGCAATCTCTGAGCCAGGCCGAGAATGTCTCTTCCTTCCCCCGTAACTATTCTATAAATTGTAGTCTTTTAAATTGGAAAATTATGAATGATTCAGGTTCTCTAAATAGCTCATAACTTCCTTATTATATGTATATCTCTTTCTTCATATTCCATTCTGATTTATAGGCCATGTATTCTTCCTATATGAAAGGTTAATTATTGCTGTTAAAGAAATAATTGAAATAATATTAATTGTATAGATGATAAAATATATTCATCAAATTAGAGATTAAGTTGAACACTCTTAGAATGCCGTGTTTCTAAAATCAGGTGACTTTTTTAAACTATACACTTACTTTCTAATATTCTGGGAGTTTATATTGGTTTCCTCTTTTCATTTTGCCTTAATAGATGTTTATGATTATTATTTAAAAATTGTATGATTATCATTAAAAAACGAATTTGATCATAGAACATTTGCTGGCTATAAGGTTTTGCGATACCAAGTCGTCAATAACGCCAACATCGTCAACGTCTGCTTCGAAATGAATTTAGAGAACAGGCATAATTTGATATAGCGAATTCAAAAGAGATATTTTCTTTTTAATAATGAACTTCGAGAAGCATATCAAGGTACTGCTGTTACTGAAGGAAATACTGCCGCCTTATATCAATATTGAAGAATATCAATGGATATCTTATGGATTTATTCATTGGTATTTTACTTCAACGGCCAGATGTGAAAAAAAAAACGTTGCTACCTTATGGATTCCGCATAAAGTTACTCCCAATGAAAACCGACATCCCATTGATTGGTGCAGAAATATTGCAACAGTTCGATAGAGTCGACATGAAAAATTCAATGCCACGGCCGGGATTTGAGCCACGGATCTACTGGTTTCCATCCAGTCGCTCTGACCCATTGAGCTACCATGACCAACTTGTCATCATGACATTACTCAATTTGACTCGTATATTTGCCCGGTAAACCACTACGGGCCCCCGCATTCGAGAAACATCTTTTGTGGCGACTTCCTATCCTAAGTACTTGAGTCCCAGGCTTCATCATTTAACTCTGATTAATTTACATCTATTAACTTAAATGATAAGACCGACTGGGTAGGAGCGACTGGACGGAAACCAGTAGATCCGTGGTTCCAATCCCGGCCGTGACATTGAATTTTTCATGTCGACTCTATCAATTCAGGCACTCAACTATTTACAATAGTAAGTCACCACAAACCGTGTATCTCGGATGCGAGAGCTCCTAGTGGTTTACTGCGGAAATGTATGAGTCAATTGGAGCATTTAATGTCAAGACAGCAAATTGGCCATGGTAGCTCAAAGGATAAGAGCGACTGGACGTAAACCAGTGGTTCAAATCCCGGCCGTAGCATTGAATTTTTCATGTCAAGTCTATCAATCCAAAATCTTAGGCTGTTTACGGCTAGTGTGAAGAAATGATTAATTTCCATCAATTAACTTAAACTGCAACAGTTCGCTGTATATGTGTGAGTGTGAATGCTGGCGAAGGGATGTGGATGGTGAGATAATATGATACTCACCTCTTTGAGATCTTGTAGTCAGGTTCTAGATGTTTCTCGGCTGCTCTCTTCCCTGTGACTGCAAGAGATCTCACTTCCAGGCGTGGTCTTGGTGGTGGAATTATATTATTTCTTTCAGGCTAATAAAATAATTTTCCTTCGAAAAATGATGATTTAATTCCTATAAAACATTTATTTTCACCGATGCAAATTATATTAGTGAAGTTGTCCATTTACAAATAATGCTTCATCATCATCGTCATCATCATCATCATCATCATCATCATCTTCAAGGATTGGGCCCTGTGAACCGTTCCGTTCTCTTCAAGAGCCTACTGATCCTTCCAGCGCAGAGCTGGGCGTCCCACATCTCTTTTCCTTCGGCATATAATCTAAAACTCTTCTTGGAAGTCGTTCCCCGTCCATTCTTAAAATATGATTTTTCCATTCATTTGTGTTCTTTGTTATTTTACTGTTTAAATTAAAAATCCCAAACTCTCCTCTTATTTTTACGCTCCTTACGGGTCTATTCTTTTATAACCTGCCACGCTTCTCAAAATTCTCATCTCTGCCGATTCTAGCTGTTTGCGTTGGTTCTTTGCCAGTATCCATGTTTCGGAACCGTATGTTAACGTTGGGAATGCCATTATCTTATACAATTTCATCTGTGTTTCCTTTCGTGTTTTCCTGTTCAGCGTTTTTATTATAGTCCAACACATTTGATTGAATCTATTTAATTTCACCTCCATATCCATGTTGTTATTTGCTACTGCTACTGTGCAGCCTAGATAGTTAAAATTATTAACCTGTTCTATTATTTTATTGTTTATAATTATTTTTGCTCTTATGTTGTTCTTTCCTCTTAAAGTCATTACTTTAATTTTGTGTTCTGAGATTAAAAGGTTATGCGTTTCCGCTATGTTGTTTAAACTACATACTGCTCTTTGCATGTCATCTTCTGAGTGGGATATATTCACTTGATCATCAGCAAATAATAATGTATTTAAAATTGTTTCCATTCAGTACATTTTGTTTTATACTTTGCTGCATTCTTGTACCATATTATCAATATAGATATTAAAGAGTATAGGCGATAGAGGGCATCCTTGTCGCACTCCTTTATTTATGTCCACTGTTTCTGTTTTCTTTCCATTCTTTATTATTGCTATTGTAGTGTTTTTATACATACCTTGTACAGTCCTATTAAATGTACTGGTATTCCACAATTTTCCATCACTATCCAAAGCTTATCCCTTAAAACGGAATCGAAGGCTCTAATATAGTCAACAAAAAGCATAAATGTGTCAACATTAAATTTTTTGTGTTTTTAAATTGGTTGTTGAATTATAAAAATACTTTCCGTGCATGATCTTCCTTTTCTAAATCCGTTTTGGACCTCATGAAGCCGTGCTTCCGCTATTGTACTTATTCTTCTTGCAACTATTTTAGCATATAGTATATACACTGAGCACAGCAGACTAATTCCTCTATAGTTGTCACATTTTTCCCTATCGCCTTTCTTAAAAATTGGTATCACCAACGCTGTATTCCATTCTTCAGGGATATTCCCATTCCTCCAACAAAGGTTAAAAATATCAAGAAATCTGCTATGTAAACACACAGGTGCATATCTAAATTTAATTGATCACATCCAGCAGCTTTCTTATTTCTACCAAACTGCATTATGCTGTTAAATTCTTCGTGTGTTATTGGATCTATATTTTCATCCGTGGTGAAAAATTTTACTTCCTGTTCTTTGTTCTCTAAAGTCCATAATTCTTGGAAATATGATAACCATTTTTGTTCTGATATAGGATTTAACTGGATTTTATCTTTTTTATGTTTTATTCAGTTCTCTTAATATTTTATACACCCTATCTTGTCTTCCATGTACATCATGCTCAATATTATATATAGGTATATATTTCCCAGCTTTCTCTGTTTATTCTCCTGGTTTCTCTTTTCACTATTGCTCTGAGTCGTTTATATTCTGTAGCATCCTCGTCTGTTTTGCTCTGTAACCACTTTAAGTATGCTGCTTTTCTGTCTTTCAGCAATTTCGCTATATCTTCATTCAAGGTTCTTAATCCTCTCTCATTCTTCTGTCAAGTACTTCATTTGCTGCTTGTATTACTACTTCTTTAAATTCTCTCCATTCTGTGTTAATACTATTGCTTAAGGGTCTCTGATCTAAATATTGCTCTACTCTTCTCTTATATACGTTCCTAATGCTTTCTTCCTTTAGTAAGTGGACGTTAAATGTTTCTTGCCTTTTTACTTCTTAGGTAAAACTTTCTTCCATCTTCTGGGAATTGTTATTTTTGAAATCAGTAAAAAATTATCAGAGTGTATATCAGCTCCTCTGTAAACTCTAGTATCTCTCACCAGTGAGACTGCCTTTTTATTTACCATAACGTAATCTATAATGGATTTGCAATTTCTGGCTGCCCAGGTATATTTATGAATTTCATTATGTTTGAAAAATGTATTAGTAGTTCTTAGTTCGGTGTATGTAACGAATTCAATTAGCTGCTTCCCATTATAATTCAACACACTCTCTCCATGTGTTCCCATTACTGCATCTATTGATTTGTTTCCAATCCTGGCATTCATGTCTCCTGCTATGCACATATAGTCATTTTTATTCACTATTTGCAAGGCATCTTGTAAGGTTCTATAAAACTCATGCGTGTCATCCTTTATCCCTTCTTCTGGGCCATACGCTGCTAGTATTGTCACATAACCTCTATCTAATCGTAGTCTGAGTGTTAATATTCGTTCGTTTATATAGCTGTAGCTATGTATTTTATTCCTTATTTTGTTGTTTATCATTATTGATACTCCAGCAGATACCTTTACTTCCTGTGGAACACCGCTTTATATTAAAGCATAATTTTCTAAATCCATTGAGCCTCGCAAATTCTTTTTCGTTTCTGACAATACAACTATATCTACTTTCTTTTTCCGCCAGTTATTTCTGCAGTTCATCGAGCTTGTGGCTTAGCCCTCTCACATTCCATACGACTAAATTTCAAATTTCCGATATTTCAAATCGTTTATCCTTATTCTTGGCTTGGGTCATCAACATAATTTCAGTCCGACTATTTTTATGAGAATTGTGAGCAAGTTCCTTTTTTACTAGGTTGGGTTACCAGCCCAATGCTAAACCCCCCTCCTGGAGGGCCCGGTTTTATATCGAAGTTTTCCTCTCCTAGATGAGCTGTCTTATTGGACTTCGAACCTCATCTGTCCGTTCCTAATGTATTATCCCCATTAGGAGGGATGCCTCTTCCGCGGTTTCGCCATAGTGAAAAACTTCTTCGCCGAAAATCCCGCTTAGGTCTTCACACTTAACCCTGTGTATGGGGCCCTTTGACCAGTGAGCAACTGTACTCCCAATATTTATTTCCCCTCGGGAGCCCGGGTGGTCCAGATATACCCCTAGGCAATGGGTTGGCTAACTGCAACCGTAAGTTTGGGCGATGGGGTCGCCACGTCCCTACGCCAATAATGCTTGATATATTAATTAATTAATCTTCCCCTCACACGTGCAAATCATGCATGCTAAATGCACAATCAAACAAAAGTCTCTGCACAATATCAGAGAGACACTAGAATACGTCTTTACTCTCCGAAGGACACAAGCAGAAAGATGCTTCATTAGTTAATTTTTTCTTCTCCTTCGTTCACGTTGCTACCACAACCAAATAAACTTATCTTCTACTGGTCTACATCAACATATTACGCAATGGCATTTTTGCAACTACCAATACCAAAAATATTACATCATATCACATTCACATTGCTTCATCTCATGACCTACTGAATTTCATACTTTCATTTCCATACATATTAACCTTTCCATGACAACTCCTCTCGTCAGGGTGAGTTAAATGGATAAGGTTTTTCCCGGGGTTTTCCCTTACCCTGAAAGACGAATTTCGGTAACTCTTAGCTCTATGGACCCTGGGCTCATTTGAGCACCATTTCAACCATTCCATTCAACGTCCGATATGACAAATCCAAATTAATTTGAAAAGCTAAACATGAAATGACCGATTCAATACCCTGGATAAATGCCTAGGAGGTACTTGAAATGAAATATAGTTTGGAATATCGCCACTGGGGGAGGGGAGCCTAACCCATAAGAGTCTGACAAGCTTGCAGTGTTGCTGGTCTTTTTTTTTTTCTTTTCGAAAGTTGTTCGTGTTACTACTATACTACTACAGACGTACAGCTACGGCAATGTTTTGAAAAATTTCATGAAAAAAGTCTGAAATAAAACTAATTTTATATCCCGACAACACTCCATCTTATACTGCAAAACTAACAATTGATATCTGGATGGAGCTCTGACCCAGCTCCTCGTGCTTTATTTTTGTGTAAAAAATTGAGGATTAAATGCTTGGAGTCACTCTTTTGTCATCAGCTGAAGTAATGGAATATTATAAAAAAGTGGTTTCTGAACTGCTTCAGATGTAGCCTCGTTGTTTTAAGAACTGGTTTCATCGTAACCATTAAAAAGTAACCTTTGATTTTATAAAAGGTTTCAGTGTTCCCTGAATGGAGTCATTTCTTTGATGTTGCTAATATTTTCGTATGAGAAAATGTAATTGAAAAAATACCCCCTCCCACCGAGTCACATAGTGATTGTGTTAGAGCTGTTGTTGAAGTTCAACACTCCTAAGAGAACACAAAAGTATCTAACGTAATCAAAAGGAAAGGAAATAGTACTTTGTGTTTAAAGAGCTGTGAGTTCGTCATTAATCAGAATATTCTTCTGCAGGAGTAAACCTGCAAAAAAGTTTCATAATAGTCTGGTAGATGACTATGTTTCGAAGGATGTGAAATGCATTTAATGTCTTTCTGCCCTGCAAAACACCGCATTATCCTCTCCTTCGTCCAGACACTACTCACGCGCCGTATTTTCTATTTATAACATTGGCTGTACTCCACTTTTGCTTCCTTTCTTTCTGTCCATCTCTTTCCGTTATCCAACATCAAAGCCTGAATCACGATTTCATTTGCAGTTTTTGTCTTCAAATGGGTTTAACTTATAAGTAAAATGTGTGACACCAGCGAAATAGTAATATCTAAGAATGCGATTTTATTCAGTTATAAAGGAAACAAAGGACTAAAAGATAGTGCATCTCTAATATTTTATCAGATATTGTGAAACATGAAAAAATTAGTTTTTCATAACGAAATGTTATGAATTCTAAAATCCATTGGCACATTTAAACTACCAATAAACTGGAGCGTCTTCCACTCAGATTTCTTTCACCAAATATCGTTTCATTTCATATCCCACCAGTGTCGATCGCCTGTGGTGCGTTAAACACTTATAAAACACTGGTGATGTGTAACATTCCATGAAATTCTCTAATCCTTCTAAAAACTTTATCAGTTTCATCTTTCACTTCACATGAAGTCGTTTCGTTCTACGACTAGTTAAACTTTTAAACAGCGCGACACTATTTATGTCTTTAAAATTCCATTTTCATTGGATGACCATAAAGGAAAGCGGAAAGAAAAATAAAATATTTCAGAATTAAAAGCAATAGGAAGTAATTTGTCGGAGGCAAGTACTGACCAAAGCACTTTTACTTAGCATAAATGTTGCGCTTTAAGAACATGCACGACTGAAGATTTGAAATCTTAAACCAATAAGGCCAGCTTTTAAGGATTTATACCATAGATGTAACATACTCCAAATATGATACAGCACAAATTTTATCAATTTCACTTTGATAGTTTGGAAATTTTGGTGAAATTTATTTATATTTAGTTGCGTGACCAAAAAAGTTCCTTGCAACGAATTAACTTAAATTTTGGCATAATATTTTAACAACTGGCTCCCAATGCATCCACTTCTTGAAATTGCTCTAGGTTTTTCTGTGTCTCAATAACTTTATGCTCCAGAAAATTTCATAGCTATTAAAATGGCTCTTTTGCCCAAAAAGTTGAAATTGTATTGTTTTGAAATAAAGAAATTGTGCTTAAATTCATCTCACAATAAAACCCAGAGTAATTTCCATTCACTGTGTTTTTGTAAACGTTTGTAAAAAGTTTCGTTAGTCTAACACCAAAACTGTAACGCAAACAGCATTTTATATGAAGGAAAATACTGAAAATTTTAATAGCGAGAGAACAAGGACAAAGAAGTAGAATTCATATCTCATACTAGCATTAGCGTAACTTTCAAACTCAGAGGATTTAAAAATGGAGCGCGGAGGCTACATAAGCATTCTTCGGATTCAGGAATACTTACACTATTTTGTAGACTATAACGAGGAAAAGGTGAGTATTTTGAAAATGTTCATGAAATTTCGGTCCTATGTATCCTTAACGAGATCTACATTTCTCGTGCAGTATGACTTTGTGTATCCAAAAATGTTAACCAATTTCATTAAGAATGAACAGAATTTCATAGGCTATTCCTACAAAATTAAAAATATACGTTCATATTACTAGTCAAGAAATTATGTGAAAGGTATGATACTTTGATCAAGATCGTCTGTTTATTTTGAGAATTGTTAAAGGAAAAAGTACATAATTTAAATTATTATAAAGATAACTTCTAGGTAAACTTACAACGCATTTTTTCCACATTTTTTCCAGCTTGCGCTGGCGAAAAATTCTTGAAAACTTTCGGTTCACATCTTTAGAAAATATTGAATTTTAGGATTTAGACCACACGCATGGTTTCTCTTTAAAATATTTTTCTCTTTTGGGTCCTGTACCTCTTCCGAAACGCCAGTATCTAATTTTATGGTGGAATGCAACCTTTCCTATACATAATTATGTGGTTGGGAAAGTAAAAATTACTTTTCAAATGAGTGTGTCACAAAACACTATTTCTATTGAAATCTAATATTGAAATTTTGGGGTGGAATACATTAACTTATAGTAGGCAAGCAGTATGAGAAAATAAGAAGACAAACATGGAATAACAACCACCGGTGCCACCCTTATAATCTCTACATTTACCAACCCTACGAATCACAGTCAAATGTAATTTTGTTTGAGAGTAATATTAATATCATTATTAATATTACAAAGAGAAAATTTGTGTGCATGATTATATATATTAATCTCAAAATTGGTCAAATAATTTTCATAACTGTTTCTGTCTTGTTGATGTTGCATTGTATGTGTGTGTGTGTGTGGTTTTTTTTTTTTTTTTTTTTTTTTTTTTTTTTTTTTTTTTTTTTTTTTTTTTTTTTTTTTTTTTTTTTTTTTTTGCAACTCCCTCCCCATTCTTTCACGGACTTCTTTCTTCCTGAAACTTCACCGTTTTACAGGCCGCGCCGTCGCTCAGTGGTTAGACCGCTTGGCTCTCACCAAGGCGGCCCGGGTTCGATCCCAGGCGACCGCAAAGTGAGATTTGTAGTGTTCAACACGGCGCTGGGGCGGGTTTTCTCCGGAATCTACTGTTTCCCCCGCCATCTCATTCCACCTGTGCTCCATCTTCATCTCATGTATCATCAGTGTCATCGCCTGCGGTGCCGTATGTAGTAAAAGCGGGCGTTAAACACTACACATTTCACCGTTTTACATACAATATTCTCTTGTCCTCCCTGGTTTTAAGTTTTCCTTAATGGCTTCACATAGTCGGGATCCGGTTGTGAAGATGATAGCTAGAGACGATCTGTGTGACTTGACTGGAGAAAGGGGTTGAAGAAGAAAGGTGAATATGATTGGTGAACAAAATCTTGTCCAAAAGTTCTCCCATAGGCAACCATATGATACCGAAATTAAGGTTTGCCAGAAGTAAAGAATCATGATGGATGTCAAAGGAATGTTGGTTCTTTGTTAGACAAGGGCAAGGCCAGTTGAGTCCAGCAGTTGTAGGGAAAGTTGTTATAACAAAAGCAATGTAAGAAACAGCGTCCTTAGCAGTTTTCTAAAGGGGCTCACTTGGCGTGTATGAATAGGGAATTCTTTGGATAATTTACAATGGCGACAAAACACCCACAAAGGGATTTTGGTTGAAAAGGAGTTTCCTGAGAGTGAAAGTTACATATACACACACGCGCAGCTGTGGTCATTCAAGCGGTCTTCGGCGTGAGGTCGATGAGAGCAGTCTGAGGCGTGAGGGCGATTAAGGCAGTCCTCTGGTTTTGTCTGGAATATTTGTCGGTTCGTATATATGAGGAACGAATAAATTTATCGAGTAATAAACATTCTGCAGTTAGTAACTCTAAACAGAGATTGGTAACCCTTGGTCAGCAACTTTCATTTCGATGTATTAAAAGAAGAAGCAGTAAATAAATAAGTTAGAAACGGGCATTCCAGTGTTATTAAAACCTCCTTCTCACACATCCACGCATACCCTGAGAGAAACCTCATTGCTCGCCGACTTATTTGCTCGCCATTAAATTATTGCTTCAAATTGGTGTCCACAACGTGGAATTGTGTGAAACCTATAAACATTTTTCTATCACATATTTAGGACAAGGATTAAATCTGACCTACTTTTCCGCAATAAGTAGATTTATTTTAAAGTAACAGACTCCTATGGTACGCCGACGATTTCGTCTACCATGGCACTCAGGGATTGGTGTTACTGTCGGCCTTTCCATCTAGGTCGTTAATGCGGTTCGCCAGGTCTTCCGGCTGAAGATGTGTATAAGTTTACATGAAATCGCAATCCCGGGGGATTTATAGGAATTATCATCATTTCTTATAAGATAAGTGAAGTTTTAAGTTACAAATTATTATATTTGTATATATTTATTTGCTTCACTGTTAATAGCTTCATATTTTACGTATTTACGTACTTACATATTACTATTATTTCCTCAGACATCGTGACGTCATTTTTGTTTGTAAATGAGTTGGATTCACGTGAGGAAATCAAGATCTGAGCTGATCTTCTTTCGATTTTATTGCAGTCACTTTTCACTTTCTCTGTGATGAATAAGATGTATCAACCTAGCATTTAATAATGAAAGCGCTACAAGATAAAACCTACGTAGACATCGAAAGTGGCAATCAATAATGTCTCATCTCTTTGTAAAATTGACTGCGTGCGCATGTTGTCCACGTGATCGCTGCAATAACATGCATATGGCTTCCAATGATGGGTGCCAGCGGAGTAATACAGTTTCGCAGCTTTGTCTACGTTGCATTGTCAACTTAGAATGGAGCCGGCATAGTGATAAAACAGCTCCGCACGGCCGCTGTACATCAACCTGTTTACGAAGTCGGAAACGCATGAGGTCTGAGGTTCAACTCCACACCCCTCTGAGAGAATGGGCTCACTGAACTAATAATGACGTCATTCGTTTAAACTGACAGGCGGTATCCCTGAATAAATCTGAAGACCCGTTTTACACCAGCCTGCCTAAATTCATATCTACCTACCTGCCTACCTACCTGCCAGCCTGCCTACCTGATCATAAATTTACAAAAAAAAGAAACTGTATAATATTGTTACTTACAAAACGAACACAATAGGTTTCAACTTCTTAAATATTAACAAATGTCATTGGAGTCGGTAACTAGATTACACCAAGTTGTGTAGTAATAGATATTGCAATACCTATCTAAGTATATACGATGTTCATTTTTTCGTGAATTTCCGAAAGTCTATAGAGCAAAGATTGTTATAGTTGACGGGCACTAATGACCCTGAGATTTTGCGCACTAAAACCTCAGTTCACCCACCTAATTTGTGAGCCTACGTTGAATCAAAGCACTCCCTATTATGAAAGACCTCGACAAACATGTCTTAGCTATACACTAATTAAAGGGATTCTCTGGATTATTCAAAATAATAGCCATGATAACTGCGAGGGTGCCATGGCGTCATCAGTAAGCATTCCTAAGCTAAAGGTGTACCGAGAAAGAAAAGGATTATACCGAAAAGAAAAAAAATATTTCAATTTAACAAATAACATTTACCAAAAACGATCTTTAGGTTTAATAACAAAAAAAGTGTTGTCAAGAATGATATGCGTCGCAACATATACAGAGGCGGCAGAAGTATTCGGAAAGCATTTTCATGAAAGCTGCGAATGCTTATACCTTTTTAAACTGGCGTAGTGGCCATAATTAGGTAATTGCAATCAACTGTCTGGTATTTAATCTCATACCATATGCTACACAGCGACAGTAACTTTTATATTGGACAAAAGTGTTCGTAAATACGCTACGCTCAAGGAAAGCGCCCTTTAACAGCATATTTTGTATGCTTATCATGCTCAGTTTCTTTCTCCTGTGTACAGTCAAGGGTTATATCCTTCGTTTATATATCCATATCCTTCGATTTATCCCACGTTTCCTACCAAAAGTAAAATGATCTCAAAACAAAGTAAACCACTGTTGAGGAGCGACAAATTTTAACAAACTTGCACACAGAAGGAACAACCTATGCAGAGATAAGAATGGTGAATAGAAGTCATTCAACCATTTGTATTATAGTTCAGCGATACAAGCAGCAGCATGTGCATATCAAATTTATCCGGAACTGATAGACCAGCAAAATTGAATAGCAGGCACAGAAGAGCTGTGATTAATCTGAGGAAAAAACTCCAAGATTTGCAGCACCTGAAATTACAGCACAGCTAAAGGAATTTATTGATAAAGAAGTTCATCCACATAAAATCACCAGAATGCTGAATAGTGCTGGTTACCATCCAAGGATGCCAGGTAAGAAGCCATACGTGGGTAAAGTAAATCAGTAAAAGTGTAAAGAATTTCCAAAACATATCTGTCGTGAAGTGTAGAATTCTGAAGTAATGTTCTGTGGTTATTAGAATAGATTTAATATTTACCGCAGTAATGGTAGAATCTTAGTCTGGAGGGAACCAAATATTGAATGAATCCAAAGAATATGATGGGTAGAACTAAGCATGGTGGATCCAGTGTAATGATGTGGAGGTGCATGGGATTTGCAGGTGTAGGGGCTTGTTTTTGTAGACGATATCATGAATAAGTGCGCTTATTTGCACATATTTAAATAATACTTGAAAAACAACGCTAATAAATTTTGATCACAGTGAAACTTTTATTTCCAGCTAGGTAATGATCCCAAAAACATCCCCGAAGTTGTGGCTTCTGAACCATGTATCACAACTTCTGCATACACCACTACAATCTCCAGATCTTAATCTGAGTGAATATATTTAGAATGAGTACTTCTGTAGGTTTGTTCTTCATGCATATATTTCTTGGCATTAAAGAGTGTAATACATTGCTTGAATTAGTAGCTCAGTAGAGTTTTTCATGCTAATTGTAATCACCTTCCGTACTTATAACTGCATCCGAATATTTATGCCCGCCTCTGTAGGTAGTTTCAGTCTAACGTTCAAAGTGGGAAGACACTATTTTATATTACCGTGCAAAGCTCAGGCAAACGCATGCGCGTTTTCCATGTATTTGTGTACGTATTTGAACTCCATTCATTCAACTCGGGGTAGTCCAATATTTATTCCTAAAATGCATTTTTCTGAAGGTTGATGCCATCTTGAAAGGAACGCACTGACCAATTGATTGGATGGCGCCTTGCATTGTGGGAAAAGCTAACTTCATTTTAATGTTCGTCATATGGATTTTATCTATTTCATGCTGAATTCCTATTGATAAATCGCCTTTCGCTCATGTGGCCCTACCAGTGTCTTTCCGCTGGAAATTTGGCAAGAGAGTCAACCACATCTGGAACATTAGGGAACTACGAAACAGGCGAAAATGTTACGAATGAACACCTTCATAATAGCGAGGAACCTATTTTCTCCCATAATAATCAAGAATGGGGCAAGGGGGTTTTATATTTTAAAACCAGCACATTTTAGCTGTTGTATCCCCGTTGATAGGCCTCTGCCGTTCTCCCAAGGAAATCCATCTGCTTACTTGCTGTAGACCTGTGTACAAAACACACCTCCAACAGGGGGAGTAAAACATTTTTTTTTTCAGAACTTTGATATGGTAAAACAAAAGGTTGGTTCGCAGATATACCAGATGAGTCAGCTACCCCTATTTATTCTTAACTATGTAACCAGTAGTTCATAGTTTAATGTGAAAAAAATGAGTCTTTTAGCACAAAAGCAGCTATTGCAGCTCTGTCCTCTTCGGTATTATACGCACCCAGCATTAATACTTACAGCCCTGAATGACGACCAGGAAGCTGCGAAAAGCTGAAATAAACTACGGCTTTTCATGCATATACTACTAGCAAGTGGATAAATAAATGCTTTCCCAAAGAGCTGCACAGCATACGTGGCAGCTGGCTGAGTGGTTTAGCTAATAGACTATGGTGATGCAAAGGCTACCTTTGTCTTTCTCCCAGTCTTCTTCCGTATTTTACATAGTTACTAATTTATTTATTGTTGCTATTGGCTCTCTTGTGAGCCAAAGACACGAGAATTACAATCCGATAATTATGCTCGATTTCACCAACAGATGTTAAAATCGACGTTAACAAATGTAACATAACAGTTGTCACAGTGCTAACAAAGCTTTTAAATTTCTTGCATTTCAACAACCTGTTTTCTCAAAATGTTAACAAACACGTGTTAACGCCAAGAGACTTGTGAATATTACAGCTATAGAGTCGTATTATTTTCTGAACGTACTGCTATGCGCTTGTTATTTCATTTTCGTCTGCACACAGCTGAGAAAAAAAAGCGAGTGAACAAAATAGTAAGAGATGCCGTGGGACATATTTCTTATCGATGGAGAAAGAATTGTTAATTGAATTGGTGAAGAAGTATAAGGATATCGTGGAAAATAAGAGGATGGATGCGGTGAATGCAAAAGAAGAAGATGTCATGTGGGAAAAGATTGGAAGCGAATTTAATTCAAATGCACGGGTCACTATTAGAAGCAGGAAACAACTTCGCAAGTATTATGTAAATTTAAAACGAGGTGCGAAGAAGGACAGAACTGACGAATGACTTAAACGCTTCAAGACGGAAGGTGGACAGTGTATTATCCACATAATTCACTGAATTATAAAATCGCAAAGTTATTAATATTTGAAGTAAAGGCGAGATCGGGATATTGCTTTCGATGCATGTTCTAACGTCAGTACTATGTAAATTTAAAACGAGGTGCGAAAAAGGACAAGTGACAAGTGGCTTGAACGTTTCAAGATGGGAGGTGGACAGTATTATCCACATAATTCGGTGAATTATAAAATCGCAAAGTTATTAATACTTGAAGCAAAGGCGAGATCGGGATATTGCTTTCGATGCATGTTCTAACGTCAGTACTATGTAAATTTAAAACGAGGTGCGAAAAAGGACAAGTGACAAGTGGCTTGAACGTTTCAAGATGGGAGGTGGACAGTATTATCCACATAATTCGGTGAATTATAAAATCGCAAAGTTATTAATACTTGAAGCAAAGGCGAGTTTGGCATATTCCTTTCGATGCATGTTCTTAATTTCTCTTGTACTTCCGCAGTAACCTTCATAGCAACTTCTTTCGACTTGTATAGAAAATTTTCTTTGATAGCCCCTCAAATTCATTTCTCCTCATTTTGACGGTCTTAAATATAGCAAATCGACATTATAAGCTGCGTTCACGCCCGCCTTCTTGACTATTTACAATTGTTAAGGACTTAACAACTGAAATATGGCTTGTTAGTTTAGCAAGAGTTTTAATACGAGTGTTAAGCTAACACTTGTTGGTGAAATGCAATTTTTGTTATTACTATTGCTAAATTCGTGTTAAGTCTTAACATCTGTTGGTGAAATTTGACATTAGAGTTCCACAGGCACTAACTCAAAATAAACTCACCTACGTGCGCAGTTATATTGATAAAATAGGAAAAAAATACACCCCTGGCGGGAATCGAATCCGCATCTTCGGATTCGGAGTCCGACGCTCTATCTACTAAGCTACAAGGGCTGATGGCTACCACGGTGTTATTTACATTATATAACTACAACAAAACTGAACAATAGCCCGTTTTTTAAACTTTAGGTTATTTTGCTGGGTACATTAGTTACATAGATGCTGTGTTTCACTGTCATAAATAAAAAGCGTAATTGTATTAGTAAATATATTCCTCAGAATATGTGGTTATGAGAATATAAAACATAACAGAGCATTCAAGATGGCGGGTATAACGATCAGTCCAGTGAACGTGAATAAGTGAAGAACGCATTACTAGATGCGGTCAGTGAAATAACAGCGTATTTTTAGCGATACTGTATAAAAACTGTAAGGGAAAATGCCTTCAAGAATGACCAACACAACGTCCTCAATAAACAAGAAAACAAGGCGAACAAAGGCAGCATATTGGAACAGCTAATGACATCTGTAGTTTCGGACGAAACAAGAGCCGGCCGGTGGGGACGTCTGGCGGCGGGCAGAGCAACTTTCTGACCAAATGGAGTATGAACATCTAAAGGCATCGACAGCATACTTTACTAGCCCACCTCGGTAGCGTAGATGGTAGCATGTCTGCCTCACGTTCAAGAGGTCCCGAGTTCGAATCTCGGTCAGGGTGAGTTGCCTGGATAAGGTTTTTCCGGGGTTTTCCCTTATCCTTCAAGACGAATGTCGGGTAACTCTAAGCTCCAAGGACCCTGGACTCATTGAGCATCATTTCATCCAATTCATTCACCGTCCGATATAACAACGTTGGGGCGGAAGTAAATTAAAAGAAAAACATATTTTACTAAACGAATATAATTTTACTAAACGAATTTAATTCGGAGTACAAAAATTATAAAATATTTTAGTTATTAAAACATTTTGTACCTAATTTTAAAAGGAATTAGCTTTTGAAAATATAATTATAATGATGAACCTACAGAAACTATTAGACCGTGTAATGTGTATCTTATTGCATGTGCATGAAAGTATCTAAGAATGCGAGATTTGTCAATTTGCACGTATTCTTCAAGGTTACCTACAAAAAGTATTGAAGTGGGCTGGATAATCACGTAACTCACGATCCAGATGAATAGTAGAAATATGAGGATTAAGAATGAAGTAGTATCTTCTTAACTGAAAATACGATTTATGGTTAGACTATGCGCGAATTAGGAATGTTGCTTTGCAGTAGCTTGTAGATCAAAGTGGTCTGATATTTTTGGGTAGATAAATCAATCACATCACCCTCTGTCTAGAAATAACGAGAAAGTCATCACAGTGTTCTGGATATGGTTTAGCTGCCAACTGATACAACCAGCCTTCCCACCTCCGAACACCATAGTAATAAATGTCTTGGATAATCGTTTTTGAGTATGAACTCCTGTCGCTAAAGGGAGAAAATCATACTCTCAACATTGATGTCTTTGCATTAAACATGTACTCCTACCTCTAGAGGAACAGTATCAATCTGGCTCATCATCGATGGCATCATATCAAGTATGCACCACAGCTGCCAATGGGACCATATTATACTCGTCTGTCATCGGTGGCATCACATCAAGTATGAACCACTGCCACTAGGTGGTCCGTAATATACTCTCCCATTATTAACTGCGGTGCATCGGCTAGTGGGCCCGTAATTATACACACCCAACATAGTATCACATCAAGTATGAATCCATGACACTAGTGGGTAGTTTTATATTCATCACATGCTCTCTGGCATCGCATTTAGTGTCAACCTCTGCCGCTATTGGGACCATATTATACTCCTCTATCATCAGTGACATCGTATACTTTCATCTATGCAGGGAGCTATACGAGTACGTAAACCAAATATGTTCATGCTAATTGGTAAGTAAAAGCATATACAGGTTATCACAAAAATATTTGGTCAGAGTTCTGCAATTCTAACTCGGATATTTATTTTTCTAAAAACAGCTTGAAACATTTAGGTAAAAATTAATACAAATAAATACGTCATTTGCAACAATAACAAAAGCAATGACTCTTCTAAAGTGAAACAGGTGTTGACAAAATATATTTTAGTGCACTTTCTGGAATTTCAACAGTCACTTAAATATTCGGTCAACAAAAAGGTATTCCCTCACACTAGCTAAACTCAATACTTTATAGGGAATCATTTAAGCCTGGTGTATACTATATATGATGATATGTGTATAAGGGCGCTCAACTTCAGCGGTTATCAGCTTGTGTATACTAGCACGCGTGATTTCATGTCATAAATTTATTTATAAATAATATCATAAATCATATCATAAATTTCATTATTATTATTATTATTATTATTATTATTATTATTATTATTATTATTATTATTATTATTATTATTATTATTATTATTATTATTATTATTATTATTATTATTATTATTATTATTATTATTATTATTATTATTATTATTATTATTATTATTATTATTATTATTATTATTATTATTATTATTATTATTATTATTATTATTATTATTATTATTATTATTATTATTATTATTATTATTATTATTATTATTATTATTATTATTATTATTATTATTATTATTATTATTATTACTACTACTACTACTACTATTACTATTATTATTATCTTTTTTCGAAAGGGCAGACTCATTGTTTACCCATTCTTCGAGCAGTGTATTTTTTTATTTGATTTTAGAGAGGATGGGAGAACATCTGATTATTATATTTAGCTCATTCTGTAAATTATCTATAGGGTTAACATACGGACTTTGTTGTGGCGATGTATTACTTTTGAGAAGTTATATAACAACCATTTCCTAACAATATACGCCGGGTGCTTTGGTTCATCGTCCTCATAAAGCTTAAAATTATTAGTTATTCCTAATTTCTGCGCACATTGGTAAAGGTTTTCTCTAGGAATATTGCGATACTAGTGTTTATCATGGTTTTCTAAATAAATAGTAAATTTCCCACTCCATTTACTGATATGCACCTCTATATCATAACACTGTTACCTCTATATTTCACTGCAGGTTGTAAATTCCTTTTATTCCGCTCTGTATTGGCTTTGTGCCAAAGACGAACCCTCCCTTCTGTATCAAATACGTTAAAGGGGCTTTAATATACAAAAGTTTACATCACTCAATCATTCTTGGTCATTTTTGCACAATCATTTAGCAAACGGCAACCCCTTTGCAATATCAGTTTTGTTTACATGGGACGCTTTTCTCGCCACTTTTTCGTTGTGGCCTTCCTTATCTGGGTGCACATCTTTAAGATTAGACAGATGCAATGCGGTCGTCAGTTTTGGGGTACTTGTTTTATAATTACTGTGACCTTGTGGGTTCGTGAAATTAAAAGTCCAATTGCACAAACTCAAAATGTTCTTTATTTCCACCGAATTACAGTTGGAACACTTGCCGATTACACAGAATTACGTAATGCATACAATTACAATTCGTCAGCTCGTCTGTCACAGGTCCACTCTATGCTCCAATTACGTACAACTCCTCTGATGCACGTACACAGTCTTCCGGTCCGTTCATTCACTCGGCGCTCCTCACGCTGCTCGCCAAGAACTCAACTCACTCGCCAGCTGCAGGCCTTATATAGGGAAGATCGCCGTTTCTGGAAGTATCGCGGTTTAGTGAATCTTCGCGACTGATCCAGAGGTCCGGGGGGAGGGGAAAGAGATGGCTAATGATGTTTTTCCAACCATCCCCTCGTTAACGCTGCAAGATAAATGGGTGGGTGTGTTCTGAAAGGTTCCTGTATCTTACCCAGCTGCAATTTGGTCCTGCCTTCCGTTAATTGGGTGACATTACTTTTACCCTTCTCATAAGCAGTCTCTTCTCTCTCTGACTCAGCTTCTGTGGAAGTCCCATTTGTGGCAAAGATTCGATTCTGCATTCTTCTCTGTATCGTCGGATGATGTCTACAACAGTGCTCCTTGGTATTGTGACTTTGTGGGTTCGTGAAATGAAAAGTCCAATTACACAAACTCAACAATGTTCTTTATTTCTACCGACTTACAGTTTAACACTTGCCAATTACACAGAATTACGTGCTGCACACAATTACAATTCACCAGTTCGTCCGTTACAATTTCACTTGCACTAGTAATTACGGACAATACTCCGATGCACGTACACAGTCTTCTCGTTCCTTAACACGGCGCTCGTTCGCTAGCACGTCAAACACTGACTGACTGCCCCTGGCACGACGTGTTGCTTATATAGGGTCTGCTTGCCGATCTAGAAGGTTCTCGATTAAATTGAATGTCCCGAGTTTCCAGAACCTAGGAGAAGGGTAAAGAGACGGCTCAGGGGCCCGACATCCCTCCCCTAACCATCCCTTCAGTTAGTGACAGGAGACAAATGAGTGGGCGTGGCGTGGCCTCCGGTCCCTTCTCAGCTGTTGTTTGTGGTGCTTCCCGATAATTGGGTGACAGTATATTCACCTATGCAGTAATTTCTCTATGTGTAAGACCTTTAGAATAATTAAAGGTTACAAGCTGTCACTGTTCAAATGCTGTGTTGCTTCCTTTGCGTCCGTTTGACTTTAGGATACACCACGACAGCACAAAAATACAGGTTTGTCGCAAATGCTACCGGGGGTGTGAGGCTCCACTTTTTATAAATATCTAAGCAAGCATAATTAAGAATGACCAAATATTAAAGTAGTGCATGTATATCTTGCTTTGGAGTCAAAGGCACATAATAATTGTTACCTTTATTGCAAAAACCCTATGTGGCCGGATTTACTTAATATTCTTTTCGTGCTTTAAACGTTATTTAGTAACACTTCATAATTTAAAATAACTCTCCATTATTCAGGAACGTCTTATATGATCGAATAGTTTTATGAGTCCTGTATTTTGTCATCAATGAACACACTTTTTCATGCTCTCTGGTAAATAAAATTCAAAACAAAGAAAGAGTAGACACACATAGCTTTAGCTTCAATAAGAAAATGATTTCCTCTTAAATAATTGTGAGGGATTTCCTTTGGTCGGTAAGGTGACGCGATAAAGCAAGTAGCGCTTGAAAATAGTATGTACTTAATTTAATAAAATATCAAATAAAATTATAAATTCTGAAGCTTGAGGATTCATGAAGTTGTAGCTGAAATAGAAAATTCTAGCAGTGGTGCTTCGAGCTGCTGTTCACGAACTCTCAAGGATCGACGTGCTGTTGATATCTGTCTCAAGCTTTAACACTAACAAATTCGTATTGTTATTATCTGAACAGTAGTGATATTGAATGATAAATAATTTAGGTTTTGCCTAAGTTTCAGCGGAATTTTTACAAGTATGGCGAGTCCGGCAATGGTTTAGAAGTGGTATTACCTTTCCTTTAAGTTAATTTAGGCAGTTTTAGAGATTACGGCAAGTACGGTAAGTAGTATATTATCTTTTTTTGACATGAAACTCGATTACCATTCACTATATGAAATTATCGGGAGTTGCTTCATAAAGTTAGAATTACGTCACTTATATTTCACCTTTTTCCCAGACATGCATTTATAGTAGAGGTTGTACCTAAAGTAACATCTTTCGAACTAATAAATACGCATATTCTTTTGCAGAGAATTATTTATATTGAGGTATTTTATTCCAGTCCTAGGACCTAAATATACCTCTTACAGTTCAGCAGCTACGTCTTTCTGCCATTATTTTAATGAGTTACTTTCGAATGTTCATTTATCGTAGCGACTGAGCTAGAGTGTGGCAGCTTTGGTTTCCGGTCACGGAATGTTCCTGGATTCGATCGCACATTATACAAGTGGGTTATAAAGTTTGGGTATTCTTCCAGACTGGGCTCGTAGTAGGAGACGGGGTAGCAGAAGGATCATAAGGTCGTGGTCCAAGGACCGTTGAGCATTGTCCGATCACCACATATTCTACTACTATTACTACAGATGCTACCTTCTTTGATTTTATACGCATGATCAATTTTCTGCTGCATATCCTTTATATCATTATGATATTTATATTTTCCGTAGTTTCAGATTGCCGAAGAACAGGATAATTGAATAACTGAATACATGATTATTCATATTTAAGCTTTCTGCTAGTTGAATTTATTGATAAAATTGTTTAATTTAAGTAACTTTACCTTTCATCAGGAAAACTCTTTATAACTTTAATATGCACAAGCATTACACCAGTAACTTAGGGTTTGTTGCAGCTGAAGCTCTTTTGTAATGCAGAATGTTTAACTGCAGTAGTATCTCTATACAACAATAAACTGCATTGAAATGACTGCCTAATCAGGTGTTAGGGCGGTGCAATAGCTTTGAGGTGATTTGACACTTTTTTTGCGGTCATATCGGCGACCGTTCTCCTTTGGAACATACCAAAGGTGTTAACTCGTTATCTTTGGTTTTTTTAATCATTACATCACGCACACATTCACACTCTCATTCATACTTCCAGACTCTGGGGAAGATGGGGAATTATCTTGGTCGGAGAAAAATCCCCACCCCCACCGCCGGGAACCCGGGACCCCTAGCACGGTAGGCAGGTGCTCTACCGACTGCGCTACGGGGCCAGCCATTTGACACTATATTCTTGAGAAAAAGTCCCCTTTTTATAACCCCATTGGAAAACTCCTTTAAAATTACGGGATCAGCAACACAGTATGAGGACTGAAAAGAAACAAATCTTTAGACTCAGCGTCATCAGTGTGAGGAAGTTGTTGTAATAGAATTACTTATAGGAGTAATATCTAATAAATATGATAATATACAGTGAAGACTAAACTATTAGAGAAGTGTAAAACTTAGTTGTAGTTATTTTAGTAAAAAAAAATAGGATGGGGTCAAATTATGATTTTATCCTTCTGTGAATCTGAGTGCTCAAACGTGCCTTTTAAATTCATGTGTATAATTGTGTCCAAACAACCTATAAATTCTTAAACTTTTATTTTCTCATCCTCTTCTTCCTTACAACATTACCGCTTTCTAGGTTCCCCATGATGCAAGTTTCATTCAATTACTTTAAAAAGTTCAGAAGGATTTATTTCAAGGAGGTTGAAGAGATCTAAAGAGCTTTTCTTGTTAGCAAATATAGTTTTTAATTTGGGAATTAATAACTTTATACGTGATTGACTTTTATAAATTTATGTGTTATACTCTTTATATCTTACAGGAAAAAGCATGTAACTTTACACAAAACTTAACTCTGACTCTATAGAGCTATTTTTAGGAAATTATGTGCAAAATTTAAAAGTTAAAAAAATGTTAGTAATTTTATCACGTGCAGCATTTCACATGGCAATGAATTTTCAGTTTTCGAACATTGTTTTCTTGGCTAAATGTGTTACTTTAATTCCAGATTGCAGGCTCCGGCTGTTTTGCTGCATTATTTTTATCTGCTCTGTTGGAGACCGGCTGCACATGAGTGCAAGCTGCGGTCCTTGCCTTTTACTGGATAGCATGTGCATCTTGTCTGTGCAAAGGCGGTTTCAACGGAAGTGGTTTACAAATGAATTCGCTCCATCTTCTCATTACTATTCAGAAGTACATAAGCCTCGTAGCCTCGTGGCTTCTTTAATTAAAGCGCCTGCATGTATGTGTACAGGAACCCAAGGATTTGATTCTCTTACAAAATGCTACCACATTCTTTGTACTCCAAGAGTCTTCTGTAACATGAACTTCATAAACGGATATGTTTTCTTTCCATTAATGAAACAAATCTCAGAGACTGAGGTTCCAATGGCAGTAATTTTCTGCTTTGATGAGCAGTAGTATACTACACATTTTCTGCAGAAAAACAGGATAGTTATGTTGGTAGCTTTTTGAAGGCACTGCTTTGAATGTCCCTGTTTCTCTGCAGTACCGCAGTATAGAGTCTGAATTTTATGCATTGTGGAAGGTGATTATACCTTTTTATTGTTGCTTGACTCTGTAAACAAAAATTACAATGCTATCTATTTTTTGTATTAAAGTTATTTTGCACTCTGGGTTATTCTCTTCCAGGCTTCAAAGTTTTTCGTTCTTATAGTTTATCGTTCTCAGGGTTATAGAGAACCTGATATTTCTCAGCTTTAGTTATTATTAAATCACTTTGAAGTTCATTTTAAGAAACAAAAGTAAATTTAAAAAGGTAGTGAAACAGCTGAGAAAGAACGTAGCACTTGGTAGATACTAAGAGGGCCACATTGCGCTACTGTCGGTAGAGCCAGGGCGGGAGCAATAAGTTACTGCAAAAAAATAGAATCTGGACTATTCTTGGTAGTACGGCCTTGATCGTGGTGCTGGCGTTCATACTGTTGCAACATTATAGGTTGTATTTACATGTTTCTGTAAAATGCTGACCATAAAGCCCCACCAGCCTGCTTCATTTTTAGGCAGTAGAGTACTGCTCACAAAATTGGTAAATTACTAACAAAGCAGCCCTAATCTAAGAACACTCATGTGGAATGGCGGTGACATTCTCTTATTGTTTTGGCAATGTAAACGCATAATACCTTTCAAAATAATCCGAGTTTATTGAAGTATATAGTATAAACTAGGAATTAAAGTATATGTATTGTTTCTCACGAACTGTAGTTAAATTTCAGAGGGGCGGAAGGAAGAAGGTATTGGATTATCCGTCAGATATACTTAAGTCAATATATTGCTTAAGGTAATTCATAATATTAATGTGTAGGTATATTCACTCATAAATTAACCGTTTCCTAATGCTCAACTATTTAAATTTGAATTAACGTTTATTTATTTTATTTAGGATACCAAATATTTTGACAGCTAAGTTTAATACTAATATATTACATGTATGTTTAAGTAGAGTGCAGTCATTAACCCTCGCATGATATCAGCCCTGGAAAAGCATATTATACTATGTCTGGGGTCTTTCTTCACCCCAAATTGATTCTAACAACTATGTGGCGATAAAGTGTAAAATATTTCCACTAAAATAATAATGACTTTATCTTGAGACTAAAGCACATATTTTAAATTAAAACTCCATTGCTGTAAGCTATATAAGTTATGTACTATATATATATATATATATATATATATATATATATATATATATATGTTTTAATTCCAAAAAATATATGTACCATTTTAACAGAAAATGTTCATTTACCTCACACTATATAACAGTACTACATTTTTTATTATGATGTGCATTATCACTTTATAAAAAATCCTGCTATAAATAAACTTCTACTCATTCTCCACTTGAAATTATGAACACTCATTGCAGAACACTTCTACTCCTGCATGTTCTTTGCAGATAAATTTGTGACACTCATCACATTGTTTCTTCACTTTCTTGTTCTTTGAGCTTGAGCGGGAATCACATCTTTTTCATTTCATATTTGGAACATCTGCTTCTGGATCTTGGTTGCCATTTAGAAGATTCTTGTAACCAGCTTGAATTATTGCTGAACGAAAGCGTTGTGTTCTGCACTAGAGAGGGGGGGGGGGTGGAAGAATTCGTCTCTCAAATTGAGGTCTGACTAGCTTTTTTCCTAGTTCTGAGAGGAATTCTCTTCTAGCATTTTGGCCTCTTATATGATGTAAACATTTCAAGTGCAGGGCGTAAGCATTGAGGCATGCTAAGTTAAGTGTATGAAGAAATAGAGCAAGTGGTCACCTTCTTGTTCCACGTTTCACTGAATAGTGCCTAGCCATCTTATCAACAGCATCAACAGCTGACTTTGTTGAGCTACAGAACATTATCACTTGAGAATTTTTATTTTTTCACGTCTTTTTTCAAGTCTAACTGCCACAAAACGCAATTTCTAACTGTGATTGCATTTTATAATACGAGGGCTGTTAAATAAAGAATGATCACAATTCTTTTTGACAACGTACCTTTACTCATCCTCATAATTTTGATAGTTCTTCTCAAAATGGTCTTCTCTGAATGCGATGCACCTGTCCCAGCGTTTCTGCTAGTCTTCAAAGATATGATGGAAACCATTTTTTGAGAGATCCTTCAAAATCGCCTCCGCAGCCTTCACCACAGTTTCTGATTATGGATAATGCCTCCCAAGAATGCGCTTCTTCAAGTTAGGGAATAGAAAAAAGTCACATGGTGCTAAGTTCGGACTATAGGGAGGGTGAGGGATGCACTTTACGTTGCAACAACATTAGCAATATGCGGCCGCGTATTATCATGGTGCAGCATCCAGCCTGATATGGACTTGCAATGTTTTCAGGACATCCCTGTAGTATTGTCCAGTTACTGGTGTGTGTACAGCTACAACATGCTGATAAACCATTCCATGAATATCAAAGAATGAGATGACCATAACTTTCCCAGCAGAAGCAACCAATTTTGCATTTTTGGGGGTTGGTGATGAAGGAGATTTCCACACTGAGCTTTGCTGTTTGCTCTCAGGATCAAAATGATGTAGCCAAGTTTCATCAGCAGTGGTTACGTTTGAAAAAAAAAACTCCGGATCTTCCTCTAACATCAACTTTAACTGCATGTTACCTCCATTGCAGCGGTAGGCGATACTGAATATATCTGAAGTTGCCTGGTTCTCACAGGCGGGAACCAGAAGTGGCAACAATGAAACTACTACGGCGTGTTTGTTTCACATAAAGCTAACAGAATATAATAAGGTTGAACTTTAGTGCGAAAAATTATGACCGTAAAAAATTATGATCATTCTTTATTGAACAGCCCTCGTAATTTGTTACAACAGTGCATGTGTATGTATTCTCTACGAATTTGTAACAACAATGGGCATACAAATGAAGGTTCAGAAGGAGCATTGTTGCCAAGTTTTAATTATTGTAGTAAATTTGTAATATAACATGGAAAATCACGTATTGTATACGTAGGGTATTTTCTGACCATGTTACAAAAACATCAAAGTTCTATGCTACCGACCGTCATATCACCATACATATTTTGACCATTTGTAATAAAATGTACACAAAAAGCATATCTGCATATCTGGAAGATGAGATATCTACCTTCACATTAAAACAGTTTCTTGGTAGTTAAAGCAGCCTTGGGGTCTATAAGAACACAGACACCAAGCAAGGGTTAAATGGTGAGGCCACAAAACACCTACACGAATAGTATGCTTGAACTGCAATGACTCTATTTTATAGCAGTGCAACCAGCTTCAAATGACGCGTTCAAGGTAGTTCAGTCACTGTTTGTGCTCGTGTTCTAAAGACAGTTTATGCATTGCATATCTCAAAGGTGAAAGTTTATTCAAGATATCTTGTTATGTATGGGTTTCTTAAGATTGCTTGTCTTGTTACTGGTCCTCTTAAATGCCTGACGACCAATTCACGCTTGAACAGTGAATTTGTATGCACATGTACCTAGAAACCGACTTATATAGACATGTGCATGGACAATGCAGGCAGGAATTCCCTAGTTATTCAGTTCTGTGTAGGGGCAATGATTGATTAATGAATTTAGAGTAAGGGATCACTAAGCAATAAACCTAACAAAAACGACAAGTTCTAACGGAGTAAAAAATGACCAAGTGTAACTTACAAGTATTCCTCTTAAGAATTACCAAGAACAGTGACGCTGTTGGAAGGAATCTTAGACCATATTTGGTTAAGAAGCAGTTCTTAAACGTTTTGCTGGCCACCTCTTCATTATTAATTTTGTTATACATTGATTTAAAACTCAGCATGGCGCTGGAAATGAAAGCTGCTAAACATCCTGCATAGGATTTTCTAAACCATGTTGTACAGTAAGTGGATGTTTCAAAACTCGCTGCTCTTACAACTTTAACACTGAAGCCCTACAAGTAAGATGATGATCAGGATTATTGCAGAGGGGATTCGGCACTGCGACCATTCTTGATCTACTGTACCTATGCCCCCAAGTGGGGCATCCCCGGGAGGAAGGATGAGGCTAGAAGAGAGAGAGGGCGGTCGTCCCAAAGGGCCACGACAGTGTCGAGGGCAGGGTCCCTTTACTTAGCTAGAAACCTCCCCCGGTAGGCCAGGACAACAGACGTTCCCCCTACTGAGGTCCGGAAGCGAACCCAGCAACCGGTTCGCAGACCGGCAACCGATCTACCGGAGGAGGAAGTTTTTCACTCAGAGCATATCATCCTGCCATGCACCGCCGAGACACCCGCCGACACTTCCACCCTGAAAGAAAACACCAGATGAGAGATGATGTGAAATGATAATGGAGATGAAATAATAGGACAGGAAATTCGGAGTATGTAATTCACCTATCCAGCATTCATGTGGTAAACCGTGAAACCCCCCAAAGGACACCATGGGTCATGTAGGTCGGCCGCGGTAATCGAACCCGGACCTCCCGTATGCGGGCCACAGAAGAAACCGCCTGAGCCATCCCGTTCGGTAATCCTACAAGTAACTATATTTACGGCGAAGCGTGTCAATTTCTCTAAATGAATTTTACAAAATAAGATTGACGGTAAGATTGATTCACACTTAATTATTTCAGACGAAGTGTGGTTTCAATTAAATGACCATGTTGCCTCACAGAGCGATGGGTAGTGAAGACAAAGAAGATCAATATTTAATTCATGAAATCCCGTTGCATGTTGTTGCAATCGGTGTGTAGTGTGCTGTAAAAGCAAATGGATAAAGGAGCCCATATTATTCTGTAAAAGTGCAATAGATACCCCAGTCAAATAGATACCATATTTTTACGCCATTTTCTCAAATGCAGTTACTAAAAGAGAATAGGGTTTTCCAACAAGATAGTGCCACAAGCCATACCACTCAAAACTTCTATTGATAAAAAAGGCTGTTTTAATGACAGCGTAATTTCTAAATAATTATACCGACCACCTCCCATCCATTACCCGGATCTTTGTGCGATATTTATTTTTGGAGGACCCTAAAAATAAAGTTAATAGGAACAACAACCGCACTTACGGACAATATAAAAACGAAATTATGTATGAGTGTTATCCAAGAAAAAATAATGCGTGTGAATGGAAATTTCATCCAAAAATGTCAGAAATGCCTTTATGTAGACGAACACCATTTTCAGCACAACTTATAACAAGGTTGGTACTCTTTATAGTACATGTTACTACCACGTAGGAGCTACGGTATACTGAAAATCCGCCAGCGGAATGGGCCTTGTATGAAGTATGCATTGCACTCTCCGAGTAAGGTTGCGATTTAACTGGGTCTGCTACTATTAACAGTGCTTCTAAAACACTGACCTTCACCAAATAAAACAGCGAGCTCAGGTCTAAACTTCTTTCTCTTCTGTCTCCTTCCAACTCTTACTCAAGGAACCTATCACTCATGTTATACTTGATGCAATATGCTGTGTGAATCGTCTGCCCCCCCCCCCCACCGAGTATAGTTGATTGTAAAGTACTGTGACAGTCATGCACATATTAAGAGTTCGTAAAGAAATGAGTTCTGAAAGTTATGTTAAATGGTTACGCACAATGTTAATTCCAAATTTACCCCTTAGCTCGGTGCTAGCAATAAATAATGCCTCTTATCGTAACACGTCCTGCGCCGTGGCGTAGCGGGCTAAGGCAGCATGCCTTGGTCCCTGGCCACGGAAAGCGCCCGGGTTCGATCCCACCCATGCGGTGGGGATTTAAGGTTCCGGGTATAGGACCAGTGCCCACTCAGCATCGTGAGGAAAGTGAGGAGCTTACGCTAGGTAAGCGGCCCTGGTCACGGAAACCAACATTCCGGCTGGGGGATGCCGAGATGCTGACCACATCTCCTCCCCGTATCGGTTGGATGATCGTCCACCTCTGCCGTTAAGTGGGCGTGAGGCCGGCAGTCGGGTTGGTAGGCCTTGGCCCTTTTAGGACTGTCGCGCCATGGGTTACTATTATTATTTTCTTATCGTAACACACAAGTAGATAAACCTCCAACTTCAAGTTATTTAAGAAGATAATATTTATTATAAAATCACAATATTCCGTTTAATGAAAATAGTCCAAAACAAAATTGTATGATTTAATTCTAGTCAACAAGCAGACTTAGAAGAACTTTCTGACTGGCCAAATATTGTCAGAATATAACCATGCAATCTTAAGGCTTCCTTCATATCATCCAGATCTATATCCTATAGAATTAATATGGACAAATGCCAATTAGTGGGTTGCTCTCAGAAATGTAATGTTTAAAATGAAAGACGAAATGTTGTACCACCAATGATTTGGGCGAATTGGAAAAATATAATGGGAAGAGATATGCCATCATGTAGATTAAATAAAACAGGAATATTAGGAAAAAGATGTACTAGCGGAAGAAAAGTTCGAAAGATTGAAAACAATCAATTGTTTAACTCTGTAATCTTTTGTGTGTAAATTAAAAAAAACCTTCTGGAACTATAGTATTTACTGTGTTGGAGTCTGTACCTTCCCTGAATAGCGACACACGAAATAAACAAATCAGTGGTACTTGAAAGGGTGACGCCATCGCCATCACTGCCCCTTAAGGCCAGGGAAAACAGGTAAGAGACTCGCATCAAAGCTTTCATTTAAATATTTCAGTGTTCTAGAACTGCTCGGTCAACTACTGTTATGGTTACCAACCATGTGTCAGTGAAATATCTTGGGGTGCTACTAGACACTCGACTTACTGGGAATGCCCACATCTGTCGGTCTGTTACACTTGCGTGTGCCCGGCTATCAAAACTGTACGCATTACTCAACAGGCGCACCTCACTTGGTTATGAATCCTCCCTTCTTCTTTACACATCTCTAGTCCGTCCCATTTTTACCTATGCAGCTCCAGTCTGGGGTGGCACCAGCAGGACTGATCGCCGACTGCAGGTATTACAAAACAGGGTGCTGCGTATAGCTACAAATGTTCCCTGGTTCGTCAGAAACCAACTTCATCACGAGTTCGGTCTTCTACCCGTTCACCAGTACACCCGCCGGCTGGCACGACCTTTCTTTTACCATCTCCAGGAAGTCCCTGGAGCTGTTACCTACAATCTCGGCGCTCGCACTCGCCAACCAACTCGACTCAAGCGCAGACTGCCACAAGATCTACTGAATACCCTCTCCAGTACAGACGATCCAGACGAGTGATAACTATCAGACTTAAAGTCCTCAATTTGTGATACAGTGATCCTGCCATATTTAGCTAGAGGAGTCGTTCACGGCTACCTCAATTGTTATGTGTACTGTTTACTAAGTTTCTCAATAACCAACAACTGAAAAGCATATTTGCTGATCGATGGATAATCTATAAAAAATGGTGTTTAAGAACCATTGCGCGGCACATACAGCAGATTAGAGAGCTATTGCATTTCACTCCCCAGGTAGTGGGGCGCAGAGAAGAGTCTGTTTCTCGCGTATTTCATTTCACCACTACGTCGCGAAGTGACAGGGAAATTTGAACTTGACCACTCTAGTGAAGTCATGATATCAATTCAATCGTCGGCTGTACGGCAATACCTTTTCCCCCTTTTACATATGCACTGTCTCAAGCACAGACCTGTATAACCTATTGTCCGCACCAATTGCAAATTGATAGTCCGAGTGGGAGCATGATATTAAGTAGTTCCTTAGAAGGCAACAAAGAGTGATTATTCACCTCAGAATTGGTTACTGTAAACTGATATACTTATTCACGAGAGATTTAATGGCGAAAATTAATAAAAAAACAAACAGCGCTTAGCATTCTGTACATTTTTATTACTTATTTGAATTCTCTCTTTAATGTGGAATATACTTTGTTATCGTTGTATGCATAATAGGTATTTGCGTTTCAAACTTATCTTCATTTTAAAAAATGATGTCCCGTCTGTTTTACATTGCAAATGCTGCACCACTACAAAATTCCCACCAGTTTGGAGTATAGTGGTTAACTTTAGCCCATCTTTTACAGAAAGTATTTCTGTGCAAATTACTGGGTAGGGTGCTTAAGCCATGCGATTTCTTTCTTTGCAAACGTATGGGGGTTTGTTTTCTCCATTTTGCTTTGAACAGATGATCTGTGCATTACATTTTGTGATATAAATGAAACCTTTTAAAAGAAGCCATTAAAGTAGCAGCATTAAATTTTATACTGATGGATGAAAGCAACCTCCAGGTGCTGCTCTGGATCTCTGTTGATGCTAACAATATTGTCGCTGAATTAAAAAAGTGATGCCAAGCAATTACAATCAAATGGTGATTAAGTATCTTTCTTAGCAAATAACCTTATTGAATAAAAGGAAATCAGATTATTTAACAGATATTCATTTACATCTCAGAAAGGTTTCATTCCGATATATTAAATAATTTTCCTATATAATGAGCCAAGAATTTTGAATTTGGCTCAAGTTGAAATTTGCTCCATATTGTCAAAAGAATTCAAAAATTTGTTTCATTTCTAAAACAAAATATTGAAAATTTAGTTTCACTTACATCCATGGCTTTTTCTCAAAGAAACCTTTAAAACTTTAGAAAGTAACTATTTAAATGCCTGAGAGCACACGGCCTAATAGCCTGTATTTATATCCAATGCCATTTACTCCATTTTTAATTTTCCTTAAACTTTTATTCATTAAAACTGTTTCAAACAGTATATTTGTAAGCAAAAGCTTCAAACTGACAGAGGAAGCTTAAGGAGAGTTAATCTTAAAAACCAGCATCTAAATTTTGCAACACTTAAATTTCTCAAAATACGATATAATTAATTTGGCCACTAAGGATAAACCGTTCAAAAATTATATTTTAAGTTTGAAATCCAATTTATATGCCAGTTCTGTGTATTACTATTTAAATTATGAGTAATGTTCCTTTTCTTTCAAAATTACGATTGTTGGACCGTGTGAAGCATCTGAGGATAGCTTTTTTCAGTCAACAGTAAGTATATACGCATTAAATTTAAAACACCCCGATAATTGTTATAACAACGTTCGTAAAAATGTTAAATACATTTGGATAAAAATTGCAAGATTTAGAAATTTTAACTATGTGTACTCTAAAAAGAGCTACCACTTTCAATGCAACGTTTATAGAGCAACACATCCTACTGCAATGTGCAGGATAGACGCACTTCAGGCTGGCATCAGTGACCTATACACAGGTGCCCTAAATAACCACTACACAATTAAAAGGTATGATTTTATATGAAATGTAAACTTTTAAAATTAATATACAATGTACAGGCTGACATTTTGTAAACTTACCATTACATCCTCTTTTATGTAAACTTTTTAAGATCGTCATGAGCATGATGTTAAAGCCAAACAAAATAGATGGAAGTAAAAAGTAATGCCTTAATTATAGGAAAATATTATTCAGACAAGAGTTGATTTTCTTCAGCGGAGATATGTACTTTTGACAGATTTTTATAAGTATGACTAAAGAAAATAAACAAAATGCAGATATTTATAGCCCACCTTTCTTTAGATTTCATTTTGAGCATAAACCCAAGACACTTTTTCTCCGTGTGATTATGATACTTAAAATGATTACGAAGTTAAAAAATCCTTGAGTTAGTCGTCGTTTGTTTTCTCAGGAGCAGAGAAAAGTACACGAAAATATTCTCTAGGAAACACATCTGAACCGATATTTAGATTCCACGTATTCAGAAAAGTTATACTAATGATAAACGACGTGGTGAAAGTTATTTGGTCATTCAGTGTATTGGGATGTATGTATTGGTCCAGATCTGGCGAGTTGATAAAAATTATAGTGAATGTGAATGAAGCCGAGCACCATAATGCACTTAAGAGCACGGATTTCCTAAGAATGGGAACAGCATCCAGAGAGAAGGTACAAACTGGAGCTAGTACAAGAAAACAGCGGCCTCTATAATAAATGGGGATGATGCACAAGTAACTTACTTTCATTTGGTTTCAAACAGTTCATAAAACGGTTAAATATCATACGATTTTTACAATATAAAATAAAGGATAGATTTGCAATATATATTCTGCATCGTTTAAAAGAATTGCACGTGTCATTTAATTACAAGTTACTTCCAAACCCTGAAGTCTAAGGATAGATTTTAAAAAGTTAACGTATTTTAAGCTTTGGATACTGCCTAGCTAAATACTCTTAAAGTAGATAACGATTCCCGTTGCTTAAGCAGTGCTCAGGTGACGCTGCCTTGAATAGAACTGTCAGTAAGAAAACTGACGTGTTTCATTAAATTTCACTGGCTTAATCAAAATGTCATTTTAATGCAAAGAGTGCCAAATTTGACCACACGTCTCTGCAAGAAACCTAAAATTCTGCAATTTCCATTTGAGCAAACTGAAATTTTTATCACAACGTGGTAATGTAATATAATGATCACATAAAAATTTCAATCTGAAATCTGCATCTGTTTCAGAGATATTATTTCTTTCCTCTGGATTTAACTAATACTGTGATAATTAAAATGTCCCATGTGTTAAAAATTTTACGTCATTTTGCCATTAACAGACATTTATAAGTAACCCAAAATTGGTGGCTTTTACAATTTAATGCTTAAAAACGTTTTGTGAAGAACGACACTTAAAATTGGAATATGCACTATGGTACCGTGTTCAGAAGTGTTTCAAAAGTCCTTCAAAGGGAAAAATATTGTCCATGTTAGTAAATCAAAAGCGTCAAACGAAAGTATAGATTATAAATGCAGTAAAATAATCAATTTTGAATGTTTTGAATATTTTCATCCAGTTTCACAGTTGCGTAACCTTATGATTACAGAATTAAGGTTAAATATATAGTAAACGCTTAAATTCAAGAAAATACCCTGCTATATGACCTGCCAAGGCTTGCTGTACCGTGAATATTATGTATTGCATAAACAGTGCATCAGAAATGAAAGCAACCATGTAAAAATATAACAGAGGCTTTCGAAAGTAATTTGCTGCATAGCCCATATGGCAGAACGAAACCTTTGTAATTCGGTTAATCGAAACTCTGTTATCATTCTAGAATTTACGTAAATGGCATTGTGAAATGGTATTATGAATGGCGCATTCTTCATTCTTATATATGCACTAGACGTTTTATTTCGTTAATTATTTCTTGCAGACTGCAGTGTTGTGATTTGTTGCACTTATGTCACATCGGTTTTGTAAAATTGCCATTTTTTTTTTCAAAAATACCGACAGTAAAAGAAAGTGACTCGGATTTGTAGCATCAACTGAAGACACCTCAACGCATAGTTTCTCTTCAGATTGACGCTTTAGGAAGGAAAATCCGAAATCTTGCTTCATATACGTCGTATACTACCATCAAAGATGATGCTTTTACACTCACAATCAGTAAAGGTTGGTCTGAGTGACGCAGAGCATTGAGCTCTAGTTCTCTATGTCCTAGGCTGTAGGTTTGATCCAAACCCAAGAACAGCTTCATTGCAGATTTACTGGAATATTTAGCACACAGGAGATGAAATTAACTTGGTAGTCTTAAGCGTGGTTAACCTATTATCATACCGATTTAATTTGTTTTGGAAGCATAAGTACTTTGGTATACGAGATTTTGTACAAAGAAGATGTAACTAAAATCCTGAACTGTAGGGCTCTGTATACAAGGAAATAACATAAGTACCTATCAAGAAAATTACGGTGCAGAGTATCAGAAAATAAAAGCAAGGCTGAATTATATAAAATGACAGTGTAGGACTGAGGTAACCAAAACAGCAGGGCTGGTCCCGTAGCTCAGTTGGTAGAGCACCTGCCTGTCGTGCGAGGGATCTCGGGTTCGATTCTAGCCGGATTTTTCTCCAATCAAGATGATTCCCCATCTTCCCCAAAGTCTGGAAGTATGAATGAGAGTGCGAATGTGAGCCTGATCTAATGATTAAAATAAAAGTATCAGTAACCCAACGTCTACGAGTTAACACTATCGCGATATCGCCACTATTAGGCGATATGTTCCACAGGAGAACGGCCACCGATATGGCCATTGCAGTTAAAGGGGTATAAATGGAAACAAAAAAAAATCATGAGTACATCTGAATGTGCAGGCAGTGTTCCTTCTCCGAATAACTGTCAATTTTTGTTTCTTATGCTCAGAATAGTGTAGTAAGTGTATTACATATTGCACGTTTGGAAACTCGTGGAAAAAAAATACATTTTCGCACCATAAACGGTCCAGAGTATTGAGCTGAACCTGTGTCTGAAAGTGTACCCAACAATTCGAAATGAATGATAAATGAAACCAGATAAAACTAGAAGAAACCAGTTAACAAGGAAATCAAGGTTTATACATATATGTGTAATACATTCAAACCAAAAATAAACTGTCACCTTTCTTGTATCTTGTTATTTATGACCAACTTATATTTTAGACTTTAGTTTATTCTTCCAAGCAACACTTAAGTAAGGCACTAGATGATTAAACTAATTTTCCAAGTAACCAGTAATGGTATGAAGAATCTTACTTAAAGCATTCACAGAAAGGAATAGTTGGGAGTAACAAAAATTTTGAAGGTTGTCATTTGATAACATTATGCTGGTTCTTCACTACTGAATAGGATTGAAAACTAACAGAGTTATTCTAGAATAAGTAATTTAAGATTAAAATACAGGCAATCCTAAAACTAGAAATTATAGAATGAAGGCATATGTATCAGTGACTGTTACGCATACATGCGCAGCAAATTTAGCAGAATAATAGTTTAAATATTTATAAATTATAAACTAGTTATTGATATACATTTAAGAGGTATCAATTTTTACTTATTAGAAGTGTTGCCCCAAACTGCAAATAAATATTCAAACTTAAGCGTTAAGTATTTATCTGCTGAGTTTTGGACACATAAAGTGAATTTAAGTAAATATAACTCATACAGGTGCTACTTATCAGTTTAGGAAACCATGTTGCAAATTTTCTACGTTAATATTAGTGGTTAGCATTAATTAATATTGCTATTATGCTACTGTAAAAATATAAATTGTAATTCTGTACTTGGAATTTTATCTCTGGATAGTACGAACTAGGTTCAAAATAATTCCCCTAAATTTAATTGGCTTCAAGTACAAGATGAATGACAGCTAATGATATAATAAACACTCGTGGTGTAGCTTACTGGTGAAGTTTAAAGAATCTTGTTCGATATCCAGGTCCTCTGAAGATGACGAAGAGCTCAGAAAGGATGCAGATGCCAATGTAGTAGAGGCTACGAAGTCAGCTTTATCTTGTGAATAGTTCCTTTTAAGACTATGAAACCGAGTCACATTTGGTGAGTAACCTCCAGAAGAGTAAGAAGAATGACCACTGATGACAGATCCCACTGGGCTTGGAGCACTGATTGTGTTTGGTGTGTTCAACAATTGCATATTTTCACTTTTGCAGCACATGTGATGACAATTCCCGTTTATGTCACACTCCTGAGAAGTATTCGTACCTGACACCATCACTACGGAAGCTTTCTCCCATTTGAATGCTTCCTTTACCTTTGTCCACTTTGATACTTTTGCTTTTTTATTTCCAGTTGCCACAGCACTCGTCAACGATCTTCGTTGCACCTGTTTTGTACGACCTTCTTTGGGTAACACTGCACTGGAAGGAGCTTTACCGTCATCTGATTGCTGATCTTGGTCTAACTTCAACTCTTCAACTCCTACTGATTTGCTTCGCTCTCTCTGCTGGTAACGTGATGAAGATTGATTGAACTTACTATTGGTCAAAGACTTGCATTTAGAGCTCCTCCAATTCGAATTGTCCGCTGTTGATAAAACAGGACCCTCAGTTGACGCATCGACGCTTTCTTTTGTCCTGGAGCAAGGTGACGGAAAGTTCTTCTCTATCTCCCGTCGACACTGTTGTCTTGACTTCATCGAAAAATTTCGCTGATATTGATTATACTGAGGTTGACCAAAGTAACATGTCTTGTGTGTTTCACAACGTCTTGTTTCTTCTTCCTGTAGTTGCTTATGCATTTCTTGAAGCTTTTTTAAGTCTTCTAGGTACTTCACTCTTCTTTGAAGCTTGGAGTTCTGTTCTCTTAGATCACCCAACTGTTCCATAAGTTTGCACAAATTATCCAGATGATCGAGTCCAACTTTGGCTACACCTGATGAAATATTACTTCCTGCACCGGTGCCGCCAGTCCCACCATCCCCATATGTTGAAAAGGACCTCATAAGCAATGGAGCATGTTGTGTGGCAGTCTGAGAAACTTGGGTTTCTGTTAAACTTGAAGGCGCAGAAGCAGCTGGTAAAGACATAAGATAGTTTAAAAATTCGTCCTCCTGCTGAAGTGCTTGGTCTATTAGGTTGTCACTGGTGGCTTCGGTGTCTAAATTCTTCGCTGCTGTGGAATGTAACACGATTTCTTCAGCTACTTCTGTTGCTGTATTATCAGCAGGAACACTTGAAGAGCGTGATCTTTGATGCTCAGTATTTTCATCTACACTTTGTTCTTCTGTCAAACACTCAGTTGCATCCTGGGGCATTTCTTGTCCATTTTTGCTTTGTGTTTTGTTACAGCTGTCTTCTGTTTCCTCTCCAATGTTCTCCATTGTTAGATTACACTTTATTCTGTTCCTTATTTTCTTGCCTTGTTAAAATAGTCTATGACAATGAATTTATTTATTACCTTACTCTATCTTGATTAGTTTATGATTGAAATCTAGAACTGAGTATCAAGTACTAGATCAATTAAAAGAATCAGAGGTTTCATGATATTTAAAGGAGAATACAAAGATGCAGATTGTTCAGAAGTGAACTCTCACACAGATGACGGAGACACGCATTTGTTGTGTAAACTGAAGTAAGCTATTTTTGTCAACAGGTTTGAAACACGCATTTGGAGTTCTATGGAAGAAATTTACCACAGTAATGACAATCAAGGGAAGACATACACGAATTTTCTTGTTATTTCATGAACACCAGTAACAAGTTTTATTCATTGTATGCTAAACCAAGGTAGTGGTGAAAACAAACGTCTGAGAAGAATGCTAAACATACCGAAGCTACACGGTAGAGACTACGCGGCGTCAGCTCACGAACTGAAGTCGCCAAGATCACCGTCGCTCTGTTAGCAGTTCTACCCCCTCCCAACTCATAATCATTCTAAAAACAGGACCTCTTCCGGGTCGACCATTCAGAAGCTCCTCAGCTTGGCAGTTGCATACGCATTCTTTTAAAATGTGATTTCGGTCGGAAATGTGGCGTTATAATATCCGACATTAACGTTTTCATACATTTGTTCACTTTCTCTATCACGTACCTGGTGCATAGACAATATTGCATTTCATGTCAAGATTTTATCAACAATTTATGTTTTACGGTCCCCTGAATCAAAAGAAATCATTTTTAGGAAATGATCCGTGTTTATAACTGCATGTGTGTGTCTGTAAACAGCATAGCTAAAATATGAACTTATTAGCTTAGTTCAGCAGCTTCTATAAATGTGACATCCTAAACTAACTTTTCCATGAAATATTTTCGAAAACTTTGATTTTGTCAAAGTGACGATTTTTAATAAAATGGCGGAGTATTTGCATGACAAATAAAAGGTATGTTTAAAACTTTCTGAGGATAACCTTTGAAGTCATTGTCCCTCAACAAACAAAAACCTATTACATAAAAAATCCATATCTTTCAAAACACACTTTATTTCCAATAAAACGTTTAGTGTCATCAAAAATTTTCAAGATATCAGTTATTATTTGTATGAAGCTTTTAATACTTTGTCCTATTTTCGTAATGTCATGGAAACAGTTTGGAAATTTAAGGAATGTGTCATCCCGCTTTTAAACATCTTACCATCGGTTCGGCTTATTCTACTTTCCTTGTACCTACAACGACACATATAATTAAGCTATGAGATTTATCTCGGTTAACATTATCTAGATAAAAAAGTAAGCACTTGTAAGGATAGCAAATAAACGATAGTGGAGCAGAGAAAATTACGTGAATGTAACTCGGCAGACTTTTTACGTACCTATGATAACTTTCTTCAAACTAATAATAAGTTGCTTTACATTACAATTTCATAAATTCTGAAAACTTCATTACATTGGCACTGTGACTCTAGCGCTATTTCAATTTTTAGTAATGCGTTCTGAATAAATTATATAGAAAATAAATAAACGTGTGAATACTCCTGCAGCACAGAAAAATGAAATTAAAACATCATCTTTCTACTGAATTCTCTATACTATATGCGTTGTGTGGCTTTTCTTTCCGAAAATTGCGTTGGGTGTATCTCTAATATGTTTCGATAACGAACAAATGTTACATATTACACACACACGCACACACACAAACATTCTATAGATAAACTCTGGGTAAAAGAAAATACATAGCATGTAATGTATCCAGCATAAATGTCAACTAAAGTAAATAAATAAATATGTGTTCAAAGTTTGAAATTGTAGCACCTGATTAGACGTCCTATATTTGTGTACTTTTTATCTTTAACGAAATGTGTTCATGAAATAGGTAAGTAGTTCTCGGAGTGACATCATCCCAATTAATGACTAAAAGCTGAAGCTGAAAATCTTTGTATAAGATACGACATACTATATACCCAGCCAAAGACAATTACCGATGAGAAAATAAATAAATAAACAAATAAATAAAATAGATAGATAAATAGATAAACAGATAAATAAATATGTGAATAAATAAACAAATAAATAATAAATAAATAAACATATGAAGGCATATATAATGCTACAGTACTACATTTTTAAAATAAATTTCATTTAAATCACATTAAAATGACCAATTCTTTTTCGGATCATATGGTACATTTAAAGTTTTCTTTTCTCTCTCTCTCTCTCTCTCTCTCTCTCTCTCTCTCTCTCTCTCTCTCTCTCTCTCCCTCCCTCTCTCTCTCTTTTCCAAATGGGGAGAGAGAGGGAGATCTTTCAAAATGTATAAGCCTTTACAAATTGATGTTTTAATTTACATTATAGACCAATCCTCTTCGAAATCAATTATAGTGAATTAGAATTTCTTAAATCCAATGCTATTTACAACATTTATTTTAACATCTAGATTTTATTCAATGTATAGCTTATTTCAGGAAGGAACAGTTATTCATACGTCTTATATTCTGTATTATAAACCTGGTTTAATTGATATTTCCTGTTAAGAATGTTTATCTTTTTGGCAAACCTCGAATTTTGGTAAGATTCTTATACATAATATATTTTAAGGCCTTAAGTTATGCATTTCTTGTGCTCAAGATTTGATATCTTTAATATTTCTCGAAGTCCAATTACATGATACATACATTTTACTTTATTTCATATGTATTTATTGAATAACTGTTAAAACTGCTATTAGTTTCCAGGATTATATCAGCTCTGCCGGTGAGCCAGAATTTCGCCCTGCGTGAGGTTTGTTGTTGTTGTTGTTGTAGTTATTGTTGTTGTTGTAATTTACGTCCTCCAACGTTAAGTCATATCGGACCATGAATGGAATGGGTGAAATGATCCTCAAATGAGCCCAGGGTCCATAAGGCTTAGAGTTACCCGATATTCGTCCTTCAGGATAAGGGAAAACCCCGGAAAAACCTTATCCAAGTAAATCACTCTGACCGAGATTCGAACTCGGGAGGAGCTGTCACTTTTAAGCACACTTAAAAGACATCAATTTGGTTTGAACCCACAACCTTGGGGACAGTAGGCATGTATCCAACTATCTAAGCCACCCAAAATTATATTTTAGAGCGTTATGTTAACATATCTTGTTGTTTTCAGAAAGCTGTGTAATATATAATAGTAATATATATATATATATATATATATATATATATATATATATATATATATATATATATATATATATACGTAAATAGTGTGTAATAATACACTTTTCCAATATATTTTACACAATTTTCTATTTTTGTATGCTGTGATTTACTACTTTAAATTAAAATATATTCTCAGAAGTTAATTTTGAATTTCCTTTCCCCTCGCCCCAATCTCACCTTATGTTGAATAACTTAAGACCTCAGGACTTGTTAAAGGGGTTTATGGGGATCCAGCAATTAAGCTGATAAACTTTGTTGATAAGGAAATATGAATGATGAAGGTTGGTGAAGATTGCACGGGTAATATTCACTAAATCCGTTAACTAGATTTCTATTTTTACATTAATATCAACAAAACATAATGTTGTTGTGAGGAAGACGACAATGCCTACTCTGCGTCACTACTGTTCTGTTGTCATTGCATAAAAGCACTTCTAAGTATAACCTGCCAAACTTGGAACGCAAACACTTTCGTGTATAACTTCCTCCGGAGTTTATACTTCTTTCGGTTGGATGATCGTCCACCTCTACCTTACGTATGTGGGCGTGAGACCGGTAGTCGAATTGGCAGGCGCTGGCCCGATTCAAGCTGTTACACCGTGAATTACTTTTACTATAAACTCCGAACTACCATTAAGTTATTATGTAAGTTCCTATTAAGTACAGTTTTAGTAATTGTTCAACCTTGGTTTTTTACGCCCTGGCATTAGTGCTTAGAAACTGCTATGCCTTATTAGAGACATGTGTCTCTGTACATCCACTCATTTAACGTGTATAATGGATAATAGTTGGATTGGGAGTGTTATTGCTCTTTATATTGTATAGATTATACCCCGGGGCGTGTCACCTCGCGCACTGCGATCTACATAGATATATTGTAACTACCATCTTTCAAGAGAAAAGGATGAAGTAAAGGAGTAACAGGAGGCAATATGCCGCAGGTAGAGAGGCCACAGAGACGCGCGGAAGTCCCTAATTCCAAGCTCAAAGTCCCGTTCCACTGCTGGAGATGCCTACAGAGGTAGATGAACAAGGCGTCGATCAAGAAGCGCTCTATTGTCCATGGAGTTACTCTTTGCTTTGAGAAAGCATCTGCGCCATCTGTCCGGCATCCATGCATCACGAAACCTAGACGAACATCTGAGAGGGAAATATCTGAGAGGGTGGTTGACGGCAATCGACCTCGGAACCACAAGTTATCGCGGAGACATCTCTATTATATGCAGAATTTGAACTGAAGAATACTTCTATTGTAATCAATAAATATTAATCTTTAAGATAAAGAATTACTTTTTGAGGTCACGAGGCACAAGAAACTGCAGTTAGAAATTTCTACAACATTACTCGGTCCATACATACTGTCGCCGATCGCATTGTTGGTTGAAGCCGCCGCATAGCGAGAGCTGTACGCGTGGGCGGGAAAGGAGACACATAGTGGCCCGCCGAGCTGAAGGCTTGCCGAGAGAGAGAGAACGAAACAGAGAGAGACAGAGAGAGGATCTGGAAATGTTGGCTTTTCTAATGCCGTCGCGATTGTTATTGAATGATCTACTGCATTCTAGAGCAATGACTGGAGGTATAAAACCCCCGCAAAATGTTAGAGCGACAGTTAGTTGCAGTTGTGCAGTGCAGTTGAGTTGTGTGATGTACCGCAGTGGAACGAGACGACATTGAAGACTGTTGTTTATCAATGCTCACGTCATTTTGTTGCTGCCGGGGTTGTACAAAGCTTTTGTTTACTGCAATAAAGAGAGTTTTAAATTTCTGCAAACAAGACTTTTGTTTCTACCAACCCACGAGGTCACACTTGATGTCAGGAGTGGGACAGGACCATGGAAGCTGCATTGGCTAAGACCTTAGAAAATATGGAAAAAATTAAGACAGCGAATGACACCCTCACTGCGAAGACATAAGCGGCAAATAACAGCCTGGCCGCGGGAATGAAAGCGCAAATAATAACCTGGCCGCGAAGATGGTCGAAATGAAGACCGAATTAACCGAAATAAAGGCTGCAAACGGGGCCCTCACCGCCAAATTTGAAGAGCAATTGGCCAGCGTGAGAGATGACGTCACGGAGCTGGGCAAGCGGATGGCTCAAGTGGCCGAGCGCGTCGAAGACCGGGCGAACCACGTTAACGAAGTAGGGGGGAAGGTCGACACCAACACCAAGTCCCTGAACGCCATGGTGGAGGATATCGTCGGCAAAAGACTTAAAGACGTGAAGGTCCAAGTGCCGGGACGCGACATAACATCTGCGCGTCAAACTACCGAAGTACGACGGTGCAACAACATTTGAAGCTTCCACCGCCAATTCGCCGCCAAGCACAAGTGGTCGCCAAAAAAGAGGCCACACAGCTAATAGCCAGCCTTCAGGGAGGGGCCGCAGAGGTGTTAAACGCGGTCCAGACAGCAGTAGCACCCAAGGACATCTGGTAGGCCCTGGAGATCCGTCTTGGAAACCACCGTGTTGCCGCGGCCTACTGCAACCAACTGAAGTCTAGGACGCAGCAGCCAGGGAAGAAGCTGCAGGAGCTAGCCCTGGCAATCGAACAACTGGCCAGCAAAGCCTTGTTCGACCTCCCACCCGAGACTCTAATGGCCGCATTGAGGATGGAAGTGTCCAAAGTGAAGGCTACCTCGATTATGGATGAAATGATGCTCAAATGAGTCCGGGGACCATGGAGTGTTGGGGGTGTGGCCAGCCGGAACACCTGGAGAGAGACTGCCGACACCATGAAGAGCAGCCAGAAAAAATAAGGGCCGGCGTAGGAGGGGCACGTCGGCGCCATCGCCAACATCCCTCGAATGACACTGCGCGCCGTCAGCCTACGTATGGATGACAGCCCCATCGTGGACGGTTGGGTGATAGGGAAGCCGTAATATGTGCCTTTGGTCACCGGGGCAGCCGTGACCGTCGTCAGAACTGACGTAGCCAAGGGTTTGCCGTCGAGAAAGCCGAGTCGATCATACCAGCTAGTTACGGCATCGGGCGACACCTTGCTTTTGGAGAGGGAGGCCTTGAAGCAGTTAACCTTGGCACGGAGTGCCTTAGGTCTGTGGGTGTTCATCGCGAAGGTTGCTGTGGAGGTGATACTGGACTAGAGGCCCTCAGGAGCAACGAGGTGATGGTCGACGTCGGCAGGAAAGTTCTGCAGCTCAATGGAGAAGAGCTGATGCTCAAGCACCCCGAACAACGCCTTGGAATCTGCTGGGTCATTCTGAGAGAAGACGTGGTTTTCTCCGCGAGAAGCGAGGTGATGGTGACGACGCGACTTTAAGACCAGCGAACGAAGAACTTGATGCTGGACCGGAAGACGTCTGTGCATGGACTCTGTGTAACGAGGACGTGGATGCCGTGCCGGGAGGAGGTGCCAGTGAGGCTGCTCAACCCAAGGGAAACCGATAACGACATCCAAGCCGGACGGAGTTGGGGACGTGCGAGCTCGTGGTCAGCGTAACGCCAATCAACAAAACCCAGGAGCCGGTGCCGACGCAACACCTGGGGCCCCGGCTGGAAGGCTTTTTGGAGAGGGTGGCCGACCACATGACCGCAGAGCAGCTAGAGAAGCTTCGACAACTGCTGGAATGATACCAGCGCATTTTCAGCCAAGGTAACAGCACTACGACCGTACGGAACGAGTGTTCCACCACATCGACACCGGAGATACCAGGCCTATTCGGCAACCGTCTAGACGCGTTCCGCTGGCAAAACAGGCGGCGGTAAGGGACATGCTGGAGGACATGAGATACAGGAGAAAAATTGAAGAGTCTGACAGCCCTTGGTGTTCCCCTGTAGTCCTGGTGAAAAAGAAGGACGACGAGCTACGCTTCTGCGTGGATTACAGAAAGCTGAACGTTGTCACCAGGAAGGACTGCTTCCCCAACAATATTTTTCTGCAGGAGAGAACATGCCGAGCAGTTTTCGGAGTCCATCGCGAAAGGTACAAGGTTCGAATACACGAAATTGCTGCCTGCGCAAGTACTCCTGATCACGTACAGTTTTGCCAGTTAGCTGTCTTACGAGCAAACTTTTGTGCAATTTTCTCGTGGAGAGAGCATTTTAAGCCACGCAACAATAGCTGACTGGTTCAGCTTTTGCCGAGTAGTGTGGTTGTTGGACTAGTGTTGGTAGTGTTGAAACTTGTCTGTTATTGATTTCGGCGCATGCCATTTCTGACGTCAGTGCATCCGTCAGACCTCGTGCGTGCCTCCGATGTTGGAACTTAGACAAACTTTCTTAATGGACGTATTCTGAAGAAGAGCCAAAGGCTTAAATAGCGCAAGCATCTGCGTCATCTGTCCACATATATCCAACTACCGCAGTGATAACCAAACCTGAAAGATGACAGTGGAATGGAATGATGAAGGAAAGGTAAGGAATGATGAAGGAAAGGTAAGGAATGATGAAGGAAAGGTAAGGAATCCATGTATTAGAGAAGCCCAAACATAAGTCTAGTGACCAGTGAAACCACGGAAAAGTTGGAGTTGTCGATCGACAGGAATCTAATCCGCAACTTCTCAAATGTGAACCATAGAAACATACCGCTCAAGATCAATTCAAATGGACAAACAGGCCAAAGGGCTACTTTATTACTTACCAAGCGGGAGACCAGGGTTTTACTCCCGGTACCGCCACTCTAGTCTGAGTGCTCTCAGCCTCGATATATCCCAAGAAATACATAAGGATGGAAGTGGAAAGAGCAGCCAGTTGCACGAGCCGCCACAGGGGAGTTTAATTCCGTAGCTGTTAGAAACCTTGCCCTGTGCTGTCTGTCGCCTGAGGTCGGAACACAGTTATTATCCTCTTCACCTCATCATTTCCTCGCGGGGCGTGTCCCATCAGGGACAAAAAAGAAATATCGTAGGACTGGGTGCAAATTTTGCTATACACTGCGTCCTGAGTTTAATTCTTGAAGTTAAATTTGTAATACCAAGCAGAGAAATCAAATGAATTCCTTTTTAACTTTTCGCAATTTTCCTTCAAACCTATGCTTACGCTTAGTTTTAATAGTGAAATAATCAGCCAAAAGTGTTTCTGCAACACTAATCGCAAAATTCACTGATTAGTAAAGAAAGATTATAAATCAATATTTCAAGGAAAAATATGATCTTAGCAATGGCATTCGGTGGTATATCTCAGGGAAAACCAGCCGAAATAGAACTTTTGGTATCTACTTTGTTTAAAAATATAATACGTTACATTCACATGGCTTCCTTTATCCATTAATAAAAGATTACTCTCATTTAAGCTTTATATCTCCCTAATTCATGTTAATTGGCATAAACATTTGTAGAAATGGGTTGTATGGCAATAAGGGGATACAAATCAAGCGAATGCCATAGCTGGTCGGTAAATAATGTCTTTGCACTTCTGTTCTCTGTGCATTACCAGGAGGGGGGAGCTGATGTACTGCATTCGTATGACCTTCTCTGCTCATTTTTGCACAAAATATTCCTATAAACATTTTCAGAAGTTGTCTGTTACCAGATACCCGATTTTGATGACCTAAAGACGTCTAAAGTATTATTAATAAAACGATCTAAAACGTTCAGTCAAATGATAAAAAAAAAAAAAAAAAAAAAAAAAATACTTTAGAAACGTTATCTTCATTTCCGAGTAATAAGGAACCGCACAATTCTTGCTTCTTTAACGGTTGAATTGAAATTAAAAAGTAATAATAATTTAAACTGGCGAATTTATATGTTCTAGGCACATGGAGGGATAAAAAGTTTTACCTTATTCAGAGTTATTCCAATAAGCAACCAGCAGCGTGCGCAGGTTCTCGAAAGTTAGGAACGCCGTTTTTGGAAAGAAAATTGTTTCTGTACTGAGAAATTCCCGTAGCTCAGTCAGTAGAGCACCTGCTTTCTGTGCAGTGGGTCCCGGGTTCGGTGGGGATTGTTCTACAACCCAGATAATTCCCCATCTTTCCCAGAGTCTGGAAGTATGAATGCGAGTGTGAATGTGTGCGTGATCTAATGAGTAAAATATGTACAAGCAACCAACATATACGAGTTAACACCATCGATATATTCCAAAGGAGAACGGCCGCCAATGTGACCACTTCAGATAAAGGTGGGTATAGCTAACTGGTTATCTCGTTTTGACACCAGTGTGATGAAAACGAGAAAAGAAAGTTATGCTAAACTCACGTTATTTGACACCAAAATGTTAGTACAGCACTGACATAAACTTCATTTCACTTTTAGTAACGCTGAGAGCAAGCACAACTGGTTCCGTAATGTTTACTTAAGCTACTATTGCTCACACTAACGTGCACTGCTTCGTAACTTCTCAGTACTCACACAATGACATGTACTGCTGGAATGACTTCTCATTAACTTTCCAAGGTCCGTTCGTTCCTTCATGGTTACTGGCAGTCTGGGTTCAGCCTGTTTCTTACTCTGCGTGCCCACTTCAAATATGTATCTACCGCAAGCAGGTAGGGAAAAAGTTTATGATTTTAAGAATTTAATTTTAGATATGTAGAAGATATATGGGATAACATATGCTCTGAGGTTTAGTGGGATGCTTATAAGCCATGCGAGGTATCCGAAGTAGCCTAAGGCGGTGACACTGGGATCATAAACCCCAAGAGGCCCAACCAGGGTACTTTGGTATGTTGGTAAACGTTCGTAGAGTTTTGCCGTTTGGCACTTAATTTCATACTTCATTATGGAAAAGATGACGCTTCGTGAAGTAGTCTCTCGTAGAACACAGTGCTACGTACAACGTTCTTGCCAAAGTCACTTAAATTTGTTACCCTCTTGGAGGACCAACATGTTTTCTGGCGACACAAATATTTGTTTACCACTGGGATACGATTTTCTTGTCCCTCCACAAATGCGGGACACGCTTGCTTTACCTACACCACACGCTTCGGCCTTTGAGCATTTTTGAAATCGAGATGATGTCTATATTCCTCATAACCCAATTTTTTAATGAACGTGTAAACCTTAAAATTAATACTTCAGGCCGGACTTCGCAATACCTACCTCTTTGACTCTCCACTAAATTCACCGCAAGAAGCCATTCAGCTATTTAACTCTTGCTCTACTGTTGTCTAAAGAATAATATTGAATTGAATAGTTCAAGAAGTTCTGAAGAATAATATTGAAATAATGCAATAATAGAACTGAATAATATTGATTTTCACTCTCCAAAGTAAATATCAACTTCTTATGCAGCATTCATTCATAAATATAGGCATACAACATTCCGCAGCCTAATAGGAAATGAAGTGTTTACCATTTCTCGAATTTAACACCTTGGCTTATTCAAAGTAATTGTTTATCGAGTCATATCAATACTATAAATTTCAGTTCTGAGTAATAACCTACAAGTATATGTACAGACATACAAACCAACCAATAATGGCAGTGCTTTACCTCACGATGCGTTGGTAAATATGTTGATATTTATTTGTTTATATTACGAAAGCTATTTCAGCTGATACACTTCTGCATGACTTTTAAACGGATGAACAACTGAATAATACTGCTTTGAACTCTCTAGCGTAAATAGAGATTATGAATCATTCATAAAAAAAAAAAAAAAAAAAAAAAAAGATATAATGTGTCCTGACACGTTCTGCCAGGCCAGAAGGAAGAGTACCGTTTCCTCTCACTCAAGTTTAACAAACACCTTGGCTTCTTCCAAGTAATTCTTTTATCACGTCATGTCAAACGTTAACGTTTCAGTTCTGAGTAATTTTATTTTTATTTATTTATTTTAACTAAGCCAGTACAATTGAGTGTGACTAGTGTTCAACCCTGGCTCTGTATCAGTCATACTCACTTTTACAATAAATCCTTATTTCTAAACAATTAATTATAACAATGCAGGTTCCTTATCAGTTCTGTTCACTGTTCATAACCACTTTTTTTTTTTAACTTTGCCCAAAAATTTCCCGCTATAGCTATATTCCTATCTACCTTAAACCATTTCTTATTAATAAACTCTTTCCTCCAAATTTCTGTCCCTTTACACTAAAAAAAAAAATATGTGTTCTAAGCTCTCATTTCTCCTACATATGGGACAGTAATTTTGTGGAATACCCTTCCTTACACCTTTCAGTCGCCATACTCCTGCTCTCACCCATGCAATACCTTCTCTCTCCTCTTTATTCGTCACGTCTACGTACTTTTCCCTTCCCCAAGTATCCTTCATTGGTATATAAAAAGCTAAAGACCTCCTCTCAGCTATTTCACAAAATATTTTCTACACTTCTATGTCTTCGAATCTTTTTTTGCATATTTCCAGAACTTTTTTTACATTATTTTCTCTTTCTCTCCACATTTGCCCTAATCCACTGCTCTCTAGGTTATTTCAAAGACATTCTACCCATCCCGTGTTCTTTAAACTTTTTTCTTGATAAATTAAACATTGATTTAACAAATCCCTTTCTTCTCGATTCAATATTCTATACCAGAGTTTCAATTCCCTTTGCATAAACTTCCCTTTACTGGCAATTCTACCAATCTCTATTTGTGCTACCTGCCAAACAGTTGCATTTGGTAACCCAAGCATATCTTTTCAACATCTCCTTTGCACCTCATCTATAACTTCCCATTCTCCTTCTAGTCCCCATACGTCTATCCCATATAACATTTTTGCCTCTACCACCATACTATAAACTTTCTCTAACCATTTGATATTTATATCTGGTGCTTTGTACTTGCAGTTCTGAGTAATTACAAATATACGTACACGTACATGCTACTCATTACAGTGTTTACGTCGCGATGCATGGTTATAGTATAATAGTGCTTTGTTTATTTGTATTAGAAAAACTATTTGAGCTAAAAATATGGGGTTTTCACGGTTATGTTAGATACACTACTCTCTGCCTTCCACATGAATAAGTTGTGGCAAAATCTGAAGTTTTGTCTTAGTGGGAATAGTATTTAATAGAGATTAAATTAATAGAGGTATTTAATAGAAGTTGGCGCTCGTCACAAACCATTTAGGGGAAATGCAATAGGTCAACACCTCAGGACTCCGATTGGCTGCTCATCTGTCAGCGCCCATTCGAAACAGTTCCTTGTGGTTCCTTTCTCTTTACTGCGGCCAGTAAATATAAAGGAACTGGAATTTGGAGATAACTCAATAGGAGATAATTTAAGATAGATGGAAATATTGATATACCTGAAATCATTTATAAAAATAATACAACGATAAGGCAATGATGGCTAGAGAAGAACAAATGGCTAGAGACAGTAAATAGAGCCTAACAGCAAAATATAAACTAAAATGAAGAATTAAATATACTGTAAATTATGAGTTTGGCTGAACACTGTCACATTCACCTGTACATAGCTTAGAAGAAATAAATACATATACGAATGAATGAATCAATGAATAAATAAAGAAATAATAAATAAGTATTAAATTCAAAAGATGTGGTTGCAACCAGCAAAGTATTTCTGCTTCTGTTTTGTACTTGAAATACGCGGGGAAAATAATGAGTTTGCAGGTTATGTATTAAAGGTCTATTGTGTACAACGCAAACAAGATGGCAATTGGGCGCAAGCCGTAAGCCAAATGCTTACATTGGTGATAAAACACCCCTGGTTGCCACTGGTTACAGTGGTATAGTCCGTTATTTTGTATATTACAGCCTCTGCAGTAGAGGCAAATTTGAATTGATATAGATGTGCAATATATTTTAACCAGCATACTTTTATAGTGGTTTATTTTCATAAATGAATATCTTAAGGACATTATTTTTACTTTTAAATATTACTAACATTTCATAGTGAACTGTTTTTGTAAGACACAACTGAACTCTCCTTGTCCTAAAAGGTTAGCTGATACACATGTGTGAGGAAGTTCGGTCGAAAGGTCCAAGGGTTGCTTTTAAGTACACAACACCATCTGTTAAGCAAGCAGTATAATAAGTGAAAGGTAAGACTTATCCGTTTAATAGCTTTTAATGTATTTACTTGAAAAGTAATAGAAGTTAAGGTCATCATTAACAACACGTGGGCATTCATGTGCATATGGTTAGGAGAAAGCAAAATATTTCACGAACCACGCAGTTACTCTGGATCACAGCTTTGTATAACATATGTAAGGCTTTTTTCGACTTTCCATGCTGCTGATAACAGTCCTGAACGGAGTTCGGTCTTTATTTCGTTTAGAGAATACTGCGGTAACTACTTTTTTTGTGTTACTGTTTTCCCACTATGTTTAACATGAATGTGGGATAAATTAGGGAGCACAATCAATATGAGTATTACTATCATAATTCCAAAGTACAAGTTTTAAAGAATCACACTTATATATTGTAGAAATCAGTGCAAGGCAGTGTGTTTGCTACTTAGGGCAATTTCTTATCCAACTCTGGATTTCTGTATAGGATTACAGCTTTCCTTATTCTACACTACCTGGTGATATGTATAAATATCAGAATTTTTCTCATCTTTCTGGATTCATTTTTATTGATTTTGGGTTAAACATTTACTTCTACTGTAAGAGAAAACGACATCTTCTGAGGTAGTTTCTTAAATGTTCATGAAGACCACAGTTGTTGAATCTATTCCGTCCTTTTTATGTTGTATGCCTGTATTCAATAAATTCTTACATTCCTTAAGCTGAATTGGGTGGTATAGCCAACTCAGGAGCACATAAATTTTTGCACTTACATGGGATTTTTTTAGCCTCATTTCTCCTACTTCTTTTTTTAAAAAAGTAAATGTAATGTCAAGATCTTTTCTTTGCTTGAGCTCTTAATTGGCTGTATTAAAATCAGAAACAATACAATATTGTATGATTACCTCACTCAAGTATTTACAATTAATTTTAGAAAACAAATTGTGTTTTGTTATATCTTTTGTTTAGTCTTAAAAATACTTACTTCAGAATAAATTAAAGTATATTCTGTATCTAAAATCACACCTTTCACCCAATAACAAATGCCATGGCAGCTACCTGGACAGGCTTAAGCTTGAAAATAAAGATGAAAGCAAATGTATGCATTTATCATATTTAAAATAAACATTTTTTTTTCATAAAAATATATTAAACAATTAGTAATTTATTTTGAAAAAAGCATAAGGATATATTTCTGAGAAAATGAAAATAATTGAAGCCTTACCATATAAAGGACACATAAATACCAAAAAGGTTAACTTATCACAGTGTTTTGTAAATGAATCAACGTGCCTAGAATAGCTGAAAACTCTACCACCTCAGTTCATTACTCAAAAGAACTTTTATGAGGATTTAAAATATGTATACTGGTACTGGAAATAGAACCTGAGTCCTCCTGCAAGCAGGCAGTAGCACTTCATTGACTGCTAATAATAATAGTGATAATAAAGATATTTGCAATTGTATTTAAAACTAAATTAGATAATTGTGCCCAGCTTGGGTGGTACAATATAACCTATTCTCTGATGAAGTTCAAATTGGGATCTTTGGCCCTTGCAGATCTTTATTGTCATACAGACAAATTACATTGCCAAATAGTTTGGGTCTGAATACAAGCATTAAAACTTCTCTGTTGTATATAGTAACAAATATTCATAAAATATGTTTTGTGAGGCAGTCTAAGGAGGATAGCTGGCAACAAGCTCATTAAGAATTTTTATCTTTCTAAGCACTACATGTTATACATTTCTGTAAAGAAATAGACACATATAGGGTACAAAAGATATTTTTATTTGGTTAACTTCTTTTATGGTGGTGTTACAAATATTTTATTTCTTATGCAATGTATCTTCAATCTTTGTTCTTTGTTGTGAATGCCATAAAGGTTATCAATGTTTCATCAAATAAGTCTTAAAAGTACTTCTTGTTCTCCTCCTCCTCCTCCTCCTCCTCCTCCTCCTCCTCCTCCTCCTCCTCCTACGTTTCCTCTCTATTCTGTTATGGCCTATATTATGAAAGCAGTAATCCAGGGAAATCTCCACAAAATATATAGAGGAAAGAATGTAATATATTGCAGAATAGAATTTAGTTGGAAAAGAAAGGCAGTAGGTGTTCAGACGAAATCAACAATCCATGCCAAAGTATCATCCAATGAGCCAAAACGGTCAATTTCCTCTGGAGTAGCAGAAGGTTTCCTAGTGAAACATGATGGTTGCAGTCATTACATTTGGATAAACAGATTTCATGCAATGGCTAGAAATGTTGAAATAAATGGGTTTCTGTCACATTTTACCAGCCTTTTGGTTATATGGTAAAACTCCAAAAGTGTTATTATTTTCCAAAACCAATGTTACAAAGTTTAATAATGTACACATCCATCAGTTCTGCAATTGAGGAGCACTTTTTCAAAACTCAATAGTTGCACAAAATGCATTTCGGAGAAAAACGGTTTTTTCTATGTGTTGGCAATATTAATTGGTTAGCACAGAAAATATATTTATCATTCAATTCTCATTCCTGTAACTGTCTCACTGAATATGAAAAGAAACAAGTAGCATAGCTTAACTAGTGCAAATTTGAGGTTTGAAAATGTAGAGTCTTTTCAAAAACTGATAGACGCTGATTAACTTTTCTTGTTTTTGTTACTTTTTATTTGTGTATTTATTATTTTTTATCTATTTCTACCTTTTCATAACACAATGCATTATAGAACCAACATATTAATGTTTATAAGGATTATTTTATTAGGTATAAACTTAGAAACTAGGTGCTTTTACATTCACAATAACAATATTTTGTTTTATTTATATAACAAGCATATTTAATACTTACAAAGAAATTTCAAACAATATGAATATGTAATCTTTAACATTTATTAGTATCTTCTAGTACATCTTTATAAAATTCTTTTGCAGTTTCTGGAATTTCAAAAAATTTACCTAGATTTTGAACATCCTCTTTTCTTTTCTTTGCTCACTCTATTAATTTTGGGAACATTTTGAGATCAAAGCAGGAATTCTCTTCAGGATTTGCTGTGCAGTTTCATCACATCCACCTCCACAGGCAAAGCAGAATATATATTTTGAACTTGTACACATACCTTATGGTCTTCCTTTGATTGATTGGAAAATGTTATGATTTGCTGGACATTCATTTTGAAAGGAAGCTTTGACTTCGGTGTTTGTTTTGCATTTTCTTTCAAGTCCTTAATATTCCCGTCTTTGAACAACACTTTCATAGAGCCATGATTGTAATATTTGATGGTGCTCATCAGGACTCAAGGTATTCTCTTTTTTTCTTAACTCTTTTTCGATTCTGCTGAAAACTCTATCAGGAGGTGTATAAATGTGCCCACGTATTGGGTAGATATGTGAAATGCTGGAAAATGTTTTACTCTTCTCCAGGAAAGCAATAAGCATGAACATCACCACACTATTCTTGTTCTAACTAGAGCAAGAGTCTGAAAATAAACGAAGGTAGGAGCGTTACTGTCAGTTCCAACAAGAAGTGGTGCAAAGCTGAGGCAACCTGAGTGCAGCCTTTAGCTGATTCAGTTTCCAACCATGTATACAAGGAAATGTCATCTTTGTTCTGGGTTTTAGATGGAATCATTATGCATAGAGTATACAGCCACACCTGCCTTGTGTAAAATACCTCGCTAACAGAAAGTGTAGGCAGTGGTTGATTCTGCTGCATATCAAAGCAAATAGTGATTGTCTCACCATTTTCCTCTTTCAATAGTTGATAAAACCTTTTCAGCACAGCTTGTACAATCTGTACATGGTTCTTAGTTCATTTTTCTTTTCCACATCTGCCTCTGTCTTATTCTTCATTGGTCCCATTTTGCAGGTTGAGCATGTGTCAGTGTGCAGTGTAAGGAATGAAGGATTGAAGAAGTTGTAAAATATGTATTTATATTTTGACAATGAGCAGACTGGTAGATTTCTTAATCTTTTTTCATTCAAAAGTTGACTCACATTTTTCTGATATTAAGTTTGGAGATCCTCTCCTTGATTTTGCTCTTCCATAATGTCTTTCTCTACATCTGCATTTCTTTGTCTTGCTTTATAGCAGCAGAAATGCCCCTGTTCTGTCACCTTCTCCGGTTTCCTTTGGTGTATTCCCATATAAGTGAAATTTTCCAGCCAGGAGAGATAACCTATCTTTTGATATCCTTGTGATTGCTTGGAAGCTTGCAGCTCATACTGACAATACATGGCCATCATTAGTTCTCACCCTGTATTTAATGTTAACAGTCTGCTTTCTATTTGCAGCTTCTTTCTTCACCACTCTGCAATTAGGAGATGTAATGCTCATATTTCATAAGGAATTTATCTTAATCTATTTTGCAATTCCTTTCTTGGAAGTGTTGAAAACAGGGTTGTTAGTGTCATTAATCGACTCCCTTTAAAATTAAATTTAATTGATCTATTTTGTTGACGGGCCCAAATGACCTTGTCGATGGGCCCTAAAACACCACACACACACTCACTCTATTTTGTTGAGCACGGAAAGATGTTGGTGAAATCCACTTATATCATTAGAAGTCAAATCAGATACATCACAGTGCTTATGCCCTTCACTTTTAGGATTTCATGGAGTGCATTGGAGACCCTGTGAACATGAAATTGCTTGAGTATGAGCTTTCCTTGACTTGCATTTTGATTTCCTCCCCTTGTTTTTGCAATTCCTACCTCCTGCGCATTCTACGATTGGTACAGTTTCACAATCTGAGCTTCTGTCTATTGTGCATAGTAGAGTGCAGTGTCTGGTCTCAACTAAGGATAAAAATGCCATGAAAGTATAACAAAGCTTTCAGAAATGAATGTGAAATCCAAGCGCACAACCTGAGGTCGCAGTTATTGCCAACAGTGCAGCAGTGTACAAAGCTTGCAGAAATGATTGAGAATTCCAAGAATCGCAACAGTGAGATGGTGTCAATGCAAACATGCCTTTCATAGAATTGAGGTTGCTACACACTGGATCATAAAATCATAAAATTTGACCTATTGACCTTTGCTTTATCTGAGCTAGTGCAATTGTTGAGTTGTGAAAAAACTGCTATTATTCCATACCTTCTACACAGGACATGAATCAAATTTTGCAAAATCTGATTTCACAGAACGATGCAGAAGGTGAAAATTATGCCAATACTATATATAACTCAATTTCGTAAAATTTTGCATCTATCAAGCTTTTGTAAAAACACTCCTCAATTTTTAATGGCATTTTTCACAAACTTTTGAATCCAACGATATCAACAATTAGTGTGGTCACTGTTTGATTTTCCACCTTGTGCTATTTGGTGGCCTCTTGGTGTAGCTTGACAAATTTATTTAACTTGTGATTTGCTATTTTGTGTTGTCTCCATTTTGGGATCTGGCATTCCAGTATTGGTGTAATTTGATACATTTATGGCACTGCTGCTGAAGTTAAAGCAAAATTGTTCACGTTTCATAACATGTGATTTTGTGTACTTCAAATATTGTTCCTAACAAGGGGGAGTAGTGAAACCTATACAGGAGTTAGAAAAAGATCCCTTTATAAGGAGCTGATAGCCAATTTTGTCATCACCGTACCCTATAATGATACTAAGATTGTCACAACAATGCATTTGTGGATTCAACATAGTTATTCTGAGCTTAATTTGTAGAATAATGTTAAAACTTTTGGGCATAGCTTGCTACCATGCTAGAGAGCTTCACAGTTTGGCTCTTCTCTTCTTGAAGGTAATAGTTTCACTACTAGTTGATTGATACTGAGCACTGATGCCCATCCAATGACCCACAACTTTTAATGTTGTAATTGTAGAACTTCCCAAGGCTTAAAATTTAAGTGTTTTGGCTTCTCCATTTCTGTTATAGATTCAGTAATATTCCTTAAAATAGGACCAAAATGTCTGAATATTAATGGGCTAATTGCCTGTGAATAGCTGGATGTTGTTCACACACAGGAGTGCATGTAACACAGTAAATGTTTACATATATTGCTTTTGTTCTGGGAGAGTTTTGGCAGTTTTGCTATAAAATTGATAGTGAATTCTTCTAGCAGAAGCATTAAAGATCTTGGAGGAGGAAAGTGATATCTTAACATTGTCCCATTAATTTGCAAGCTTACAAGAGAGAAGAATTACACCTTGTGATAGATAATGTAGGTGATGCACTCTAAAAGTAAAGTATAGAAAGTCTTAAAAAATTAATTTGCATACATAGCGTCTGATACACAAATGCATACTGCAGTGGGCAGTAAAATTGTATGCATTACTTCTAGAGTGTTCCTTATACTGTTACGCAGTAAGCACATGATTTCACAATTATTTTAGTGTTATAAATCTTCTTAAATGTAGAAGTAAGAGGTGAAAAACAAATTTGTATATCATTTTCAGCTGTAAAACATAAGTATCTACATATAGAGGATGATGGTAAATTGATGATTATTCAGTTAAGAAGAAAAATGCTCTACTTTGCTGTTGCTTTTGTTATTGTAATTTTTGTTTGTTTGTTTTCTTTCTTGTTTTTGTGGCATTTTGGGTACCCTGAGCTATAAGATTATGAAAAAATAGTTGGTACTGCTGTTACTTTTAAGAATTTTCATTTTACAGTCAGATTTGTAATGTGCTTATTAAAATGTGGACTATAAAGTACAGAAGAATTGAATGCAGTGTTTGGTTCATGGTCTAACCAGGAATGTGTTTTTAACAACAACCACTTTGTCTTTAAACTTTGTCTTGACTCACAGGAAATTCATAACTAGTTCTTTTTGTTTTGCCCTTAATAATGTTACAAAACAGCACATATCAATGCAAAGATGGGTCCAAATGACCTCACTGGCGACGGACACTAAAACACCACACATACACACACACGCGCACACACACACACGCGTACACACACACACACACACACACACATACACACACACACACACAATGCAAAGAATATGAAAAGTATCTTTTAATTGTAACATGCCAGGAGTATTGTCCATGATTAGGTTCCTGTAAATTTATGTTTAATGCTTTTTCTTATGTAGTGTTCATCTCATAACGAATCAAATATTAAGTGGTTCTCTTGTGTGTATTTCATGGGTGAGAGGGCACTTAGGGATTGCTGGGAATGAATGTGCCGACGAGTTTGCAAAGAGAACTGTGACTTCAGATCTTCTGGTATTTTTCCCTTTATGCCCTATTTCTTATGTGAGGCAAACATTGAAGAAGATTATCGTCAACGACTGCAATGAATACTGGTTAAAAAGTGGTTATGTTGCTTTGAGTAAAGATTTATATTTCCCAACAGTTTTTGATAAACATAAATGTAAATTCATTAATCTTAATTATGTTCTCACTCAATTTTTAACTGGTCTTGTCAAATATTCTGCTTACTTATTTTGATTTAAAATTAAATCCACATCTGACTGTATTTGTGGAAATCACCTTCAAGATGTCCCTCACATTTTATTTGATTGCCCCATTTTCTGTTTCGAAATATATGAACTTGAATTATTGATTCAATCCTTAGGTTATCATTTTCAAAACCACACACATATTTTGATGAATTACAAAACTTATCAATATTTCATGGTTTTCGTGAACGGAATATTTCTTAAACTAAATGATTAATTTTGATGTTTACTGTTTGACTTCTTGATGATATTGTGTTGTATTTGGTTATGCCTTGTAATTTAATAATATTCATTTTATAATTTGTAAACTATATTCCTAATATACCTTTGGGTAAAATAGGAATCATAAAATTGGATAATTAATAATAATAATAATAATAATAATAATAATAATAATAATAATAATAATAATAATAATAATAATGTTTATCTCACAATAAAGCAAAGCTGAAGTATCACAGATTATAATTACTTCCTGGAATGTAACAGTACCAAAATTTCAAGTAAGCCCAGGAAAACAATGAACTGTTTAGTTGGCGGTTTGCTCCTCTGCTATAGCATTCAGGATGTCCCTAGCCACATAAGGATCAGAGCATTTGCCAAGACTCTTAAGCATATTACCAGGCTATTGTGTGTGTAAAAAGAAGCATGTGCAAGGTGAGGTTTAACAGAAATAAAATTTGATGCCTTTTTTCTCCAAAAGAATGTAATGATGTTAACAATAATGGCCACACAAGGGTGGAACAGGCAGTTTCCCTTAACCTTGATGTAGAGATGAACAACAATAATGGATATAAATCCTTTCATGGAAGTGTTGAAAACAGTGTTGTTGTATAAATTAAATTAATTGGGAGTCGATTAATAACACAAAACAACACTCACTTTTAAACTTTCCCGGAACATGTTTCTGAGGCCTTCCCTCTATCTTCAGCCAGACATCGACTGGTTCTCATTGATGTAGCTGGCAATATTTTGTCATCGGTCTCCTCTGGTGGCGGTTCGAGGAACTTGCTGAACAAATCTTTCTGGGGGATGTCGAAATTGAATACTTTGTTCCTATTTTTTTAAAAATAAAGATTTGTTCCCATGTGAACAGTTCTTCTTTTCCTGTTGTATGTTTTAGTAATTTTGGTTCTGGATTTATGTTGTGGTTTTTTTCCCAAAAATGCGTGGCAACTGCTGATTTTTCTAATTGTTTGTATTTTATGTTCCTAAATTATGTTCTGGTATATATCAAATTGAATGCTGTGACTGTAGTCAAATTTATATTGGAAAAACCAAAAGAAATTTAGAAACAAGAGCAAAGGAACACTTTAGGAACATAAAATACAAACAATTAGAAAAATCAGCAGTAGCCACGCATTTTTGGGAAAAAAACCACAACATAAATTCAGAACCAAAATTACTAAAACATACAACAGGAAAAGAAGAACTGTCCACATGGGAACAAATCTTTATTTCAAAAAATAGGAACAAAGTATTCAATTTCGACATCCCCCAGAAAGATTTGTTCAGCAAGTTCCTCGAACCGCCACCAGAGGAGACCGATGACAAAATATTGCCAGCTACACCAATGAGGACCAGTCGATGTCCGGCTGAAGATAGAGGGAAGGCCTCAGAAACATGTTCCGGGAAAGTTTAAAAGTGAGTGTTGTTTTGTGTTATTAATCGACTCCCAATTAATTTAATAATGGATATGTTGTGTATGTTTTATCAGTGATTCCTTGAAACAGATTATGTACCAAATAAATTTAGGAAGCAGATTACAGTAGACTTCGGAGTAGAGGAACTATTTAGAAAGATTTTTGAGAAATCACGTGTAACATCTAAGAAAGGGTCAGAGCCAAAGGAAATTAAATATGTTTAAGTGTCACCAAACAATTTAGCATCTGGAGTTTTCAAATAGCAAACTAAGGAGCGAGTGACTTGCTCTTTTGTGATGCTTACAATTCACCTCGCACTTTGGCTCTTGGTTCTGCTGCAGCAGTAGGTAGGTAAACTCAGTTTGTGCAGAAAATTGATTTCTTGACACTGCTACACACAATGCTATATCATTGTTATATATCACTGCAGTCTTCTAAAGGCTCAGTGCCTGGCAATTCACCATCACTGTCACAAACAATAAACAGGCATTCGTTTAACACGTTTCTCTTCACTTCTGAATGAGAACTTCTGTATAACAAACTGTGCTAGTTTCGCTGTTTGCAAGTAACTGAGTATTCTCACTGACTGGGCAGTGAACTAATGATTGTTTCTGGTGTCTAATCAGGGCGAGAGGTGTAAGATACAAGATAATATTTACAACACTAGCTGGTTATAGACTCATCAACTAGTTTCAAAGAATTTTTCATGCACCAAACTGTTTGGCAATAACTATATGTAGTATGAGCTCCAAGGTTGGCTTTTCAGTAAACTTTTGCTCATTATATAAATGGTGTTGAATTATATATTCACTGTCAAATTTATCAATGAATAGCAGAAATAAATATTTGAAGAATTAAAAATAACAGCATTATTGTTACAAAAAAAAAAAAAAAAAGGTGTTACATTCACAGGACTCTCTGTAACCACTATCATTTACTTTTCATGTCTTCTATAAACTAATTTTACAAACTCTTATTTTTCATCTACTTCATATTAATTGGTGTAAATGTTTGCAGAAGTAATTGAGGGAACTTTCATAATAGGTCCAACAACCAAATGTGGAAGGTCTGGCATGCAACACTGAACAACCCTTGTTGGAGCAGGTCAGATTAAAGCTGTCAGTACAGAGTACTCTTTTCAAGTATTATCTCTCTCTCTCTCTCTCTCTCTCTCTCTCTCTCTCTCTCTCTCTCTCTCTCTCTCTCTCTCTCTCTCTCTCTCTCTCTCTCTCGTGCGCGCACACTCATGTGCACATGTATCAAAATGTTATTTTATTAGGATTACTGTGGAGGAGATTCAGCACCGAAAACTGTGGCTTATTGTACCTAAGCCCCAAGTAGGGCATCCTTGGGAGGAAAGATGAGGCGAGAGGAGACAGAGGACAGCTGACTCAAGGAGTCGTGGCAGCACACCTGGCATCCCATCCCTCATGGTCCACAAACGGTCCACCAGGTTGACCTGGAGATCGGAAACTGTCCTACCGAAGGAGGAAGTGTTTCCTCAGAGTACATCATCCTGCCATGCACTGCTGAGACACCCACAACACTTTTACCCTGAAGAAGACCACCAGATGAGAGATGTGAAATAAATTTGGGGGATGTAATTAACCTATTCAGCATTCACCTGGCAACCCAGGAAAAAACCCGAAAAAACCATGTATCACGTAAGTCTTCCACAAGAATTGAAACCGGGCCTGCCTGCTCAGTAAAGGTTGTTTTAGTACCATCCTTTTTTGTTCTGAAAATTGAGAGTATTGAATGTAAGTTTGCTGTTTGACATCAGTTTTTCAGTTAAATGGAGTTTTAATATAAAAATGTTTGTGTATGATAAAGGGGCTCAAATCTTCATTACATATGTAGTATTATATGGTGCACTAACCTGGATATTCCTGTGAAGTTAGCAAAAACTAAGCATTAGAAAAATGTGAATCTGGAGAAGAATGGATAATGCAAATATATAGACAAGATAACACTATTTTAGAACTAGTAGGTTAAGGAAGAACAATGAATGGTCAGGAAGTAGAATTGAAATTGCATGGGGCATTGGGTATTAAGCAACATCTTGCTAAGAGGTGGACTACAATGAATGGTAAATGGGGAAAATGTGCTACATGATGTATTAAAGTTTTATTAGGGAGCTTTAATCCTCCCATTGTTCTTCCTTCAAGCTATGTGCAGTGACAAGAGAAAGGTAGGAAATGGAGGATAATGAAGAAAATTGGGTCTTCTTCCTTGGGATGTACGTCATCAAACATTTAGTCATATTGGACGATGAATGAAATGGGTGAAATGATGCTCAGTGCCTCCGGGGTCCATGGAGCTTAGTTACCCTACATTCGTCTTTCAGGATAAGGGAAAACCCCAGAAAAACCTTACCCAGGTAACTCACCCTGACCAAGATTCGAACTCGGGACCTCTTGAACGTGAGGTGGACACGCTACCATCTACGCTACCGAGGCGGGCAAGAAAATGGGGTATACAACAAGGGATAGTTGGTTAGAATACTATGTGATTCATTCATTCATTCATTCATTCATTCATTCATTCATTCATTGAATAATCAATCAGTAGATTAGTGTGAAGAAACTAGTGGTAATGAATCATACAATTTTTAATTTGCCAACAAAACTGCATATTTATTGCATACTTATTGCATAAATTTGGTTTAAGTTAATTGATGTTTACTTTAAGAAAAATGTGAAAAAATTATTTAAGTCTAAAAATGTTGTTTACATTTTCAGAATGGCAGCTTATCTCCACAGCTTGTTGAGAACTTCACAACAAATTACTGGTAAAAAGGTAAGAAAACTTTTTAGAGTTGTATGCATATATTTGAATAATACTAATTTCTTTCTCCCTCCTCTTCCTCACCTTCTCCATGCATATAAGCTTTCCTGTTACTCTCTGAGGAACTGCACGGTGTTCATTTTTATCTGTAATTTTACCGCCCAAAATTTGATGTCATCAATAGCATCACTGATTGAGCAAAATTATATACTATTCCCCTAGCAGCTTGCAATCATAATTGATGTGCTGACAACAGCTTTGAGGCCTCCTTCTAATGGTAGGTAAATATACTATTTGAGAGGTGGATCTGCCTGCGTAATATAAAGGTGCGTAATTTTGTTTGGTGCGTATATACGATAAATGTTTTTAAAAAGTTATATACTGCAATGTACTGCAAAACTAATTATGCAGCCATAAAAGTATACCATGAAGAATATATGAAAGAAGTCAATGAACACTTATTTCACAATGAACATATGTTTTTTTCCTTATAGTAGACATGTATGCATATTGTAAACCTGTCACGTAAAATAGAAATATTTCAATTTGATCTCAATTCTTTTCTATCGCCCACAGTTTCCTCACAATGTAACTACATTACAAACTGGAAAATTAGTAGAACATGTTCTAGGAATGAAAGATAAATTAGTGTTAAAGAATGTACAAAGCTCTTATCAAAGTCTAAACAGGAAAATATCTCTAGTACATAATCTTACGTGTCCATTTTCTTATATTGCCTTTCTCTCTTCCCCTTAAACACTGTCTGTATTGCGAGAAGGTATACTTGAGGCCTTTCTGTCATAGCATTATTTATTGCTTCTAGATTGGAACCAGTCACTTTATAGCACCCAATGTCTCTCTTTTTGCAAGTAACTGATTCTGTATCCTGGAAATGTTTGATGCACCTATTGGTTTTAAAAGAATAAGGTTATGAACATTAAGACATTTTAATAAAGCGTGAGAATGACAAAAAATGTATATCGTATACTGATAAAATGTAAGACGTTTATGTTGCAAACAAAAGTATGTCAGTTTGATGGTACCTGGACACTTTTGACAACATTTGCTTACTGTTCCGCAAAAATTACTGCTTCTCCGTAAAAGGCACTATGATTTCAAGATACCAGTCAACAATGACATCATTCTTATGGAGGGCAGGAAATAACAAATAAAAATGAACACCGTGTATATGAGGAATATCGGAACAAAATGCACTTTGTCTTCTTTCAGATGAAATTCTTCATGTGGATTCCCCATATTTCAAAAGTGCTGTATTGATTTGTGTAATCCATTTGTCAAGTGGCAGTTGCTCATTGTAAATGGATTCAAAATAGTGTTTGGTTCTGAAAGTGCTGTTTAACACTCCAAAGTAGAGTCAATGAAGCAACGGAAACGGATTTTGAGATACTTACAGAAGAGGTTTGGGAGTGAGTGTGGACATGAAGCTGAACTGCAGTTTTATGAGACGGTTATGAACTAAGAGTCTGTAGAACCAAAATGAAGGATTTGACTGTTGGGAGGAGGAAATTGGTTTTTGTTTAAATACAGAAGCATAATTTTGTTTGTTTAAAGAAGTGTCACAACATAAAGATGTTTACAGAAAGAGTGACAAATGAAATCTTTTTCAAAAAAAAAAAAAAAAAAGTTACACAAGCGGCATATAAATTTGTTTTTATAAGTGAAGTCAAAATATTTCATTAAAATATCCTTAAATATAATTATTTCTTAGTGCTCATATTTTAAGTATATTTGGTTCAAAATGCACCAAATCCTAAACATTTTTCATTATAAATGTGGTATTAAACAAAGTGATACTGGTGTTAACTGTGTTTAGGAAAGCGACATTTGCACTACAATTAGGTATGAAGAGCTTTAAAATGCTGCTAAGTTTAGGAGGTATCAGTTTGTCTTCTCTCCTGAGAACTTTTTTAGTACCCAAATAGAGCAGTTTTGATTCGGTGTTCATCATGTCATCTCTGCAGCAGTTGTACTAGGGTGACACGGAGTGTTAGAAGTAAATTACTACAATTGGAACTAATTACATGACTGATTAAAGTCCTTCCTTTATTTTTACTGGAAATATGTGCTTAATACTCAGTAATATTGCATTAATGAATGCCAATTTTCTTTCACTTTCCTGTCATGCTGAGGTGTAATTCATACAAAAGAATAAGCTTCAATAGTTCACTATGGGCGGACTCATGTCTGTCACTAACCGCTAACTGGAAAACTGCATTCTGGAATTGTTTGCAATTCTTTCATTTCAAACATTTTTGAAAGAGGAAACATTGACAAATGTTAAAACCAGTATTTTTTATAACAAACATTTTGTAAGTGGTAGATATTGCAAAATAATAGCAAAGACAAACTAAATAATAGGCTTTTGATAGAGTCAACATGAAAAATTCAATGCCATGGCTGGGATTTCAACCATGGATTTCCTGGTTTCCATTCAGTTGCTCTTACCCATTGAGCTATAATGGCCAACTTGCCATCATGACATTAAATTCTCCATTTGACTCGTATATCTATGACATCAAAGTGGGGCACAGACATGTGATGCAGCAACCTGATGCAGCAGCTTATATCCTGTAAGTCAAATTATATTTTTTTTCATTGTACACTCTAAAGTAATTCAAATTAATTGTTTTTGTTTTCTGAACATCTTTATCTAAATATTTTAACCAGAATAAATTCATTATCTGAAGGTTTAACTGAAATAAAAACTTGGAATGAGGCTTATTTATTTTACATTATAACATATTACATGGAAATGTTTTTCATCAGTCTGAGGCAATAAAATTGTTTTGTTTTCTTTATAGATCCTACAACCAGCATAATGTGTGACAAGCACATTCTGAAACAATTCTTAGGCAACATTCAAAGCTTCTCTGGAATAAACATCAATTCAAATGCAGGCGACATCCAGCAGCTTTTCCCTTCTTTATCTTCATCGCCACAACTAAACAACATAGCAAGAGCCTCAACTTTACAATTACATGATCTACCAAACACATGGACTGCACTACAGTAAACAGTTGATGTTACAAACTTCCACATATCAAATTTAATACAAAAGCATTTCAATGATCAAAATGCATGCATGCTTGCATGCATATACTTCAGCTTCATTTATTATTTGTTAATTCTTTTGATTTGATTTTAAAAAGTGTGATATCCAACTTAATTTATCTGTTAATTTTTAATTTGTGTTTAAGTATATTATTAACTTGATTGGAGACATTTTTCTAGATACCATCCTGTTAACCGCTTCACTGATGGCCATTTAAATCCTTCAGGGGCTGGAAACGGATACCCAAAAATAAAACAGAACATTTAAATTGTTAAATGCTGTAAAAATGCATCATAAATACATTTCCATATCTTCCAGATTTATTAAGTTATTTAAACGAAACAAAAATTGGTTTAAAACCCATTAAAGGCAGTATACATCTACAGTAACAAAAAAGTAGAGACTACATTAATAAATCGTTAAACTTTCACTACTTTGTTTCACTGTAGCAAAAGCCATTCTTTGTGCCGAACGCGCCTAATATTTGTATCATTTTGTTTTGTGTGTAGATGAACAAATGTATGTATAGCGACGCAAGCGACTTCTCCGGTTCAAGGTTTTAGCTTTTAGTTTATTTATCTATACCAAGCGATAATCATACGAGTATATGTTGTGTTACACACACATGCTGGAAAGAAAACTCCCTGTCAGCATCTGTTATTGCAGTGTTTCTCAACCAAGGTTTCTGGTAGCCTTATGCAGCTGTTTTCGCTTAGTATTTTAGTTATTTATACTCTCTCTCTGTGTTCAGAATGATTTCTTATATCTATCAAGAGCTAAATGAATGGCACATTTGAAATTGTTAAATTTCAATGTTAACCATGGCTTATCCCCGTAATGTAGCAAATAAATTAGCTTGCGTATGATGTATACAGGCTTCTAATATTACTGTAGAAAATCTGGAAGATTTGTTGTGTGATTATGAAGTAGATGTTTAGGATATAGGCATGTTAGCCACTCCATTGTTAGGGGGAAATGGCGGGTCAAATATGGGTGATGTGGATCAGCTATTACTAGCTATCCCTCTTTACGAAAAACAGTTAAATGGTACAAAAAGTATTTTTATACCACTGGATCTAACCATGCAGAATTGTTTAGTAATTTTCAGAACTGTAAATTCACGCAAGACATTCATCTATCTGTACTTGCGCATATAAATAGCTCGTAACCTAATTGAGTATTATAATACTCAGAGGCCTCTTTATACTGGGGGGGGGGGGGTAAGAAATTCACCACAACATCACCCCTCATACTTGAGAGAAAACACTTCCCTAAAAGGATACCACCCACAGCCAAAAAAGTCACAACCATTTCGAAAATGTCTTGTGTGTTGCAAAAAAGAAGGTCGCAAGGAAACCAATATTATTTGGTGTGAATCTGCAGATGTGCCCTTGGGTGTTTATCCAGGTTTGGAGGTGTACAATTCAAAAAGAAACCTTTAAGGGTACGTTTACATCCCTTATAGAACTAATTTAAATTTATTGTAAAATAGGAAGATTAAAATAATTGGCGTTAATGAGCATTAATGCCCGCCTTGGTAGCGTAGATGGTAGCGTATCTGCCCCACGTTCAAGAGCTCCGAAGTTCAAATCTCGGTCAGGGTGAGTTACTTGGATAAGGTTTTTCTGGGGTTTTCCCTTATCCTTACAGACGAATGTCGGGTAGCTCTAAGCTCCATGGACCCTGGACACATTTGAGCATCATTTTACCCATTTCATTCACCGTCCGATATGACTTAATGTTGGTGGACGTAAAATTACAAAAAAGAAAACAAATCATTAAATGCATGTATGCATAGGACGTTTATACACGTCCATATCGGTTTGGGGCATTTTAACTTGAACGTCATATGACGTCCATATCAGTGAAAGGGTTAATATCCGTAATCCAGAAAATCTCAATCTTCTAACATTTCTTCCTCTTCAACTTTCCTGGTTGTACCACTATCGTGGTGTTAAGGGGATTCTTGTATCTCTGTCCCATAGACCTGTAGACATCGGGTTGAAGAACGGAAACTCTGGATATTATAGAGGATCCTGGATGGGTGATCAGCCTGATTCCTGGTATGAGAGAAGTGGATGACAGAATGAGGTCGAAATGAATGATAAGGAAAGATGATAATTGAGCATTTGGTGGAATGATGGTGGGGAAACCGGAGAACCTGGAGAAGACCTGCCCCTGCGCCTTGTCCACCAAAAATCTTACATGTGGTCGCCTGGGATTGAACCCAGGCCACCTCAGTGAGAGTTAAGTTGTCTAACCGCTCAGCCTCGGTGCTGCCATTAACACTTAAGATTGAAAAATATAATCAAAGAGCCTACGATTATTATAGTACTCAAAGAAAGTAAATACTCAATGAGGAAAGCAAATAGAAAGAAATAGCATCAAACTATAACTGAAAGGAATTAAAATAACTATTTAATATGGCTTTAAAAAGTAACTGAAGATGATGTTTACATACATGAAATACTATATTTGTTCCTATTAATACTCACTTTTGCACCTAACCCACCTGTATAAACATGTAAGTAAAACAGGGTTCTAAATCAGTGACATTCTGTGATACCTATACCATTAGCAATATTTGATACATGATATCTGATTTGATACATGAATCCTGTCTTTTTCTTTAGGGATGTAGTTCCTGCTCAGTATTATATGAATATTCTAGAACACTTCTTTATACACAAGAAATGAATACCTGTATACATATTCAGTATCAGTTAAGGAATAGATACTGCCTGAATTTCACAAGTTATCATTCAGAAACATTTATTCAGTCACATTCCACCTTCATCTTATGCAACACAAAAGCACCTGTGACTTTCCCGAATGTAAATATATAACTGTCTAAGATCCTATGAACAGCATAATGTTTAATAGTTTTTAATAAAATTTATGAAGAGAATATTTTAATCTTTTTATTTCAAAGTATCTTACCTTTACATTGCACCTTTACAGAGCATCTATGCCAAGGTTTGGAGTTTTACAGGCATAGTGGTTAGAGAGAATTTGAATATGGCTTTCAGTATGTAAAATATAAATTACGAGTTAAGTATATTTACTTACTTTTCAGGACATTAAGGAAAAAGGAGAGTCGTTAAATATTTAAGAACCAAATCAAATTTAACTCTTAGTTTATTTCATTTAAAGTACATACAATAGCATTACCATTCAGAAAACAATTTAATCATGCTACAATCCTGGCAGATTTCAGTTATTGAATGACTTGAATCTGATTCCTATGTATTGATTGAAATTATTAGTAGTGTTTCACTAAAGCATTAGGGTCAACCAAATATATTATCTGATCAAGAACCAAGTCACTGCATACAGTGAATAAGTATCTTTACTGTATTCTGGAACATTGATAGTTTGTAGCTTGATCACATTCCTTTGAATCCATGAATATTGAATTTTTAGTGCGCTCATATGAAGTCCCATCCTCTCAAACTTTCAGGCTCGTGCATTCATTTTTCATCATCTGAAGTAGATGATACATCTCTTGAATTTTTTAATCTCTTCGATTGAAAATAGTCCATTTTCAGAGTTAGATGATTTGAGTACACAACCCATCAACATTTGATTCCTGAATTTTCATGTATTACCTTAATTATTTCTACATATCTATTCATTTAAATATGCCCTCATTTATAGCTCTTAAGAAAATGATTCTTTCCATTGCTAATATATATGTTTAAGTTCATCAGAACTCGCTTATTTCAGTCTTCTTGCACAATGATTCAAAGTGAACCACAGATGACAATACAATGTATAGTAAAATAGGAATTTTCTATTGTTTTTTTACATACTTCAAATGCATGATAGCTAAAAACTTGCACCTCAGCAAGATACAGATTAAACATTTGAATATCATTTCACTCATTTCATTCATTGTGTGATATGGTTTTACTTTAGAGGAAAATATTAAATGGAAAAAAAAGTACAGCAAATAAAAACACTCTCCCTTAATAGTATTGTTTCTAAATGTTTGATGTATCTGCTACAAAATTAACAAACCTGTGTGTAACAGACTTATGTATTAGATTAACATTAGTAGGTAAAAGGACCTGATAATACTTAATTAAATTTTGGGTCAAACTAGTGCTCAATGCTCCACTTATTGCTAGTATTTACCTAGAACGCGTTTTGTTAAGATCTTTCTAACATCATCAGCTGTTGTCGACTAATGGATGTTGGTTTGGTGAACTCCTCTGTCAGTATCTTGATGAACTTGACGTTTGAGTACTCTACAAAGTTAGTGTCGAAATTGAACAATTTTCTTTTATATTTCTTTATGAAAATTTTTTCCATGTGGCTAATGCAGCTGGACCATGGACACTTTTTAATAAGTCAATTTCTAGTTCTATATCGTGATTTTCCTTCCAAAAATGGTACGTTACCACTGATTTATCTATTTCTTTGTTCCTGATGTTCCTAAAATGCTCTTTTAGCCCAATGTTCAAATTCCTTTTAGTTTTTCCAATGTAAAAGTTTGGTCATAGCCTTTGCAGTTTATCCGGTACACACCAGATTTTTTGTCTAGGTATCCCCTTTGTATTATGTGATTTCAAAAGGTGTTGTACATTGAATTTGTTCTGTGGGGCCAAAGTAATGTTGTGCTCTTTGAAGACTTTTTGGAAAAGGTTTGTAGCTCTGGGATGATATGTAAATTTTCTATATGAAGTTTTATTGCTGATTAAGGAAAGAGTAGTTACTAGTTGCATCTTTGTTGTCTTTTGAATTTATCAATTTTCTTTTTGACCAATTTAGCATTGAATTCATTGTATTCTGCAATGTGAATTATATTATTGTACTCTTTGATATATTCCATCTTGTTTAAAGGTACATTAACCAGCCTGTAAATCCAACTGATTTTATGAAATTTTCTGTGTGTGTTTCCTTCCTATGTATGCCAAATTCTAGTTTCGTATGTTTTCTGATTAGTTTCAAATCTAAGAAAGGGATTTCATTTTTTCTCTTTTTCTATGGAAAATTTTATTGCAGGATTTTGTAAATTAAGTAGTTTTAATGCATCATCCACTTGTTTCTCATTTACTATTGCCCAAATGTCATCCACATATCTATACCAATGTTTGAAAATTAGTGGGAATGCCTTTATGATATGGATTTCCAAAAAGCTCATGAAAAGGTCTGCCAAAAATGGGGACAATGGGTTGCCCATAGATAGTCCTGATTTTTGTTTGAAAATTTTTTTATTGACTGTAAAAAAGGACTTCAATGCAAATATTTGTTAAGTATGATGTTTTGGTCTAACTGTAGGGACTGAAGCCATATTTGCATGTGCTCCATTAGTTTATCTCTTGGCACACTTGGGAACAAAGAGATGACATCAAAAGATAACCATTCGGTCAGTGGGAGAAATTCTAGATTTTTAGTTTTGTTAATGAATTCCAACGAATGTTTAATACTGTGGCTTTCAAATTTTGGTAGCTCCTTAAATTTTTTGTTTAGCCATTTGGACAGTTTGTAGCAGGGTGTGTTTATGTTGTTAATGATTGGGCGCATCTTATTCCTTGTTTTATGAATTTTGGGTAATCCATTTATGTTAGCTACTGTAGGATTGTCCGTGATCATTTTATCCTTGACTGTTTCATTTAACTGTTTCACACACTTATTTAAAGGGCACACTTTATTTCCTGGAATTCATCACTTGCCAATAAATCTGTCATTCTAGAAATGTAGTCCTGTTTGTCCATGAAGACCGTCTTAATTCCTTTGTCTGCTTTTGTATAAACATCTTTTTTATTCAGAGATTTAAGTATTTTCAAGTATGGTTTGGGTTTACCGCTTTCCCTTTCTATTTTTACTAAGATCTTCCTACATTTGCTTCTAATTGCTGATTTCTGCCCAGTATTTAGACCCTCAGTAGCACTTCAATGTCAACTACATAACCTTCTATGTTATCGGAGAAATCTACACAAGTTTTTAACCCTTTATCGAGATTTAACTGTATTGGAACACCACAGTGAAGCGAAAAATTATTAAATTTTAGATGAGTCGTATTTTTTACACATCTGCTTCACTTTCGTACCTATTTTGAGGACATGTTTCGCAAATCATCGTTTGCATCTACGGCTCTTATGCGACTGAAGCTTGATCCAGCGGTGTGGGTACTTCACAGTAATAATACTGATAAGATAAAACCAGAGGAAAAGTCAGACATTTACAAGATTAAGTGTAAAGACTGTGAAAAAATTTACATAGGGAGGACAAAAAGAAACATAGGCACTAGAAAGAAAGAACACTTCAGGCACTTAAGATACAAAAATATTGATAAGTCCACAATAGCAGCTCATTTCTGGTCTGAAAATCATGAAATTGAAGATAGCACAGAATTACTAAAATACGTACAAAAACATAGTGAACTCGTCATATGGGAGAGGATATACATAGAAAAACATAAAAACCAACTAATGAACTTTGAAATCCCGCCAGAAGAGAATCCCACATTTAAGTTCATCACTAAATCAACAGATGGCAGCAGCAACCCCAGAATTACCCACACCGCTGGATTTAGCTTCAGTCGCATAAGAGCCGTAGATGCAAACGATGATTTGCGAAACATGTCCTCAAAATAGGTACGAAAGTGAAGCAGATGTGTAAAAAATACGACTCATCTAAAATTTAATAATTTTAACCCTTTGTTTAAGCATGCTATTTCCATGTGTGTGAAAGTTTCATTGGAGAGATTTATTACTTCATTCTGATTCTGTTTGTTTGTCGGCTGGCATTTCGTGTTGTTTGCTTTCCCCAAGATTAGACTTGCATTTTCCTATTTTGTTTTCATGCTTTTTTGTTTACGCGAGTGTTTATATACGTAAAAGCACAGTTTTCCAAGTTATTCCAAACGATGTTTCCTAATGCTTTGCAGAGTTTCAGATGTATTTCATAAAGGTTCAAATATAATTTTGGTAATTTACTGTAGTGTTTTGAAATTTCCATTTTTATTACTTTCTTTTTGGCTGCCCTTTGTTGTTTTGTGTTGCAGTTCAATTTTACGTGTTTTCTAACAAAGTTTGGGCGCACTTTGTTTTTCATGCATGTTTTGATTTGATAATACTCGTTTTCCTCATTGGAGCCATTGAGCTATTGTTATACAAAAGTACAGGATATCTCCAGTTGTCATTGAAAGATTTAGTACTCATAATATCCCAAGAGCAAGATTAGTGTTTTTTGGTGAACTTTTATATGGGATTGTTTAGCTTGAATAATGTTTGAACTGAACATGTTACCAATTTACAGCTTACAAACTGTAAAATGTTCATAAAAAGGTTATCCATTTATCTTTTTTGTAGTTTTTTTTTTTCTATTGATACCAATGGCATGTTCCATTGCTTACAATACTGCAATACTAAATGCTATACTTACATTGCATTTTTGAATATTTATAATTTATTTGCTATACTTTTACATCATAGTCATTGCAGTTACAATAATAATATTTACTGCTTGTCAGTGCACCAGCCTATTCTAATTATAATAAAGTTGATTATTTACATTTTTTACGTTTCTGAGATTACTGTTTGTGTCCGTACATTTACTTTCCTTACTAGCAATATGGCTGTGTGCCTATCGAGATCCCATTCTTGACAATGAATACATTGAACAGTTACTCCATATGCATTTGTTTTATCCTCTAAATTATTACCTACTATGTACCTAGCACTAACTTATTACTATTCTTATAACTATGAATATTTACAATATTTACAATTTACTTGTTCATACTTTCTTATCTACTGTACTTTCTTTGCAGTGTTTGTATTACACTATTCAATTTACAACGTTTTGAAGCCTATTGCTTCTATAAATTTCTTACATTGTTTACAATGTTTTACAGTGAGTTTATCTGGTTCAACTGGCCACTTTTCACAATTCACTGCTAGTTTTTATCTTAGGGCATCCCTCTGGTGTTGTGGTTTTCTACATCTGTAGATTAGATATCCAACAGTTTGGGCCTCTTGAAGACAGGAACATGTAGCATCATTATCTTCTGTTATACTTTAAATAGTGGAAATTTTATAGTGGAAGTAACTTTTGATGTCATTGTAAATTAATTTTGCAGGTTTTCTACTACCAAACAAGACAGCTGAACCTTTTGGAGTATCAGAGTAAATCACTACTGCAGAAGAATGGAGTGGCTATACAAAAGTTTGAAGTAGTAGACTCGGCTGCAGATGTTCAACCAATGTTACAGAAGTTTGGTAAGTTTTTCAAGTTATTGATACTCGGAACCAATGTTTGTTGTGTTAATCTTAATGCTGCACAGTATTTTCAGTTATGAACATTGCATACAGAAGGTATTTTCACACAAAGCATGTAATTTTGTAGAAGAACTGTAATATGTGTACATATATTTGAGATATTGAATTTCTGAGGCATCCTTACAATATCCTAACTCTCATTGTATGTAAAGTTTTCTTTCTTGGATGCTATTCACTAATGAATTTCAGACTTACAAATGTGTTAATTAAATTTAAGAGTGAGTCAGTTAATCAGTGTCGTTAGTCAACTCACCTTTAAATTTAATTTATTAGAACAACACTGTTTTCAACACTTCCATGAAAGGTAATTTACAAATCTATTGACAATACGGAGAAAGAGGAAACCACTACAACTTGCACTAATCGAGTACCAGCTGATGATAAGAGCAAAAGCTCTTGAAGCATGTCCTGTGAATAAACAGTGTGAGTGAAGCAATGTGTCAATATCTTCTCGATTCACTTTTGTACTTACAAATGTATGTTGCTAAAGTCATGAAGTTTGTTGTGCATACAAAAAATTTAGATTTCAATTTCAATTTATTCATTCCCTATATTTCATACAGAGGATACGTCATTTTACATTATAAGAAAAACATAAAAGTACAGCCAAAAGTCTACTATATGCACTGCTTAGAAACTAAAATGTACATTGTTTATTTTCCATTTTTTGCTTTGTACTCTTCCACACTATAAAAAGCTTGTTCTGACAAATACCTTTTTATATTCTTAATATTACATAGTTTAGTATTCTTTATTTTGCCTGGCAATCTATTATACATGTCTTTTCCGATACTTTCTAATGATCTGTTGTTTAGTGTTCCCCTTAGTGTGGTCCTAAAATAGTCAGCTTTATTCCTTACATTATATGAGTGTACATTACTCCATACCACAACAAGCTGCTAAATATATTTAATATGGCCACTTTTGACACTGACTTCTCTTGTGGAAACTGCAAACCCATGTGGTAGTAATGCTCTAAACATTTGCATGTATGTGTGCGAGTTAACTTTTTTTTAAAAGAAGTTAAAAATCTCAAAAATCTCAAATTCTCAATGTCCAATCAGGTGAAGTTTGGTTGTTCTTTGAAAAATTAGATCAAGGGACAGAAACACTCTGACCTTATATGCGGGTGCATGTTTGCTAACGATAATGCTTTAAAAAAGTAGGTTTCATTTTATAATTTGTATTTTCATGGTGATAACTACATTTTAAACAAAATGATCTATGATTCATATTTAAACGAACTTAGAAATTTGTCTGGGAAAAGATAGCTTATACAATCAAATACAGTGACATGTTAATGTTAATATCTGTATAAATTGAATTATTATCACTAGTATTTTACGTGAGATTTAACACAGATACAAGTTACTTTTTCTCTGATATGACAGCCTAGGAGATTAAATCTTAAACAAAACTAAGAAGTTTTGAATGGGTATTAATTTGAGTGGCACGAAAAATTGAATTAAATATTATTCACTGTTTATTCCATGCCACCAAATTTCAGTATATTAGAGGTTACATTACTTTCAGGTTTCTTTGAAGATCTCTTATCCGTAACTATATTCAAAAAAGAAAATATTCCACTGTCCACATTTGATAATAGGAATCATAGTGATTGTAAAGAACTCAAACAAAATCAATGAAGAAGCTATTGATGTGAACCAAGCATGCAATATATCAATTTCATTACCATCCTAATAAACATTTCGGACATAGTTGCAGAGTTCAGTATAATAAAGAAGTATATTATTTTCACTCTGAATTTAGATCTTAAACAAGTTCTATACCAAATTGAGGTTAACAGTTTTTTTTAATTAATTTTGATGGCTTAAAATAAAATTGAGTGCTTTAATTACATTTACCTAAGTTTTTCCAAAGAAGCCCACTAATGTTGATAGCGCTTGTTTACAACAGTTTATCATGAATTCTTTGAGCAAACTTCTACATTCAAGAGGAATGGCTTTTGGCATATCAACAGCTTTACTACAAAATTGTTGCTTTGATATTGTCTCACATTTTACTTATGAAACTCATTCTGTGACTTTACGAGCTACTTGGATTTTCTCAAGTATGAAGTTCTTGAATTGAATTTGTAATAAACCAGCATTTTTGTGATGTAAAAGTTATCTTTTTTATTATATTGCTGTTTGAATGGTTGTATTTCAAAATGTGGTCCCTTGGGGATAGTTGATTTTGATGCAAAGGACAGTAATAGTATCAAAGCACTTTGTAAAATAAGTAACAGATTTGTAACAGCTAGACCAGTGTTAGGGCTGGTGTTGCCTGAAGATTGGGATAATTTTCCTGCAGTAAATAATTATACTCCTTTTTGACTTGATGGGCATTTACAAACTAATTTTAGGGCTATAAATTGCTGTATTTAGTGCCTTTAAGATCTTTTGCTATATTTGGAGTAAACTCCACTTATGGCAACATGTAAACCGATACAGATGTTCCCTAATTAACATCTATAGAGGTTTTGCAGATTTTAACATTATGTGGTGCAACATTATATGATGCAATAATGATCAAAGCAGAAGTTATAAGTCAGTAGTGAGGGAACTCGCTAAGAAAACTGAAAGAGGGTGTCACTAAGGATTTCAAGAAGACAGAACTGAAGAAACCATCTCAGTCTTATTGTAACATTTGCAAATCAATAGAACACAATGTGAATAGTTGCCTGAACAAGAAACAAGGACTTCAATATTTGAAGTGTAACATGTATGAATATTTGCATCAAAATGTTCCACAAAGAATTTTGAAAAATTACAAAGTTCCCTAAATTACAAACATACGGTACAAAAATTTAACCGAAGGTCAGTGAGACTGGATTTGAAGCTATTGTACACAATACAGGCTATATGAATTTAATTTTCCAGCAATTATATGTGAAGATTACTAGCTCAAAGCTGAATCAACTACATGCATATAATGCAGATTTTGTAATGCTAAAGGACTTTCTCAAACTGATTTTATAATTGACAAAGTATGCTTGATTAATTTTGGCTTCACAGGATTGCAAACAGTATTTTACATTTCCTGTGTTAATGATGTAATCAGTTGTCAGGATCCAGTGTCACTGGTGTGCTGTAATTTCATCCTGCAGGAGTTGTTTTTTACATGGCAATAAATTTACTGATATGGGGCTGTCACTTACAGACACTCTTAAAAACCATGGTTCTGGGCTGGATATGAACCCACAACCTTGGGAACCCAGTACCTTAACCAACTGAGCCACCAATTGACATACAGGATTTCAGCCCTCAATACTCCTGAGGCCTTTTTCAGTGTAATGATGAAACTGGAAACATGTCTCCTTTTTTGCCACTGAAGATGTCTGCTGCAGTCAGGCGAAATGTCAGGGAAGGAGCCCAGTAGACCACGGCCCACAACTCTGGATTATACTGTATCTGCACCACTTGGATGTCTGCATTTTGGATTGACATTTCCAGTGGTACCTTATTAGTAGCTAGCTGTGGTACCTTTCAACTTTCACACACAGATGACACACATCACCTTTAACCCAGAGCCTTGGTTAAACACAAGTCCGTTACATTACAAATGGTATGTGAAAGGCAAAATTATTTCAATACAAATAAGCAGATCACAGAGAACTTGGACATTCAAATTCTTTTGAGCTGAAACAGACCAACCAGCCCATCATGAAGATGACTTTAGGACATACACTCATGCATGCACGTACATTGAGGAGAAACAGAATTCACACAATAGGAGACAGTTAATAATGAATGGAAGACCCTCTGAAACATTCAAGATTAAAAGAATATCTGGTACTGAAGTTCGGTATTAAAAGTCATCTCGATCTATTAATTATAATACTGGAACTTTTGTTACTTTCAAAGTAAGAAAATTTAAGGAATCTTTATAATACTCTGCAAATGTACACTAAAATCAATTACTTCAATGCATTCTTTTTGAGGTAATATTTTGAGCATCATTGTTTTGTAATAGCTATTTGCTTAGATGTGGCCTTTTCACACAAAATGTAATGGTTAAGTGCAATGTCATTAAAGCACCTAAAAGAATATTTTCATTTTTTCTGTTCTTATACATTATTATTTCACTTTTTATTCTGTCTTTAATGTGCTAATTTATTTATTGTCTGCAGTTATCTTACTGTCTATGTATTCTTTTAACAGAGGCAGAAGAGTATGTAATCAAAGCACAGATCCTGGCTGGAGGCCGTGGGTTGGGCCATTTTGATAATGGATTCAAAAGTGGAGTTCATATAACAAAAGAGTAAGTTTTTAATCATTAAAGGTATTATTGGCATTGTTTAAGCTGTTACCATTCCTGTTGCCACTGCCACAACCAGTTTAAATTTTCTTTCTCATATATATATATAAACATGAGTTATTTGTATGTTTTTTCAACTATTTCTGATATTCTCAGCTCCAATAAATTTATGCAGCTAGTATATTATGTATTAATGTAATATACAGTTGCATAAAAAAAAGTTAAAAAAAAGAGAGAACTGCACAATAAAACAAAGTTAGCTGTCCCAACCAGGAATCAGTGTACTGTTGATCTGAAAGAAAATTTGAGTCTACTTAATACTTCCAGATTTCACTCACCAAATTAACTACAGAAATAGGTTTTCAAAGCTGTTGCCCATGATTTTTGTAATTACACAGTGTAATGTCCAATATAAAAACTGTCAAAATGCACAAGGAAAAAAAGGACTTGGACATCTGGGGAAAAATCATCAAGATACCTGAAGACTTATCATTTTGAAATTCTCACGGAGATGAACTTTTACTCTATACGATTGAAACTTCCATCATCGGGGAAATCCTCCAATGGATGATTGACTTGGATATTCAAATCATTGTCAGCAGCTGAGATGTAAACAACAGCCTATGAAAACATTTTGGTGCAGTTAATGCAGTGAGTGAAATATAGGAATGTTAAAATAAAAGTGAATCTAGAAGATATTGACATATTGCTTCACTCACACTTTTTTTTTTCATAGGGCATGTTTCAAGAGCTGTTGCTCCCATCAGCCGAATCTCGACTGGTGCAAATTGTAGTGTTTTCCTCCTGTATAGGAGTGGTAGTTGAACTCAGTTCTAAGCTTTCATTCATATTAGTTTCACATGAATAGTTTATAGGGAAATTGCAGTCACAAATTAGTTTTTCGAAACTAAAACACTTATCGAGATTTAACTGTATTGGAACATCACAGTGAAGCTAAAAATTAATAAAACACTTATGTTTGTGGTGTAATCGTTTGGAGTTTTGCTTTTAATTTTTTGCATAACTCTAGAGTTAATGTAACAATCATGGTAAATGAGTTTGCCTTTAGCATCTACCAAAGTTCACATTAGTTGCTGCATGTCCAAGAAATTATGTTTCACTATTTTAAATATAATCATGGAGCTTTTGATTGTATAAGTAATTTACTTTAGGTTTTCTTTCAACAAATACACTTAAGTGTGCATCAAAATGTCAGTACCTCATAATACAATTGAAGACTGGAAATGTGAAATGCTGAAAGTGCCAAAAATAAATATTTAAGAAAATGAGAAAAAAACCTTATAGAAGTTTTATTACAAACTATTTGTATTTAATGAAATATAACTTCTTATATATGACATCACGGTTAACATTTCGGTAAGGCTGTATGTGCCATACTATGTAAGAGCCGAAGATGCAAACGATGATTTGCGAAACATGTCCTCAAAATAGGTATGTAAGTGAAGCAGATGTGTAATAAATACGACTCATCTATAAATTAATAATTATTTCGCTTCACTGTGGTGTTCCAATACAGTTAAATCTTGATATATTTTACTACATATTTGCACATGTCCTCCTGAACCATTAGGTATTGTGTAATGGATGCTGGCTTGCGTTCAGCTTTCACAGGGCTGATTATATGTGCAGTGATGTCTTCTGGCTACAGGAGTTACTTGACTGCATCACATTAAGCATGTACCCTGTTGCTCTTCAGAGAGTTGGTAGAACTGCATAAACAGAAGTTCTCTGTAATTATTAAGTTATAGATGAGTCATATTTATTACACATCAGCTTCACTTACATACATAACTGTGTTCATATGGTAATGATTTGCAGGAATATTTACACAGCACCTGAAAACAAACCTATATAATAGCAATGGGAATAGAAATAATGAAACTAAAATAGTAATATTCCTTATTGATATGTTTTTATGTTGTGTAAAACACACCACAATACTTATAGTTCAAACTTACTTCACTTGTTGGTGGCTGCTTAGGAGCAACAGTTTTCCCTTTGCATGTTGAATAAAGGCTTCTGCCAATTCTTAGCTCTGAGTTTCTTTTAAAATTAGCAATCTTGCCTTTCCTTTCCATCCTAGCAGTCAACAGTATCCAAAGTGAGTACCACAATGATAGGAGCTCACACCTGATACAGGTTACAACATTCACTGTCTTTAGGCATGCGGCACATTCAGCATTCCCCATGTCACTTCCGATTGAACTTCCATTCACCTACATCCGTTGGATGTCTTTTGAACTAAAAGGAAACCTTTGTAGTACTTCCAACCTTTTCTTTGTTATTCGCCTTGGCACATTCAATGGTTTCCATTAAAAATCTCACTTTTCACTATTTTGGCACTTTCAGCATTTCCCATTTCCGGTCTTCAATTATTCTGAGTAAAAAGGTATGAAAACCACCACCATTGATAACGATACCAAACTTGTATGGCTAATGTATTATAAAAGTGGAGAGCCTTTGTTATTTTTAAACTAGATTTGAAAAGTGTACAAGAAGTTTGCTCAGGTTATTATGTTTTAACTATATATTTCTCATTGGGATTCTTATTAAAATTCTTTCCCCAGCTACTTAATTTTTATCAGTGATTCATTGATAATGTTGTTGTTAATTCTTGTAGCAATGGTTTTCTTAAGAAAATGGTTTTACGATCATCAAGAAAAAATATAAAAGTGCAGAAACTGGAGATGTCACCTTATGCAATTTCTCTGTCTTTTACCCTGAACAGGAAAAGTATGTACATTCATTTTGCTCTTTTGGCAAAACTAATTTAGGTAACTTTTGGAAATAGATTTTCCCAGTACAGTAGAGTTGACTGAGGTTCCTGGTTAACCAGGGTCCCCCCCCCCTCCCTTCCCAAAAAATCCCATTTAAAGTGATGGAAGTGTTTGGATAAAATGCAGCACAAAGTATGTCATGTAATGGATTATAATCGTGGGAGGGTAGCAGCCTGCATAGATAGTCCGCCTGTTGTCACTGATCTCAGTTGCTTTTTCATTGTGCTAGTAAGAACAAGAAAAAATTCTGTGGGACCAGAGCAAATTCACTGTGTAACACCTTTTGAAATCATATAATACAAAGGCGATACCCACAGTCAAAGAATCAGGTGTGTACCATATAAACTGCAAAGACTGTGACAACTTTTACATTGGAAAAACTAAAAGGAATTTGAACATTAGGCTTAAAGAGAAGTTTTAGGAACATTAGGAACAAAGAAGTAGATAAATTGACTGTAGGGTACCATTTTTGGAATGATAATCACAATATAGAATGAGAAATCCACTTAAAAAGTGTCCAGGGTCCAGCTGCATTAACCATGTGGGAAAAAATTTTCATAAAGGAATATGAAAGAAAGTTGTTCAATTTCGACACTACCTTTGGAGAGAACCCAAACTTCAAGTTCATCAAGATACCGACAGAGATGCCCCTATCGCCTCCATGGAGTTCACCAAACCAACATCCAGTAGTCGACAACAGCTGATGATGTTAGGAAGGTCCTAAAGAAACGCGTTCTAGGTAAATACTAGCAATAAATGGTGCATTGAGTATTAGTTTGACTCAAAATTATATATTCAAGTGTGTTTATATGGTTTACACAGCTCTGGAGCAAAGGAAGCTCAATGAGTGGGCCTATGCTATAGAAAAACAACTATTGAATTCTCCAAAAAGTTTAAAGACAGAGATGATGATTTAAATTAGGAAAACAAGAAATGGAACCAGCGAGCTTAACATTTCTGGTGAGAAGTTATCATCCAGTTATATCATGGATAAATTTGAAGCTCTGATTAAAGATGATTTCTCACCTAGAGATTTTTAATTGTGACAGAACAGGCTTGAACTATCATATGCTTCATACAAAAGCACTTGCTTTTAAATCTGAGGTTTTCACTTCTGGTTTTAAAAGGTCAGAAGGTAGGGTCACCCTTAATGGCTTGCTCTAATGCTAGTGGGGATTATAAGTTAAAAAGTTACTGATTATAGAGAAATTTTCCAAGTCCTGTGCTTTAAAAACTTTGTCTATTTCTTGTTTGCCTGTGCTGTACAAAAATCATAAAAATGCATGGATGGACAACTTTAATAATGGACAACTCCCTGTTCATCCTGATACAGTAGAAGTGATTTCTGGCTGTATTTAAGCCATGTTTTATCCCCCATTGTCACTCCTCTTCTCCAGCCCATCGACCAAGTGTAACTATAAATGCAAACTTTTGAAAGGCCTCATTAGTGCAATTGATGAAGGAAATGTCACACAGCTTTTAAAAAATCACAATGAAAGATTTTTACATGTCACCTGAAGTATGCAACAAGGTATAAAATATCAATGTAGATGAACAATTGGAACTGACAATGAGATGGTAGTAGAGGCAATAAATGTAAGAGGCTGAAGAAGGTGAAAGTGACAATGAAGACATTGAAATGGAGAATGGAGAAACTCAGCTTCAGTGAAGGATACAAAGCAATTGAAAAGGCCATTGAGTACCTAGAGCAATAGCCAAACAGATATTCAGCAAACCTTCCACTGCTACTATTGCATGAAATGTTGCTAACAATCAAGAGAATTCCATTGAACAGAAAACACTTAAGGACTTCTTGAAGAAATTATTATTTTTTAGGGAACAAAGTTTAACCTAGCACCTGATTTTTAGGAAGAGAAAAATAAGTACTACTGATTTCTTTCTAACCTGCCCCTCTTTAATGGTCAGCCAGGTGGGGCAGACACATCAGTGGCAGATGATTCTTCTTTGTCTGTTTGTTCTTTGTCCTCTAAATTTGGTTCCTGTTCCCCTTCATCATTGTCATAAATTTCAAAATGTTCCTTATGTTCACTATTTGAATCTTCTAAATTAATTGTGAACCTATCACTAATTTCATCTATTAATCCATCTTTCTCCCAATAAAACTGTTCTACATTTTCTATATGTTCACAAGCTATCTGCCAGTTTTGCTTGGACATTTTACCTACTGCACTATCAAACAACACTTTTACTTCACTATACTTAAATGATATGTTGTGTTTTGCAACATCATTTTTTATCTGTGTCCATATAAGTTCTATGGCATTTAAGTCACAATGATACGGAGGTAGTTGTATTAGTGTGGCTGTGCATTTGCGCTGTGCAATCTATTTCCTGAATTTTGAGGCCGTCTTTTTTCACCTTTATTAGTTTGTGTAGTACAGCTTTGGTGGAATGCAGATCAAATTAAATATTGTTGTCACGGAACCATGACTGCATTACTGATTTAAGTGATCCTTGTTGATTTGAGTAGAATAAGATGTGTTTCTATTACTGTAGCACTGTTAGGGGAAATGTTGGGTAACAGCTGATTAATAAACCAATTTTTAAATGTTTCACTATCCATTTCATCATGATAGTCTTTATCGAGATTTGACTGTATTGGAACACCACAGTGAAGCGAAATAATTATTAATTTTTAGATGAGTCTTATTTATTACACATCTGCTTCACTTTCGTACCTATTTTGAGGACATGTTTCGCAAATCATCGTTTGCATCTTCTGCTCTTATGCGACTAAAGTTTGATCCAGTGGTGTGGGTAATTCTGGAGTTGCTGCTGCCATCTGTTGATTTAGTGATGAACTTAAATGTGGGATTCTCTTCTGGCGGGATTTCAAAGTTCATTAGTTGGTTTTTATGTTTTTCTATGTATATTCTCTCCCATATGACGAGTTCACTATGTTTTTGTACGTATTTTAGTAATTCTGTGCTATCTTCAATTTCATGATTTTCAGACCAGAAATGAGCTGCTATTGCGGACTTATCAATATTTTTGTATCTTAAGTGCCTGAAGTGTTCTTTCTTTCTAGTGCCTATGTTTCTTTTTGTCCTCCCTATGTAAACTTTTTAACAGTCTTTACACTTAATCTTGTAAATGCCTGACTTTTCCTCTGGTTTTATCTTATCAGTATTATTACTGTGAAGTAGGTTTTTAATGTTGTAATTGTTTTTTGGTGCCAATGTTATATTGTATTTCTTGAATATTTTTTGGAACTTTTTTGTGGCCCAGGAGTGGTAAGTAAATTTAGCAAATCTAATTTCTTGTTTTATTGGTGTGAGAGCTGTGATCTGTTTTAATCTCTTTTGAAGTTTGAATGATTTTAGTTTTTTATCTACAAGGTTTGTTCCATATCCATTTTTAATTGCAGTTTTTAAGATTTGATGGTATTTGTTTTGATATTCTTGCTGGCTGAGAGGTAGATTTACTAATCTGTGTGTGAGACTGTTGATGGTTGCATGTTTGTGTGGAATTGGGTTGAAACTATTTGCTTTGATGGATACCAAATTCTAGTTTTTCATTGCTTTTTTGATTTTAAGGTCTAAAAAAGGTAGAGTACATTCCTCTTCAGTTTCCACTGTGAATTGTATGCTGGGTTCTTGCAGGTTGAGTAGTTTCAAAGCATCAACTATTTGTTTGTAGGGCACTCGTCATATGGGAGAGGATATACATAGAAAAACATAAAAACCAACTTATGAACTTTGAAATCCCGCCAGAAGAGAATCCCACATTTAAGTTCATCACTAAATCAACAGATGGCAGCAGCAACCCCAGAATTACCCACACCGCTGGATCAAGCTTTAGTCGCATAAGAGCCGTAGATGCAAATGATGATTTGCGAAACATGTCCTCAAAATAGGTACGAAAGTGAAGCAGATGTGTAATAAATACGACTCATCTAAAAATTAATAATTTTTCGCTTCACTGTGGTGTTCCGATACAGTTAAATCTCAATTTTTAAATGTTTCACTATCCATTTCATCATGATAGTTTTGTTTGATTTTGATTAAAAACTCAGAAGGGCATTGGGAATGAAACCCATCGAACTCCCCTCATGTAAGATTATAAAATGCTGGTCTTTGCCTGTTGGGATGTGTAGTGGAAATTGAAAATTGTCCCCTTCACTTTTCCACACTTTTTTGTATAATTTAGATTGATCCAGGTTTCATCTAAGTAAATATTTTTCGTATAATTTATATTGATCCATGTTTCATCTAAGTAAATAATATGGACACTGTAAGCCCTTATCTCTTTCATTTTTCTTAGAAACGAAAATCTTTTTGCAACGTCTGGCCGTTCCATCAGAAATTCTCCTCCACATGAGTTCTTTACAGATCTAAATTTCATTTTACGGGTACTTTTTGCAAGCTCCATAAATTCCCATTGAACAATTTTATTTTCTTTTTGAACTTTATTTATGTCTTCCAAGCTGGGCAGAAAATAAGTCTGATAGAATAGAGTGAATAAATAGATTGTCTTATTGCAGCGGCACAGAAAGAGTATTGCTGTTTTTGTGGGTTTTCTGTTTGGACGATTTTTACCAGGAGTGTCTATAAGATTACCACTTACTATGTTCCGGAAAAATTTAAAAGTAAGTGTTGTCTAGTGTCTTTAATCGACTCTCTTTAAAGTTAATTTACCACTTACTTGCTCTTTATTTTGTTCTTTAAGTATTCTTTTCACAGTTTGAGATGAAATACCTGTAGCTGCAACAGTTCTTTGAATTATGCTCGACACAGATATAGTTGGCTTTCTGCATTTTAGGGCCTTGCATTCATCTGTAAAAAAATTTATGTACAATGATCAGTTTCCCTACCATCTGATCTTATAGATTTTCCCTTTCTTCCCATGCCTCCTAGAACTAACACAGACACTAGCACTATTCTCAACACTATGTTAAAAATAATCACAAAATTTTGAAATTCTAATAACATTTTTCGCATTTCTAACACGTTAACAACTGATACTTCACTTGCAAGGGTTGCAACACCACTAATCCTGTTTGTGCTTACCCTCATACCACATCAGGTAATTAAGGAATACAACAGGGCTTCAAAAGGGACTGACCGTTCAAGGAAAGAAACCCATTGCCCATGCTAGGCAAGGATAGTGTAGAAAGTGCTAAGTTAAATCTCGTGCATTGTAATTGGAACCTGTATTTGTGCTGCTTGTAATTTCTCTGATGCAAACATGTTTCTCATTTACATGCTCTGCTTGCTGAATCTGACACAACTCCAACATTATTACTTTGCACTGTACATACTGCCTTCAGCATCATCACTACAGAGCTGGAATATACTCTTGCAGACTGACTTAACTCTGGATCATACTACACTCATGACTTTCTGTGAATTGAACTGTGAATTTAATTGAACAAGGCTGTCTTTTGCACCTCCTTTTATACCCTGCTGGTTGTGTGAGAAATATTCTTGAAGCAGAAATCTCTATTTTTGAAGTTTGAATGGTCTTGAAGAAATCCACCATAGTAACAATGCAGCTTTGCTTCTGGCTCTCCTTGAATGTTGCATTTTTTTGTTTCTCTCTGGCAAACAACAAAGGTGATGGAATGCTTTATCTCTCACACTTAATTTCTCACAGCAGGCAACCACCCTCGCTATGACAATATTTTAGGATATCTCATATATTGTAAAGTATTCTGGAATTGCTGGAAGGAAACATTTGTCATATATAAGTGGTCTTGCCTCAAATCCTTCATCATGTTTTGATCATTAGAAAAAAATATTGCTGTTCAAAGGAATAAAGCTCCACAGTTTTAGGTATTTATTTTTAGATGTGGTATGTTTTATAATGGTTAATCCCAAAACTTGCTTCTCTGATCAACAGTGCCTCTCAATGGTATCCTGAAAGTAGCAATATACTTAAGAAAACCTGGAGCTATCAGGATCAAAAGAGAAGTCAAAGATAGTTTTAAAAAAAGCTGCACACCATACTATTTCTTCAACAATAAATTCATACATGTGATTCTAATTCAGAATTTTGTCTACAATCTCAAATGGCAATCATCCTTCAAACCTTCCATTTCTTTCCATTTTTCATTTTAAGTGCAAACATTTTCTGGAATTTGTTTACGTTCTTAAGTTCACATTTTTCATATCTTGCCGTTTTATTGCAAAGTTTTCTTTTTAGGTCTTATTTCAACCTAGTGCTAATTATGTGTGATTGGAGAAATTTATTAATAATGACGTCAAAATTAATTGAAAAAAATTATTTGTAGTTGGTTTTTTGACATTTGGTCACTTACATTTTTATACTTTTGAGGGACTAGTTTCGGAAGCCATCGCCTCAAGTAGGCATTAGACCTTTATGACCACATTTTCATTATTTTCCCAAGAATATAAATGTGTATGCTATAATTAAAATAGTTGATTGAATTAGAATAAAATTACAAAGTATATCTGTGCAATTTATACATTTTTTTATATTTTGTGCTGCTTATGAAAAAGGAGTTAATTATGGTAAGATTCTCGACATTCTCAGAGTAGTGTAGTGCTTTCATAAATTCATTTAAACTTAAAGGCATAAATATTGAGAACAGTCATTGTGCAGAAAATCTTGCCAAGTGCAACAATTGGATTCAATAATTACCTATAGAAAATGCTTACCTTTCAGTTGTCACTTATTTCTGTAATATGTACTTTTCTTTGCATTTGATCTGTTCGGTTTTGCCTTTTGAAACATTTACCACGTTATTCAAAAGAGTGTTGGCATAATAAGCATAACAGAGCATGGCAATGATCATACTTTTCAGACCGTTATTATACTATGTATTACGATAGAATGGATAATACATTATACTCTCCATTAAAGCTCTCGCAATTTGTGTTCTTTATTTGGTAGTATCATAATGAATTAATGCCTTTTATGAGCATTTTCTTAGGGATAGCTTTGTGAACAAGTGATCCTTGAAATAAGTTTCATTTTAAAACACTATATTAAGCTTTTCTTGCTATTATTAATCACTAATTCAGTGTATTAAAGTAAAATGTCAGTATCAAAGAGGCTGGTTCATAAGTTTTGTAGTGTTTAATGCCTCTCATTAACCATATGGCATCATAGATAATGGACATGATAGGACATGAAATGAAATGATCAGTTGGGAAAGGACATTTGGGAAGGAAATATTCAGGTCTCTATTTGGGGTAATTTCCATCATTTGCCACTTATGAGGATTGATGAAAGACTGGAATAAACCTCTTAGGGAGAATAGTACTGGAAGAACTTGAACTGCAGACCTCACACTTGAAGTCAATGCCTTAACAATCTGGATACACATGTTGGTATATTTGTTCTTAGGGGAAGGCTCTTCAAAATGAAGTGAATCCAGATGTATCTTGAAGATATAATTTTGTTGTACTGGAAGTCAAAGTAAAATGCTTAATCTGACTTCCATATAACATCGAGAGAGCAGTACTACAATGCATAGCTAACTAGCTAACACAGTATAACAAAAATGGAAAATGTGATCTACATTGAATTAGCATTGCCATGCAGCTCATAAAAGCTGAAAGGTAAGACCACAATAGTGTTCTGTTTCCTTCAAGATTCTTGCCTTTTTCCTGTTGCAGGTATTCCTTAAACTGATCTTTTATGTAGGAATGTCCTTGAACATGCATTTTAGAAGTTGCCAGTTATTCACGGTAGGTGACACATCTAGCGTGGATAAAGGGTACAGAAGAATCGGAATATGGTTACTTTGTGGTTAAGGTGTGGCGTAAGAGTTCTGTGTAGCTTTGCATTTGTAAAACATCCCATCTTCTCCAAGTAATTTTCATAGGGATAGATGCAGTTGTTTATGACAATGTATATAAGGGTTTAAAGCACATAGATGTCCATAGCTATTATTTTATATGTTATACTGAGTGAAATATTGATGTACCGTTTTCTTTGAGCACTAGACTTGCTGTAAAATATAGATTTGTATAACACATTCATCATGGCTTTACTCTGTGATGCACTTAAGTATAAAAACACACTTAAGCCTATCAAGTTGTGAAGAAACGTTGATTTTCTACTACAAGTTTTTTGTAGAACCAGCACAGGTTTGCCATTTAAATATTCTCAAAGTTTGTGGTGCACTTACATTTGATAATACTGAAGAGAGATAGCTGCCAGGATTAGGATTACTATGGAGGAGATTTGGTTCCGAAACCTGTGGTTTATTGTACCTAAGCCCCAAGTGGGGCATCCCCAAGAGGAAAGATGGTGCAAGAGGAGACAGAGGGTGGCCAACCCAAGGAGTCATGACAGTGCTGCGATACCTGCCAACACTTCTACCCTGAAAGATACCATCAGATGAGAGATAATGTGAAATGATAATGGAGATGAAATGGAGGGACAGGAAATACAGGGGATGTAATTAACCTCCCCAGCATTCATCTGGGCACCTGGAAAAACACCCCTAAAAGAACCCATAGGTCAGGTAGGTTAACCACAGGAATCGAACCCAGGCCTCCTGAATGTGGGTCAGATCCTGAGCCATCCCACTCGGTTGATAGCTGCCATATGTGTCTCAACCATAACTTGCATTACACTAGTTTTTTGGGGGTCCATTACAGAGCAGCAGTCACTCTTTGCAACAAGGCAAAACTAGGTCAGAGCATAGCATAAAAATATAGATTTTGAAGCCTTTCATGTATCTGTAATGCTTAGAAATTATCTGTTTTGGGGAAGTTAATTTAACATCCTTTAATCAATTGATTTTGTGGGATGGTGAGTGAACAGAATAGTTGAAGTGATGCTCAAATGCATGCAGGACTCATGGATACGCAATATAAGTCTTCTCCGGATAAGGGAAACCTACAGATGAAAGCTTATCCAAGTAACTCAATCCTAACTGAGCTTTAAACTTGGAACTCTTGAATATGAGGTAGACACACTACCTCTATACCACAGAAGTGAGCTGAAGTTATCTTAGAGGATAGAGAAATAGAGAGAATTTATTAATTTAAATTGTCTCTCTGAAGGTTCACTGGGATTTTTCATGCTGAATGCTGAGACAGAAAATTAGACTGCACCATAACCACTACCCAAACTTTCTTAATACAGGAAAATGATTCTGTTGCTGAAAAGGAATGAAATCTGGAAGCAAATAATAACATGTATAATTTAACTTTCTTACATAATGAATATTCAAATGTGTTCCATATCCCAATGATAGAATTTTTGAACTACTAAAATACCATGACTAAGAATTCCTCAAAAGATAACCATTGAAAATTAATGAAGCATGATCTACAAACCTTGGTGCATAGACTTTAGCAAGATTTCTATGTGCAAATATGACAATACACATACCTAAATGCAAGTTTATTTTCAGAATATTTTGTCGATAATTAATGTCAATATTTTATTTTCCTATGTAAAGGGCTTGTTATTATTGCTTTACTGCATAAGGTTGATGTGGAACTTTTTGTTCATTTGTGATGATTAAATATTATGAAAATCTATTAAAAACAAACACTTATACATTACCTGTTTCTTGTAGCAAGAGCAATGTCACTTACATGGCTAACTGGTCTATTACGACAGGTACTGCAACAAATATTTTGGCACGCTGCTTGCAGATGAAATTTTTACTTTCAATGCTCTCTATTCATAGTTTAAAGATGGTCATACTCCTGTTTCAATGCGTTTAGCCTGCCACTTAATTCTGGTACAAAAATGTAGATTGCCCATTCCTGATGCTACCATACAATTCCAGGACCATTAAAGAGGTTGGTTTGTACTACATGTCTGTTACAGGCATGACCTTTGGCTTCATCTTACCTCCAAATCATCTTACACCCATACATCCATATGGTGTTGAAAGATAATTTTATCTAACCATAAAAAATATGTTCACCACGAGCTAGTACTCAGTTTAAATGCCTTCTGGTCCCATACAATGTTACTTGTGGTCAGGAACAGTTTTCTTTAAGCTTTATAGTTATTGTACTTGCTTTGCCAAGTATGTCCTTTGTCCTACCTCTTTAGGCAGTATTTTGAAGAAATTACTGAAGTTCTGAAGCAGTTAGTATTTTTTTGCTTCTAGTGGGCCTTCTTGGCTCCTAACTCCTTGTGTTTTATGTTACCTTGCACTCCAGACGTGGATTCAAATCTTAAGTGATGTGCACTGTGATGACCATCATTTCACTTTTGAATGACCTGTTAATCATTAATATAATTATTTACCAAAGCAATTTATTCATTTATATACTGGTTTATGTTTTTATTTTGGGAACCAGAGTATCAATTTCAGGGACTATGAAGAGGGAAAAAGTGAAATAGAAAGAAAGTAGGGTAAAGGAATAGAAATCGAGGACATTCATATTGCCTATTGTACCATTGGTTTTAATATTGAGGACCAGCTTAGCACTGTAGGGGATTCAATGTGAGGAAGAAAAGGTATGATAATGGCACATAATATTTAACCTTCATAACTGTAGCCTTCTGTACTAAGGGCTACTTAGATGAGGAAATATGGTAAGCACTCCACCTTAGGCATACCATGGAGAAAAACAGAAAAACACCCTATTGCCAAGGCCTTCCTTTGATACACTAGTGGAACAGTAATGGAGCACACAGTCAAACTACTACAGGCCTATAATGTTAACACTGTTTCCAAACCAACAATGAAAATAAAACACTGTTAAGATCAGCCAAACGTGACTGTCTTTTATCTGCAGGTGTTTATAAAATACCCTGCAGATACAGCAAGGTCTACATTAGTATCACTATATGCAGCGTGGCAATGAGAATAACAGAACATGAAAGACATAGCAGTCTAGGACAGACTGATAAATCCACCATGGCAGAACATTCCTTACTTTTTGGACATGATGTGCACTACAAAGGTACTCAAACTATGTCTTCTTTGGTCAGCTACCTGGCTTATTTACAAAGAGAGGCAATAGAAATCCATAGACTGCAAAGAAGCCCTTTACCTCAACAAAGCCTGGATACTGTTACTGTGAAAGAAACAGGAAGGCAAGAACAAAAATATCCTATTGGACAACCCACCAATTGATGCTACCCAATCAGAACATGATATAGACAGGCCGCACCCACTGGCCATATACAAGTTAATGTATCCTCTGTGGAAAGCTCATTTGAGCTCTTACCAGCCGCTGGATCATGTATGAAGATGCCAAGCATACTCTTTTGCGATGATATTTAATCATCTAGATGCCGGCCATGAAAGCCTGAGACACACATCAGACTTTACATTTATACAAATGAGAAAGTTAAATAGATATTTTCAGTTCCTTTCTTGGAAGTGTTGAAAACAGTGTTGTTATGATAAATTAACTTTAAAGAGAGTCGATTAATGACACTAAACAACACTTACTTTTAAAATTTTCCAGAAAATGTTTCTGAGGCTTTGCCTCTATCATCAGCCGGCCCTCAACTGGTTCTCATTTGTGTAGTTGACGATATTTTGTCACAGGTCTCCTCTGGTGGCGGTTCAAGGAACTTGCTGAACAAATCTTTCTGGGGGATGTCGAAATTGAATACTTTGTTCCTATTTTTTGAAATGAAGATTTGTTCCCATGTGGATAGTTCTTGTTTTTCTGATGTATGTTTTAGTAGTTTTGGTTCTGGATTTATGTTGTGGTTTTTTTCCCAAAAATGTGTGGCAACTGCTGATTTTTCTAATTGTTTGTATTTTATGTTTCTAAAGTGTTCCTTTGCTCTTGTTTCTAAATTTCTTTTGGTTTTTCCGATATAAATTTGACTACAGTCATTGCATTCAATTTGATATATACCAGATTTTTTGTTAGATGGAATGGCATCTTTGATGTTTGAGCAAATTAGGTTTTTTAAGGAGAAATGGTTGACTGGTGCTTGTTGAATGTTTTGTTTTTTGAAGACTTTTTTGAATTTATCAAAGGCCCATGGATGGTAAGTGAATTTTTTGAAAATCATATTAGCTTCTGTAGCTGAGAGGGTTGTGGTTTCCTTTAGTAGCTTCTTCTTTTTTGCTAAGTTCACTTTTTCGTCCACTAATGATTTGGGAAAGTTATTTTTTTGTGCTATTTCAATTATTTTGTTGTATTCTGTTTTGTATTCTTCTGCTGTGAGAGGGATGTTTACCAGGTTGTGTGCTAAACTATTGAAGATTGCCTGTTTGTGGAATCTTGATTTGTAGCCATTAGCTTTGATGTAGTTGTCTGTCTGTGTTGGTTTTCTGTAAATGCCAAAGTTTAGTCTGTTTTTATTCCTCATTATTTTTAGCTCCAAAAATGGTAAATGCTCATCTTTTTCTATTTCTACAGTGAACTTGATGCCTTTTTCTTGGATATTTAAAAGTTTTAGTGCATCACTGATGTGTCTTTTTGGTACTATTGCAAAGATGTCATCTACATATCGTTGCCAGAGTTTGAACATCCAAGGAAAACCTTTGTTGATCCTTATTTCTAATGCACTCATGTACAGATCGGCCAGGAAGGGTGATAGGGGGTTGCCCATTGCTAACCCTGAAGTTTGGTGGAAATATTTTGTTCGAAACTGGAAGAAATTTTGTTCTATGCATAATTTGGTTAGTTCGATGTAGTCTGAAATTTCAGGTGATGCCATTCCAAATGATTTGAGCCATTTTTCTATCAACGGTGAGAGTTGATTAACTGGTACGCTGGGAAACAGTGATTTAACATCAAACGAGACTAGTGTGTCCTCTTCTTTTAGTTCAGTATCCTTAATGTGTTCTATAAGTTCATAGGTGTTTTTGATGCTTAGGCTGTCGAATTTTGGAAATGAGTTGAATTTGTTTGTTAGCCACTTTGCAAGTTTGTATGTTGGTGAATTTATACTGCTAACTATAGGTCTCATTGTTATGGATGGTTTGTGTATTTTGGGTAAGCCATAAAGTCTAGGTAAGGTTGGGTTATCCGGTTTAACTGCATATTTGTTTGGTATTATGCTTGATTTTTCTATTGTTTTTTCAAATGACTGTATGCAAGTTTTTAGAGGATTTTTGTTAATGATTTCATATTCATTGTCAGTTAGCATTTTTTCCATTTTTTCAATATAATCTGATTTTTCCATTATGACAATCTTGTTGTCTTTGTCTGCCTTTGTGTAAATAACGTTTTTCTGTTTCAAAGAATGGATAGTATTATGTTTTCTCTTCTGAAAGGATCTGTTCTTTATTTCCTCCAAAATATTTTCACAATGCCTTTTTACTGAATTTTGTATGGATACTGGTAGAATTTGTGTCGAAATGTTGATATCTGCAATGTAGTCTTCAATTTTGTTTGAGAAACTGAGGCATGTTTTTAATCCATTATTTAAAAGACCCAATTCTTTTTTTGGAGAAATTTTGCTTAGATAGGTTTACGACGTTTTCAAAGATTTGTGTGCTTGATGACTGACGAGACTACGACAGAGAGTTAAGGCAACGCCACTGAGGATGTTCGATGCAGCTTCGGACGAAACGTCTGGAAGGAGATTACTAACTAGACCACGGCCCACAAGCCCGGATAATCAGTTTTTATATTATGACACCGGCCGTGAAAGCTTACGCAGTTTGATGAAGTAATTCATTCTCAGGACACAAAAATTATAATTCCTGTCTTGGAAGTGCTGAAAACAGTGTTGTTGTAATAAATTAAATTTAAAGGGGGCACAAAAAATGACATTCCCAAATTAAAAACTTCAGGTTTAGCAATGGGCAACCCCCTATCACCCTTTCTGGCCGATCTGTACATGAGTGCATTAGAAATAAGGATCACCAAAGGTTTCCCTTGGATGTTCAAACTCTGGCAACCATATGTAGATGACATCTTTGCAATAGTACCAAAAATAACACATCAGTGATGCACTAAAACTTTTAAATATTCAAGAAAAAAGCATCAAGTTCACGAAATAGAAAAATATGAGTATTCACCATTTTTGGATCTAAAATTAAATAAAAAAACAATAAACTTTGGCATTTACAGAAAACCAACACAGACAGACAACTACAAGTACAACCCAAGATCCCACAAACAGGCAATCTTCAATAGTTCAACACACAGACTGGTCCACATCCCTGTCACAGCAGAAGAATACAACAAAAAGAATACAACAAAATTATTGAAATAGCACAAAAAATGAGTTTCCCAAATCATTAGTAGACAAAAAAGTGAACTTAGCTAAAAAGAAGAGGCTAATAAAGGAAACCACAACCCTCTCAGCTACAGAAGCTAATATGATCTTCAAAAAATTCACTTACCGTCCATGGGCCTTTGATAAATTCAAAAAAGTCTTCAAAAAACAAAACATTCAACTAGCACCAGTCAACCATTACTCCTTAAAAAACCTAATTTGCTCAAACATCAAAGATGCCATTCCATCTAACAAAAAATCTAGTATATACCAAATTGAATGCTGTGACTGTAGTCAAATTTATATTGGAAAAACCAAACAAAATTTAGAAACAAGAGCAAAGGAACACTTTAGGAACATAAAATACAAACAATTAGAAAAATCAGCAATTGCCACACATTTTTGGGAATAAAACCACAACATAAACCCAGAACCAAAACTACTAAAACATACATCAGGAAAACAAGAACAGTCCCTATGGGAACAAATCTTCATTTCAAAAAAATAGGAACCAAGTATTCAATTTCGACATCTACCAGAAAGATTTGTTCAGCAAGTTCCTCGAACCGCCACCAGAGGAGACCTATGACAAAATATCGCCAGCTACACTACTGAGAACCAGTTGATGTCCAGTTGACAGTGGAGGCAAATATAGTCTCTGAAATATGATCCGGGAAAATTTAAAAGTAAGTGTTGTTTAGTGTCATTAATCGACTCCCTTTAAACAAAAATTATATTTAATGTGAACAAGTTTTTATGAAAGCTGTCCAATCCAGAATATAGAACAACTGTAGATTTTTCAAGAACCTAACAATTACCTTTGGAAGCTTGGTGTAGGTTGTGTACACACAGTGTCAAGAATTTGTAGTGAAGTAGTTTCATCCTTAGAAAAAGGGTCGTGTCTGTATTTCAGTCTCTGTGAAACACCCACAAAGTTTGAAAGCGAGTTACTGGATTGTAAACCGTGCTTGCTGTTCCACTGCTGTGATGTGTGTCAAGATAAGATTTTAATGTTTAAGGAATATTTAAAGTGGTCTTTAATTACGGAAAAAATAGGCAGAACCTTTGGTGTGTAAAATGTGCTCTTATGTACAGAACCTCTGCCAGTACATGCACTATGCTTGGCAATAGTGCTCTGCTTGAGCATTGGCCGACATTCACATCCCTTTAACTTTGGTGAGCACTATAGGAGGATGCAAATAATTTAAAATCCTATTTCTGTCCATTTTTAAGGCAGTGCCATGGTACTGAGTGACCCCAGAGCCATCTCTGATATGATAAGGAGAAGAAACTTGTATGCCTATCAGAATTAAATAATCAAGACTGATAAAAAGCTTGTGTACTATCTATGAGTAAATAATATATTTCTGCATTTTCTACAGATTTTTCATTTAAAAAAAAAAAAAAAAAAAAAAAAAAAAAAAGAAAGAAAGAAAGAAAGAAAATGTCACTTTCTAATCAGTTCAGAAGTACTCTAGAAAACAGATAAGGCATTCATTAGGGGATATGAGTATTTCAGTAGGATTTATATTAGAAAAACAAAATGAATTTTGAAAAGCAATTGTAATGATCATCTCAGAAATGAGGTAAAAAATACAGAGAAGTGGACAAACTCAGAGTAACTTAGCACTTTTAGAAAGTTGCAACAAATCTAAAAGGTATTAACCCATTTAAAACCATATACCAACCTAGAGAAATGGCAGAATGCAGAAAAAGAGAAGTTTATGTGTAAGATTCTCTGCCGGGTATTGAACCTTGAAAGATATTTAATAAACATAACGCTTCCAGTTACCACTAGTGGCGAGTTCAACACCAGGAATAAGCAAGAGTAACTGTTAAGACCTAGATTAGGATGGAATAACAACCTTGAAAATGTGTAGATATATGAATTTTAATAAAAAAAAATGTTCCCTTATTCTCTCAGATACAGCAAAACATAATTTTCCTGTCCTGATGTAAGGCATTTATGGCCAAGCAATTAGACTGCTTAACTTTCACCAAGGGTTCAGTCCCAGGTGACCGACCGCATGTAAGATTTGCAGTGGACAACATGGCGCTGGGGCGGGTTTTCTCCAGAATCTCCAGTTTCACCTGATATTCCACCAATTGCTCCATTATCATCTTTCCTTTCATCCACTTTGCCCTCATTCCATTCATCTACTTTTCTCACTCTCATTCCAAGCATCAGACTGATCACCCATCCTGGATTTCTCTATTTGATCCTGAGTTGCGGTTCCTCAATGTGATACCTAATGCATAAGGGATAGAGGACCAAGAATCCTTTTACACCATGCCAGTTGTATAACTAGGAAAGTTAAAGAAGATATAAGACATTTATAATCGGCCAGTCAGGACCAAATTAAATATGCTTTCAAAAGCTTAATGTGTGCCATTATTTCTGTTGCAATTCACAGTAATGCAAATAAACAAGATACAAAATATGAGCATTGAACTGCGTACAAATACTAAAAATGAATTAGACTTGTCTATTACTGTAGGATTCAAAGTTTGATTAGAGGTGTGTTAATTGTTGGGTGCCACTTGTAACAGGAGTGATGTAAATTGAGAAATAAATTATACTTTCTAAATGTGCTTCTCTCAGGCAGTTCTAGAGAAACCACATTAAAATAGGCATTAGTTACCCTTTTAGGACGTTTTAAATGGTATATAGAGCATTCAATAGGCTGCTTGTTCATTTGTAAGCATCTGCAATTATTTTCCATGTGCTCCTAAAGGAACTAAATGCAGTTGCCTTAACATTCTTTTTGAGATGTAATCATGATATGCCATCTTTAAATGATTTGTGACGCCTTCAGTTGGTAAACATTTATTCTATTTGTTTGTTATTTTTTATCTTTCTAGCTCTTCAAAAATTGCTGAGATTGTTCAAAAGATGGCTGGCCATCGTCTTATAACCAAGCAAACACCAAAGGAGGGTATTATGGTAAAGAAAATAATGGTAGCAGAATCTGTAGAAATAAAGAGAGAGACGTACATCTGCATACTAATGGACAGGTAGGTATGTTATAAACTGCTAGGAGTTTTTATGTATAACAGTTTAATAACATTGTCACTTTATTACCGTTTCATGCTGTTTACCATGTATATGAGACATGATACAAATATTGAAGATGGTGGCGACCAAGGGTTACCACAGCTCCACGTTGTGCGCCAGTTTGAAGCAAAATTGATTGGTGAACGATGACAAATATGATTGGCGAGCAAAGGTTACCAAAGCTCCACGTTGTGCGCCAGTTTGTTACAAAATGATTGGTGTACACAAGTTCCACGTTGGAATGCCAATTTGATGCAAATAATTTAATGGCGAGCAAATAAGTTGGCGAGCAATGAGGTTTCTCTCAGGGTATGCGTGGATGGGTGTGAGAAGGAAATTTTAACAACACTGGAATGCCCGTCTCCAAATTATTTATTCACTGCTTCTTCTTTTCACACATCAAAATGGAAGTTGCCGACCGAGGGTTACCAATCTCGGTTTAGAGTGACTGAATGCTAATTATTTATTACTCGATAAATTTTGATGACCCGACAAATATTCAAGACAGAACAAGTTGACCACTCTAATAGGCTTCACGTCTCAGACTCCTCTTGTCTCAGCGGCTGCACGCCGAAGACCTTTCTGATCGGCTTCACGCTGAAGACTGTTTATAATGGCTTCCTAGCCGCGAACTGTCCCCATCGGCTACACGCCGAAGAGTGCCCTCTAACCACAGTTGCACGTGTGTATATCTCTTAACTTTCACTCTCAAAATTCCTTTTCAAACAAAATCCCTTTGTGGCTGTTTTGGTCGCCATTGTAAATGATCCAAAGAATTCCCTATTCATACACGTCAAGTGACAATTCATTTAGAAATCTTCTAAGGACACTGTTTCTTACACGGCTTTGTTATACACTTTCCCCAACCCAACTGGTCTTGCCCCTTGTCATAACAAAGAACCAACATTCCTTTGACATCTATCATGATTCTTTGCTTCTGGCAAACCATAATTTCGGTATCAGACAGTAACAGAAAAACAAGTCGTTAGTGTTATTGGCCTACACAGGATAACTAGTTGGTCAACATCCTTGCAAATGGAATGTGTTATTTGCTGAGCTGATTCAGATTATCACAATTACAATTAAAATAAGCACATAAGCTTCTGCTGATAGCCCCATCTGTCATATTGTTAAGATGGACATAGATGGGATATCTTCCTCCTGTTCCTCTCTCGAACTCCCACCTGGTTCTCAGCTTTCAGGGCTAGACTGCACACTCATACCCAAGTACATTGTTTACAAACCAGTAGCTGACATTGCTCATCAATATGTTTGCCCATTCTAGATTCCTTCATTTGTGGCTGGAACCACAAAGCACCCATTATAGCTTATGTAATGACATGATATGTTACGAATGTTGTACTACATACCTATAATAAATTCTGGCATCTTTTGAGAAAGTTGATCTCTTCACAATAAACTACTATTTTTAAGGCAATTTCTGATCTGAAACTTTTGTTATATGATAGAGGTTTGTTCTCTAGCTTTGTCTAGCTTCTCTGCTCTTTAGTAAATACATGCCTTCTTTCCCAATAAAGGTATCGTGAAAATCGATTTACATATGGAGTGGTATAAACATGGTAGTATTCTTTAAATGAATAGCCTGTTCAGGTAGATTAAAGTGATGCAAAGATCACAATATATATGTAGCTTAAGGTCCATGCAGCAAGATTGTGTAATCTCCTGTCAAGTCAATAGTTGCTGTAAAATGGGTGACAAAATCAAGAAAAACCTAGTAGTGAAAGTATGTCTGATGGTTTAAAGATGTCTATGAAAACATTTTGAGAACAAGGAATGACTTTAGAAACGGGTTGACTGGTGCATTTATATCTATAATTCCAATGATAAATTTGAGTGAAAGGTTGAAACAAAATAATAAAATGGTACCTTGACCAGATACCGTATTTACTCGATTTACCCCTTTTTCTGAAACCGAATTATGGCCGAAAAATTGGGAGGGTCTTATTTATAATCGCATACTTCGAGCCACAAAAAAAATTGAATTGCTCTTTTGGCAGCTTTAAGTGTATCGCTCTGGTTTCACCAGTAACGAATCATGTTTGTTGTACCAAATACTCTGAACCCGCTGCTTGTACACCTATTTTAGCAAATTCCAAAAGGTCTAACTTAAAACCTACAGCGAAACCTTTTTGCTAGTTCATATTACCGCAAACACAGACAAAACAAGTAAAACATTCAGTAAAGCTGCTGCAGTTTTAACCAAAGATCTTGTTTTAGTAAAATGGTAATAGGCAGGTAGCAATCTCTCATAGTAATTTGGAAGATGCTGCTATTAGGTATGTGAAAGTCAGTGTTTCAACCCCTCCCCCAGCTGCCTACTAGTCGGCCATGATATGAATGCACTCGGCGAGAAGCGTTACTAAACAGTTACGTCACAAGTGGGCAGAGTACCTTAGGTACAGTGCGGATAATGCAAACATCAACAATACCGAGATACTTCCAATGTGACGCGCAGATTTAGTGCAGTTCAACACTGTGTTTCTTTGAACCTTTTCTTGTGCAGTTAAAATTCTAATAGTATAGTGGCAGTTGCAGTGCTCGCTCTGACAAAATGTTCGTGTGCTTGTAAAGTGTTTAATTACGGAGTTAGGGCAACAAAAATAGTGGGAAAATCTGGGAGAGCCATCATGAATAGAAAATGCTTCAGCAACTGGGGTTAAGGTTACAACTTCGATGAAAAATCCAAAATCAGACACAATCATATCTCTTGATGAGTTTGATAAGTGCGTTGTGCGTAGAAAATGTTTGGAGTACTATGAACAGAAAAAGGAAATTCCTACTTTGAGGAAACTCCTGAACTTCGCTAAAGAATAAATATTCAGGGTGGCAAAGAAACATTTAAAATGGGATTTCAATTTAAGAAATGCAAAAACAAAGGATCTGTGCTAATGGAGAAACCACAAATTGTTGCAAAAATTGCAGAGTACTTAAGGGGATTAGTGAAAATGTAAAAGGCACACGTAAACCAGGAATTTATACGGACGAGTCTTGGGTCCATACTCACTATGCCGTCAAGAAGTGCTGGCAACATTACGAAGTACCAGGTGTTTTGACTAATACTAGTGCTGGTCAAAGAGCAATTGTTGTACATGCAGGGGTAAATCCATGGGATTTATTGACGGAGCTGAATTGATTTCCGATTCAAAATCCAAATCAACAAATTACCATGATGCAATGAACAGTCAAAATTATAAAAAGTGGATAGAAGAGAAATTAATATAAAATATTCCACCTGAAATCATTGCTGTGCCATACTGTACGGGAAAAAAAGCCCCTAACACTTAATCTCGAAAAGCACAGGTTATTCATTGGCTAACACAAAAGAAAATTAAACATGATCTGCAAATGACAAAAAATGAGCTACAGATAGTGAAAATTAGTTTTCAAAAAAGCCTGTTTATTGACATGATTGAATAATGGAACAAAGGGATTTTACAGTCTTACGCCTTCCATCGTAGCGCTGTGACCTTAACCCTATAGTTATCTGGAATCAAACAAAGATTGCAGCAAAGAATTATCATCAATTACTTTGAGTAATCTGAAAGCTATGACAACAAGCTGCATAGCTCAAATTACACAAACTGATTGGACAGCAGCATGCAGACAAGTGAAAAGAATTGAGCAAAATTTTAAGCGCCAATATGGGTTAATGGAGGAAACAGTTGAAAATATAATTAGAAACGTGGGTCTAGAGAGCAGCGATGATGATAAAGATTGCAATCATGATGAATGTTATTTCGAGAATATGAATATTGAAGCAAAAGAACGTAGTGCCACTGATACAGCTGATGAAGAGAACACTGACACGGATTTAGCAGATGAAGGACCTGAAACAAACATTCCCGGATTTGCTGCTTCCGAGAACTAATGTGAAGACATCAGCAGGCGTGTACTATTTTAATTGTGCGGCTGTACATTCCCAGTATCGCCTTTCCCCTCGCTTCCCTCGCTCCGCGCAGTTCCCTAAGCTTCAAGTAGTAAACAAAATAATGCTGCCCTCTACTCATAACTCATAACTCTCTACTCATGTATAGTATCAAAGAAATTCTGAAGAACAAATTTTCTTGGAATTACAGCATCTCTCAAATTAACGGACTAGGTCTAACAATCACATAATTTTTTTGTCATGTAATATACTCGCAAAACTTGGCAGGCTTTTTAATCGAGGGTTTTTTAATTTTACCTTGAGGTAAATGAAGTATCAAAAATCATCTCAACTGATTAGGCTACAAAATAGGTTCATTTTGTTCAGAGTATTGTATTTGTATTTGATTTCATCAATGAATACAGGATCCATTGAATAAATTAGTGTTAGCCTGGAAACATTTTGACATATTTCACATTAAGGTATATTCAGAGTATGGGGAGTTTGAAGCATTCATGTCTTCAGCAAGATCACTGTTGCTAAAACTACAAGATTTAAGTTGTCAGTGTTAGAAATAAACACACATTTAATGAAAGCCTCAGTGTACTTTTGTTTCCATTTGACTGAATAAACATCACAAATGTGTCAAATAGTTTGCAACTTAATATACCATTTAAAATAAATAATAATTTATATAAACAATTTTTTAAGCAGATGCTCTCTATTTGTTGGTCATGAAACTCAAACCAATGAAACCAATAATAGATTTATAAGCTAGCAGTAAATATGCACAATGGTTTCTTAATGAATAAAAAAAAGGTATTTTTAAGAAAGGTAAATCTGTGTATATTGATACAAACATTCATATTTTTGATTAGTAACATTTTCCATCTGTTTCACTTTATTTGCTCTCATGTTCAAATGACCAATCATTTAATGTTTTTTATATCATTTTTGTTTAAAGAGAAGCTCAAATATTTATTGAAATACAATTGAGGTGCTTAGAACCATAAGGGCCTAAAGCACAACATTGTCGATTTTGAGATTTTAGCATGTATACATGCATGCTCCTGACATTTGCCGACCTTGTGGTCAACCAACTGTAGCTGTTCTTCAGGCCCTCTTTGATTTAATGAAAGATTCATAAGAAGCTCTCTTGCCTGTTTTCCTGATATTCAGTTACATCAAGGCCCAAAGCACAAAGTATCACCTCATTGCTCTGCAATGTGCACTTTTTATCTAGTGTTGCCAACATAAATTACTCTTTACATCATGTTTGCAACTAGTACTTTGTAATGGGAATTTCTTGCATAGAAATTTTGATTTTAACAAACCTTTGTTTTTCTCAAAACTATGTAGTTGTGCTGTGGTTCTCAGCGCCTCAGTTGATTGTAAATGTTGATATAATAAAAATCAACCTTTATAGTTCTATACTTTCAGTCTAAAATACAGCAAAACATGAGCATCAAACATGCAGATGTAAGGAATAAAGACCAAAACAGTTTTATCAGCATAAGTCTCACAAAGTAACACTGTGCATTTATAATGTAATATAGCAGAACATATTTTGCAACTATTGAGGCAAATTTTATTCTGCTAACTTAATAATAGGTAAACTGCTTTAACTATACGTAATTTTACCTCTTCAGAATTTATAGAAATTAAATTGAAAAATTCAGCTTAAAACATAATCATTAATGATTACATTTCCTCTTAAACAGAGAACATAATGGTCCAGTAATAGTGGCTTCTCCTGCAGGAGGAACAGATATTGAAAATGTTGCAGAAAAATCTCCTCATCTCATAAAAACTGTTCCCGTGGATATTTTTGAAGGTGTCACTAATGCTTTGGCAGAAGAAATAGCTGACTTTTTGCAGTTTAAAGACAAATTGAGATCCAAGGTAATAGCTTTTGCATCTGAAGTCAGTGTCATTTAGTATTAAGTAGATAAAAGTAAATTGTGTCCATGAGTAGCTGGAGAATCGTTGAAGTTCAGCAGGTACCAACTAAAAATAGTGATATTCCTTACAGAACATGTGCCAGTAAGGAAACAGTTAAGTAAAATGTGACTTAAGGTACTCTGAACAGATTCTGCAGCAAGGAGAATGAAACAGCACATCATATTTTCAGTATCTGTGAGAAGACAGGTTTATTTTGGTGTATTCGAGAACTTGCGAAACTTTCCCCTTGCATGACTGGATCTGTTTGATGGAATCTATATTTATGATTGACAAATATATCCAATAATTTCTTAGGGCAGCACAATAAGCCAATTGCTGCAGTGTCTTGTGCAACTTGACACTGGCGCTCGTAACTGTGTGTTTGGGATTCATGCACTTTGCACTGAAGTCAGAGCAGAATATAAAAGTTACAACTAGGAAGCTTGTTTACATATCTGTAAAATTTGTTGTTGTTTTCAAATGCTAGGCTTTGGCAATGAAGCCATTAGCTCTCTTGCTCTCCAATATTTCTGTGTAGTGGGTCCGGCAGGTAGGACTTCACAAGTTAAAAGATGTTCTTCAGTCATTTCCTCTTCTTTGTTTCACAGAGGACAATTTGGACTTGTATAAATTCCTATTCTGTGTAAGTGTTTGGCCAAATAATCATGTTCCGTAAGTATTCTAAAATTTGCGACTGCAGCTTTACATGGGATTTCCATTTTTTATCTACATATCTGTAAAATTTTCAGTGTTTTCAGAACAGAAATATATCTAGAACTTACCAGTTTAAATTATCTCCGAGTGCTCTTCATATGCTGTCTTCCTGTTAAATGCAGAGACAAGAAATAAAAATGCTTATTCCAAAAGAGGGCCTGCAAACCTACCCAAATATTCTTAATGAAAAAATAAGTGTTCCGCTGACAAGAGAATAAAATCTGGACATTTGTAATAACTAAGAGAGTTGTTCCTCACTGCAGCATCTGTTATCATCCCTTGTCGCTATGTCCTTTTGACTGACTGACCAATTAACTGTATGTATTGCCCTTATTTGGTATGTTACCTTGTTTGCAAAGCAGTGGTAGATGGTGAAATAATAGTGTAATAATAACAGTTGGTGATATTAATATACCACTAATAACAACAAAGAATAAACTTAAAATTATATTATGAGTCGACTGAGATACATTGTACTTCACATACCACATATAGTATGTGGAGTTTTGTGGTATGTGAAGTAGAGAGTATCTCAGTTGATATATCGGGTAACTCTAAGCTCCATGGACCCCTGACTCATTTAAGCATCATTTCATCCATTTCATTCATCATCCGATATGACTTAATGTTGGCATAAATTACAAAAAAAGGGAAAAAAAACCTCAGTCTACTCATAGTATAATTTTAATTATTACATTACTAATTGTTAATTCCAATTTACTTTTTCATATTAATGAAAAAGCTATTAAATTTGAAATCCAGCACTAAAATGTCCAAGTAATAAGAAAACAGCACAATCTATAAATCTACATCAATCTTATTTTGATGAGCTTTTCGTTCTGCATCCCTAGTGGTTGCTTTTGTCACTTGCCTCATCATTGTGCTCCACAATATACATCATTCATTCCAGTTTACCCCAATAAATATGGCTTATTATGCTTATAAAAGCATTTTTGATTTTGAGCTTCTTCATGATAAATGTTTCCAATAGATAAAATTATCAAATATTTTGTAAAGAGAGTACTTAAAAGTATATATATATATATATATATATATATATATATATATATATATTGATACAAAGGAGTTTTAATTTATGTCAAGATTTCTGAAAATTACAAAAAACTTTTAAAAAACAACTCCATTTTATAACTTTCCTATGAAAAGATTATTCTATCTTTCAGAAACTACCATTTTCCAATGCACACAAGATGAAAATAATTGTAATTAATATGAATGTTTAAGGAAAATACTGGTATGTAGGCCGAGGTCGTAAGGTATGGAGTCATGGACGTGAAGTTTAAAACCTGCCGGTCCCATCCTTGCTATTGATATCTTTTTCAGGGTTTCTTCAGTCATAATTGACGACATTTACTGGGAAGTATCCTCAAACATACATAATTAGTGTCCAATTTTTTTCAGTTAACATCCTCCAACATTGTCATATTGAATGATGATTGCAATAGGTGAAATGATACTCAAATAAGCCCAGAATCCATAGAGCTTAGAGCTGCCTGACATTCATCTCAGTATCCACCGATGTGTTGCAATATTGTGTAGGAACAAACATTAGCGCTTAAAAAAGAAAGGAAATAGGATTATAAATTATTTTCTGTTTAACTTGTATTATATAGTTTAAGTAGATATGTGTATATGCATGAAAATGTTAGGAGACCTAAGCTAGAAGCGACTTAAAATTTCCCATTCAGCTGATGATAATATTTACTTTTTTTGGTAATTATATAGCAGCTACAGATATCCAAAGGCTTTTTAACTTGGCCAAATAAAACTAAGTTTAGAATTAGTTATTAAATAATAATATCTAAGAATTTTATTTAATTGCTTACTTTCTGTTTCTTTTTCTAAACATGTGAATTTCTTACAGGCCGCAGCTGAAATCCAAAAGCTTTGGAAGGTGTTCATCAATGTTGATGCTACACAAGTAGAAATAAACCCATTGGTGGAAACAGCTAATGGTGAAGTAATATCAGTTGATGCTAAACTTCAGTTTGATGATAATGCACGTTTCAGGCAAAAAGACATTTTTGACATGGATAATGTTTCAGAATTAGATCCACGTGAAGTGGAAGCATCAAGAAACAACTTAAATTACATTGCAATGACAGGCAATATTGGCTGTTTAGGTAAGCAATAGACTCTAGGTAGGTAAGAATATCCCAGTGTAGAACATTCTGTTTAAGTCCATAGAGGGAAATTGTCCATGTAAGAATTAACCATGTTCAGATCAGTAATATTCCTTTTCGGAATGTTTCTGACAAATGTGGGTTTATCCTTGTAGTGGCCTGGGAGACATAAAGAGGGCTCTTTGTGTGCTAATTCTGACTTCATTTCAGTCATTCTTTTTCTCATGTGTGTTTTCATATTCATTTCCTTCATGCATGCCTTCCATGTCTATCAGAACTTTATTCTTTTTTAGTAGACTCCTTTCTGTGTGCATCATCCACAATTTGATCCATGCATTGTGTTTGACATCTTTTTGTTTATCTTTTCTTCCTTTTTGAATATGTAAAAGGATATGCAGTGCACTCTGTGTATAGCTAGTTGTTGCAGGTTATCCCTCAGGGTAGCAGGAGCTACTAGTGTGGGTCCCTGTACCATTTCTCTGAGAGAGGTGTGTTCCTGTGGCAACAGTCTTTTAGCACAGACTATTCATGTACACTATCATAACCTCCAGGTAGTTAAAATTCAAAGTTGAAGAGGTTGCAATAATACCAGTCCAATAGCTTCCACACCTTCCGGTTTACTGAATTTAAATATTGCAGTTGACTTAATGATGAAGATGTTGCATTAAGGAGGATGATAGACATGCAGGTTTTAATGATTACTATGCTGTGTCTTGCTATCTTTTCCAGCCACTCCAATTTGGTTTGTCATTTCACAATTGTCTGTCACTTTTCATCATTATTAAACAGCATAGGAATTTCTCAGCAGTAAAGCTAAGACAAAAGGAAATTAAGGTGAAATGGGTTCTTAAAACAGGGACATCACTGGTTACAAACTACCTCTTATCCCTTATACAAGTCATTGGAATTTGCAAACCGCATTCACCAGACACTTTTACCTGCCAATCTGTTACCGTTCATTTCCTTTGTATTGGCATAACTTAAAAGCCAACTGCTTAGGAATTTCTAATCCTGCTCATTGTAGTAATTACAAGACCTCAGATTTAAGGTTTAAAAGTTATTTGTATGCATACAAATGAACTAAAAGTTGAACATCTTCACATTTTATGTAAAATATAAAGCTGTGGAAGGGGTTTCATGTGATTAAAATGCTTGCTTTGATTATTGAGACCTATGTAATGTTTTATAATCTAAAGTGATTATTTTACTTTTATATTGTTTCATTAATTTCACAGAGCAATGAAAAATAATGTATTGACATGAGAGTGGCTTGATTCAGAGATGTTTTAATTGGAATGTTGTTGGAATAAAACAATGTTGGAAAAGACTGGTTTAGTTTAGTACTTAAGCAGGTAGATTTCATTTATTTTGGTGAAAAGAAAAACACAGTACTTGGCCCCTCTAGGTATCTTTGTCATCCTTTGCTGTTGGTCAGTGACTACAATACAAGAGAAATTCCTTCCAAAGAGCAAGAAAGGTCATTTCGTGATTTGCATACCTCGTGCCATTCATTATCAAATGTTTCAACTTAATATTCCTTGTCGTACTCAGAGAATTTTGCAATAAATAAAACCTCATCTCTTAAATTAGGCGTATCCAAATAAAACTGCTGTTCCCAAGATTTCTACAGATTTCTTACTTTTTTTTTTTTTATCATTTCAAACAGTTGCTTTACATTGCTGTTCTTAAATGTATTGTCACGACAGTTGTGAATGCCTACTGTAAAGGGATTCAGTGTGAGTCATTGTCCACCTTTGTTATTTGCTGCTGAGAGAAGCAATAATAGAATATTCTAGGACAGCTGCTTGCTGAACTCATGAACGAGAAATACATGCCTCTTTGTTGTTTTGTGCTGATGTTTCGAGACCGATTTTGGCAAATCTAAAAGAATTGACTTTGACAATGTTCTATTCAGTCAATTCCAGAGACTTCAGTTCCTAGAACCATCTTGCTTGGGGATATATAAAGGAGTGGAGCACTAAACTAAGGGTAATAATATGTTAGAGAGTTGGCAAGCAGTTTTGTTAACGTGAGTATTAGTGTGTGAGCAGTGAGCTTTGAGAAACTTTTGGTGTGTACAGCAGAGGCATAAAGAAACATTAGCACTGAAATGTTTGCTCTGTATTTTTGTAAAAGTGAAATTAAGTGTAGGTGAGCACAGTACTGTTTTGGTAATAAAGTAATTTTAGTACTGTGCTGTTTTGATAATAAAAATTTTAGTACAGCTTGGTGGTCTTGTCATTTTGTCACAGTATATTGTGTTTTACGAACTTCATTTGGTTGAATTAGGTTGCAGTGACATATCAGTAGCATCTGTTGACTTTTGGTGTGATGCAATCAATAAGTTTTGAACATCTCCTCAACTTTATAACATATTATTAGTAACCATAAATTACCTATAATGACTTAAGGTATGGTCGACATTGTTCTAACTTCAATAGTAGTGTAAATTTCATATTGACTAATTTATTGAACTTTTTAAACTTGTGGTTTTGGAAAGTGGAAAAACGTTTTAGGTCCATAAAATACTGTGTTGATCTTGTGGAAACTGTTGTTTTTGGTGCCCAAAACTGTATTTTTGGATTCTACTTTGATACTTTTGGAGCCTATATTAGGTGCCTTAAAATCAATAAGGACCTAAACAACTAAAGTCTAGTAATAACCACAGTTAAACATGCAAAGCATTCAAAATTGCAGATAGTATTTGGCATGAAATAAAAGTGAATCCAGAAGATATTGACACATTGCTTCACTAACAGTGTTGGTGAAGCAATGTGTCAATATCTTTTCGATTCACTTTTATTTTAACTTGTGCTTCACTGTCTTTACGCTTCTTTCAATTTTTATACTTTGGCTATTCTGCATGTTCCAATTTTTGTTGCAGATGACCACATTCAACTCAGCGCTGATGTATTTTCAGTCAGCTAAGCCCTTCTTGCTAAGTTATTATTAAATAAGTATAAACTTGAAAGAAGCGTAGGGACAGTGAAGCACAAATTATACCTTGTTTCACGTAAGCTTGCCCGGTAATCTCTTAACGGTCACGTGACCTCATCTCCTCTCATTGGCTGCTGTTTGGTAGAGACTGTTTTGCGGTAAAAATTAGTTCGTTATTTAACATGGTGATATATCTTTATATGTTGAAAGAGAATTGTCAAATATTTACTTTCATAACTGTTTCAAGTAAATATATTACGCAACAGAGTTAATTTATCTGAAATGCATGTTAATTCTTAAACAAAGTAAAGAGGAGGTTCCTTTGCATCTAGGCCTGCCTTTCTGATTACACAAGAGCACGTGCTTTAGCGGTAGTGAATTACATATATTTGTTTATATTTGTTTATATGAGTTTTATCACTGACCTTGTTCTGAACTGGATTAGTCATGTATTGTCATTAGAAGGTGTACTGTGCACGTTCGAGAGATACGTTATTTTATCCATTGTTTATTGCGCCTGTACTTATTATATGTATAATGGCAGAGTCTACCGCCAGTTTTTCGCTGAAGCATCGTAAGGGTAAGCCATTACAAAGCGGTGAAAAAAGAATTGTGTTGCATGTGTTTAATGCACTCACAGAGAAGAATCCGTCTTTGTTAGTGAGGGAAGTCGAACAGTTGTGCTCCAAACTTACAGGTGTGAGTGTTAGGTCCATAGGAACATCGCGACGTGAAGTTGAGAAAACAGGAAAACTTACCACTCCAGGCAAACGCAGGAATAAAGAAAAGTGCGTGCTCGGAGAATGCGATGAGTTCGTTAAAACTGCTGTACGTCGTCATGTGCATAGTTTTTTCTTTAGAAACGAACTCCCTAACATAAATAAAATTTTGTCTGCTGTAAATGAAACAGCGAAACTGTTACTGCAGAATCAGAATCCGAATCCGAGATGGAGGGGATTACTCCATTACCAGATTCTCCATAACGCGTGAGTTCAGTTTCATTATAAACTTGTATTTTTGCATGCCTTCATATACTTATTTGCATGATTTTAGCTATCTCCTGGCATTTGACGTTTACTGCAGTTTTAAATGTGATGGGAAGGCACCGCCTATGGCCTATGGCGCGAAAGCATTAGCCAATTAGGGCGAGGGGGAGGGTTGTTGAACGCGGAGTGTAACATTTCAGCCGGGCAAGGTTATATGAAACAGAGAATAGTACAAAATTGAATCGAGAATATATTGACACATTGCTTCACTCACACTGTTTATTCACAGGACATGTTTCAAGAGCTCTTGCTCCTATCCTCAGCTGATACTCGACTAGTGCAAGTTGTAGTGGTTTCTTCTTTCTCCGTATTGTCAATAGATGGCGTGATGTACTTGTCAAAGATGTCCAGTGGTGAAGTTTCAAAATTCATGACTCTATGACGATTTTTGTCAATGAAGATTTTTTCCCACACGGAAAGGTCTATGGGGTGATTAACGTATTTTATTAGAGATGTTTCCAAATTGATGTCATGTCTAGTATTCAAAAAATGAAAAGCCACTGCTGATTTTTCTGTTTCACCATTTTTAATGTTTCTCATATGTTCTTTAGTTCTGATGTTAATATTTCTTTTTGTTTTTCCTATATAAATTTTAGGGCAAGTTTCACATTTGATCTCATAGATTCCTGGTTTTTCTTTGGTAGTGATTGAATTTTTGGGAGGGCCCTTTAACAAATTTCTGATATTAAACCTATTTTGAGGTGCAAGAGTTATGTTGTGTTTTGAGAAGATTTTTTGGAATTTGTTATAGGCTGATGGGTGGAAGGTGAATTTTTTAAAAAGTTTTTTCTCTTTTTCTCCTGTAGGTTCTAGGGTGGTGGTTTCTTTTATTTTCTTAGCTTTGTTGAGTCTGTTAACAGTTTTGTCTACTAAATTTGGGTTGAAACCGTTGGATATAGCTACTTTTTTTATGTGTAGGTATTCTTCTTGATAATCTTCTCTGTTTAGTGGAAAGTTGATCATCCGAAAGATTAAACTGTTGAAAATGGCATGTTGGTGTTGTTTTGGGTTGAAACTGTTGTTCTTAATGTAATTATCTGTGTGTGTCGGTTTCCTGTAGATACCAAAAGTGAGTTTGTTGTTCATTTTTTTGATCTTGATGTCCAAAAAGGGGAGCACACCATCCTCTTCTGTTTCCAATGTAAATTTTATAGCTGGATTTTGTATATTCAAAAGTTTAAGACCATCTTGTATGAGTTTTTTAGGTACTATTGCAAAAATGTCGTCAACATAGCGATACCACACTTTGAAATAATTTGGAAAAGCTTTTGTGATATGTGTTTCAAAAGCACTCATAAATAAATCTGCCAAGAAGGGAGACAATGGGTTGCCCATAGCTAGGCCCGTTTTTTGTTTATAGATCTGTCCATTAAATTGAAAAAAATTTGATTGATACAAATTTCTGTAAGTTGTGAAAGTTCTTCTATTTCTTCAGGTGTTATTTGTATTGATTCCAGCCATTTTTTGAGAAGTGGAATAAGCTCACTGGTCGGTATACTTGGATATAAAGAAATGACATCAAAGGAAACTAAAGCATCTGTAGAGTTGATCTTTGTGTCCTTCAGGAGATTTAACAATTCAAACGAGTTTTTGATACTTAAATTTTCAAATTTTGTGAAGGATCTGAAGATTTGAACCAGCCATTTTGATAGTTGGTAAGTGGGTGCATCAAGGTTATTAATTATTGGTCTGAGGGTAATTTCAGGTTTATGTATTTTGGGTAAACCATATATGTATGGTGTTTTTGGACTGTCTATTTTATTGTTCAATTTATCTCTTTTAGTCTTGATTTTACTGTTTTTAATTGCTAATTCCACAGATTTGCATGCTTTCTTTAATGGATTGTTTTCTAGTTTAACAAATTCTTTTCCATTTAAAAGGTTGTCCATTTTTTTGCTATAGTCTTCTTCGTCCAATATTACTATTTTGTTACCCTTGTCTGCTTTTGTGTAGACTACCGGTTTTTCATTTAAATTTTTGATTAATTTTTTATATGAATATCTTTTTGAATTTGCATTTTGAATATGATCTAGAGTTTCTAAGCACTGTGTTCTGATCGTAGATTTTTTGTTATCGGGCAAATTATATATCGCTATTTCAATGTCCGCGATATAGTTTTCAATGGTTTTTGTGTATTCTACACATGTTTTTAGGCCTTTGCTTAGAAAATCTATTTCTTTCTCCGTGAAGTTGCACGTGGATAGATTCGTTACATTGTTAGGTTTTTGACATGAGAGTAATAAATCTTGCTTTTTATGTGGATACGGTTCTTGCTTCTTTTGAAGATTCATGAATTTTTGTTTTAAAATGGCTGTTTTCTTACGCATTTTCAAATTAAGAATTGACAGCATATTATTTTCTAAGTTAGACCACATGGCCGGGTTCATACATTTCGAAATTTTTAAGTGTAGTTCGTATATTTTTAATTCTGTGGAATGTAACGAATTGTAGTGATGGTTTATTTCCATTTTAATTACACGTTTTTCTGCTGCTTTTTGTTGTTTGCTATTATTCTTGTGTTTAACAATTTTTCTGACGAAAATGGGTGTTATATTGAACTTCAAACATTTTTTTAGAAAACGTATGTCCGCAAAAGTATTTCTTTTCTTTTGATTCAGCTTTAGAAAAAGTTTGATATCTTTTTTCATACCTTCAGATACAGTATTGAACGATGAAAACAAGTTGGTTCGTTGGTCCTCCATCTTGGTTGACAATATGAAAATAACACTATCGAGATTTGGATGCTTCTCAGACTTGTAGGCCTAATCACAGATAATTACATTAAGAACAACAGTTTCAACCCAAAACAACACCAACATGCCATTTTCAACAGTTTAATCTTTCGGATGATCAACTTTCCACTAAACAGAGAAGATTATCAAGAAGAATACCTACACATAAAAAAAGTAGCTATATCCAACGGTTTCAACCCAAATTTAGTAGACAAAACTGTTAACAGACTCAACAAAGCTAAGAAAATAAAAGAAACCACCACCCTAGAACCTACAGGAGAAAAAGAGAAAAAACTTTTTAAAAAATTCACCTTCCACCCATCAGCCTATAACAAATTCCAAAAAATCTTCTCAAAACACAACATAACTCTTGCACCTCAAAATAGGTTTAATATCAGAAATTTGTTAAAGGGCCCTCCCAAAAATTCAATCACTACCAAAGAAAAACCAGGAATCTATGAGATCAAATGTGAAACTTGCCCTAAAATTTATATAGGAAAAACAAAAAGAAATATTAACATCAGAACTAAAGAACATATGAGAAACATTAAAAATGGTGAAACAGAAAAATCAGCAGTGGCTTTTCATTTTTTGAATACTAGACATGACATCAATTTGGAAACATCTCTAATAAAATACGTTAATCACCCCATAGACCTTTCCGTATGGGAAAAAATCTTCATTAACAAAAATCGTCATAGAGTCATGAATTTTGAAACTCCACCACCGGACATCTTTGACAAGTACATCACGCCATCTATTGACAATACGGAGAAAGAAGAAACCACTACAACTTGCACTAGTCGAGTATCAGCTGAGGATAGGAGCAAGAGCTCTTGAAACATGTCCTGTGAATAAACAGTGTGAGTGAAGCAATGTGTCAATGTATTCTCGATTCAATTTTGTACTATTATTAAATACCTTTAAATTTACATTACAATGCTAAAATTAGAGCATATGTAAGTACATTATCCCAAAATTAATTTTGGAATTTGAGTTAGGTGTAATGCTCTTCAAAGTAGGGCTGTGCAAACAAGCTTGCAGTACATCTAGCACACAAGAGCCTAACTTTGTGCTTCTTGGGTTCAGCATTGCCAAAGTATATAAAATGAAGTTTCTGTTTATTCACACTTACATTTAAATGTTTAGCTTTAAGGTACTTTTTAATTTTTCCAACTATTGCCTCAATCCTCCCTCAGAATCTGGGTCCTAATTAAGCAATACCAGGCAATGGAGACCATATTAACAAGTGTTCCTGTATTTATGGTTAGAGGGAATATATAAAAGCTTAGAAAGGAATGGGAGCAAAGTACGAATGCATGTTAATTTTTATTCATATTTAGTTTGGTTTTAATATTGCTAAACCAGGATAACAATATTTATAAATATTATTCTGGATTTAGGATATTCTACCTAAGCAATAATTCCATGGCTCTAATGAAAAATAATTATATTCCTCAGAAATTAATTTTGATGACAACCGTGCATATTTTAAATACCTGTGAAGATTATCAAAGGAAGATTATTTTGGGTAGTTTTTTGCAAATAGAAGACAGGTTTAGTGAGATATGAAAATGTACCTTTTGATATTTAAATGTTCCAATAAAAACATTGTGGGAAAAGGAATATATATATATAAAGGAACAATAATGACAATATTGGAATGGTTAACAGAATCGCTTTCGGATAGGAAGATAGTAAAAGGGACAATGTCCCTCTACATTGCTTTGAAGGAACAATTTTCATCAGTTCTTCATGCATTATGTTGTGTTTTGATAGATGGTTTCTACTTAATCTATTATAGCTTTAAAAAAAACCTATTGGCCTATAATGAGGATGATATACAACAATGCTATTTTATGATTCATTGAAAATCAAGATATAATTTCACGGAGGCAGAACTAAGTACACCACTATATTTTCCAGCTAATCTTGGTCATATTACAGTAAAACCTGCCTTAAATATAATCCTTACGTGCCGGAAACCTGGAAAAATGGAAAATAAATTTTGGAACGGAGCTATATCCCATGTAAAATTATACTCTAAGCTGGAAAACTGCCTAATGTAGAAACGGAAATATTTTTCGGGAACCACTTGCATAAATAAGCTGCTTAAAATGGATTACTTTGTGTAATGGGTTATAACTTACATATTTTAAAAAGTCATATAATTTTGAGAGCGACTGAGCTTTCTCAAAGTTCCATGGTCCATAAAGTCATAAAGTATAATCCTTTGAGGAAAAGGGAAAACAAACCATTAGCTCTCTCAACTTCCTTATAACACACATAAGGGTATGACTGTTTTGCAGTGTATTCATTCTCATTTTCGTTGTTACAAGTGATCAAGTATGAGTGGAAGAAAACAATGAACTTTGGTGATTTTTAAAAACATAGTTTGTGTGTATACAAATTCTATAAAATGAGTTCTAAACATGACATCACTGGAGGAAAAAATTGAGGTATTGAAGAATTTAAAAAGAACAAGCGTCCAGCTAAAGAATTAACTGTTGTTTAAAGTGGGGAAAACTCAGATTTATGAGATTTTGAAAAAAATAAAAATGAAACACGGGTGGTTAAAGGGAACAGCAAGGCATGTAAAACACATCACAAAATCTACAGAGTATGACAAGCTAAATCGTGCTGTGTTCAAGTGGTTTGTTAGTGCCCGCACTAAAGGAATTCCCATTTCTGAATGATTGCTTCAGATTCAAGCTTTAGAGACAGCAAGTAAATTAGGCAAAGACAATTTCAGAGTTTCCAATAGATGCCTCGGGAGTTTCAAACATTGCCATAACATTGTTTTTGATCTGTATGGTGAAACAAATGACGTTGATAGGCATACAGTTGCAGATTGGAAAGGGAAGATCGAAAACGGAGAAACTAGGCGATAAACTACAATTATTGTATGTAAGTTGAAAATATAGTACGTAATACATATCAGCCTATTATTATTTACACTTCATTCTCTATATTCATTCACTGTAAACCTGTGCAACTATTTTGTAATTTCTTTCTAGTCAAACACAACCCTTCGTAAGACAGAAACCTGTGTAAACGGAAAATAAATGCCAGAACAATCGCATTCCATTTTAGGGAGGTTTTACTGTATAAATGTATTGTTGAGTAGTAAACTGGAGGAACATGCCTTATATACATTTATATTAGAAGGTAAATTATATTCTGTTCAAATTGAAAAATCTATTTGATTAAAGCGAAATGAAATATTTTGTGGACACTCTTTAAGAATAAAGTGTCATAGGTACTGCTATAGAAAAAGCCTGTGAAGCTTCAGATTACATATTGGAATATTTGTATTACAGTAAATGGTGCAGGTCTTGCAATGGCTACAATGGATATTATTAAACTGCATGGAGGAGATCCAGCTAATTTTCTTGACGTAGGTGGTGGTGTGAAAGAAGATCAGGTGTACACAGCCTTTAAAATCCTAACTTCAGGTTAGTATATTTAACATAAAACTCACTAAATTGTCCTTTGTGCAACAAAGAGGAAATGACTGAAGAACATCTTCTAACCTGTGAAGCCCTACCTGCCGGACCCACTATACAGAGACCTTTTTTTTTTTTTTTTTTTTTTTTTTAATTTGCGTCTTCCAACGCTAGGTCATATCGGACGGTGAATGAATTGGGTGAAATGGTGCTCACATGAGTCCAGGGTCCATGGAGATCAGATACCTGACACAAGTCTTGAAGGATAAGGGAAACCCTCGGAAAAAACCTTATCCAGTTAACTCACCCTGACCGAGATTCGAACTCAGGACCTCTTGAACGTGAGGCAGACATGCTACCATCTACGCTACCGAGGCGGGCGCAAGAGAGTTAATGGCTTCATTGCCAAAGCCTAGCATTTGAAAACAACATAAAACTCACTATAGTCACCATTGTGGTTTTGTTCAAATTGGGCACACACAATTGAAATTGAGTTTTTATTTATGGATGCTCTTTAGCTTCTGTGGTTTTTTGCATGCCGTTCTATACTGGGCATGAAAGACTGCTTAATTTTGCTCAGAGGACTCTTTAGGCTTGAGGTTATTTTGTGCTGTAAATCTATGACACAGATTAAGTGTACAAAACATTTTTTAGTCAAATTTATTCAATTAATAATTAGGTTAAAACCTACTCTGTTTGTCTAAGTGCATTATAAAATGTATGGTTTCATGATTCATGATATTTATTCGTAAGTTATTATGATTCATGATAATTTACTGAATAAAACATATATTTTTATCCAGTTGTATATGTCTCAGGTTCTCCACTGCCCACATGTGTGTGTTGTAAAAGTTTGTGACACCACTTTGGCAAAACAGGCCTTGTCTGTTGCCAACTCATTTGCTACAAAATCGGGATTTTGTGCAAGCTATGAAGCAGCCACTCAGAAAACCCAAAATGTGGGTGAAAGTTAACTGTTGATGAACACTGTATTCACTGGACGTGATATGGGTGCTATAACTGATCTTTAAGAATTCCAAGTATACAGTCCAGTGAGACACCTCCCCACCTCAATCAATGTTCTGGCTGTTTCAATCAGGATTTTCAACTAAATTTAACTTTCTCTTCCACAACAACTTGGATGTACATTATCTGTATCATACTTCCACTGGTAAATGGCAATTATTAAAAACAGAAATGTTTTTGGGACTGTCCCAGGCCTATCCTCAGCTGATTGGATGTTAGTAAAGTTTGTTTTAATGAAATATGACTCAATTAAGTCTTTTAGTATGAAATTTGCTTCACTTTTAATAATGCTTTTAATCAATATTTCAATAAACTTGACTTTGGCTAAATTTGAAATCAGTATCATCCTCAACTTTATGGGTGAACAATTTTTTTTTGATATTTCATACACCAAATTGCTAGAAGATAAGTTATAACTTTATCAATTGGTTTTTCTGAGATTGTATAGAGCTGTGCATGCAATTTAAGATCTACATTTTGTTTTATATTGTGTTTCAGACAAAAATGTCAAAGCTATCTTGGTAAATGTCTTTGGAGGCATAGTCAATTGTGCAACTATAGCTAATGGAATAGTAAATGCATCAAAGAAAATGAAATTAAATGTTCCTATGGTGGTGCGCTTGGAAGGTAAGACTGCGGTCATTATGTTATTGTGTTATCTTTTATTTTTTCATGGTAAAAACGTGAGAAAATATATTCAGTAAATGCTTTCATTTTAAAGTTATCCAGAGAGAAAATATGTTTCCAGTCTAAAGGCAGAGAAGAAAACATTCCAGAAATTGGGAAACCATTTTAATTAGAAATGTATACCTTGTGTAGTATGTTCATATATTTCTCTAGAAAAGAGGCAAGGAACAACACAGAATTTACAATTCTATGCTAGAAAGTCATGTCACTAATGGATAATTTTAACTAATAGTGATCATTAAGTTAATTAGGAGTCGATTAATAACACAAAACAACACTCACTTTTAAATTTTCCCGGAACCGGTTTCTGAGGTCTTCCCTCTATCTTCAGCCGGACATCGACTAGTTCTCATTGGTGTAGCTGGCAATATTTTGTCTTCGGTCTCCTCTGGTGGCGGTTCGAGGAACTTGCTGAACAAATCTTTCTGGGGGATGTCGAAATTGAATACTTTGTTCCTATTTTTTGAAATAAAGATTTGTTCCCATGTGGACAGTTCTTCTTTTCCTGTTGTATGTTTTAGTAATTTTGGTTCTGGATTTATGTTGTGGTTTTTTTCCCAAAAATGCGTGGCAACTGCTGATTTTTCTAATTGTTTGTATTTTATGTTCCTAAAGTGTTCCTTTGCTCTTGTTTCTAAATTTCTTTTCGTTTTTCCAATATAAATTTGACTACAGTCACAGCATTCAATTTGATATATACCAGATTTTTTGTTAGATGGAACATAAAACACTTCCATAAAAGGATTTAATAGTGATCATCTTACTTAACTTGGGTAGAAGGTGTTAAAACTGCATTTTGTTAAAACACCTACTAGTGTAATTGTTATAGGGGTTTGCAAATATAGGATAATGTATTTGGTCACAGAGAATAATACATTTAAAACTAGTGATAAAGAATTTGTGCACTATGAAAGTAAAAGAGGTTGGGCAAGATGGATTGGAGAACAGAATATTTAATTCAATGTAGGATAGAGTAGGATAATTCTGATGATTAGGATAACATTTTGATTCAAAATAAAATATTACACTATGCCAAGCACATAAACAGCACACTGTTATGCTTCACAATTAGAGCTTTAGTCGCGTAAGAGCAGAAGATGCAAACGATGATTTGCGAAACATGTCCTCAAAATAGGTACGAAAGTGAAGCAGATGTGTTATAAATACGACTCATCTAAAAATTAATAATTATTTCGCTTCACTGTGGTGTTCCAATACAGTTAAATCTCGATAAGATGGAATATATCAGAGAGTACAATAATATAATTCACATTGCAGAATACAATGGATTCAGTGCTGAATTGTTCAAAAAGAAAATTGATAAATTCAAAAGACAACAAAGATGCAAACAAGTAACTACTCTTTCCTCGATCAGCAATAAAACTTCATATTGTGACTTTGTGGGTTCGTGAAATTAAAAGTCCAATTGCACAAACTCAAAATGTTCTTTATTTCCAACGAATTACAGTTGGAACACTTGCAGATTACGTAGAATTATGTAGCGCACACAATTACAATCCACTAGTTCGTCTGTCACAGGTCCACTCCACTCTCACAATTACGTATAACTCCTCTGATACACGTACATAGTCTTCCAGTCTTTTCGCTAGCACGTCGCTCCTCACGGCTCCTCGCCAAGAACTGCACTGACTCGTCCACTGCAGTCCTTATGTAGGACTATCGCTGTTTCTGGAAGCCTCGCGGCTCAGAAAAATTCCCGAATGTCCCAGACATCAGGGGGAGCGGAAAGATACGGTACGGTGGCTTTCTAACCATCCCCTCAGTCAGTGCCACAGAGATAAATGGGTAGGCGTGGTCTGAACGGTTCCTGTCCCCTACCCAGCTGCCAGTTGGTCCTGCCTTCCGTTAATTGGGTGACACTGCTCCCTCCTCAAAGCTGGTCGTCCCGAACAGCACCATTGTAGCGGGCCAGGCGATCCAGGTGTACCACCAACATCTTTCCTCGGGGCACCTTCTGGATGCGGTAGACCACGTCATTAATCCTCTTCACCACCCGGTACGGTCCTTGCCATGGCTGCTGGAGCTTCGGGCAGCGTCCCCTGGTCCGGGTAGGACGGTACAACCAGACCAGATCACCTTGCTGGAATCCTTGGCTGTTGGCTTGCCTGTCGTATTAGGTCCTCATGCAGTCGCTCGCCTTCTGGATGTTCTGGCGAGCCATCTCGTGCATGTCATGGAGGTGGTCCACCAGGTTCTCCACATACTCGGTTGCTGGCTGTTTCGCTTCCGGAGGGCTACCAAAAGCCAGGTCACAAGGGAGGCGTAACTCTTGGCCGAACATTAAGCTGGCTGGCGTCATCCCCGTGGGGTTGTGTGTTGACAAGCGGTAGGCCAGCAAGAACAGTGGCACCTTGACGTCCAAGTCTCGCTGATGGCTGGCCATGACCTTCCTCAGGTGTTCCTCTAAGGTCTTGATGTATCCTTCGACCACGCCATCCGACTGGGGATGTAGAGGTGTCGTGCGGGTCTTGTTAACTCCAAGTCTTTCTAGTGCCTCCTTCATCAGGTTGGACTCAAAATTGGTGCCCTGGTCACTGTGCAGCTCTAACGGCACCCCAAATCGGCAGAACACTTGCTCCATGAGGCAGTTTGTGATTTTAGTTAATTGATGGAAATTAATCATTTCTCCACACTAGCCGTTTATAGGCTAAGGTTTTTGATGGATAGAGTCAACATGAAAAATTCAATGCCATGGCCACGATTTGAACCACGGATCTTCTGGTTTCCGTCCAGTCGCTCTAACCAATTGAGCTACCATGGTCAACGTGCCATCTTGACATTAAATTCTCCATTTGACTCATATATTTCCCCAGTAGACCACTAGGGGCTTTCGCATCCGAGATACACCGTCTGTGGCGACTTACGATAGTAAGTACTTGAATCCTAGGCTTCATCATTTAACTTTTTATTATTTTAGTTAATTGATGGAAATTAATCATTTCTCCACACTAGCCATTTATAGGCTAAGGTTTTTGATGGATAGAGTCAACATGAAAAATTCAATGCCATGGCCGGGATTTGAACCACAGATCTCCTGGTTTCCATCCAGTCGCTCTAACCCATTGAGCTACCATATCTTTGCCTCTTGGTTCGGGATGGCATACACCTCTGGCCACTTGGTGAAGCAGTCCACGACCACCATCAGTTACTTGTTGCCTCGGTCGGACATCGGGAATGGTCCAGCTATGTCGAAGGCGATCCGTTTAAATGGCGCTTTGACGTTGTACTGCTGCTTGTGACCACGCCTCCTAGTCTGGGGGCCGTGACTCGCCGTGCACACGTGACACTGACGGCACCATCTCTCAGCATCTGCTCGGAGCCTCAGCCAGTAGTAGTGCTGTCGTAGTTTGTCAATCTTTCAGTTCGCTCCCAGATGTCCTCCTGAAGTACCAGTGTGCACTTCCTCCAAGACTTCCGGGACCCTACTCTGGGGAAGTACCAACTGTTCTCTGAGCATCTTCCCATTGGTTGATTCCCATACCTGGAACAGCACGCCCTCTCTGATCTTCAGCGAGTCTCATTGGGCCCAGTACGACTTGTATGTGGCGCTCCTTGGTGCGATGTCCTCCCAGGTTGGTCTTGTCCCTGCCTCCACTTCCGTCAAGAGTTGCCCCAAGTCTGCATCTGCCAGCTGCTCCCTCCTCAGGCCTGCGCTATCCCAGCCATCCGCATTCACTGCCGTGACTACTCGGACTGCTGCGGCACGCTCCTTCTCTTCCACTCTTGCGCACTGGCCGCACTCTTCTGGACAGGGTCTTCGGGACATAGCGTCTGTGTTACCGTGGTTCTTCCCTCTGCAATGTTCCGAGGTGAAGTCATACTCCTGCAGCCTCTGGACCCAACGTGCTGTTTGGCCTTCCAGGTTCCTGTAGCTCAATAGCCAGGTTAGGGTGGAGTGGTCAGACCTCAGGTGGAATGGTTGACCGTACAGGTACTTGTGGAAGTGCTCCAAGATCTTCACTACCGCCAATAATTCTCGCCGGGTGACACAGTAGTTCTCTGCCTTGGATAGCGTCTTGCTGTAGTAGGCTATCACCTGCTCGTGGCCGTCCTGGATCTGTGATAGGACACCTCCAATGCAATGGTCGCTGGCATCGGTGTCCACAATGAAGGCGCCACCTGGTTGTGGAAAACCCAAAATTGGAGCACTGCACAGGGTCTTCTTCAGGTGCTGGAAAGCGTCTTCGGCGTCCTCCGTCCACACATAGGGCCAGTGTTCCTCTGTCAGGCGGGTGAGGGGTTTGGCGATGTTGGAGAACCCCTTTAAGAAGCATCGGTAATAACTGCACAGCCCCAGGAAACTGCGCAACTCTTTCTTATCCTTCTGGCGAGGCCAATCTCTCACAGCCTGTGTCTTCTCCGGGTCTGTGGCCACTCCGGTTGCTGAGACTATGTGGCCCAAATAGTTGACTTCCTTGCAGAAGAGCCGGCACTTCTTCGCGTTCAGCTTCAAGTTTGTCACCTGCAGTCTCTGTAGCACCTTATTCAGATTCTCGAGATGGTCTTCGAGAACCACTGTGCACCAGCTAGCGTGTCCAGCGTGTCGTCAATCCAGGGTAAGGGAAAGCAGTCCTTCCGGGTGACAGCGTTCGACTTTCTGTAGTCTACGCAGAAGCGCAGCTCTCCGTTCTTCTTCGTCACCAAGGCTACAGGGGAACACCAAGGGCTGTCAGACTCTTCAATCACTCCCCTGGATCTCATGTCCTCCAGAATGTCTCGTACCGCCCCTTGCTTCACCAGCGGAACGCATCTAGATGGTTGCCGAATAGGCTGGGCATCCCCGGTGTCGATGCGGTGCTTCTCACTTCACTTCGTCGTAGTCGTCATTCCATTTCCTACTGTTTGATGCCCCACGTTGGGTGCCATTAAGTGGCAAACTCGCATACCAGAGTTAAATTGATTGGGTTCTAATTGGAGCTGAGTTCTGTTATCCTCAGGTGTATGGTTGTAGGAAATGGATTTTGGTGGTTGTTGGCTACTCAGTTGTTATTTTACTAAAATTAGGCAAGTGAGTCAACCTTGTATATACTTTTCTCCACTTACAAGTTTTTTGATGACTAGTTTCTGGGAACCTCTTCCATATCGTTAGTTCTGTGGTTGACTGATGATGCATCCGGTGTCTGCATCTGGCTTGGTGTCGTGCTGCCATCTAATGTCCTGGTAAGTTTGATGACGTCATCTACCGCAGGAATTTCAAAATTCATCAAGAGGTCCTGTTTCTTCGTAATAAATATGTTTTCCCAAATCTATAGTTCCAGAGCTTTCTTTGCCTGTTTGATCAGTTCTATTTCTTGTTTTATGTTGTGATTCTCAGACCAGAAGTGATGTGCTATGGCCGACTTGTCCATTTGTTTGAATTTAATATTTCTGAAGTGTTCTTTCATTCTTGTTCCTAGATTCCTTTTGGTCTTACCAATGTATATCTCGTCATAATCCTGGCAACTCATTTGGTAAATGCCAGATAATTGAGTTTTCGGTGTGCTATTTTTTAGAGGGTGGTTTAGTAAGTTGCGGATGTTGTGTTTGTTCTGAGGGACTAATTTTATGTTGAAGCTCTTAAATATCTTTTCAAATTTTTTGAAGTATTTTGGATGAAATGTAAATTTGTCATATCTGGTGTTTGGGTTTTCTAGTTTTTTTTAGCGTAGTAATATCCCTTAAGTTTTTGTTTCTTTTGTGTCTAGATCAGTTTTTTTATGAAATTTGTGTTATAGTTGTTCAATTCGGCAACCTGGTGTATGTGAGTGTACTCCTGTTCATATTCTGTTTTAGTTAGCGGAATGTTGATTAATCTGTGAACCAAACTATGGAATACTGCATATTGATGTTGCACTGGGTTGAATGGGTTGCATTTAATGTAATTGTCAACATGTGTTGCTTTTCTGTATATTCCAAATTGTAATCTTGTTGGTGTTCTAATGATTTTCAAATCTAGAAAAGGTAGCCATTCATCCTGCTCTACTTCAATGGTGAAAACTATGGATTTTTCTTGTAGGTTTAGCAACTTTATAGCATCCTCAGTTAGTCTTCTAGGGACTATAGCAAATACATCGTCGACATATCTATGCCAGCATTTGAAAATATGTGGAAAGGCTTTAGTAATGTGTGTTTCCAAATTACTCATGAACAGACTAGCTAGTAATGGTGAAAGAGGGCTACCCATGGCCAAGCCTGCTGTTTGTTGGAAGATCTTGCTGGAGAACGTGAAGCTGTTTTGTTCAATATATAGGGTGGTTAATTTGATGTATTCATCTATTTTATCATCCGCAACGTTGCTTTTGGATAGATAGATAGTTTTGTTCACCTTAGGAATATACAATATTCATGGCTTCGTCAATTTTGGAATTTTTTCTACTGGTATGCTCGTGAATAGAGATCTGATATCAAAGGACACTATCACCTCTTCAGTTTTTATAATTGTGTTTTCAATTTTCTTTACTAAATCGAATGAATTCTTTATGCTTAGAGATTCAAACTTTTCAAACTTGTCAAATTCTTCCACCAACCATTTTGCCAGTTTGTAAGTCTATATTGTTAACTGCTTCGCCAATGGCCATTTAAACCCTTCAGGGGCCGGAAACGGATACCCAATAAACAGAACAGGACATATAAATTGTTAAATGCTGTAAAAATGCATCACAAATACAATTCCGTATCTTCCGTATTTATTAAGTTATTTAAACAAAACAAAAACTGGTTTCAAACTCATTAAAGGCAGTATAAATCTCAGTAACAATAAAGTAGAGACTACATTAATAAATTGTTGAAATTTCACTACTTTGTTTCACTGTAGCAAAAGCCATTCTTTGTGCCGAACGCGCCTAATATTTGAATCATTTTGTTTTGTGTGTATACGAGCCAATGTATGTATAGCTACGCAAGCAACTTCTCCGGTTCAAGTTTAGTTTATTTATGCTATACCAAGCGATAATCATAGGAGAATATATTGCGTTACACACTCACACACTGGAAAGAAAACTCTCTGTCAGATCTGTTATTACAGTGTTTCTCAACCAAGGTTTCTAGTAGCCTTATGCAGCTGTTTTCGCTCTGTATTTTAGTTATTTATAATCTCTTTGTGTTCAGAGTGATTTCTTATAGTTATCAAGAGCTAAATGAACGGCACATTTGAAATTGTTAAATTTCAATGTTAACCATGGCTTATCCCCATAATGTAGCAAATAAATTAGCTTGGGTATGATGTGTACAGGCTTCTGATATTACTGTAGAAAATCTGGAAGATTTGTTGTACGATTATGAAGGAAATCTTCAGTACTTACGTAGCAGTGACGTGTGCTGGTCTACAGATGGCATGTTAGCTACTCCATTGTTTGGGGAAATGGCGGGTCAAATATGGGTGATGCGGATCAGCTATTACTAGCTATCCCTCTTTACGGAAAACAGTTAAATGGTAAAAAAAAAAAGTATTTTTATACCACTGGATGTAACTATGTACAGTTGTTTAGTAATTTTCAGAACTGTAAATTCATGCAAGACATTCATCTACCTGTACTTGCGCATATAAAGAGCTCGTAACCTAATTGAGTATTATAATACTCAGAGGCCTCTTTATACTAGGGGGTAGGAAATTCACCACGACATCACCCCTCATACTTGAGAGAAAACACTTTCCTAAAAGGATACCACCCACAACCAAAAAAGTCGCTACCATTTCGAAAATGTGTAGTGTGTTGCGAAAAAGAAGTTCGCAAGGAAACCAATATTATTTGGTGTGAATCTGCAGATGTGCCCTTGTGTGTTTATTTAGTTTTGGAGGTTACAATTCAAAAAGAAACCTTTAAGGGCACATTTACATTCCTTATAGAACTAATTTAAATTTATTGTAAAATAGCAAGATTAAAATAATTGGCGTTAAATGAGCATTAAATGCATGTATGCGCAGGGCGTCTATACACGTCCATATCGGTTTGGGGCATTTTAACTTGGACGTCATATGACGTCCATATCAGTGAAAGGGTTAATAATGGGTCGCTTGTTGTTGTCTGTCTTGTGAATCTTATGTGGCACTATGGTATTTTCTTTAATTGCTTTTTTGGTGGTTTCTATGTAATTCCTTAATGGGTTTTTGGTTAGGGTTGTATATTCTGGATTTTGTAGTAGATGTTCGACTCGCTGGTTGTAATCATATAATCATATGGATCGAAATGACTTACAAACTGGCAAAATGGTTGGTGGAAGAATTTGACAAGTTTGAAAAGTTTGAATCTCTAAGCATAAAGAATTCATTTGATTTAGTAAAGAAAATTGAAAACACAATTATAAAAACTGAAGATGTGATGGTGTCCTTTGATATCAGATCTCTATTCACGAGCATACCAGTAGAAAAAGTTCCAAAATTGATGAAAGGCTGGTTATCCAAAAGCAACGTTGCGGATGATAAAATAGAGGAATACATCAAATTACCACCCTATGTATTGAACAAAACAGCTTCATGTTCTCCAGCAAGATCTTCCAACAAACAGCAGGCTTGGCCATGGGTAACCCTCTTTCACCATTACTAGCTAATCTGTTCATGAGTAATTTGGAAACACACATTACTAAAGCCTTTCCACATATTTTCAAATGTTGGCATAGATATGTCGACGATGTATTTGCTATAGTCCCTAGAAGACTAACCAAGGATGCTATAAAGTTGCTAAACCTACAAGAAAAATCCATAGTTTTCACCATTGAAGTAGAGCAGGATGAATGGCTACCTTTTCTAGATTTGAAAATCATTAGAACACCAACAAGATTACAATTTGGAATATACAGAAAAGCAACACATGTTGACAATTACATTAAATGCAACCCATTCAACCCAGTGCAACATCAATATGCAGTATTCCATAGTTTGGTTCACAGATTAATCAACATTCCGCTAACTAAAACAGAATATGAACAGGAGTACACTCACATACACCAGGTTGCCGAATTGAACAACTATAACACAAATTTCATAAAAAAAACTGATCTAGACACAAAAGAAACAAAAACTTAAGGGATATTACTACACTAAAAAAACTAGAAAACCCAAACACCAGATATGGCAAATTTACATTTCATCCAAAATACTTCAAAAAATTTGAAAAGATATTTAAGAGCTTCAACATAAAATTAGTCCCTCAGAACAAACACAACATCCGCAACTTACTAAACAACCCTCTAAAAAATAGCACACCGAAAACTCATTTATCAGGCATTTACCAAATGAGTTGCCAGGATTATGACGAGATATACATTGGTAAGACCAAAAGGAATCTAGGAACAAGAATGAAAGAACACTTCAGAAATATTAAATTCAAACAAATGGACAAGTCAGCCGTAGCACATCACATTTGGTCTGAGAATCGCAACATAAAACAAGAAATAGAACTAATCAAACAGGCAAAGAAACCTCTGGAACTACAGATTTGGGAAAACATATTTATTACGAAGAAACAGGACCTCTTGATGAATTTTGAAATTCCCGCGGTAGATGACATCATCAAACTTACCAGGACATTAGATGGCAGCACGACACCAAGCCAGATGCAGACACTGGATGCATCATCAGTCAACCACAGAACTGACGATAGGGAAGAGGTTCCCAGAAACTAGTCTTCATCAAAATCTTGTAAGTGGACAAAAGTATATACAAGGTTGACTCACTTGCCTAATTTTAGTAACAATGGCACTCCACTTTCTGAAATACTTCTTTTTATTCTATACACTTTGGTTCGTTGCAAAATTATTTAGTTTAATTCTTACTATGTTTGTTTGAGCCTGATTGACTTGTATCGGTGACCACCTGTTAGTAAAATTCCTAACATAAATTCAATTTACTGGAAACCCTGGATTACATGTTTAAAGTTACTTCCGCGAGGTTTCTATTTCTTCTTTATACGGTGAATACTTTGCTGTATAAAACTTATAATACTGCTTCCACTTATGCTGGTTGCGCTATTCTTAACTTCCCTACATTTCGGACTTAAAAAGATTCGCTTCTCCTTCTTAACGCACATTAACAGGTCCTTCTTGTCGTAGTATAACCTTTTAATTAAGTTTTTCTACTTCACGATTCAGTTTGAACCTTATTCTGATCCCTCTCTAACTTTATTACTTGACCAAAATAGCTCACCCTTCTCAAATCTTACATTATTATTGGTTTCTCATTTATTTCGAATTTTCGCATTGGTTTGCAAAACTCCTTTAACTCAATATAAAAATTATTTGTGGTTGGTTTATTGACACTCGTCACTTACACGTAAGTGACGAGTGTCAATAAACCAACCACAAATAATTTTTATATTAATTTTGACGTCACTGTTACTAAATTCCTCCAAACACACACTCCTTTAACTCATTGACGTTCAGTCCGTCCTGAGTTGGGGAATGCCTACCTTGGGCATCGTTATCAAATCAGCGAAGTAAATCCCTTTAGCGTTCATGCTCCGCCACATTTTGAAAACCCTTTTGTCCCAACAAATTCCTGGCTGGTGAATATTCTATAGTTCTCAGACATTGAACGTTTCGTTGCACAAAGAGAGTAACGGTCCTCCCTTCCTGTGTCTCCAAAGTGTGCAGATTTTTACGAGAATATTTGCTCTTCCTTGCTTGGATGCTAGTATGTATGCTATATTAAATTATATTCTTCCCTTCTTATTCTTTAAGTCAACCGCTATTTTAATCATTACTGTATCAATTCTAATTTCATATTAATATAACAAATTTTTATATTAGTTTAGCAAAGCATTTTCATTAAACTATCTTCTTTTTAATCATCTGATTTCAATTAATTCGCTGCCTCCTAATTGCTGCTTGATACTGCGGTTACAAAGGCCATACAGCCCATTGGGTTCAGAGGCTGCAAGAGTACGACCTCACCTCGGAACATCGTAGAGGGAAGAGCCACGCCAACGCAGACGCCATGTCCCGAAAACCCTGCCAGAAGAGTGCGGTCAGTGCACAAGAGTGGAAGAGAAGGAGCATGCTGCAGCTCTCAGAGTGGTCACAGTAGTGCTTGCGAACGGTTGGGATAGCGCAGGCCTGAAGAGGGAGCAACTAGCAGACGCAGACTTGGTGCTACTCTTGAGAGAAGTTGAGGCAGGGATAAGACCGACTTGGGAGGACGTCGCACCTAGAAGCGCTGCACATAATTCGTACTGGGCCCAGTGGGACTAGCTGAAGACCAAAGAGGGCGTGATGTTCCGGGTATGGGAATCACCCGATGGGAAGACGCAGAGAGAGCATTTGGTACTTTCCTGGAGTGAGGTCCCGGAAGTCTTGGAGGAAGTGCACGCCGGTACTTCAGGAGAACACCTGGGAGCAAACCAAACGATTGATGAATTCCGACAGCGCTAATACTGGCTGAGGCTCCGAGCAGACGCTGAGATCAAGTCATATGTGCGCGATAAGTCGCGGCCCCCAAACTAGGAGCCGGGGCGCATGCAGCAGTACAACGTCGGAGTGCCTTTCGAACGCATCGCTGTCGACATAGCTGGACCATTCCCAGTGTCCGACAGAGGCAACAAATACCTGATGGTGGCCGTGGACTACTTTACTAAGTGGCTGGAGGTATATACCATCCCGAACCAGGAGGCAAGGACAATTACAGACTGCCTTGTGGAGCAATTATTTTGCCGTTTTGCGGTCCCATTAGAGCTCCGCAATGACCAGGGCATCAATTTTGAGTCTCACCTAATGTAGGAGGCACTGGAAAGACTTGGGATTAGCAAGACCCACATAATGCGTCTACACCTGCAGTCAGACGGCATGGTCTTGAGGTACATCAAGACCCTAGAAGAACATGTGAGGAAGGTCGTGGTCAGCCATCAGCGAGACTGAGAGTTCAAGGTGCCGCTGTTCTTGCTGGCCTACTGCTCGTCAACACACGACACCACTAAGATGACGACAGCAAACTTAATGTTCGGCCGAGAGTTACGCCTCCCTTGTGACTTGGCTTTTGGGAGTCCCCTGGAAGCGAAACAGCCAGCAGCCAAGTATGTGGAGAACCGTGGACCATCTTCACGACATGCATGAGATGGCTCATCATAATATCCAGATGGCGAGCGTCCGCATGAAGACCCTATACGACAGGCTAGCCAACAGCCAAGGATTCCAGCAAGTTGTCCTGGTCTGGTTGTATGCCCTAGCTAGACCAAGGGACGCTGCCCAGAACTTCAACAACCATGGCAAGGACCTTACCGGGAGAGAGGAATAGAGGGAGAAAGAGACAGAGATAGTTCCATTGTGTTCTTGCGGCACCACGAAAGGCCTTGAAGCGCCAACAAGTTTCTGGAACAATGAGTGTAGGTATGAAAAGAGCCGCGTCTAGCAAGACTGGCTAATCGAAAACTGTTAATCATGTGTGTGCAGCTATGTAGTGATTTGAAAGTGAATTCTTTTGTTTGTAGACGTGTGGCAGATGACCTTGAAGGTTGTGTTTGTGTATGTTACGTAATTCTGCTACTGGCAGGGCTGTACACAAGTGTCTTTCTATGGAAATAAAGAGCAGTTTCAATTTCTGCAAACTAGACTTTTAAGTTTACGAACCCACAAAGTCACAGTATGCTGCTATAATTTTTATTTATATATTTGTTTGTGTTTGTTTTATGTTAAACAATTGCATACAAGCTACATAAAATTAACTTGAAAATCCTCGAAATTTGTGATTGCCCTTACCCTGATTAAGTCTAAAGCAACTGGCAACACTTATGAATCACACATACCACACCACTGCAGTAGCTAGAGTGTGCCTAATGACAGATTTAAAAGACTTGGTTAGCTGAAGTTAAGTTAATTGGTTGCGCATTGTGCATGCTATGGTCGTGGCCTCACTGTACACTAGTTCTATGCATACTATTTATGCACTTCCAATTATGACTTTTTTATTTTATTTTTATGATTATGATTTTTCTTTCTGTCTTTCTTTCCTTCCTTCTGTCCTTTCTTTCTTGCCTTCCTTTTCGTCTTTTTTCTTACCTTTTTTCCTTCTTTGTTTCTTTCTTAAATGAAATGTGTAGTGTTTAACGCCCGCTTTTACTACATATGGCACAGCAGGCGATGACACTGATGATACATGAGATGAAGATGGAGCACCGGTGGAATGAGATGGCGGGGTAAACCGGAGATCCCGGAGAATCTGTCTTTCTTTCCTTCCTTCTGTCCTTTCTTTCTTGCCTTCCTTTCCTTCTTTTTTCTTACCTTTTTTCCTTCTTTGTTTCTTTCTTAAATGAAATGTGTAGTGTTTAACGCCCGCTTTTACTACATATGGCACAGCAGGCGATGACACTGATGATACATGAGATGAAGATGGAGCACCGGTGGAATGAGATGGCGGGGTAAACCGGAGATCCTGGAGAAAACCCGCCCCAGCGCCGTGTTGTCCACCACAAATCTCACTTTGCAGTCGCCTGGGATCCAACCCGGGCCGCCTTGGTGAGAGCCAAGCGGTCTAACCACTGAGCTACGGCGCGGCCTTGTTTCTTTCTTAGTTGAAGTGTGTCACATATAGCTAAGTATGTTACATATTCACTGCATTTTCATAAAATTGTTTACATACTGATCCTTTGAGGGTCGTGTGATTCGTACTCCTTCATATTTATGCAATCAGTAGTTTAAAGGCACCTCCCTGTCACTGCATGCTTTGTGTTGTTATCGTGTCACCAATAAATCATTTTATGATAACATAGTAATTAATATCACAACAGTTAATCTAATATGCACAACCCATACAAAAATACCCATCGTTAGGTTACCATAATAACACATTCCTGTCTAAAAGAGTAAAAATGTACATCTAAATTTTTATTAATATCTCAATCATTCAGATCTCCATGGAGGTGCTGAATTATGCAGTACAACACTGCTTTAATGGTATGTTCTCTTCAGGTGTTGAGGGCCGCGCCGTGGCTCAGTGGTTAGACCGCTTGGCTCTCACCAAGGCGGCCCGGGTTCAATCCCAGGCGACCGCAAAGTGAGATTTGTGGTGGACAACACGGCGCTGGGGCGGGTTTTCTCCGGGATCTCCGGTTTCCCCCGCCATCTCATTCCACTGGTGCTCCATCTTCATTTCATGTATCATCAGTGTCATCGCCTGCGATGCCGTATGTAGTAAAAGCGGGCATTAAACACTAAACATTTTACATTTCTTCAGGTGTTGGTTGTAAACTCTCATTATTTGAATGAATTTTTATATTAATAACAGTGCCTGATCCACCAGCTGAAATTGTCAATCTTAAAGGTGTTTGATTCACCTTAGTTTCCATTAGAACTGTCCATCAAATAAGTTTTGGTAATTAATTTGTACCAATTGTGCTTGTAAAGAGAATTGAGCTCATGCATATGCAGGAGTTGTTTAATGCAATCTAAGAGGTGTCTTGTTCTCAATCTATTCTGACTGGTGTATCATTTCCTATTTGAGAGCTAATATTGTAAAGCTCAAGGTGAAACTCAGTCTGGTTGTGGTTGGTACCAATGGTACCGTATGATCAGCCTAAGTTTGCATGATAATCTCTTTTGCAATTGAATGATACAAATCTCTCCAAAAATTAAATGAGCCTACCTAACATTAGGTTTTGTGATATTTATGAGAGAGACTGAAGTTAAGGCCTCAGAAGTTTGAGAAGTTTCGGTTGTGTTGAATGAAGTATTGTATTCAGAAACTGAAAATTTAACAAATGTAAAATGTCAAGTATAGCAACAATAACACTATGTAATTGCTCAAGTTGTATCAATGCCACACACTGATTTAAAGTTACTGTTTGGTAAAGCTTAAACACTTTTCAAATAACAAACCATGCTTTGCTTTGCTTATTTGCTAAATTCCGAGAATATTTATTATACAAGAATGATATCGGTAGAGCACCTGCTTGCCGTGCTAGGGGTCCCGGGTTCGATTCCCGGCGGTGGGGGTGGGGATTTTTCTCCAACCAAGGTAATTCCTCATCTTCCCCAGAGTCTGGAAGTATGAATGAGAGTGTGAATGTGTGCGTAATCTAATGATTAAGAAACCTAACGTTTACGAGTTAACACCTTCAACGTGTTCCAAAGGAGAACAGCCGCCGATATGACCATTGTAGTTAAAGGCAAATTTACATGGAACAAATAAAAAAAAAAAAAAAGAACGATATGTGATGATGAGCAGTTTTACGCAGTAACACCAAACATAACATTCCTTAGAAACAAAATTGTAAGAGTAATTTGGTCGTTAATCATATTAAGCTCAAACCAGAACTTAAGGTTGTTATTCACTCAGCATAACAATACCTCAGAAAACATTGGAAACAATATTCTTAAGTTCTATTATTAAATAAATTAAAAAATAAACTTTGTGTAATGAATTTTGAAATGCCAGCAGTTGATTCTGTTTTTAGGTTTGTTTCATTTTCAGATTTTGGTAATACTGGGAAAAACATAGTTACTTCTGATAGTATCGTTGACAAAGTTGTTTGATGACTGAGGATGTAGACGAATGTTTACAAAATCGATCTCATCAATTAATAAGAAACATTCACATACTTTTCTTAAGATAAGTGAAGCTTTTGTTGCAAATAGTTGTATTTGCGTAATAGGAATATATAATGCTTAAGCTTGGAGCATTCCAATATTTTAGCTACTTGAATGATTAAAACCTTTTGATTATTGTTACAATCAAATCCACCTTATTGTTCTGTCCTTTAGGTGGCCTACTAGCCAATATAATGGAATTCCCCATGTCCACAGCCTTAACTATATTGCTGTTAAATAGTTATTAGTAGCCTTAGTAGCGTGTATGATAGGGTGTCTGCCTGACATTCAAGAGGTCCCGAGTTCGAATCTCAGTCGGGGTGAGTTACCGGGAGGTTTTTTCTGGGGTTTTCCCTTATCCTGAAAGACAAATGTTGGGTAACTCTATGCTCTATGGACCCTGGGCTCATTTGAGCATCATTTCATTCATTCCATTCATTGTTCGATATGACTAAAAAATTGGTTATTGAAGAAAGGGAAATTTTATATACCTGTGCACCATTTTCAATAGTAAAATGTTAAGGTTAGGGCCCTTCAGCTGTCATTCATATAATTTTCAATCCAGTCAAACTTATTATGAATAAACTACAATACTTAGCAACACTCTCCACTTAATTACTTACCTGTTTTGTAAAATCCTCTAGGACCAGTTTCATGACCTTTCTGTCACATCCTCAGCTAGGCTGAATAGCCTTTTAGGTTAGTTCCAGAAGTTGACAGATAGTTTGCTATCTTACTGCCATCTGCTGGGGCCAACACAAACTTATTGATGACAACTATTGGCAGGTTAAAAAAATTCATCATGCGATCTTCATTTTTCAAAATAAAAATATTCTCCCAAACCATTAAATCTATTAGTCCATTCAATTGTTTCAATAATTTAACTTCTGGATTAAGTTCATATTCAATGACCAAAAATGATCAGCCACTGCTGACTTATCCATCTGTTTATATTTAATATATCTGAAATGGTCCTTTGCTCTGGTTTGTAAATTACAGTTGGTCCTACTGATGTAAATCTGATCGCATTCTAAACAGTTAACTTGATAAATGCCAGATTTTTATTATCTGAAATGTTGTCTTTTTTAGAAAAAATGTATTAGACTTTTCATACTGTATTTATTTTGAGGTACCAATATTACACCTAGTTCTTAAAACAAATTGAACTTTTTTATTTGCCGAAGGATGAAAAGTACATTTTTTTAAATTACAAACATGTTTTACAAATTGCCAGTCAAACTTGCTTTAATGTTTTATTGCATATACACAACAGCCATTAAGTTTGTAGACTGGATGCATAGTATTGCTGTGGTCTACTAGAGCAGTTGAAGACACTTGTGTAATGAGCCATGTAATTTGTTCACTGTCCCTACAACAGAGTTTTGCCCTGACAGGGAACAGGTAGATATCAACTGAATCTTTCCTGGCGGCATATATGCTCTAGACGTTCTCGGGCTTCGAGCCAGGTAAGCAGATGTTGAGACATCGACGTTTCGGGAGCGTGCATCTCTCCCATCATCAGGATGTTGGTGATGGGAGAGAGGCACGCTCCCGAAACGTTGATGTCTCAACATCTGCTTACCTGGCTCGAAGCCCGAGAACGTCTAGAGCAGGTAGATATCAAGTTCAGTATGGTATTCAATATCTTTTCAAATCTGCTAGGAAACTTTCAGATGAATCAGGTTTGTGGCTATGGTCGTTGGACCGCACTGCTGATTTTAAGTAACATCAACATGTTCTACAGGGAAGACAGTGTGGAGAAAGTTGAGAACAGTGATAGGCTGGACTCAAGATCAAAGAAGTTATTCACTCCATATAGGAGAAGACCTTGCAGTATTAGGGATCAGTCATTACACTGTATGTCTAAAACTTTTTGCCTATTACCCAGCACAGTGTGCCATGTGTCCAGACTTAGAACCAATGTGACGATCACATGGTATTTTGTGGAGAAATGCTGACCATCACATTTTTTGACTGCATCGTAGCAGGATACAAAGTCATCTAAAAATGGCCATGTGGATATGGAATGTTGGGACAAGACAGATCAATAGACATGGTGATGCTTGTACTCTTTTAGACTAATTGGAAATTGCTCTCATGGAATTCAAACCAGGCAGAATAACTGTGAAAGAGATTGTGCATCATCTGTGCAGTTCTACAGTATTCATTTTAGGCATCCTGAGCACTCACATAGGAAGAACTGATAGCCCCTTCACATTGCTCTGTGCTTATTCAAACATTTAAGGCAATGGATAATTGGTCTCCAATAACCTCAGTATTCACTTAATCATTTCATGGAATTTATTTATTTTTTTAATTTATTTTTCACTGCTTAAAAGTTATGAAGCTGTAGATTTCATTCAGGTGAACATCATGACTGCTACAAGAAAAACCATAGCCTCGTAAGGATTTCCTTGCCAATATCTATGAGCAGTGCTTTCAGCAGCATCTGTATCAATGTTGGCAGATGTGCATAGCACAATAAATGCTATGAAAGCATTACTTGTCATTTGAAATAATAATAATGTAGTATTGTTTTCACTTATAATCATGCCTGTTAATATTTTGAGGGTCCACGTGGATCTGTTTAATTGAATGCCATGTAGTGTTATAACTGATAATGTATATGGATTTTGCTTTTTCCTAAACTGCAGCCACCAATCCATGAACTTACCTAATGACTACTGTTAATCTCAAAATCAACATAAATGTTAAGGGAAATGCACATTTGCATTCAAACAAAGCATAAAACAAAGAATGAACATTGATGTTTCTTTTACTCTGCTTTTAAAGAAATTTATTTTGGCAGGTGACAGCTAAGTTATAATCATTTTTTTTTTTTCAGGTACAAATGTTACAGAAGCTAAGAAGATTTTGTCCAATTGTGGTCTTTCCATTCAGTCTGCAAGTGATTTAGAAGATGCAGCAATTAAAGCTGTTACAAGTCTTAACTAACAAGCGGAGCTGTTATGGATCCATTCCAATTTAATGTTTAACTTTTTGACACATTTAAATCTTTCTAATCATGAATGAAATAGTATATTTGTTTCTCAATGAATTTTTATGGTGTTTTAATTGAGCTCATTGTACATATTGTAAGACGATTGTTGATTCTTTTGCAGTTTTAACGTTTGACATTTAGTTGTAGGATTTGGACAAGATACTGTGATATTCTTCAAAGAGAGAAGTGCCAATATATACTGGTCACCAAACTAGAATGTGATTGACAGTAACCACATGGAAAAATGCTGTAAATAAACAGGAGGGGATGATTACGTCATACCGGTAGTCATAGTAACCATTAGAAGGACCAAATGGAGTCCAGACGTTTACATAACAATGTTAGACGCTAAACCTTGGTTGCCGATATTCTAACATGTGCTTAGCATGACTTGCAGGCAAGTGAGTTATGCAAACGCTGCAGTAAATACAATACCTAGGTTTTTGTTTCTCTTCTGATAACGCTGCATAAACAGAATGCCCTCACAGTTAGAGATCCTGTACTGGCAAGTTACTTTGCATTTTATTTGTGGCAATTTGCCTTGGTTTACGTGTGTGTGAGTTCGTGTAAATGTGCATGTGTTGTGATCATTTGCAATTGTGTTTAATGGATTAATTAATTATGTCTAAATATAGTGACAAGCAAAAATCTGAACATGCTCGGGAACCAAATAAAACTGTATTTGGTAAAGGTATTCTAATTAAAGGACATACCTGGGAAATAATATGCTCTGTGAGAGAATACTTAGAAGAGGAGAAATTGAAAGGGGAGTCTAGTATTTCATTCTCTAAGTGCTTGATAGGACTTCCCGTGCTGTAGGTATCAGTAAGGGCATTAAGGTTAAGATTGGGAAAGAAACGTATTTTAAAGAAGAAAGACATTGGGGTATAAATTAGAAACTCTCGGAAAAATTATGTAAGCGGCATTTTCCCACTTCAATAAGCCTCAAAATGTCACAGGTATGCCTCTTTTGTTACAATGATCTTTACATTGATGTGTTCTAGCGTTTGCATGTAGATCCACGACTGTACTATTGTCTTTGTTTACATCATTATAAATAATTAATAATAATAATAATAAAATACAAATTGCAGTCGCAGCTGAATCACCGTTGTATGCGTAATCCTATCGCGCTCTCCACGTGGCAGCAATAAGAGGCAACATCGCCTCTCTCTCCGTACGAAATGTCAATCACTTTCTAGATTGCCGACCACTATAATTATACATTTATTTGAAAATATTTCTCAGTAAGTAATATTAGAAAAGACTTGACATATAATTTTAATAAACTTGTTTTGGTATTTTTAATAAACACTATTATACACATTATTATACATAAGTTTTTTTTTTTTTTAGTTGTTTCCTTAAATACCTATTAGTAATTTTACCAAACCTAGTAACTTACTTCTTTCATGACATGAATGTACCCAAAATTTATTGCCATACATTAATATACAGGTTTTGTTTAAAAGTATTAAATATGCAGACAGTTCATTATTGCTCCCCCCCCCCCCTATTGCCTTCTACATGTCCTCGAAACTTACATTTGTTGAGTGTAGATGTACAGCTTTATTTTTGTATTTTTTTACATGCTTGATTTTAGCATAAACAGTGTCATTAGGAAGAGATTTCAAAATGTTAGAAACTGTGAAGATAGCTTTTAGGAATATGCAACACAAAACATACTGACTTTAACTACATTTTGGATTAAAGGCAGAATATAAAATAGTATTAAAACTAACAGAACAAATCCTTGCCCAAAATCATATTCTTAGACCTTTCTGTGAAGAAAAATGTGAACTTTTTTTATATTAGAAAGTCTATTTTAAATTGAAACAGCAGCCCCAAACAAAAGCCCAGAGAAGGGTGGGAGGGAGAAGCCTCAAATTTGGAAATTTCACAAAAACTATGTAAAACAGGAATGAACAAAACAGATTGTGATCCTCACCTCTAATTGTTAAAACCCTGAGATTAAAACCTTAGAGATAATTTTAATCTCAATAATACACTATAGTGGATACCTAATGCATGCTTCAACCCTTGGTTTTTGAGTAATAATGAAACTTATTTTTCTACTCTTGTAATAGAATATAAATGTAAAATTTCCTAAACAGGAAATAAAATGTGAAAACAGAATTACAGATTAAATCTTCCTCTGTAATATTTCTTTGTCTTTTAAGATATTTATAATTAAGGTAGGTAATTTTCATAATCACCAAATATATGAATTTTGTTTTGTTAATTTATGGATAAAATCTCTTTTACCAGAAAGAAAAAAGAAGGCATAAAAGAATTAGTTGACTGGTAAGAAGGAGGAAGAAATTGAAGGTAACAAGATTACCATTTGAAAGGTAGAGTAAACTGGAATGCTCTAGTGACAGTTGTCTATTTAAATCACATCGCATTAATTAGAAAAAAGAGGAAATAAAACACAAGTCACCAAATAAACATAGCAAACATTGTAATGCATAAATTACAGCTCACACAAACATTTATCCCTGCTCTTCCTAAACACCAAGAGGGGAACAAGACCTTAACTGGGAGACATGGGCCTGGCTCTTCTCACCACTAGGAGCATGCTGGAAATAACTTCACTTTTGATAGAATATTTTGTGAAGCAAGGTAGTGGGGAATCAACATTTTAATAACATTACAGCATGATATAATTAAGTAATTTCAGCATATAATTGCCTAACCTATCTTAAATCAAGAGAGTTTAGGACCCAAGTCAAGAGCTGAATTAATTTTGATGTGAGTTATATGTAAGCTGAGGTGCACTCATTGATATGACTTGAATGCTATGTGAAAAAGAACTGTCAAACACTTGCTAGCCTGAAAATGACAGCTCTGGTACAACTGTACCCTTGAAAGGGTAGAGTCAGACTGAAAAATTCTATGCCATAGCCGGGGCTAGAACCAGAGATCTACTGGAAGATCCGTGTTCAAATCCCGGCTATGGCATTGAATTTTTTAGTCTGATTCTACCCTTTTGTAGTGCTTCATACACATGGCTAATGTGAAAAAACAATTTTTGCAATTTTACCCTGCTTGGAATACGAACCAGCTGATAAAAAGCAACTGATGCTGATTAATACCTGAAGACAGCGTGTCCATACTAACAGAATTTAACCAGCTTACATATTCAGTTTGCAAGTTAATTGGCACCTCTTCGCCCTGGTGTTACCCTCGCATTCTTGCCATAAGTCTCACTTATCCAACTGTCTCTTACAAATTTATAATAACCTCATCTGTTGTACTGCCTTATACGATACCTTTTCTCTTATTAGCTACAACTTGGCACTTAAAGTGAACGTCCTCACTTTAAATTCCGGGAAAATATAAACTTCGTTTCTGCCGACTTTTAACCCCTCCAAAACTGGGAATTATGAAGCTCTTCCAAAAATTCCTGTCTCAACGATTACCTCATTCGATCTTAAATCTGTTCCCGCAAGCCATTTCTTCAAGTTTGGGAACAAAAAGAAATCGCAGGGAGCCAGGTCCGGCGAAAATGGGAGATGCCACAGAAATTCATAATGCAATTCATGGAGTTTGACGGCTGCAACACCGGATGAATATTGTGACTTTGCGGGTTCGTGAAATAAAAAGTCCAGGTAACAAACACAAAAAATTGCACTTTATTTCCGTAGAAATATGCTTCGTACACATACACAATACAACATACAAGGTCAACAAACACAGCCGCTTAACTGCACGCGTTCAATTACCGACTGACTGTCTTTGGCGGGTGGGCTGCCTTTTTATAGTTTTTCTACCATTCTAGAAATATCTCAAACAATCGAGACCGGCTAGAACAAAGGCGAACTCTCGAGAAATCCGTCTGCTCCCGCCCACCATTTTGGCGAGCTTTTGTCTCCGCACTGCAGTGCCATCTCTTTGATCTCGTTGCCCGCGCCGCCTCCAATCAATAATGTCCTGACGACAATATGCTTTTGCATTGTGGTGAAACAACATTTTTTCGCCAAGTCTCCAATTATTTCCAGTAATCGTATTTCCTTTTTCCAAGAAGTCAAGAGTATGACACCCTTCTCAGTCGAACTATCTCGCCATATCTTTTCCGAATGATGGAACCGTCTTTGCCTTCTTTGGAGCAGATTTACTGGAAGCAATTCAGTTTTGTGAAGGTTGTTTGGTTTCTGGTGTGTAACGAATCTGATTTCACTGACGGTGACAACTCTGAAGTCCAGATTCCCCTTGAATGGCTCTAAACACAAATTTGAAGTTGAAAGCCACACCCGCCTGTTGTCGATGGGAGAAAACATGCCAGCCATCGGGCAAACTTAATTTCCAACATGTGCAAAATATGAATTCTCGTTCTCGCCGATATCCTATGGCCTCCGTTTCTTTGCGAACTTTCGTTCGACGATCAACGAGAATTGTGGATTTTCCCAATGGCTTCCACATTTGCCGGGCATCCTGGGCGTTCTCCTTTAAAAGGGATGTTGGATCACGTTTAAAGACGTTGAGCACAGCTCTTAAGCATTCAATAACTCTATCGATCCTAGCACGGGTCTCTTCTGAATTACTGGCAGTGTAGGGCAGCATTACTAGAAAACAATAATTCAATTTATTATATTAAAAATGAACAGCAGAAATTGAATGACGGTTATGTTATAAAAATGACTTTCCCGCAACATTTACACTGCAAAATATTAATTAGTATCTCACTTTCAGTATAGTATACCTTACATTATAGCGTAAGATGGAACTTATATTTCGCATGTCACGCCAACAAAAAGCACCGAGAGCTATTAGCTCTCATGAATGTGAGCTATCGTGTCCAGGAATGAGGAACAGTACTCAACAGGTGTCAATACATCCACATATTTGCACCTTCGTGACCACAACAGCGGAAAACCAAAGGGAAAATCGGATCCACCAAATGGAGGTATATGTATGCTTATACAGTTACGGAAGGAAGGAAGTACTCTGCTTGCCCTTTGGAGTAAGTAATATTCTGCAAGCCTGATCTTGCCCCTGTAGTACCCCCCAGACAAGGGACTACGCATCCCAGTAGAAAAAGGACAGCGTTTTCTTACACGCGGGGTGTTCAGCAGACACGTTTAATTCCTAACGCTCTTCTGAGTTTTAAATCAAAATCAAGCAAAGACTGTAATGAAAAATGTATAGTGCAACATTTAAAAATTGGTTTATTAATCAGTTGTTACCCAGTTGTTTTAATATAGCTGAAAAAATACGCATAGCGCAAATGCACGGCCACGCTGTAATGTCTACCTCCGTATCATTGTGATTTAAATGCTATAGAACTCATATGGGCACAAATAAAAAAATATGTTGCAAAACACAACATATCATTTAAGCATAGTGAGGTAAACTTTGTTTGATAGAGCAGCACGTAAAATGTCCAAACAAAATTGGCGGGGAGCTTGTGAACACGTTGAAAGAAATCGAACTGTTTTATTGCGAAAAAGATGGGTTAATAGATGAAATTAGTGATAGATTCATAATTAATTTAGATGATTCAGATAGTGAACATGAGGGGCATTTTGAAATTTCTGAGCATGAAGAAAGGGAACAGGAACCAAATTTGGAGGACGAAGAACAAACAGACGAAGATCATCCTCCACTGATGTGTCTGCCCTGCCTGGCTGGCCATAAAACAGGGTCGGGTTAGAAAGAGATAGTGAGTACGAATTTCTTTCTCTTTCTACAAACCAGGAGCCAAGTTAAATCCTGTGCATTATAATGTAGTGATATTACCACATCCTGTGTATCTAAGACAATTTTAACAAATATAGGACAAGCACCCCTGGCTTAGGACACTCACAAAAATAAATAATATAGATGAGCCTTTACTTGTCAAAGTGAAGAAGCGTGTGAAACTGCTGGCAAACAATTCATCAACAATTACGCAACATGTTAAATGAAAAAAATGTGTCTAAAGACTTATCTAAGAAAGTGCAAGATAGAGAAACCTGAAGAAAAGACACTGATGAACTGGTGACAAGGTGAAGAGATGGAAGGAGCTCAAACTTAGCAGCTAGTAAATATTTCAGGTTAGCTTTTTCGTTTTCTTTTTCTGTCTTTCTTTTGTTGTACATGTGTTCCTGATTTGACCACTTCTGTTGTGTTCAAGAAAAAGTTAATTTTTGTTTCATTTTATCATGTTTTCCTCTATGTTTTTATTGTGCAAAGTGTTAAATGCATATGAGTTGTCATGCCTTATAAGTTATAAATTAAATTTTGATTGGAAGTATAAGGTGGAAAATGCATAGTACTGGTCGTACTTACTATATGTGATAAATGCTTAGGATGTCATACTACCTTTTGTTTATGTCATTACACGTTTTGGTGAAAGTATGAAGTGATAAATGCCTAGGAGCTATTTTGCTGTTTCTAAATTGGATTATATTATGTTCATTGTGTATAGTTTCCTATTTTGCGTAACCAGAGTCGCTGGGCTTCGACGGATGCTATCTTGGAATCTGTATTATGGTCTGAGTATTGGAGTTGGTGTTGTCCTAGAGCTGTGGATGACTTGGGCGTAATGGTTGTGTATTTCTAGGCGCTGTCTGAACCCGTCGCACTATTTTGATTATTAACTAAAGTTTTGAACATCGCTGTCTCTTCATTTTCTTTAAACACAGCAACAAAATGAAATACGCACGATACTGCCTTTTCGAAAGCTTAATTTTAGAGGAACTCGCCAAACTACTGTTCCTAATTATGTTATTTCAATTATGTGAAAGTAATCCAAGTAAATATTCTCTTATTATTCACTCCAATCAGCTAGGAGTCTCCACTCTAAGTATAACAAATTGAAAGATTCTGTCCGGTTGCTCTTCACAGTTTGAGAATCGTTAACCTAAGGGCTAGGGTAGATTTATAATCTGTATAACGTCTATCAAATCAGAATGTTGTAACAGTATTTCATTATTTTTATCAATTTGAATAATTACACGAAATAGTTTTTTATATATAGCTGATCTACTGACAAGTATTGTTATTTTCATACAACAAACCTGTATCTGTACTATGTATTCTTCTCCTAGCCCAAGGCAGTTCTGAAAGAAAACATTTCATAAGTCATATACAGTTCTTCTGGTTTATCTTGAAACACGGGAATCAGAGAGAGAGAGAGAGAGAGAGAGAGAGAGAGAGAGAGAGAGAGAGAGAGAGAGAGCGCGCGCACTAATGCCGGCGCTTTTGTAGGTAACCCATAACTGCCTAATCCCACATCGCATCACTTCCATGTACAGTTTGCCTGGTTTATCTTGAAACATGGGCATTAGAGAGAGAGGGGGGGGGGAGAACGCATTATTGCCCGCATAGGTAACCCATGACTGCTTAATGTCACATCGCATTACCTTCATGCAATACTCCGATTAATTCCGCTTGATTATATTGCAGCTATCCCTTTAATACTTTCAAGCGCAGCGCTTTAGAGACTACTGGTAGATGGCGGTAGTATAGATATGCTGTTCATTAGGGATTATTTGGAGAGTCATTTTCTTCCAAATTTATGACGAAATTGTCCAACATATTAATCCGTCTTTTCCTCAGTACATCTTTCCTACCTCTTTCATTGATTTGTGCCCATATTAGCTCGATAGGATTCGTATCACAATGACACGGAGGTAAGGTATGTCCATTTAACCCAGCTATTTAACCGCTGAAACTTTCCACAGAAAATTCCAGAGTTGTATAATATTAAAGTGGCGGGAAGAACAGAGATTTCCAGAAGATTCTGGCAATCTGTCAACAGTGCTTCTAGTGTTCACGCTGGGCGAAAGCGTATACCTTAAATGTGACCAAGTTTAGGCACATTGCCCTAAACTATTATTGACGTGAGTGTGTGCCTGCGTGCGTGCGCGTGTGTTGAAAAGTTCAGGGAATCAGTTTCGTAGCCCTTCCCGTTGTAAAATAGAAACTGTTCTTCTCGTTCTTCATTGAATCTTTGAATACCCACTTCAATTCTTTTCTCTTTGAGAAAGCTCTTTGCTTAAAGCGTCTTATTTCACATTAATTGTCAGCATACTATACAAACTCCACCATAATTAGCAATCTCACAAACAAACAAAGAAAAGGAAGAACGGAAATGGTTTGATTACACTATCTGTTGTAAGGGTAGCAAATCAACTGAACTTCAAAACCGGCTTTTATTAGTCCCATGGTCTGGCAGCTAGAGTTCCATTGAAACAAGAAGTCCATTGTAACAGCTAGGCACAGGCGGGCCCTTGAAACAGTTGTCATGGCAACGAACGCTTCCGCGAATTACCAGGTAACAGCTAGTCACAGACGGATCCTTCAAACAGTTGTCATGGCAACGAACACTCCGCGATTTACCCGGCCTCTGTTGCACTTCATCCCTCAAGTTCCCTCACCATAAAACTCTTTTGAAACGTTCCTTGCAGCCATACTGACTTCTCATTTTACATGTGTGTTTCCCGACTTCGCGAGTGTTATACAACAATGTTGTAATCACATTTTTGAAGTGTAGGTTTAATTTTGTGTTCAGCACCAATAAAGTCCTGCACCATGGCGTAGTGGGCTAGAGGGAGTGCTTTGGTTCTCTGTGTCCACCGCCTGCGGTGCCGCATGTACGAGGGCTGTTCAATAAAGAATGATCACAATTCTTTTTGGCAACGTGACTTTACTCATCCTCATATTTTTGATGGTCCTTCTCAAAATTGTCTCCCCTGAATGCGATGCACTTGTACCAGCGTTTCTGCCAGTCTTCAAAGACATGCTGGAAACCATTTTTAGAGATCCTTCACAATCGCTTCCGCAGCCTTCACCACTGCTTCTGATGATGGATAATGCGTCCCACGAAGGCGTTTCTTCAAGATAGGGAATAGAAAAAAATCACATGGGGCTAAAACCAGACTATAGGGAGGGTGAGGGATGCACTTCACGTTGATTTTTGCAAGATATTCAGCAACATCATTGGCATATGCGGCCACACATTATCGTGGTGCAGAATCCAGCCTGCTTCGCGGAAATGTGATCTTTTGCGCCTGATATGGACTTGCAATGTTTTAGGACATCCGTGTAGTATTGTCCAGTTACTGATGTGTGTGCAGGTACAACATGCTGATAAACCATTCCAGGAATATCAAAGAATGAGATGACCATAACTTTCCCAGCAGAAGCAATCACTTTTGCCTTTTTGGAGGGCTGGTGATGAAGGAGATTTCCACACTGAGCTTCGCTGATTGCTCTCAGGATCAAAATGATGTAGCTCAGTTTCATCAGCAGTGATTACGTTTGAAAGAAGCTCCGGATCTTCCTCTAACATCAACTTTAACTGCATGCGGACCTGCATGTGAATGTCTTTTTGTTCGGGAATCAACAGTCTTGGAACTCATCGCGCACAAACACGTCTCATGTGTAATGTTTCTGTCACCAACGTGTGGGTGGCACCCAATGAAATGTTCAGTATTTCAGAAAGTGATCTTAATATAATTCGTCGATCCTCTTTCACAATGGCAGCAGCAGTGTTGATGTTTTCTTCCGTAAGAGCAGTAACTGGAGCACCGGGTCCACCTTCCTTTGAAATTGATTGTCTCCCCTCTTTAAACATTTTAAACCACCTTCGAGCTGTGCTGTAGGGAAGGCCATATACTTCCGGTAACATTGTGTAGGCCTCAACTGAAGATTTGTTGAGACGAAAGCAGAATTTCAAAGCCGGATATTGTTCCTCGCGTATTAGCTCCATTGCAGCGGTAGGCGATACTGAACGTCTGGATTTGTCTGGTTCTCACAGGCGGGAACCAGGAGTACCAACAATGAAACTACTACGGCGTGTTTGTTTCACATTAAGCTAACAGAATATAATAAGATTGAATTTTAGTGCGAAAAGTTATGACCGTAAAATATTATGATCATTCTTTATTGAACAGACCTCGTAGTCAAGGCGGGCGTTAAACACTACACATTTCATTTTTTCCAGCGTCCGGAATGCGCCCGGGATCAATCCCACCCCTTGGGGTGCGCATTTTAAGTCCCGGGTATGGAACGAGTACCCACTCACCATCATGAGAAATTTGAAGAGCGAACCCTGGTCTAGAAAGCGAACTTTCCGGCTGGGGGTTCCGAGATGCTGAGCATATCTCCTCCGTGTATCAGTTGGATGGTCGCCTACTTCTACCTTGAGTATTTTGGTGTGAGGCCGGCAGCAGTTGGGTTGGCACGCTCAGGCCCACTTTGGGCTATGACGCCATTAGTAGATGAAGTGTAAAATATGTCGCAACCTTGTGTAAAATGATCAAGGGAATATCATCCTCCTTCAAAAAGTAACGGAAAGTACGGAAATCGTATACTTATCGGCCAACCACGTGAGCTGGTATGCATTTTCTCTGAATTTTGGAAATAGGAATATAAAATAAAGGTCCGATCATGGATTTAAAGAGAGAACCGTTGCTGGGTTGAAAATGGTTCGAGGTAAGTTTCTAATAATTGTGTTTCTTCTTATCTCAACAGCACTTGCTTCTGCTTCTTGCTCTCCAAACTCAATTTTTGCCTTCTCTTCCTCAATTTTGATAACTGCCTTGCATCTTGTTAAAGTTGTGGAGAAGTAGTAGCAGCAGTGGTTTAATTTGATCTGTAGATCACAGTATGTGACATAGAACACATCCGAGATTTCTACCTGTATTTAAAAAGTGTCACAATATTTACAGATATATAGCTACAGATAATATATAAATAATGTGAGGTAATGTATGTATATGATTCTTGCTTTTCTCGTTAATTCAGAATTGTGGCCCAAATCCATTATATATAAATCTTTCGCTCTACGTTTGAGCAGACACAAATGCCAAAGTTTGCCCGATTTGTGTTATATTAGTATTAGTTCTTCAATTACGAGAAAATGTATTCTTATTATTTATCTATTAGAAAACATCACCAAAAAACGTTTTGCGGTATTTAGAGTGAACGTTTGTAAAGTACTTGAAAGCCATCCTCTATCTGCGCGGCAAAAAAATCAGCTGAGAGAGGAGCTGGCAACCCAGAGCACGTGCGTTGCAGCCATCAATAGCTATCAGAATGGATTCTTTGTTTTAATGGAACTTAGTGTGCAACATGCTACAAACCAATCATGGCTGCTTATTCCTTATTCGTATCATATCCGAGTTATTTATTCTTTTCATCTCTTATGTAGCGCTCGTTTGTTTTCGTTTGTCCTTTTTTTTAACCTCCCTAGTATCTGTTAATATGTTAGCGATCGTATTTCGTTTTCTGCATAGATATTGAAAGTTATATTCACCTAAATGGCGTAACACATAGCAACAGAAAGAGTGAGTGTATGCGGTTGAAGTGCCGGTCGACACAAGAGCAACAGAAAGAGCATGTGGAAGCAGCTCCATAAGTTAATTAATAAGAGATTTAATACATAGTTAAGTACATTACTTGCAGGTGCTTACTTCGTTTTATATAGTTTTCTGTTGTCAAGCCATTTCTTTGCATTTTGAAGAATAATAATCTTGAACTGCATTTGCAAGTTTACAAATATTTAACCCTTTCATGGGTCGTTTTACTTTATGAATGTGGCATGGTTGCAATTTTATGCATTAAAAATTAATAATAGTTTATGCATGTCACTTACTTAAACGCTTTTTCAAATTTTTATTTTCAGTATTTTCAAGAAAGTTCCGGATGGGAAATATACTTCCCATGGCCCATATGAAAGTAAGTAATATGCAAGGGAAAAGTCTTAGGTTACATCAAATATATGGGAATCCACCTGTGCTATACTGTACATATGTACTGTATGTTATCAACAGAACTACAAAACAATAAAAATACACATTTTTATATAATCTAAACTGAACTCATCCCTAAATTCTCTCCTGTGTGTTTGTTTTCCTTCATTTACTTTCCATGGAACTTTGTAAAGCAAGGATCCAAACATATTGGTACAGTGCAAGCTTTGCGTTCTTTTATCATGAGCTTTGGTGGAGCAAAAGCGACAGCATTCCAGCACAACCATGTGGTTTCCAAACCAATTCAGTCTTACCTCTTCTGGTACAGCTGTATTTTTGCAAAGAAGCTTGCTGGCCTTCCTTTATGTTTGCTGGATGAAAATCCACCGTGTGTAGCCCTGCTAATCACATTCTGAGCACAAATGATCAGTATAGTCATTATTCCTATTTGCTTTCTACATTATGAAAGCGTTGACAATAGCCATGTGAACTAGAGAATAAAATATTTTGTAGATCGTGTACCAACAGCATACCTATCAACTGATCAAAGTGGTCAAATCCTACCATAATGCTGTTGTACATATGTAGTAATAGTAATATTAATAGTAATGTTAATAAAAATAATAATAATAATAGGTATAGTAATAGTAACAATAATAGTAATAATAATAGTAATAATAGCAATATTATTGTTGTAAGACTTGAAGCTTTCACGGCAAGTATTACTAATCAAGTCTTCGCACCCGCGAAGACATGATTATTATTATTGTTATTATTATTATTATTATTATTATTATTATTATTATTATTATTATTATTATTATTATTATTATTATTATTATTATTATTATTATTATTATTATTATTATTATTATTATTATTATTATTATTATTATTATTAATCAAGGCTTCGCGGATGATCAGCCTGTCAGGTTTTATGAATGTCGAGCTTTCGGCCATTGTAAACTCCATGACCTTGTTCATCTGTACAAGGCCATGGAGTCTACGATGGCCGTAAGCTCAACATTTATAAACCTGACAGGCTGATCACCCGCGAAGCCTTGATTAATAATGCTCGCCGTGTAAGCTTCAAGTCTTATATCATCATCATCATCATCATCATCATCATCATCATCATCATCATCATCATCATCATCATCATCATCATCATCATCATCATCATCATCATCATCATCATCATCATCATCATCATCATCATCATCATCATCATCATCATCATCATCATCATCATCATCATCATCATCATTATCATCATCATCATCATCATCATTATCATCATCATCGTCGTCGTCGTCGTCATCATCATCATCATGCCCGCCTCGGTAGCGTGTCTGCCTCACGTTCAAGAGGTCCCGAGTTAGAATCTCGGCCAGGGTGAGTTACCTGGATAAGGTTTTTCCGGAGGTTTCTCTTATTCTGAAAGACGAATGTCAGCTAAGTCTAAGCTCCATGGACACCGGACTCATTTGAGCATCATTTTATCCATTTCGTTCATCATCATTTCATTTCATTCATTTCATTCATCATATGACTTAAGGTTGGAGGACCTACATTAAAAAGGACCATCATCATCATCATCATCATCATCATCATCATCATCATCATCATCATCATCATCATCATCATCATCATCATCATCATCATCATCATCATCATCATCATCATCATCATCATCATCATCATCATCATCATCATCATCATCATCATCATCATCATCATCATCATCATCATCATCATCATCATCATCATCATCATCATCATCATCATCATCATCATAATCATCATCATCATCATCATCATTATTGATGTTGTTGTTGCTGTTGTTAAAGTATTAACTAATTTTTTAGTTTCTTTTTAGTTTAAATTTACATATTTATTACAATACAACAAAAATAAACTGAAATTTACTGTTACCTATCCAGTAAGCTATAACTGGTAACCAGTTTTTAAAACAAAATCGAAAGTACAATTACAAAACTCTAAATTGCCACCGTTTCCTTGTAGGGCAGCTGTATAGGACAGCTGCGGTTGGACAACTAAGTGCAGTTGTGTTTCTTGGGTTATGTGCTGTTATCATGATGGTCACAGCCACGTACCCTTCAAGGTTGTGCCATATTTTGCTCTTTGACCCCGTAGAAGTGACAGTAGGATGCGCCCAATTTTTTGTGGGTTTGTGGAACTTTCGGCTAGATGCCAGCATAGATTTACGGTGGTCAGCAGGTTACCCGCGGCCCTTCTATCATGCTAACCCAAGTGGGAAGCTCACTTCCCACGTACCAGGGAGTACGCATTCCTTAATTTTTGTTAAGGCAGAGGTGAACAAATCTTGTTAGGGACTCAACGTGTAGCAACAACGTAACGTGACTGAAAGCACACACAGCCTGAAAACGAGAGCATAGTTGGAAATAAGCTGTTCATTAGTGGAAATCGTTGGCATTTTGCACTAAACTATCACCTTCCGGAAAGCGTAAATTTCGTGCAAAATAGGAGGAGAGTTTCTCCGCTTTCTTTCGAAGTTACACTTGCAAAACTGGAACTGGAAATTGAACTCAACCATCTTAAAACAGACTTAATTCTGAGAAAAAAAGTAAACTTTTGTTAGGGTAATAAATTTTCTCTAGTGAACATTGCGAAGTCGAGACCAAGTTATCTTGCGGATGATCTGCTGATCCAATTACGTCTGGCCGTTACACACATTGTGCCATATTTCGAAATTCTTGTGAACAGATGTGGAGAAGAGGAGGGAAGAAAGATTTAAGTAAGAAACCCCAAGGAGAAGCTTAAATGTATGATAATTATTTATCTTACATTATTATGACACAGTATAATAGTGAACTGCCCTCAACCGTCACTGCAGGAGCTGTAGAACTGGAACTTCCCCTTCTCTCGCAGCATGGCTTACTTCTGTGTTAGCTTTGAGGGTTGCGTTGTGTTGTGCGAAAAGCTTAGATCTACCCACCTGTGTATTAAGGGCAAGGAGCTACGTCAGAATCACCCTTGTATTGTGTGTACATACATATGCGGGTTGAGTCGGAGAATTTTTTCTATTCTTAACAGGTTCGTTATACCTATAGCTGTCTTTTTATATGGACCCAGTCTGTTACTTGTTCGACTTTGTCGTTCTAATAAGTCTGTTCGCCCTTGTTAACAGAGGAGAAAATCTTCCGAGAAGACTCGTCACAAGGGTATTATGTTCCTTTTAAAAAGCGATCGTTTGTTGGAAGCATTGTGTGTATTCTTCATTTAGGTCAACCTCATCTTTTGTATCCTTTACTCCCCTATTTTCTTTGTCAATGTTAGCATTTGTCAAAAGGCTGTCACTAAACAAGCTGTTGCGAGTATGCTACATTTGGCGATTTTTAGTGCTTCACCTAACCACAGAAGAGGCATAAACCCAAAGTATTTTGCTTAGTGTTTTGAATCTTTATCACATTTTCTATATGTACTTACTACAAATTTAATTTACTTAAATTACTTATCACACTTGCTTTACTTATCACAATTTTTAGATTTATGATCCTTTTAAGTTTTCTAAGAAATACACTTGAAACACAATTCGAAAAAAAATATCTAATGTTGTTCGATCATTTATTTCAGCTTTGGGGGGCGGGGGGGGGGGGGGGAGAAAAGAAAAAAATACTCGTATGAGCAAACAACCCTAACACGTTTGCTGTTAATGACTGCATAGCCAATTTTGGACAAACAAGGCATCTATTCCCGTAGTTTCACTCCGCTAACTTAGGTGAACGCTGCATTATGTGGAGCATTTTAAGTGCTGAAAAATATCTCAACTGTGCTAGAGAATTTATTCTTAAGAAGTGAAGGTTAATTTTTGTTAAGTAGTGTACGTTTTTACTTAGAATGTATAATTTAGAAATAAGTTAACGTATGTGCTGCAAATTTTGACATAAAACACTTACACAACATTTGGAAAAATGTAATAAACATTTAAAAACTCAAATGCACAATCCGGTCTATCGCTTTAGTTTATTCAAATCGTTACGTAACCCTCATTTTCACTTTAATAATAAAATATTAACACCATAAAGTTCCTATACATTCAAATATATTACAAATTGTATTATAAATTGTATTGTATTATAAATTGTAATTTTTTTTTATCATTTAGCCCAATTTTCATTTGTAGTCTCTTGCTTGGCGTATTAGGTTGCAAATGAAGTTTGATTTCCTAGATGAGGAATTGCTGTTTAAGGCAAATTGCAGACAGATATTAGAGAAGCTATTGTATGATTTTAATTGAATACCTTGTATCCTTCATCACCTTAGCTGCTATTTATAGGTATCGCTCCCACCGTACCTCCTCCCTCTCTCTGTCTCTCTCTGTCTGTCTTCTCTCTCTCTCTCTTTCTCTGGCAAGGTGATGTTTACCAACAACAGCGAAACATATCTGAAATTACTAGATCTCGGATTGATATGCACTGTAAAGTATGAATATATGCACTCATCTATCTAACTCGTAAAATATGCTCTAAATATTTTAAAATAAAGCATATTATTTCAACTTTCTCACATTTATTGGTGAAGTAATCAAATTGTAAATTCAATCTTAATCAGAGGTATTAACAAAATGAATACTTATTAGTCTTTCTTTCAGTCTACTTTAGCATTAGTCGTTTTACTGCAGTAAACAATTAAATATTTTTCACAGTTTTCTGGAAGAAATGACTTTCTTCTGTCTTTAAAATGACAGTATTCAGAAGAGACTGTGTCACTTACAGAATAAGCATTAAGTTTGTTTTAAGATTCTCCTTGTAGCACCTTATTCAAATGCTGAAGAAACATTAAACCCGGATTCCTTGCTTCAATTTTCTCAGTTTTGTTACCAGACACTGTCTTATTTCTCCAGGTATGTCTCCGATAACAGCTGTTTCCTATATCTGCAGAGCAGAATGTGTGAACGTGTAGTGTTTAACTCCCCTTTTTACTATATATGGCACCGCAGGCGTCGCCACTTATGATACATGAGATGAATATGGAGAAACGGTGGAATGATATGGTGGTGATCCCGGAGGAAAACCGCCCCAGCGCCGTGTTGTCCATCACCAATCTTACTTAGCGGTCGCCTGGAATCCAATCGCCTAGGTGAGAGTCAAGCGGTCTAATCACTCAACCACTGCCTGCAGGGTAGAAGATAAACACATTCCTTTCTTTCCAAATGTTTGATTGCGGCTGGTATTTAACTTAAGTAGGTCTTAATAAGCACTAATTTACTCTGGTACAAATCTTTCTAGACAAATATGATTGCCTCAACTTTCTGCTTAAGTCCATAATTTTACTTTTTGAAATAAGGTAGGTTTTACCATACTGGCTTGGCCTGGTGTCCCTTGCCTGGTCTTCCTGGGTCGTCCCTTGTTGAGTCGGAGAACATGTCTGACTTCCACTAAGAGCCAAGAGCATGTATGATTTCATAAACGAGATAAGTGAGTTGGTGGATGCATTTCTGATGCATAAACAACATTTGAATAAAATGGCCATCATTAAAATACCGTCGTAACAGCATTCGCTTAAGAGTAACATATACAGAATTGCCTAAACATTGCAAATGAGTACATTCAAAACAGAGCTTTAGAGATACTTACCACAGAAGTTTGTGAGAATAAGAGTAGGTATGTCTTTTTCCGTCTCACTTCAAAGTTTGATAGAATTATTACAAACTTTGATGTGTGATGAGAAAGAAATGCTTCAAGTGTGGTTGGCAACAAGTACTGTCATACCAACATGTTCCTTAGTAGACGAAGATTGTGCGTGGCAGGGAACTCCTCTCCCAATAATATTAACTCTTAGGATATGATTGCTACAAAGAGTTAAATACTATGGAAAAAGGAATACTCCAAGTGCGGATTGGCATCAAGTACAGACTTGTTAACGTGTTAGCACAGGTACACTAATATTGTACAGATCACTGTACGACCCCTTTTTATAAGGTCTAGAGACTAGAAGTTCAAACTTTGCATACGGAACGCTTGCCACTAAGATATGGTAGGTGTAGATGAATATGAACGGGAGGAGAGACATGGGATCGAATCTCGTTAGTTAACACAAGATGAGCAAAACTGCGGGTTTTGCTACTTATCGAATCACGCTTAAGTAAATTTCCGTTTTGGTGTCCACAGTTTTAGAATCTCAAAAGACCTGGATTATCGAAATTTGTTTTAAACAGCAAATTCTGTGAAACCAACGCTCAAAGCTCTGACGTTATGTTTTGAGAGGTTCCTACTGCTGTCCGTCAGATTGATAGAGGTCCATAACTGCTTCCAGGTTAAAACAATGTTTAGACGACAATAACGAAAAGCAAAATGAGCAGCTCATGGTTGTAGGCACTTCAGCTGTGGGTTAAACTTTAGTGTAAAACTGCTTCTTACTGCTTTCAGTAAAGTGCTCTGTTCCAGTGTTATTAAAACTTACACTGTAAAAATATAATATACTTAATACCAAAACACGCTGTATAATATTTCGTAATCATGGCAGCATGCGTTCAGTTTATAGCAGGGCTAGGGATCAATACATGTGTAGTTCGCTTTCTCTGCACTGAGCACCGGACCGCGGATTCTTAGATCCTAAATACCTAAGATGCGCCTAAATTAGGCATTTATTACGCCTTGTGTAGGCTGTATAGGAGGCAAATTATGATTTGAAACTACTTTGAAATACTGTCTAACATTACAAATCACATTATTTTATTTTGTAATATGATCCAAGCCCAATTACTTTAATTTAAATTTAATTTCACATTTTTTCAGTATTTTGATTCACTTGCATCAACTTTCACACTGCATAATTAACTCACAATAGACCCCAAATACCTTTTCTGTATTTTCTACGGTAAAACTGTTGGTCATTTGTCACTTAAAATCAGTTTATAGGCCGAGAAACAACGTTCCAGGTACTATCTTTCAAGAAAGTAAATGTACACTTTCCGCAGGTCAGTATCACTCAGGCGTTCTATGACAAGGTGGTATGAAAACTAAATCGACGATGCTCGTAGATGTATAGTGTCGTGGTCGCCATTTTAACCTGTTACTCACTTCGAAGATCTCTAAGGCTATATTAACCCAGTATAACAAAAGATTGAATATATATCACAAAGTAAGTAATAATTATCTTGCAGCTGAGCTATTAACTACATGGCGTTGGAAACTGTGCAAGAAAATGGAAAGCACGCGGAATTATGATTTTATCAGAACCTATATATATATATATATATATATATATATATATATATATATATGTGTGTGTGTGTGTGTGTGTGTGTGTGTGTGTCTGTGTGTGTTATATAAGACAAGCTATCTTAACTGCTGTCGTAGCTCAGGGGCAAAACGTGGGCTGAGATAAGCGAAACCATGCTTCAAGGTTCGAACCCTAACACGTGTGCATAATTTTTAACTCCAAATTTCTTAGTTTGTTGGACGTAGTAACGAACTAATTTACAACTGTTCTCTTGTAGCTAAGCTGTTACTAAATGGCATTACAGAATACCAAAGAAATTGGAAAACACGTGGAATGGTGATTTTAATAGAACCAACAGGTATATATTGTATATAACCAGTGTTATCACATCTGTTGGCGTAGCTCAGTGGTAAAACGCACGCTGTGTCAAGTAAACTGAGTATTTGCGGTTCGAACCCTCAACATGTAATACTTTTTGTTTCCGCCTTGTATTTCTTGCGCATGTGCAAAATATTGCTGGAAGTAATGCACTGCATTTATATCTTTCACTAAGACTTCATCATAGTGAAATAGCATGCCACGTCCACGAGGTTGTGTGGAGCTGACTGCAGCTCAAAAAGGTGAAATTATAGGCCGTGCTTGTCATGGTGAAAACGCTTCACAAATTGCCAGAGAACTGAGTTGCGACCGAAGAACAGTGAAGCAGTGGCTGGACAGGTATCATGAGGGAGAAGTTGAATGCGCCAAATCACGCAGGCGTTCAGGTAGGCCTCGTGCAACAACGCTTGCTCAAGATGCCCTGGTAGCAGATGTGAGGAGCCAGTCTTTAAGACACAGGTCCATCTTTCTAGATAAAGCAGTTGAGTATGGTTGCTCATATGAAACCATACGCCAACGCTTAAAGGATGCCGGTATTGCATCACATCGTCCTGCCACTAAGCTCTTTCTTACAGAGGCACACAAAGCAAGACGATTACAATGGGCACAGCGCAATTGCGAACTTCGTCAGGCTTACTGGGACCTGGTAATCTGGAGTGATGAGAAGGTATTTCGATCCGACCAGCAAGGGATCCTATGTCAGACCACGAGGAACTACATGCGAACCTCAACACGTCGTTCGAGCAGCATATTCGGGAAGAATTTCAGCACAGCTCTGCGCCTGCATGACAGCATCAGGTCCAGGGGAGTTAATTAAAGTGTCAGAGAGAATGACGAGTGCAGTCTATGTAGACATTCTCGAAAACACTTTGCTACCATCCCTTCGTACAAGCTTTCCAGAACAAGAAGAGTATATAGGTATTTATGCACGACAACAGTGGTGTGCATACTGCAAATATCACCCAGGATTGGCTAACGAGGCATCCAGAAATAATCTGCATGGACTGGCCACCAAAGTCTCCCGATCTAAACCCCATTGGACATATACGGGCCTTCATGGTGAAAGAACGGGAAGAACGTCGACCAGACAGGGTTCAAGAAAATGTGGTTGCTCACGTGATGGAGCTATGGCAACATTATCAGCAGAATCCAAACCAGTGTTCTGTATTGGTTGCAAACATGCAGAAAGATTAAATGATGTAATCATAGCTGGGGGCGATTACACCAGGTTCTAAATAACAAAATTGATAAAACAGAAAACAAATAACAAAATTGATAAAACAGAAAACAAAAAACAAAAGCTACTAGTACCTATAATACAACAAAATTTACTGGTAACCAGCAAATCTCTACTGAACACAATACTAATATTCTTTTACTACTTACCCAAACATTACAGATAAATTTAAATAACAAAAGCTATACAAAACTACAAAGAGCTACTAATAATTGCTGGAAGCCAGCAATTCTAATTTGAACTGGAAAAATCTCAGCTGAATATATTTTATTTATAACATATATTTAAAAATACTGGTAACCAGCACTTATTTTTAAATTAACCACAAGAATAATAAATTTATTTGTTCTTTTCTTTTCTTATTTTAATCTTCTTAATTAAACATATAATTCAAAAAGAAATTTATATATTACATCTCTATTTAGATGATGATTAAATATAATTTTAAACAAACAATACATTCTTTTAATATTAACTATTAAGATACTTTTTATCAAATTCTGAAACTACACACAATAATTCATATTTATTTTTACACATATACACCAAAACCATATAAATAATATAAAATTTCACTAATTATTTCTTTGATCTAATTCTTCTTCTTTCTGCCCATTCTTATCTACCGATCGAAACCACGTAATATTTTCTATTTAACTACTCTCGTTCCTCATCTAATAGATTCTCTTCCTCTTCTATATCTTGTCCAATTTGTTCGATTTCCTCTTCTTCTATTATTATATTTAAGAATCCATTTGCATTAAAATTTTCTCTTATAATTCTTTCTTTTATTCTATCTGATCTTCTTAATTCTTGTCTTTCAATTGATAATCTTTCAGGTCTTCTTACTTCTATAATTTCTGACTCCCAAGCTTTTTTACTTACATAATTGCTTAGAAATAGTAACTTTTTTACTAATTCAGAATCCCTTAAAATGTCATGAATATAAAATCCTCCTAAAACATATTTTTCCTTTAACTGCGAAATTCCATATTTTTCGCATTCAAAAATAACATTCTCGGGATCACGTACTTTATTACATAAATTACATAAATCATTTTCAGTTTTATTAATTTTTTTCCAATATGTGTTATATGGTCCATGACCAGTTATATAATGAATGAAACCTTTAGTTGGTTGGATGAAATTTAATCCTAATCTTTCTTTTATACTTGGAAACAAATTAAAAGTTCTTCTTCCTTCTGGAATTTCATTCCACTCCCTTTGCCACTTTTTTATAAGAGAGCTTTTTACCTCCCATACTTTATCGGTTCTTATTTCACAAATTTTATGTACTTTATCCAAATTTCCATTTCGTATCCAATACTTTGCGCCCCTTAGCCTAATTAACAAATCAATGGGCCATATTGCTGTTGTTACCAGGAGAGCCATCGTAGATGTTGTACTGACTGCACCAGTGAGCCGTAAAATAATTTTACGCTGTGTTCTCCTCAATAATCTCCTGATTACCACGTCATCCATCCTTTCCGCCCAAGCAGCTGCTGCATAGGTAATGATAGAGGCAAAGATGGTGTTATGATAAATTTGGATTACTTTTAATGGGATTAAAAAGTTTAGATTAGTTAATCTTGCCAATTTTAACATTATCTTTTCCGATTTTTCTCTTATGTAATCTACATGTTTTCTAAAATTAAATTTCTCATCCAACATTAAACCCAGATATTTTATTTGTTGCTTCCGTTGTATACTTTGATTATTTATTTTTATAACAGGATTTCTTTTTAAACTTCCTTTGAAAATTAAATAATTGGATTTATCCGGAGCAATTTCCAATTTACTATGTTGACACCAATCTGACAAAATTATGGTAATTTCTCTTGCCCTTCTTTCCAATTCATCTCTACTTTGACCTTCCAGCATTAATATTATATCATCGGCATATGCAATTATATTTAATATATTATTATCATTTTCAAATTTCCCCAAAAACGTTTCTGATAGAATATCCCAGAAGAGCGGCCCCAAAATAGAACCCTGGGGGCAGCCCTTTGTAATTTTCTTTCTAATCTCTTCATTTATTCCTTTAATAAAAACTTCCCTATTCGAACAATAATCCTTTAACAGTTGATAGATGGTGCTGGGATATTTTCTATCGCGTAATATGCCGAAGAAATAAGGCCATCATAAATTATCGAAAGCTCCCGAAATATCAATGGATATTCCAATTACATGTTTCCTGTTACAATTTGATACTGTTTCTTGTACTTCTAAAATTGCATCTTCTGTAGAAAAAACCCTTTCTGAATCCATATTGTTTAGTATTTAGTCCAATTATATGTCTAAATTCTGTGATTCTTTTAAAAATTAATTGTTCAAAAACTTTTCCTAAAGAATTTAACAAACAAACTGGTCTAAAAGATTTTACTTTTGTTTTATCTTTATCTTTTCCTTTGCTTAAGATAATAGCTTTGGCTTCCTTCCATATATCTGGAAATCCGCCTCTAATTAGACAATCATTAAATAAAAAATATAGAAACCATATAATTTCTTCTTTTAAATTATATATATAACTTCATTTATTATTCCATCCGGACTCGGTGCCTTTTACTTTTTTAATTTCTTAATTACCAGACTTATTTCGGTTATAACAAAAGGATAAATTACATTTCCTCTATATTCCGTCGACATTTAAATCCTGCTCTGTACATGACCATTGTTATCATTATCCATCTCATCATCTGGTAATAAATTATTCAAAAGGAAATTTATAAATTCTTTCCAATTTTCGGTCATTTCACCATTTCCTTTATCCAAAGTTGTTATTAACTCTGGTTTTATAATTTTATCCATAATAATTTTATACGGTTGTCCCCAAATATCTTGTAGATTTTCATCTACAAATTTTTCCCAATATTATCTTCTTGTTTCTTCCAATAGAACTTTATATTTATTTTTGGCTTCTCTATATTTATTCAAATTTTCTTCTCTTTCAGTATGTATAATAAGACTTCTGATATACCCTTCTTAATTTTCTTGATAAAGATCTTGCCTTTTGTAATTTATTTGTCCAGATTTTATCTCTATTTCTATTAAATTTTACTTTTGGAGCGCTTCTATCTATAGCTACACTCCTGGAAATGGAAATAAGAACACAGTGACGCCGGTATGTCAGACCCACCATACTTGCTCCGGACACTGCGAGAGGGCTGTGCAAGCAATGATCACACGCACGGCACAGGGGACACACCAGGAACCGCGTTGTTGGCCGTCGAATGGCGCTAGCTGCGCAGCGTTTGGGCACCGCCGCCGTCAGTGTCAGCCAGTTTGCCGTGGCATACGGAGCTCCATCGCAGTCTTTAACACTGGTAGCATGCCGCGTCAGCGTGGACGTGAACCGTATGTGCAGTTGACGGACTTTGAGCGAGGGCGTATAGAGGGCATGCGGGAGGCCGGGTGGACGTACCGCCGAATTGCTCAACACGTGGGGCGTGAGGTCTCCACAGTACATCGATGTTGTCGCCAGTGGTCGGCGGAAGGTGCACGTGCCCGTCGACCTGGGACCGGACCGCAGCGACGCACGGATGCACGCCAAGACCATCGGATCCTACGCAGTGCCGTAGGGGACCGCACTGCCACTTCCCAGCAAATAAGGGACACTGTTGCTCCTGGGGTATCGGCGAGGACCATTCGCAACCGCCTCCATGAAACTGGGCTATGATCGTTAGGCCGTCTTCCGCTCATGCCCCAACATCGTGCAGCCCGCCTCCAGTGGTGTCGCGACAGGCGTGAATGGAGGGACGAATGGAGACGTGTTGTCTTCAGCGATGAGAATCGCTTCTGCCTTGGTGCCACTGATGGTCGTATGCGTGTTTGGCGCCGTGCAGGTGAGCGCCACAATCAGGGCTGCATAAGACCGAGGCACACAGGGCCAACACCCGGCATCATGGTGTGGGGAGCGATCTCCTATACAGGCCATACACCTCTGGTGATCGTCGAGGGGACACTGAATAGTGCACGCTACATCCAAACCGTCATCGAACCCGTCGTTCTACCATTCCTAGACCGGCAAGGGAACTTGCTGTTCCAACAGGACAATGCACGTCCGCATGTATCCCGTGCCACCCAACGTGCTCTAGAAGGTATAAGTCAACTACCCTGGCCAGCAAAATCTCCGGATCTGTCCCCCATTGAGCATGTTTGGGACTGGATGAAACGTCGTCTCACGCGGTCTGCACGTCCAGCACGAACGCTGGTCCAACTGACGCGCCAGCTGGAAATGGCATGGCAAGCCGTTCCACAGGACTACATACAGCATATCTACGATCGTCTCCATGGGAGAATAGCAACCTGCATTGCTGCGAAAGGTGGATATACACGGCACTAGTGCCGACATTGTGCATGCTCTGTTGACTGTGTCTATGTGCCTATGGTTCTGTCAGTGTGATCATGTGATGTATCTGACCACAGGAATGTGTCAATAAAGTTTCCCCTTCCTGGGACAATGAATTCACGGTGTTCTTATTTTAATTTCCAGGAGTGTATTTTAATTGCTTCTGTTAAATTTCTTGCATCCATATCTATTGATAGTCCCGTATAATGTAACCTTAATTTTCTAAATTCATCTCTCATCATTTCCCAATGTGCCTTTTTAAAATTATACCTTATATCCATTTCTTGTTCAAAATTTTCATTACTTAGCAAATAATCAAAATAAATTAAATTATGATCACTTGTCGTTTGTCCCTCTGTCACCCTCCAATTTACAATCTTCTTTTCAGCCCTACTTGATGCCAATGTGATATCGATATTCTCTTCCGCTCCTGCTCTATTATGAAACGTTGGTGGATTATGCTTTTGATTCATAATATGTAAATTTAATTCAACTATCAGCTCTTCGGGTCTTTCTCCTCGTTCATCCAACCTTTTACTGAACCACCACGTTGATTTGGCATTACAATCACATGTATATATTAATTATTCATTTTTAAATATGTTATATATATATATATATATATATATATATATATATATATATATATATATATATATATTTCGAAATTTAATTAAGAATGGCTCTATTTCCAAGCTGTATTGAAAATAGGAATTTACTACCTAATATATATCTGCCATTTTTATGAATTACTTCAAGGATGTAAGTAAGGTGAGTTGGAAATTTCTATAATTCCATTTTCTAACATTTTATCACCTCTGATGCTTGTTGTCTTATAGCTATGGGTATAGGTCGACTTTTATGTGTATAAGGAACAGTGTCATTTACTTTAAATATGTGTGTATTTATTACATTGTCCTGGTTTCGAACTAAAGGCTTTTCTGTTCTTTAATATACATGATTTCAACTGTTCTTTTTGAGCTTGGTCTAGATTGTACGTGTTTTCTAACTTTACTTGTAATGTTCTTTGGAATTCCATTTCTTCCTCCACTTGGCTTATGTCCTTTTAGCTTGTAATGTATATAATGGGCGACAATGCTTTACAAGGTCAGTTACATTATTTCATTCTCTATAAATAATTACATTCACCAAATAATTTTCATTTTCGTCGTATTCAATATCATCATCGTCTTGTAAAAATATATCCTCCACAAAAAATCTTGCATTATTTATATTATCTCCTTTTCCTCCATTTTCTTCCAATAATTTTATCACTGTTAAATCATTTTCTGTCTTGATGTTCATTTCATACATTTGGAAAACCAATATACTTTACCATTCATATAATAAACCATTACCCACAATTACTTCTCTTGCCAAGTATGGTATTGCCAACACAATGAAATCGAAATTCCATTCACCTATTTGCGCCTTAATTGGTATTTAATATTTAATTCTGTCCTTTTTCTTCCCAATTGCAGTACTGCAGTAGACGTTACACACATATAAATATTCTACTTTATAATTAGCTGACAGGTTTTTAAACAATTCCTCACTTATGACAGAAGAACTGGCTCCTGTGCCAATTAAGTCTCTATATTCCCTGTCTCATATATGAATATTTATCTGAGGTGGATTAACTAATATCCTCTTCTTCTGTGAGAGAGTGAGCTTATTCCCAGTTAAATGTGTCATTTTAAATTCGCCCTGTGTCATTCTCACCGAACCACTTTCCAGAGCACAAAATGGTTTGGTGTTCAGTTTTCCGCACCACCATGATCAATACTGTCATTATTATTCACTTCATTCTCCGTGTTCTGCGTGCTTTCTGATCTCTCGTTTTGATTTACTTACTCTAATCTCGGACCCCTCGCATAGCGATTTATTTCCTCTTTCAATGCCCCCTGAAAAATTTACCCCACAAGAGGAACATCAAGTTCTACCCCTGCAGTTGGTCCCGCTGCTTATTTCACTCCCGACTTTGAATCACACACTAACCTAGTCTGAATTGTTAACATTTAAACTAAAGGAATGGAATCTCTTACAATCGGGTACAAAATTATCAATTCTTTTTTCGCAAGCGTCAACATAGCTTATCAACATATTTTTCTAAAAAGGATGCTCTTGTTTATTGCAATAATGTGAGGGAACTTCACCTCAATAATGTGAGGGAGCATCAGCTGGACAGAGAACATATTCCTGATGAGTGGCGTTTATTTATCGACTCTTCAAAGTCAAGTCTAAAAGGTGTATTGCTACACAATGGTAATATTTACCCTTCGGTACCAGTGGTTTATGGCGTAAATATGAAAGAAACGTACGAAAACTTGGATATCCTCCTAAAAGCAGTAAGTTATAATGACTACAAATGGCAAATATGTGGAGATCTAAACGTTATAGGTCTATTAACCGGAATGCAACCAGGATATACAAAATATTGTTGTACTTTATGTGAGTGGAACTCTCGGGACAGAGTTAATCATTACAGAGTGAAGAAATAGCATTTGAGAGAAAAATTTAAAGTTTCACCCACTTGTAAATTTTCAGAAAATGTTATTACCACCATTCCATATTAAGCTGGGCTTAATGAAGAATTTCGTAAAAACAATGGACAAAAATGCGAATGGTCTTCAGTATTTAAGAGACAAATTTCCCAGGTTAAGTGAAAGAAAAGTAAAAGTGGGCACTTTTATTGGTCCTCAAATCCGGAAAATCCAGTAGGATCCTATGTTCAAGGAAAAACTCACCGAAACAGAAAAAGTAGCGTGGTGTGTGTTCAAAGATATATGCTCAAAATTCCTGGGAAATTAAAGCGCGGATAACTACAATGAATTTTTGGGAAATTTGTTAAGGGCCTACGAGATAATGGGGCAAAATATGTCCCTTAAAATTAATTTCCTGCACTCCCATCTTAACTTCTTTCCACTGAACCTGGGAATGGTGACCGACGAACACGGACAAAGGTTTCATCAAGAAATATTCTAAATGAAGAGACGATATGCAGGAAAATGTTCTCCTAAGAAGCTTGAACCAGCCACAAAAGAAGGCTTCCAGAAAAATATTTTAAAATGGTTCTGTGCAGTAGAACATCGAATCAGAGCGTTTGACTTGCTTCTCCCTAATAACCTGCCAAATTCTGGAAATATATGTATATGCTTTAAAGCAGACATAGGTGTGCCACATATTATCTGATGATGAATCCCGCCTCGGTAGCGTAGATGGTAGCATATCTGCCTCACGTTCAAGAGGCCGCGAGTTCGAATCTCGGTCAGTGTGAGTTACATGGATAAGTTTTTTTCCGGTTTTTTTTCTTATCCTAAAAGACGAATGTCGTGTAACTCTAAGCTCTATGGAGCCTGGGCTCATTTGAGCATCATTTCACCCATTCCATTCACCGTCCGATATGACTTAACGTTGGAGGACGTAAATTACAAAAAAGAAAAAAAAAGTCATTTCATGGAGGGAGGGCCGTAGAAAGATCTAATGGCGTAGCGCAGTTACCCTTTATGGAGCAGTGACTTCATTCATTCATTCTTTGTTTTGAAAACCTGGAGATGCGTTTATGTTACCTAGATGTAACATGCGAAAGAAATGACTAACAAAATTCAACTGCTTTCTTCATTAGATATTATTCATAGAATAAAAATTTTAATCTCACAGTATGTTCTCTCTTCTTTTTAAATTAATGGTAGAAATAAGTAACCATGGTCGTATGTGCAGAATTATTTTTTGTGCGTACCATAGCTAAATGGGAGATAAAGCAAAAGGATGAAGGTATAAATGTTAGAAAAAGACACCATAATAATTGAGGTACTTTAAGTACAATGAATAACATACTCTCCGTACAGGACTGTACACATGGCAAGTAAATTCCATTGCGTTTTTTTTTTTTTTTTTTTAGAGAGGGCAGTCTGCACCATTACTAACGCTCTGACCTCAATACGCATGCGCTGTAGTATAGCTTTTCACATTCTGTTGATCACACCACCACCCTCTGGTGGGTCCTCTCAAAATTGACTGAACTATTGGCGGAGCTTGCACTCTCCTCGTCACGTTCACGCCCACGACTTCCTAAAGAATCCCAACAGTAAACAAAGTATAATAGACCTGGAAAGGAAATCAAAAGATCAAAGTTGGCAATCGTTTATTTCTATTAATTCTGTTTTCCTAAGAAAACTTGTTTTCTTATTTGTTTCATGCTAGTCGAGGCGTTTCCACACTTCACTCTTGTATTTACAAGGAAGATAGGAAGATAGGTAGAGGTAGTTTTTTTTTGGTGTAATTTACGTCCTACAACGTAACGTCATATGGGACGATGAATGGAAGGGGTGAAATGATGCTCAAATGAGCCCGCGGTCTATAGAGCTTAGAGTTACCCGACATTCATCTTTCAGGATAAGGGAAAACCCCGGAAAAAACCTTATCCAGGTAACTCACCCTGACCGAGATTCGAACTCGGGACCTCTTGAACGTGAGACAGACACGCTATCACCACGCTACCGAGGCGGGCGGCATAGGTAGTGACGAACCATGCAATGAAGCACTGGAAGCACCATTTCCGCAAGAATTTCTGGGGGAAATGAAGAAAAACAAGAAAATTGATGTCGTCTTTTTCTTCAGGATACATTTTCAAAGTTTATTCGTAAACATCCGCGGTGCTGCGGACAGTTTGACCGCTGTTTAAATTACAGTGCCGCGATCTCATTCAATACTGCATATTTCGGTAATTTACGCATTTGTAACCTTGAATACCTTGCTTAGTAGGTTTCCCGAAGTAATCGCGGCTTTGATACTGTGACTTTGTGGGTTCGTGAAATGAAAAGTCCAATTTCACCACTCAAAAATGTTCTTTATTTCCACCGACTTACAGTTAAATACTTGCCAATTACACAAAATTTCGTAATGCACACAATTACGATTCACCAGTTCGTCCGTTACCGTTCCGATGCACGTACACAATTACACAAATTCTTCCGTTGCACGGTGCTACTTCACTAGCACGTCAAGCACTAACACTGGCTTCTTACACCAAGAACTGCGACTGTCTCCTCACTCACACTCACTAACCAACTGACTGACTAACTTCGCTCCGGCAGCCCCTTTTTATAGGAATATCGCCGCCTTCTGGCTTGCACAGGAAGGTTCCAGTAATGGAATGATCGAGAACCAGGTGTAAGAGAAACAGACGGCACAGTCATGTTTTTCCTCCAACCACTGCCTGTCACCACTATAAGACAGACGAGGGGGAGGTGTGGCTAACCGAACCTCCCCTGCCTTCCGCTCAAAGCTGCTTCCACAGGGTGTTCCAGCGCTCGTGTGACACTGCTCCCTCCTCAAAGCTGTTCGCCCCGAACAGCACCATCGTAGCGTGCGAGGCGGTCCAGGTGTACCACCAGCATCCGCTCGGAGTCTCAGCCAGAAGTAGCGCTGCCGTAGTTTGCGAATCATTCGGTTCGCTCCCAGGTGTCCTCCTGAAGTACCGGCGTGCTCTTCCTCCAAGACTTCCGGGACCTTGCTCCGGGGAAGTACCAACTGTTCTCTCTGCGCCTTCCCATCGGGTGACTCCCATACCCGGAACAGCACGCCCTCTCTGGTCTTCAACGAGTCCCATTGGGCCCAGTACGACTTGTAGGTGGCGCTCCTCGGTGCGATGTCCTCCCAGGTTGGTCTCGTCCCTGCGTCCACTTCCCTCAAGAGTGGCCCCAAGTCTGCGTCCGCCAGCTGCTCCCTCCTCAGGCCTGCGCTATCCCAGCCTTCAGCAGGCACTGCCACAACTACTCGGACTGCTGCGGCACGCTCCTTCTCTTCCACTCCTGTGCGCTCATGGCCGTCCTGGATCTGCGATAGGACACCTCCAATGTAATGGTCGCTAGCGTCGGTGTCCACAATGAAGGCGCCACCCAGTTGTGGGAAACCCAAAATTGGAGCACTGCACAGGATCTCCTTCGGGTGCTGGAAAGCGTCTTCGGCGTCCTCCGTCCACACATAAGGCCGGTTTTCCTCCGTCAGGCGTGTGAGGGGTTTTGCGATGTTGTCGGTCTTTTCCTCTAAATCGTTAAGGCGGTCGTCTACTTGACCCTTCCGCTTGCCCAGATTCGTGACGTCATCCCTCACGCCGGCCAACCGTTCCTCAAACTTTGCGGCGAGAGCCTCGTTCGCCGCCTTCATTTCTTCCGTCTTCTCCGTGAGGTTATCGTTAGCCGTCTTCATTTCTTCCAGCTTTGCGGCCAGGTTGTTTTTTGCCGCTTCTATTTTCGTTGTTAATTCGGCCTCTATTTCTTCCCTCTTCTCGGTGATGTTGTCGTTGGCCGTCTTCATTTGTTTCAACTTGGCGATGAGGTTGTTGTTTGCCGCTTCTATTTTTGCAGCGAGGTTTTCATTTGCCGTCTTCATTTCCGAGATTAGTTCGGCCTTCATTTCTTCCATGTTCCCGGTGATGTTGTCGTTGGCCGTCTTCATTTCTTTCAGTTCCGCTAAAATCTTTTCTAATGCTGCCTCCATTATGTTATGTCGCACTCCTGACACCAATTGTGACTTTGTGGGTTCGTGAAATGAAAAGTCCAATTTCACCACTCAAAAATGTTCTTTATTTCCACCGACTTACAGTTAAATACTTGCCAATTACACAAAATTTCGTTATGCACACAATTACGATTCACCAGTTCGTCCGTTACCGTTCCGATGCACGTACACAATTACACAAATTCTTCCGTTGCAGGTGCTACTTCACTAGCACGTCAAGCACTAACACTGGCTTCTTACACCAAGAACTGCGACTGTCTCCTCACTCACACTCACTAACCAACTGACTGACTAACTTCGCTCCGGCAGCCCCTTTTTATAGGAATATCGCCGCCTTCTGGCTTGCACAGGAAGGTTCCAGTAATGGAATGATCGAGAACCAGGTGTAAGAGAAACAGACGGCACAGTCATGTTTTTCCTCCGACCACTGCCTGTCACCACTATAAGACAGACGAGGGGGAGGTGTGGCTAACCGAACCTCCCCTGCCTTCCGCTCCCAGCTGCTTCCACAGGGTGTTCCAGCGCTCGTGTGACAATACTTAGGAAGCACTGGCAGATTTTGTCACGTGAAGTCTGTGTAGCGCGTGAAGAAAAGTTTACAGTGCCTCAAAAAAGTATTCATCCTCTCAGTACATCACATTAATACATATTTTATTTTTAAATTAAGACAGTTTCTCTACCAATATATGCAGTTAATCAAGTGCTATTGGCTGCGTTTTAATGATAAAGCTTAATATTGGCATACCTATACTGTAAGTTTATACGAATGACACAATGTTATAGCACGATCCCCTTGGAGGTCAAAAAAGTATTAGTCGCGCAAAATAAGCAGCAACAAAACTGCCCCATTATTATGTGTTTCAAATGGGAAGGTGTATGTCCTTGAGCGCTACTAGGTGAGCAACCAATCGGAGTCCTGCGGTGTTGCCGTATTGCATTCCTGCTAAGTGGTTTGTGAAGTGCTCCAACCTAATCCCCATATTTTTAGCTCAAATAGTTTTTCTAATACAAATAAATAAACCACTATTACCTGTATTATAGCAATAAATCGCGAAAAAAACAGTAAAACGTAAGCACTGATAAATATTATTATTGGTTGGCATGTATGCGTGTACGTATATTTGTAATTACTCACAATGGAAACCTATATGTTTGATATGACGTGATAAAAGAATTGCTTTGAATAATCCAATTCGAGCGAGAGGAAACAAATTTGCGACTGCCCTGGCAGAACGAGTCTGGTCACATTATATCTTTGTTTATGGATAGTTCGTTATCTCTATTTACTCTAGAGAGTTCAAAGTGGTTGGTGTGTATGTATGTACATATACTTTTAATTACTTAGAACTGAAATTTAAATTACTGACATGACGGATAAAAGAATTACTGTGAATAAGTAAAGGTGTTAAATTCGAGAAAGAGCAAACTTCTCATTTACTGTTAGCCTGTGGAATGCTGTATGCTTATGTTTACGAATGAATGCTGGATAATGAGTGTTTATTAACTCAGGAGAGTTCAGACCAATAGCATTCAGTTGTTCTTTACACAACAGTAGAGTAAGAGTTAAATAGTGCAATGGCTTCTTGCGGTAAATGTAGTGGCGAGTCAAAAAGGCTGGTATTGCAAAGTCAGGCTCGAAGTACTATTTTGAAGGTGAACACGTTCTTCAAAAAAATTTCGGAAATAGAAACTAAAAATGACTTATTGCAAAGAGTACTTCCATTTAAAACACGGAAAAAATGTACCTATCAGCTGGATCAACTTGCAATTGAAGCGGGACACGAGCTAATAGGGCTCCCACCTTGCCACTGCCAATATAATCCAATTGAGTTGGTGTGGGCTCAGATAAAAAGGGGGGATTCCAAAAACAAATAATACTTTTAAACTGACGGACGTTAAACGACTTGTTTACGAAGAAATTGAAAAGGTAACACAACAGGACTGGGAAAACTGCGTGAGGTATGCAGAAAACCTTCAAGAAGACGATTTTAAGAAATAAATAGCACGTAACGAGATCTTGGAACCTATAATGATAAATTTGCAAGACTCAGACGATGAAGACAGGGACAATGACGAATTGTTTCTTAACGGTAGTGACATTGACAGCGATATGGATGAATAACTGGCAGTTCCATTGGATTAGAAAAACAGATAATTCATAAACTATAATTATAGTTAAAGTATTTTAAAATAAACATAATTTGCGAAAATGCTTTTTCCAATTTTGATTTTGGCAACTGCATCATTATAAAAGTTTGTAAAATATAATTTGTTTACCCTTACGTCTGCGCCAAGCAGAGCTGCATGTTGTATGAGTGTGCGAGAGAGAGGGAAATATAAAAAGAGTGGGATAACAAGCTGGCAACACTGAGCGTGATACGGCATCTGATTAGCTATACTCCAGAACCCTTCCCATTTGAAACACATAATAGATGACTCTCCTTCCTTCAGCTCGTTTACATATGCTCTGGTTAGTGTGTTTTGTGCCTCGAAACTGTAAGCATCAGTGCAGAAAGCATAGGACGAAAAAATAAAGAAACAACAGAAGAAGAAAGACAAGTTGCAGTAAGGTGCTTCAAAAATCGCAAGACAAGGGCAAGACAATGGCAAGAAATAGCTGAAATATTAAACAGTCCGGTTAATACTTTTCAGAGTTCCTACCATATACAGGTACAATCAAACAAAAACATACAAAAAGAAATCAAGATAAGTTCGGTCTTCAGTCAAGACCAGGGCCCGGATCCATATGCACTAAAACATCAAGTCAAAAATGTACACTAAAAATATGAAAAAATATGCACTAAAATATAAGAATATACACTTAAAAAGTAAATATGTTATTTTAACTCACCAATACATGTGTCACTCCTTGCCAAATGACGAATCACAGTATGTTACCAAAAGTCTGTGGATGTTTCAGGGATGTTGTCAGACAGAACAAGTTAATTGCTGTAAATTAGTGATCAGCAGCAGCGTGTACCCTCGTGATGCCGTCTCTTACCCGCATGCACGCTAGTGCACTCGGAACTGTCGGGTAAGCAGTGGCCACTCCTTAGTCACGTTCAGAGACAATCCAAGCATACATGTATTTAAATAAGTAATTATATTTTATGTAATTAGGATACCAGTTATTCAGCCGTTTATTTTAGGAAATTAATAGGCTAACACAAATATATGATATACTCTAGGACAGTCTTATTATTGCTGTGCCAGATAGAACAACTAAATAATAATAATAATAATAATAATAATAATAATAATAATAATAATAATAATAATAATAATAATAATAATAATAATAATAATAATAATAATAATAATAATAATAATAATAATAATAATAATAATAATAATAATAATAATAATAATAATAATAATAATAATAATAATAATAATAATAATAATAATAATAATAATAATAATAATAATAATAATAATAATAATAATAATAATAATAATAATAATAATAATAATAATAATAATAATAATAATAATAATAATAATAATAATAATAATAATAATAATAATAATAATAATAATAATAATAATAATAATAATAATAATAATAATAATAATAATAATAATAATAATAATAATAATAATAATAATAATAATAATAATAATAATAATAATAATAATAATAATAATAATAATAATAATAATAATAATAATAATAATAATAATAATAATAATAATAATAATAATAATAATAATAATAATAATAATAATAATAATAATAATAATAATAATAATAATAATAATAATAATAATAATAATAATAATAATAATAATAATAATAATAATAATAATAATAATAATAATAATAATAATAATAATAATAATAATAATAATAATAATAATAATAAATAATAATTTATCATAATCATCTTCTTCATGTTTTGATGAAATTGCAGATATTAGTGAATACATCGAAGTGAAGTCTGAGTAAGTTGAGAGGTGTTCTTTATTTGGCTAACAATACCATTAGAAAGACTGAAATTAGATATCCTTCATTATAAGTTTCTTATATGGACGGATCTATTGGCTCTCTTTTAGATGTTCAGTGAAAATAGCCGCATTGCTTGCTAATAAGATGATTGATTAGATATCTAAATGTTGAGGAAGTCCTTGCCCGTTTAGGAACTTCGTCAAGCTCTCCCCTCACCCAACAACTCGTAGTTTAGGAAAAGGAAGCGGGTGCGTGCAACGATTTGGGAGTTGTTTGAGAGAGCTCGGGATTTACTTGGCATGGGCTCTCTTCTCTGTTCCAGGGCGTGGATGCGACCTGAGTACGGGCTTCTACAGTTCGGCCACTCTTTCTCCGGCTCTGACATTTCTCGAGAGAGGAGCGGGAATTTCAAGCAGAGGAACATACGTATTTTAAATATTTCACGCATCTGCATATTTCACGAACCAGTAGTCATATTATTATTATAATAGCGATAATAATGGAACTTGGAACACTAAATTCGGAATTCACGCATGCAAATTATGGCAAAGGAAGTTCACCAATGCAAGCAGCTGAAGTCACATGGCTCAAACAAATTTAAGCTGGCAACAAGGTGTTGGGTTCGGGAGCCACGCCTAGCAGCGACAATGCTGATTGGCTCTAGCAGACAGTTTTAACTTCCTGACCACAACACCGGATGTAGAGACTCCCTGTACTACCAACAGATGCAATTAGTGTGTGTGAAAGGTGTGAACGAAATATTCGACTAGAGTAGTGTTGTAATAAATATCTTGCATGATAATGAAATTGGAAGTTGAATTTCAGTGTTTTAAATGGCAAATAAATTTTGACTGCATTCTTACAAAACCACATTCAAATTACCAAACATGTCTGATTAAATTAACTGAATCTTAAGGGACAGTTGTGGCGATTAAATTACATTTTAAAAAGATGACAATCAACAGGAATTCTTCACGGTTTAAATATTTGTCGTTTTGCATTTCCATGCGAACAGATACCTTCAGTTCTAATTTTATTTAAAATGTAGGATGTCTCTAATGCTATTAATGTCTACTACTAAAGCTGGGTACCCAATATTCTTAAAAAATAAACGAAAGCCATAAATAGACCCAAACTTCCACTGCGCTCTTGTTACTGTCTCACTCCATTTCAAAATTCTTCTATTTATTTAGATTTATATCACAGCTATATATGCTAAATAGCTTAGGTACAACACTTGGACTATAAGCAATCAATATACAACGAATTAATTTCATTCTACTTATACAAATATCTGAAGACCTTTGCTCTGAGATATGATAGTTGCTCATCGCTTTATTTTGATATATCTGTGAAATACTGACCCAACTGATTAAAGTACGAATTGTAGATTTGTTTTGTATCAAGATAAAACATCAATATCCCCGTGATTTGGAACACATTCTACATAACTAAGTAATACTGATATATATACAAAGCAATTAAGACTTGCGCGACATCTGTAACTCCCGCTAGGCACTTCGTGTTTCAGTAGACTTCCACTGTGTGAGGCTGTGGTGGGAGAAACCCGCGGGCCATTTAAACCTCAATTTTGATAATGGGTAGCTTCGCCGTCTTTTCTTCTTAGTGTTTAATAATACTTTGTGCACCAGGTACATACAGAAAAAGTAGAGGAGGTATTGCATTCTATACCGATTACATTTGAAAATGTTACTGGATATATATTTTGCGATTTCATGTTACCTAAGAAAGCTGTACAGAAAAATTTAAAAGTGGAAACTCGTTTAAATACCAAACTGGTAATTTAGTTCAGTATATTCAAGGATGAGTCATGAATTGTCAACTGGATAAGATTTTTCAGGAGTTTCCCTTATCCTACGAAGACGAATATCGGGTAACTCTGAGCTCTATGGAACCTGGCCTTATTTGAGTATTATATTATCCGCCTCATTCATTCATTCATTCATTCATTCATTCATTCATTCATTCATTCATTCATTCACTCATTCATTTATTCGTTCATTGTTCCAAGTGACGTACGCTGTTGAAAGGACAAAAAAAGGAAAGTCTGTTTCTATACTGAAATGTTTTGAAACTAACACTGTTATTAATTTGATATTCCTTTATTAAATTAGGTATATTAAGTTATAAAACTCCAAAGAGAAACGCCAGATTGCAAGATATGGTTTGTATTTATCCGTGATTTAGTGTTCACATTCATTAAAACAAACAGTTATCGTATGTACGCCCCAGGCAAAATTACGCACCTTTATATTACGCGGGCATGACCCAACCCTCAAATAGCTTATTTACATGTCGGTAGAAGGAGCCCTTAAAGCAGCTGTCAGCAGATCAAGTAAGCTCGCCAGTTGCTAGGGGAATCGCACATAAACTCGCTCCATCATCGATGCTATTGGTGCCGCCAAATTTTGCGCGGTAAAACCACAGATAAAAATGAACCCCGTGTATAACGGCCGTTTCTGTTGATACATGAAACCATTAATGACGATAACTAGAGCCCGGATTTTATGTAATTACATATTCTGTTGCTGTTAATTATAAAAAAACTAAAATGTCGACGAATTAAACTGTAAAGGCCCTTATTCCAAATTTTTAAATTACATATTTTTACATATTTTGAGCTCTAATGCATATTTCACACTATAGTAAATGATTTTACATATTTTAATATTTTTTCAGAATTACTATAAATTTTCCCCAATTCCATTAATTTTCGTTACATAGCAAGAATGAAGAAACTATTGCAATTTTTATTATTGTGCTTCTCATTCACTGTCGTCAATTCTACACATTTCCACTGCATTCAAAGCTAAATTGTACGGGTCCGATTCCGACAACAATGACTTGTTTTAAACAATTTTTCTTGCTTGTTCTTAAAATTGGACCGTTTCAGATTTTATAGCAGTCATTTGCATTTACTTTAGCCATGGCACCGGTTGCGCCTTCGTTGTTTTCATAGCTAAAAGCGTGGTTTTCTGTAGACAGTGCTTTAATAACTGATGGAAAAACAGTCCTCTTCCAAACTTGTAATAAACGTATAGGATGAACGATGAAATCTCAAATTGAACAACATCTACGAATCAATCTACATATTAAAAATAAACGAGTTTCTTCAACGAAACAGGTACTACATACACAGTTGCAGGGATAGCCCTCATTATCTAATAGTAGATTCTACACAGAACTATGAATGGCGTTGGTTAAAGCGAACATAACCCGCAACAAACTTCAGGTACCTGCATTTAAACACTTCTTACACAAATACTGCAGCCGTAACACTCCTAACGAATCCACTTTCAGGAAGAACTACTTGGACTTTTGTTACGTTTACGTATTAGAAAAAACGAGGATTGACATAGGCAGCTCACCTAAATCGAATCTTGCTGATGAGACGTCGGATGCTTCAGGCCGTTTCATCGCTCAACTAATAGTGGGCAAGATGGACTTAAAAACTGCATCAAAATCTTACTTTTCATTACAAACCTTTGGAGGTAACCAACAGATCAACAATTGCAAGATTCATTAGTGATGGACTTAACGTACTATTGCTAGATGGCGTAAAAGAAGAAAGGGGATCCTACCACAGTTGCAGCATCGTACATGTTAAAAGTGGGGAATTCACATACTGCATTTTATTACAAAAACAAATAACAACTGCATCTGCAAAACTCTTTAGTTTCGGAAAACCTAAGTTATAAGTCTGTAATCGACTTTATTTGTCAGATCAAGCAGTGGAGCGAAATTGGCGAAAGAAAACATCAAAGAGGCAGACTTTTCGAACTTCTGGAACAGATGGAGAACCCGACATATTTTTGTCAACTCAGAAGAGGCCTCCATCTATCAGAGACCGACCATAGGCTCCAATTTGAGCTGAAATGATAGGAAACGGAGAAAATAAAATTGGAGATAAAATAGAAACAATCTCAGCATTCGTCTAGGCAACCATTGAGATCCACGCAAAACACACTATCGGAATGGCCGGTCCCAAGAGTCAATTCTGGTACCTCCCGAGTACGAAGCTCGCAAATTTTTGGGGAGCCATCTCGTTTAATACTTCCGAGAAAAAAAGTAAACAACAGTAATAAGTCAGTTATGCTTTTATATTTCGTTTTGCAAAATCTCTCGTCAAAATTATAAAAAATATTGCTTTCCACAGAAGTCTTGATATTTATAAAACATACTTAATGTGAATGTTTGAAAGGGTTTAACAATTTTAACTCTAATTGTCGTGTACTACACCTGTTGCTAAACGATTTTGTAACAAGTACATCAGAAGAAGCTGTTTTGAAAACCTCAATTTATATTATAGTTGCATAAACAGATGGTATTAGACAACGGGATGAAAAGGTGAGAGGGATAGTAAGGGAAATGTTGGAGGCATATAGCGATATAAAGTAATAAAGGGATGGACCGAAATATAACATTGAGTGCGGATGAAGTGGGAGGACAAAGGCTCTAGAGTTAACGTATTGCGGGGAGCCAAGCATGGGTCCTGCTATTAATGTGTGTTATTCTTTGTAATTTTTGATTTTGGAGGTATAAGATGACGGCAGAAAATAACATTCTAATATATATGTGCGTGTCGCAAGAAGGACCAACAGGTATGGAACTAGTTTTTAGTCATAGTTTCCATTAGTTTCACCTTCCTATATGTCAGAAAATATCAGCACTTGTGAATGATAATTATACTTACGGTAGGGTGATTCTACTGTTATTTTGGGTTCTCTAAAATATAAATCGGTGACTGTTCTGAAATGTTTTCTCAAGAAAGGGAATTAAAATACACTTTCAAGTAAAATCAGAATTATTTTTATTAACGTTTATCCATAAGTCATTGACTTATCTTCCTACGATTGCATGTAGCTGCATTTTTTATGTAGCAAAATTAATTAGCAGCCATATTGAAAACGTTAATCTATTATACGGCTTAGCAATTCAGTCCCTCAGATCTACGCGTTCATCGGGTTTGTGTATAACCACAAATGTCATCAGCAAGCTAGACACTTTTTAGTAGAGTGTGTGATTCTAGTGGGGTTTTCCAACTTCTTAAATATGTCAATTAGTGTTGCACTTAAAATCATTTCTTTAATAATTTCTTCTACCGCTTCATCGTGGTAAAGGTTTTGGAGAGTTAATATATATGCAAATTGCACATTCCGTGCAGTCAAATGTCATTTGTACGTGAAATCAGCTAATGCATTGCCTTTTTACAGTCAACTCTAAACCTTAAAATACCCTTCTTGTACTACTGTTCGGTTAAGACAACCTGATTACTCTAACACTCTAGAACTATCAACTGTTAATATTTCTTTTAAACATGCTGGGGTACAAGTAATTATGAATAGAAGTGCTCCTCCACACTCTCATTTTTTTACTTTCTGATTTCGTTTTCGTTTTTCCTTTTCCCTTTATTTCGCGAAATTCGAGATCAGCTAAGGATTTATACACAAACATTTCACAGAAACAAGTTATTGAGCGTGAGAATGGAAGCATTCGAAAGTGAATATTATTAGAAGATTTTGGTTTATTTAAAATTTGTATTTAGGTTCAAATCAAGGTATTTCATGTTAGATATTTTGTGATGGAACTTGTATACGACGACAAATTAATTGTAATATACATATTTAGGGTTAACAGCTATAAACTTATAAACAAATTTTAATTTGGCTTTGGAATTGCGTGATCCTCAACTTAGAGATACCCGCAAACTGAGATTTTGCTGGAAATGGTTTTATATCTTCAGAGATACTCAAAACTCTGAGTTCTCTTACATCTCAGGGTAGAATCTTTGGGTGGAAAACAATTCTTATCGTACTAACTAGAAGTAAGTAAACTTTCAACCATGGAGAGAAATGTTGCACCAGAGAATAAGATTTGACAATAAAACTTACGATTTGATTTCTACCTCCAAAAGAGATACATTTTGTGTTTTTCTTCCCTTTGTTAATTATCTCCAGCGGTTTGACCATGATGACGTAACTTCGGTATATTTGCATAAGAAAAAGTGTAGCTTGAATATTTTAGGAAATGCTTCAGAGATGCTTTTCATTCTGACTAACATTTGTAAGATTTCTTTCTCCTGTAACACATTAAATATAATTAAGCAGCGTACACTCTATAAGTTTATGTTATCTCATTAAACAATTTTGATATGTTCTTTGCCTTTTGTTTCAATTCTGGAGTGTGGTTATATCTTAAGAATGCTAGTCCCCATAAACGACGCAAACTGCATACGGTTTAAGAACAACAAAACCCGGAGACCACGCCGGGATATAAGAGGACAGTTAAAGAAGAGGTCGAACAAGAAGAAGAGACATATAATTGTCGATAAACATTTTTTAAAAAATTTTTTTAGCGGCACAAAAATAATACTAGAATGGAGAAGACTTTGGGCAATTTTCAAATAATTAGTCTGCTGGTTCCAAGTAATGTTTTGGAATTCAGCAATCTTTGTTTCAACTCAACTCAATTCAACTCCATGCTGGCGGGCTGTTTGGAACAGCCCGAAGGGTGGTCAAATCGTGTACCTGCTCTGGGAAGAGCTTAACCACGTAGTGGCGGGATGTGGATGTTGCAGAATGACGGGTGTATTTTAAGTGGCGTTAGTGTAGGGAGGTAGCTTGTTGCTCCTCAGGGAATGATGAACCGGGTGCTACGGACAGCGTGCACCGCTGGTGGGTTAGTTAATAAACTAGGAAGAAGGTATGTAAGTAATTTTGAATATTCCAGGATAAAAATTTTGGATTAGCTGAAATGTAATTTAGGCTGGAATGGAGATCATGTGGTTAGCGGTAGTGACCGCAAGACATGCGGGGTAACCGGTATATCTTTGTTTCGACAAGAGATAAAAAGGGAATATTCACATCCGTTTAAAAATGTTGCTTATATATGCCGATAACCATTGGCTCTGCTAAATGTTAACGTTGTGAATGAGTGAGGTGAGAATGCAGTGTGATTAGAAATAGCTAAAATTACTTACAAACGCATGTCACATAACAGAAAATATTTCAGCCTGCAGATTTCCCGCGGGAAAAACCTGTTGGATCACAAAGAATGAAAGTTCCAGTGTACCGCGTTTCCTGTCCACTGATGGCATTACCAGTAGTTTTGTATACCGCGGAAGAAAAAGCTACAGACACTTTTAACGTTTAGTAACGTATGTAACTGTGTTTTTTAAGTTTAGCGTAGATTTAAGTGCCTGTTATTTCTTAAGAAAGAATAATAGCTAAGAAAGTATACACACATATTTCGAAGAAACAAATAATTGTGCTTGAGTATGGAAAAATTCGTAAATGGATATACATTGACGTTTTAGCTTAAGTGAAGTATATTTTTATGGCTATATAATGGAAAGTGGGCGTTTGTACTTCCGTACCATAATGACGAATGAAATGTGTGATTATAATCACGAAAGAATCTAAAACTTTTGATATTTCATTCAAAATTGCTTCCGCTCTTAATGTCAAAATCGTAATGACGTATGCTCGGTATATTTGCGTAAGAAATATTGTAGCGTGCATATTGTGGGAAAGCTCCCGGAAGTGCTTTTAATTCTAACTTTTTTAGATTTCTTTCCCGTGTAGCTCTTAAAATATAATTAAGCAGTGAAAATTGTATCAGTTTACGTTATCTCATTAAGGAACTTTGATATGTTCTTTGCCCTCATATTCAATTTGGAATATGGTTCTACCATAAACACGGTAGGCGTCATTACTGTGTGCCTAGTGATTGCAAGGGCTCAGCATGCAGCTTAAAAGACGCCACGAGTTGACCAAGTTGTTATGCACACGTGACTATAACTGTTATCCACAACGGTATGTAATTATTTGTCTACACCTTGAGACAGAAACCGCAGTTCGGGTCAGAAACCGCAGTTGGGGGAACAAAAATCCATCAACTTAAGGAATGTGTCAAGGGGTCGAGGAAGAAACACTCCCCTAAGGAATGTGAGAATAAGTCGGAATATTTCTTCACATGACCCCGAAGGTCAAAAAGGTGGGACAGAGCGGTGAGAGCCTAGTAAGAGTAAAAATATAGGAAAACGAACCTCCAATAAAAATGGTTATGCATCACGTGATACGGGCGGAATAGTCACGGAAATAGGAAAGGGGCGTGCTAGATAGTCTGCGGTAGGAAAAGACGCTGAGAATGGAGAAAAGACGCGACACTTCATCGTGGATCGTTTTTGGGAAAGGTAACGTTGTAACGAGCAAGTTGTTTGGGAGCAAAGTTGTGATCTAAAGGTTATATAAATAAACTGGTGGGAAAATTTAAGGAAGCAGAGTGTATTTTCATTTGATCGCTGGACCCTGAAACGGAGTCGCTCTTCCATACTGATCGCTAGTCAGGAGCAAAATCGGTCTTTCGGTGTAGGATCCTTTATATCCACCGATTACCGCCTCAACCTGTACCTGAAGTTTGGAATGAGGAGGAATAAGGTGAGAAAGTATAGTCATTGTAATACCTTATGTTACTTATAAACACATGTTATATACATGACACCAAATGTAATGAATCACACTGTTTATATATTAGCGTTCACCAAAATTAATTTTACAAGTTAAACATAAATAATATAAGAGATTCCTTCCGGGCTTTGGAGCCGTGGTCTGATGGAGTTAAGCTGTCCATACGTTTCGCCCATCCCTGCGGTGGACATCATCAGTGGCGTGGTCTCAATCTTCTAGGTGAAGGTTCAGGCACAACTGAGGCGCTCGCTCGCTCGCTCGTGCTGGCTGGCTGTATACAGCCAGAAGGTTTTTGCTGCGTGCCCACCCATTAAGGGTTTTACCGCAGGTAGGATTATTAATGAAAGATGTAGGATGAAGGTGATGTAGGTTTTTGATTGGAAGTTAATTTTGAGGTTACCAAGGTACCTTCGGGTCGAAAGAGAGGATGCAGTACTTAGCACCCATTTTAATAATTTTAAATATTTTGTAATTTAGTTGGGGAGAAATTTAGATGCCAAACAGCTTGGAAGAATTATGAGGAGCTCAGCTTTAGCTGCTGATAGGTTCAGCTCCTGTGTTATCTAGGGTGCCCGCATGCCATACGGGGGACCCGATGCAGTCTAGATCGACGTCTGGTGGGGTCATAATTTCCCAGTGATCTGACAAGGGCGCTTCTGTGAGATGGTAAAATTGCGTATAATTTTGAAGCCCGGCGCCTAATTTCATCCTCCACGTATGGAAGACCCGATGCTTCGTGGAGCAACCTGGTAGGGAAATAACGTCCCACAGAATAAATAGACCGCAGTCCTTTATTCTGTGCACGTTGAAGCCATGCTAAACAGCTGTCTGCTGCCATGCCCCAGATCTCGCAGGCATATAGCATCACAGGGATTACCAGCGCTCGGAAGAGGTACAACTTCATGCGGACTGGCATCGAGGTAGACCCCAGCATTGGGTACAGGGAAGCAATTGCTCCCTGTACCTTTGCCGAAAGGTCCCTGATGTGTCGGCGAAAAGTTAAACTGAGGCGCTCGCTAGAGGTGTCGTATTTATATCCTGGTTGGACGTACTGGATTGGTGCGGCTGGAGCGGGGTTGTGTCCTCGGTGGGTGGGGTTTCCCTGTACTGATAGTTGATTGGCTCTCGTGATTTTTCTGCCTTTTGGTTTTGTTTTAGCCGTTCCAGTATCGGATGCCAGATGTTGTTCAGTTTAAGAGCCTCTCCCTTTCTGATGAAATTATTGGACAGCTTAACTCCATCAGACCACGGCTCCAAAGCCCGGAAGGAATCTCTTATATTAATTCTGACCCCGGCCGTGAAAGCTTCCGAACACTCATAAACATAAATAAGTTAGACATAAAGCTATATAACTTCTAGGTCAATAATAATAAAAATTATAATTAAAATAATAATAATAAACAATGACATGTTGTGCTGATACTTATGATTACTTATAGTTTCTCTGATTTATACCTACCCAGTTTTCTTGTTCGCTTAACTTAGAATGTTGTCAACAGCACTTCATGTAAAATTCACTTTCAATACTAACTTGAGACCATACAATTGGTTCACCTATCACCACAAAACTAAACCTCGGCAAGGCCACTGACAGCTACAAAGGGATACTTTAGTGGTCAGCTTTGAGTGCTCCAAGCGGCAAAAAGCAAACACCGCTCGGTCGTCTAAATGGGCAAGAATCCGACTGAGTGCCGAGGTTAAAGGAATATGAGCTGTCTATGGTTCATTATAACTAGATAAAAGTTCCAAGAAAACAAGTACGGTTCTTACATAATAATGATGATATCACAGTGTGAATGTGCGATAAGCTCATGTATGTATCCACCTCAGCAGACTTCCTTTCTCAAAATCAAATATTTGTAGTTACAGTATTGTGTTAATATACAGTACTGTTGCCCTAGGTTTGCAAAAAGTAAACGGCAAGCGAAATCTAGATCTGATATAAGCAGCGAAATTATGAATTACCTTTTAGTGAACGTAGAAAAAGTTACAATAATCTTCCGGCCTATCGTGTTTTACCGGTAGTGCCATTTATGGATGGCAATACACATTGAGTAAAAGGATTGTCTATTAGCGGGTAGGAATGCAATGAAAAGAACGTTTGCTATATTATTTATCCTTATGTGGTAAACTAATATATTATAGTCACACTACTTTCTCAACCCACTCTACTGTAGCGGACTGTTTTTTTATGTACTCTAAGTTTAAGATAAACATTTACAAAAGAGGTTTCATTAAGGTGAGAAGGTACTGACTATCTCCGCAATGCTATTTACATGATTTTTAAGTGCACATTACTAAGAAATTGTTATTGTTATGTACATGAAAATTTTCAGGGATGTTCTTAAAACCTTTATCTTGAATGATACCTAATATTATTTGAAAATTTTCTAAAGATGATTTGCTATAAGCTTTTCTTTAAAAAAAGGTACTGAAATATCAGATAATTTTATTTTTATTAAACTACTATTATGAATCTTTTAGCAAAATCCCTTCTTCTTATTATTATTGTTCTTGTAAGTCTGCTTAATACACACAAAAACATTCATACGTATTGGTTGAATAGTTTTTTTACAATAATTGTACCAGAACCGGAAAAAAATGTGAAAATAAGAAAAACAGCTTTGAAAGTTTATATATCAATTACTGACTTCTCACTAAAGTCAGATCATTCCTGCTGCTTAGTCTTGACTCTCTGTATCCTCTCTTACTCTTTTCAGATTCTTCTTCATTTTTCTTGCCTTCTTGGCCAGTTCTTCAACCATTTCATCTGCTTTCAGGACTCGCAGCTCATCAATTTCTGTACTTGACTAATATAACGATTGGCACATGTGATGTGTGTACTAGCCCTACTAACCTCAATATTATATGCGGTGTGACTGTCTATTGTATTTATATTTTCCACATTTACTGTTCTGTTTCTTCTAAAGCCATTGCATGTAAGCTTTATCTTTACAAATGTGTTGGCCTACCCATATCACATATTCAACAATAACTATTACAAAATATTCAAAATAAGTAACTGTTTATTACACAGCCAAAGACATAAGAAAAACTAGCATCATTGGATCCACAGAGGTAGCGATAGGAAGCTTGAAAGATCCCTTAGAAAACTAGGTCTAGTTCAGAAATATCTGTTCAGTATTTCAGAAGTTAAGATCAACTTTCTGAAAGTTTACGAAAAGGTGGATGGCAAAACCTTAGCAATCACTAATATAACAGCAAATTAGGTATAAAATATGGCTCCAATGAATTTTATAACTATATATTTGTAATCTAGAGGGCTAAAACTATAACAAAATTTAAAAATACAAAACTGAATTTTACCCCAAGTGAAGTATCTTCACACCCGAAATATTCTGTTGTAAAAGCTAGAGTGCAAGGCTAAAGCGATATATAAATGTTTAAAATGTAGATCTTTGTGTTTGGTCTTTCAAATTAACATGAGGTATAAACACTTTGAAATTTTAAATAAAACAACAAATAACTTATATCAACTTCATCCTTATATCGTTGATGATCCCTCAGATATTCGTTTTTTATTTGAAATTTCAAGTGTTTATATCTCAAATTAATTTGAAATTCCAAACAAAAAAACCTACATTTACGTTTGCGAGAATACTCAATAACAATCTAGAGAAGCACGTCACGATTATAAAAGTCAGTTGCTATTCATATGGTTTGAGGTTTGTTCATGAATCACATAAGCTTCACTGCTCATAATCATGAATTTAGTTCACGAGACTGTCTGCACATTTTCAACAATTACTACAAGTATTTGTATAAATTATTTAACCTCTTTGTTGCTTTAAGTATTCCAAGTTTATTCTTTAGTGTATTCTGTATTTGTACAAATTATATGTACAATATAACGGGCTGTGAAAGTACCTCTATAAAGGTATATGTTATAATTGGAATACGAGAAACAAGTGAGTTGAGAAAGTGGTGTGATTCTAACACATTACTCTTATAAAATATATCACACACGAGACAATTGCTGTTAATACCGGTTTCCACAAGGAAGAAGGTACGAAAGTTAAATCCAACAGCCAATTCACTCCAGAGATGGCGCTAGTGGTCATATTTAATAATGAACAAGAAGAACTACAGTAACGTGGGTTATAACATAGGAATTATTAAAGGATATGTAGTTGTGTTCTCGAAATTGAGCGTGTCTTACTATGTGAAACGTATGAGTACCACGAATGTACCAAACGCAATAATGATGTACAAATATTTGAGTGTGAGAATGGAAGAACGCTGAACATACAACGTGCTGACCCTGAAGAAAAAAGTATGGATATATGTAATTCTCCTAGTTAACAGTTTTTTGTAATCTTGTATAGAAGTAATCTTAACAAAATCTTTCTGACCTGGATACATACATTTACAGATTTTCCCCAAATTTTGTAAAGCTTAACTTCAAATATTTGAAATAAAAATGCTTATTAGTTACACATAGTGATAGTGTTTTGGAACAGTGTGATAGCATACCTGAGATACTAAAGGACTGTAATTTGATAATAAATAAATATGACTCTATTTAACGTTCGCAATATTCTTTTATCACGATATACTCTTGTTCTTTCATTTCTTCTAATGTCTTATAGTAATAACCTAGACGTAAGATTACTTTTGTAAATCGGTTGCTACGTCTTGAAATAAACTAAACGTTTTGGAATACCAAGTTTGTCTCCAGGCTGGGGCTCAAACTGCGAACCCTCGGAGCCGTTTATACAGCTTTCATTTTACTCTAGAGCTACAAGAGTCGTCGATACGGCGCGCCTTATACACAAATGTTGGTTCCGTTAAAATCATCACTCTACCTGTTTTACATTTTCTTTGATATTCTGTAGTTCAATGTTGAGACAGCCTAGCCGTAAAAGCACATCTGTAAATTATTTCGCTACAGCGTCTAAGAAAGCAAAACGTCCGGAGCTAGAGTTCCCATATACCAGGGTTCAAACCGTGAAACATCGCGGCGATCATCACAACCTGCCTCTTGCCATTGAACTAGTAGAGCACCTGATGTTTGGAATGAGGTGAGAAGGCATAGTCATTGTAATCCCTTATGTTACTTATAAACACATGTTATATACGTGACACCAAATGGAATGAATCAGAATGTTTATATATTAGCTTTTGCCAAAATTAATTTTTACAAGTTAAACATAAATAAGTCAAACATAAACCTATATAAATTCCAGGTCAAGCATAAATAATTTAATTCAAATCCTAACTAAATTTACACATCATCGTTAATAATAATAATAATAATAATAATAATAATAATGATGATGATGATGATAATAATAATAATAATAGTAATAATAATAATAATAATAATAATAATAATAATAATAATAATAATAATAATAATTATTATTATTATTATTATTATTATTATTATTATTATTATTATTATTATTATTATTATTATTATTATTATTATTATTATTATTATTATTATTATAAATAATGACATGTTGTGCTGATACTTATGATTACTTATCTTTTCTCCTATTTATACCCAGTTTTCTTGTTCGCTTAACTTAGAATGTTGACAAGAGCACTTCATGTAAAATTCACTTTCAATACTAACTTGAGACCATACAATTGGTTCACCTATCACCACAAAACTAAACCTCGGCAAGGCCACTGACAGCTACAAAGGGATACTTTAGTGGTCAGCTTTGAGTGCTCCAAGCCGCAAAAAGTAAACACCGCTCGCTCGTCTAAATGGGCAAGAATCCGACTGAGTGCCGAGGATAAAGGGATATGAGCTGTCTATGGTTCATTATAACTGCATAAAAGTTCCAAGAAAACAAGTACGGATGTAAATAATAATAATAGTATCACAGTGTGAATGTGCGATAAGCTCATGTATGTATCCACCTCAGCAGACTTCCTTTCTCAAAATCAAATATTTGTAGTTACAGTATTGTGTTAATATACACTACTGCTGGCTTATGCTTCCACAAAGTAAACGGCAAGCGAAATCTAGATCTGATTTAAGCAGCAAAATTATGAATTATGTTTTAGTGAACGTAGAAAAAGTTACAATAATCTTCCGGCCTATCGTGTTTTACCCGTAGTGCCATCTATGGATGGCAATACACAGTGCGTAAAAGGATTGTCTATTAGCGGTTAGGAATAAAATGAAAAGAACGTTTGCTATATTATTTATCCTTATTCTGGTAAACTGATATATTATAGTCACACTACTTTCTCAACCCACTCTACTGTAGCGGACTGTTTTTTTATGTACTCTAAGTTTAAGATAAACATTTACAAAAGAGATTTCATTAAGGTGAGAAGGTACTGACTATCTCTGCAATGCTATTTCCATGATATTTGGGTGCACATTACTAAGAAATTTTTATTGATATATACATGAAAATGTTCAGGGATGTTCTTAAAACCTTTATCTTGAATAATACCTATTATTATTTGAAAATATTCTAAAGATAATTTGCTAAAGCTATTATAAAAAAGATACTGAAATTTCAGATAATTTTATTTTTATTAAACTACTATTATGAATATCTGGGCAAAATCCCTTCTTCTTATTATTATTGTTCTTGTAAGTCTGCTTAATACACACAAAAATATTCATACGTATTGGTTGAATAGTTTTTTTACAAAAATTGTACCAGAACCGGGAAAAAATGTGAAACTGAGAAAAACAGCTTTGAAAGTTTATATATCAATTACTGACTTCTCACCGTCTTGACTCTCTGTATCCTCTCTTACTCTTTTCAGGTTCTTCTTCATTTTTCTTGCCTTCTTGGCCAGTTCTTCAACCATTTCATCTGCTTTCAGGACTCGCAGCTCATCAATTTCTGTATTTGACTAATATAACGATTAGCACATGTGTTGTGTGTACTAGCCCTACTAACCTCAATATTATATGCGGTTTGACTGTCTATTGTATTTATAATTTCCACATTTACTGTTCTGTTTCTTCTAAAACCATTGCATGTAAGCTTTATCTTTACAAATGTGTTGGCCAACCCATATCACATATTCAACAATAACTATTACAAAATATTCAAAATATGCAACTGTTTATTACACAGCCAAAGACATTAGAAAAACTAGCATCATTGGATCCACAGAGGTAGCGATAGGAAGCTTGAAAGATCCCTTAGTAAGCAAGGCCTACTTCAGAAATATCTGTTCAGTATTTCAGAATTTAAGATCGTTTTTCTGAAAGTTTACGAAAAGGTGGATGGCAAAACCTTAGCACTCACAAATATAACAGCAAATTAGTTATAAAATATGGCTCCAATGAATTTTATAACTATATATTTGTAATCTTGGGAGCTGAAATTATAAGAAAATGTAAAAATAAATAAGTGAATTTTAGCCCCAAGTGAAGTATCTTCACACCCGAAATATTTTGTTGTAAAAGCTAGAGTGCAAGTCTAAAGCGATATATAAATGTTTAAAATGTAGATCGTTGTGTTTGGTCTTTCAAATTAACATGAGGTATAAATACTTTGAAATTTTAAATAAAACAACAAATAACTTATGTCAACTTCATCCTTATATCGTTGATGATCCCTCAGATATTCCTTTTTTATTTAAAATTTCAAATGTTTATATCTCAAATTAATTTGGAATTCCAAACAAAAAAACCTACGTTTACGTTTGCGAGAAGACTCAATCACAATCTAGAGAAGCACGTCACGTTTATAAAAGTCAGTTGCTATTCATATGGTTTGAGGTTTGTTCAGGAATCACATAAGCTTCACTGCTCATAATCATGAATTTAGTTCACGAGACTGTCTGCACATTTTCAACAACTACTACAAGTATTTGTATAAATTATTTAACCTCTTTGTTGCTTTAATTATTCCAAGTTTATTCTTTTGTGTATTCTGTATTTGTACAAATTATATGTACAATATAACGGGCTGTGAAAGTACCTCTATAAAGGTATATGTTATAATTGGAATACGAGAAACAAGGGAGTTGAGAAAGTAGTGTGATTCTAACACCTTACTCTTATAAAATATATTATACACGAGACAATTGCGGTTAATACCGGTTTTCCGCAAGCAAGAGCTAAAGGTCTCGGAAGGTACGAAAGTTAAATCCTACCGCTAATTCACTCCAGAGATGGCGCTAGTGGTCATATTTTTGTAATGAACAAGAAGAACTACAATAACGTGGGTTATAACATAGGGATTATTAAAAGATATGTAGTTCTGTTCTCGATATTTAGCGTATCTTACTATGTGAAACGTATGAGTACCTCGAATGTACCAAACGCAATATTGAATGTACAAATATTTGAAATTTGAGAATGGAAGAACGCTGAACATACAACGTGCTGACCCTCAAAAAAAAAAAAAAAAAAAAAAAGAGTATGTATATATGTAATTCTTCTAGTTAACAGTTTTTTGTAATCTTGTATAGAAATAATCTTAACAAAATCTCTCTCTGACCTGGATACATACATTTACAGATTTTCCCCAAATATTTGAAATAAAAATGTTTATTAGTTACACATAGTGATATTATTTTGGAACAGTGTGATAGCATACCTGAAATACTAAAGGTCTGTAATTTGGTAATAAATAAATATGACTCTATTTAATGTTCGCAATATTCTTTAATCACGATATAGTCTTGTTCTTTCATTTCTTCAAATGTCTCATAGTAATAACCTAGACGTAAGATTACATTTGTAAATCGTTTGCTACGTCTTCAAATAAACTAAACGTTTTGGAATACCAAGTTTGTCTCCAGGCTGAGGCTCGAACTGCGAACCCTCGGAGCCGTTTATACAGCTTTCGTTTTACTCTAGAGCTACAAGAGTCGTCGATACGGCGCGCCTTATACACAAATCTTGGTTCCATTAAATTCATCACTCTACCTGTTTTCCATTTTCTTTGATATTCTGTAGTTCAATGTTGAGACAGCCTAGCCGTAAGAGCACACCTGTAAATTATTTCGCTACAGCGTCTAAGAAAGCAAAACGTCCGGAGCTAGAGTTCCCATATACAAGGGTTCAAACCGTGAAACATCGCGGCGCTCATCACATCCTTCCTCTTGCCATTAACCTAGTAGAGCAGTTGATGAAACGTACCTTATACACAAATTGGGAATTGGTTCTGTTAAAGTTATAATTCTAAGGATTTTCCGCTTTCTTGCATAGTTTACAACGCCTTGTAGTTTATAACTCAGATGAAAGAGAATTGCTACTAGCTTTGTGTTACTTAAACAATAATGGGTTAAAGCTAATATAGTCCTATATTTTCATTCTAAAGATAATTTTGAGGGCTGGTTTTCAATCGCTCTTTACTGTATGTTGGTACTATTAACCTTCCCCCTCCACCTCATGCAGTCGCAAAACGTCAGAGCCGGAGATACAACGGCCGGACTGTAGTGAACAAAACATCTCAACTGATCAATTAATGATTTATTTAACGCTCTATGCTCATCACACTGGCCACCTAGAAGGTCGCTACTTGCAGATTTGGTTACCCAATATTTTTAAAGGATAAACGAAAGCCACAAATGGACCCAAACATCCACAGCGCTCTTGTTACCGTCTTATTCCATTTTCAAAATTCTTCTAATTATTTAGATTTATATCACAGCTAGATATGCAAAATAGTATAGGTACAATACTGGGACTATAAGCAATGAATACACAAACAACGAATTTCATTTGAGTTATACAAATATCTGAAGACCTTTGCTCTGAGATATGATAGTTGCCCATCGCTTTATTTTGATATATCTGTGAAATACTGACCCAAATTATAAAAGTACGAATTGTAGATGTACTTTGTATCAAGATAAAACATCGATATCCCTGTGTTTTAGAACACATTCTACATAACTAAGTAATATTGATATATACAAAGTAATTACAGCTTGCGCGACATCTGTTACTCCCCCCAGGTACTTCGTGTTTCAGGAGGCTTCCACTGTGTGAGGCTGTGGTGGGAGAAACCCGCAGGCCATTTAAACCTCAATTTTGATAATGGGTAGCTTCGCCGCCTTTTCTTCTTAATCTTTAGTAATACTTTGTGCACCAGGTACATACAGAGAAAGTGGAGGAGGTATTGCATTCTATACAGATTACATTTGAAAATGTTACTGGATATATATTTTGTGATTTCATGTTATCTAAGAAAGCTGTACAGCAAACTTTAAAAGTGGAAACTCGTTTAAATACCAAACTGGTAATTTAGTTGAGTATATTCAAGGATGAATCATGAATTGTCACCTGGTTAAGTTTTTTCAGGGTTTTCCCTTATCCTACGAAGACGAATATCGGGTAAATATGAGCTCTAGGGAACCTGGCCTCATTTGAGTATTATATTATCCGACTCATTCATTCATTCATTCATTCATTCATTCATTCATTCATTCATTCATGCATGCATTCATTCGCTCATTCATTCATTCGTTCATTGTTCGATGTGACGTACGCTGTTGAAAGGACAAAAAAAGCTAAGTCTGTTTCTATACTGAAATGTTTTGAAACTAATACTGTTATTAATTTGATATTCCTTTATTAAATTAGGTATATTAAGTTATAAAACTCCAAAGAGAAACACAAGATTGCAAGATATGGTTTGTATTTATCCGTGATTTAGTGTTCACATTCATTAAAACAAACTACAACAGTTATCGTATGTACCCCCCAGACGAAATTACGCACCTTTATATTACGCGGGCATGACCCAACCCTCAAATAGCATATTTACATGTCGGTAGAAGGAGCCCTTAAAGCAGGTGTCAGCAGATCAAGTACGCTCGCCAGTTGCTAGGGGAATCGTACATAAACTCGCTCCATCAGCGATGCTATTGGTGACGCCAAATTTTGCGCGGTAAAACCACAGATAAAAATGAACCCCGTGTATAACGGCCGTTTCTGTTGATATACGAAACCATTAATGACGTAAACTAGAGCCCGGATTTTATGTAATTACATATTCTGTTGCTGTTAATTATAAAAAACTAAAATGTCGTCGAATTTAACTGTAAAGGCCCTTATTCCAAATGTTTAAATTACCTATTTTTACATATTTTGAGCTCTAATGCATATTTCACACTATAGTAAATGATTTTACATATTTTAATATTTTTTCAGAATTACTATAAATTTTCCCCAATTCCATTAATTTTCGTTACATAGCAAGAATGAAGAAACCATTGCAATTTTTATTATTGTGCTTCTCATTCAATGTCGTCAATTCTACACATTTCCACTGCATTCAAAGCTAAATTGTACGGGTCTGATTCCGACAACAATGACTTGTTTTAAACAATTTTTCTTGCTTGTTCTTAAAATTGGACCGTTTCAGATTTTATAGCAGTCATTTGCATTTACTTTAGCCATGGCACCGGTTGCGTCTTCGTTGTCTTCATAGCTAAAAGCGTGGTTTTCTGTAGACAGTGCTTTAATAACTGATGGAAAAACAGTCCTCTGCCAAACTTGTAATAAACGTATAGGATGAATGTTGAAATCTCAAATTGAACAACATCTACGAATCAATCTACATATTAAAAATAAACGCGTTTCTTCAACGAAACAGGTACTACATACACAGTTGCAGGGATAGCCCTCATTATCTAATAGTAGATTCTACAAAGAACTATGTATGGCGTTGGTTAAAGCGAACATACCCCGCAACAAACTTCAGGTACCTGCATTTAAACACTTCTTACACAAATACTGCAGCCGTAACACTCCTAACGAATCCACTTTCAGGAAGAATTACCTGGATTTTTGTTACGTTGACGTATTAGAAAAAACCAGGATTGACATAGGCAACTCACCTATATCGATTCTTGCTGATGAGACGTCGGATGCTTCAGGCCGTTTCATCGCTTATCTAATAGTGGGCAAGATGGACTTAAAAACTGCATCAAAATCTTACTTTTCATTATAAACCTTTGGAGGTAACCAACAGATCAACAATTGCTAGATTCATTAGTGATGGACTTAAGGTACTATGGCTGGATGGCGTAAAAGAAGAAAGGGGGTCCTACCACAGTTGCAGCATCGTACATGTTAAAAGTGGGGAATTCACATACTGCATTTTATTACAAAAACAAATAACAACTGCATCTGCAAAACTCTTTAGTTTCGGAAAACCTAAGTTATAAGTCTGAAATCGACTTTAGTTGTCACATCAAGCAGTGGAGCGAAATTGGCGAAAAAAACATCAAGGAGGCAGACTTTTCAAACTTCTGGAAAAGATGGAGAACCCGACATATTTTAGTCAACTCAGAAGAGGCCTCCATCTGTCAGAGACCGACCATAGGCTCCAATTTGAGCTGAAATGATAGGAAACGGAGAAAATAAAATTCGAGATAAAATAGAAACAATCTCAGCATTCGTCTAGGCAACCATTGAGATCCACGCAAGACACATTATCGGAATGGCCGGTCCCAAGTGTCAATTCTGGTACCTCCCGAGTACGAAGCTCGCAAATTTTTGGGGATATATCTCGTTTAATACTTCCGAGGAAAAAAAAGTAAGCAACAGTAATAAATCAGTTATGCTTTTATATTTCGTTTTGCAAAGTCTTGCGTTAAAGTCATAAAAAAGATTGTTTTCCACACAAGTCTTGATATTTATAAAACATATTTAACGTGAATGTTTGAAAGGGTTTAACAGCTTTAACCCTAATTGTCGTGTACTACACCTGTTGCTAAACGATTGTGTAACAAGTACATCAGAAGAAGCTGTTTTAAAAACCTCAATTTATATTATAGTTGCATAAACAGATGGTATTAGACAACGAGATGTAAAGGTGAGATAGGTAGTAAGGGAAATGGTGGAGACATATAGCGATATACAGTAATAAAGGGATGGACCGAAATATAACATTGAGTGCGGATGATGTGGGAGGACAAAGGCTCTAGAGTTAACGTAATGCGGGGAACCAAGCATGTGTTCCGCTATTAATGTGTGTTATTCTTTGTAATTTTTGATTTTGGAGGTATAAGATGACGGCAGAAAATAACATTCTAATATATATGTGCGTGTCGCAAGAAGGACCAACCAGGATTAGATACCTGGATAAGGTTTCTCCGGGGTTTTCTCTTATCCTGAAAGACGAATGTCGGGTAACTCTAAGCTCTATGGACCTTGGACTCATTTGAGCATCATATCACCCACTTTATTCACCGTCCGATATGACTTAACGTTGGAGGACGTAAAAAAAATTACAAGAAGGACCAGCAGTTATGGAACTAGTTTTTAGTCATAGTTTCCATTAGGTTCACCTTCCTATATGTCAGAAAATATCTGCACTTGTAAATGATAATTATACTTACGGTAGGGTGATTCTACTGTTATTTTGGTTTCTCTAAAATATAAATCGGTGACTGTTCTGAAATGTTTTGTCAACAAAGGGGATTAAAATACACTTTTAAGTAAAATCAAAATTATTTTTATTAACGTCTATCCAAAAGTCAATGACTTCTCTTTCTACGATTGCATGTAGCTGCAGATTTTATGTAGCAAAATTAATTAGCAGCCATATTGAAAACGTTACTCTATTGTACTGCTTAGCAATTCAGTCCCTCAGACTTACGCGTTCATCGGGGTTGTATAACCACAAATGTCATCAGCAAGCTGGACACTTTTTAGTGGAGTGTGTGATTCTAGTGGGGTTTTCCAACTTCTTAAATATTTCATTTAGCGTTGCACTTAAAAATCATTTCTTTAATAATTTCTTCTACCGCTTCATCATGGTAAATGGGTTTGGAGAGTTAACATATATGCAAACTGCACATTCCGTTCTTGTACTACTGTTCGGTTAAGACAACCTGATTACTCTAACACGCTAGAACTATATCCAACGGTTTCTACCCAAATTTAGTAGACAAAACAGTTAACAGACTCAACAAAGCTAAGAAAATAAAAGAAACTACCACCCTAGAACCTACAAGAGAAAAAGAGAAAAAAAAATTTAAAAATTCACCTTCCACCCATCAGCATATAACAAATTCCAAAAAATCTTCTCAAAACACAACATAACTCTTGCACCTCAAAATAGGTTTAATATCAGAAATTTCTTAAAAGGCCCTCCCAAAAATTCAATCACTACCAAAGAAAAACCAGGAATCTATGAGATCAAATGTGAAACTTGCCCTAAAATTTATATAGGAAAAACAAAACGAAACATTAACATCAGAAATAAAGATCATCTAAGAAACATATAAAATGGTGAAACAGAAAAATCAGCTGTGGCTTTTCATTTTTTGAATACTAAACATGACATCAACTTGGAAACATCTCTAATAAAATATGTTAATCACCCCATAGACCTTTCCGCATGGGAAAAAATCTTCATCAACAAAAATCGTCATAGAGTCATGCATTTTGAAACTCCACCACCGGACATCATTGACAAGTACATCACGCCATCTATTGACAAAACGGAGAAAGAAGAAACCACTACAACTTACACTAATCGAGTATCAGCTGATGATAGGAGCAAGAGCTCTTGAAACATGTCCTGTGAATAAACAGTGTGAGTGAAGCAATGTGTCAATATCTTCTCGATTCACTTTTGTACTAATTTGTGCTTCACTGTCCCTACGCTTCTTCCAAGTTTATACTTTGGATTATTATTACTACATTTATTATTATTATTATTATTATTATTATTATTATTATTATTATTATTATTATTATTATTATTATTATTATTATTATTATTATTATTATTATTATTATTATTATTATTATTATTATTATTATTATTATTATTATTATTATTATTATTATTATTATTATTATTATTATTATTATTATTATTATTATTATTATTATTATTATTATTATTATTATTATTATTATTATTATTATTATTATTATTATTATTATTATTATTATTATTATTATTATTATTATTATTATTATTATTATTATTATTATTATTATTATTATTATTATTATTATTATTATTATTATTATTATTATTATTATTATTATTATTATTATTATTATTATTATTATTATTATTATTATTATTATTATTATTATTATTATTATTATTATTATTATTATTATTATTATTATTATTATTATTATTATTATTATTATTATTAGTATTATTATTATTATAAACAATGACGTGTTGTGCTGATACTTATCATTACTTATATTTTCTCTTATTTATACCCAGTTTTTTTGTTCGCTTAACTTAGAATGTTGACAACAGCACTTCATGTAAAATTCACTTTCACTTGAGACCATACAATTGGTTCACCTATCACCACAAAACTAAACCTCGGCAAGGCCACTGACAGCTGCAAAGGGATACTTTAGTGGTCAGCTTTGAGTGCTCCAAGCGGCAAAAAGCAAACACCGCTCGGTCGTCTAAATGGGCAAGAATCCGACTGAGTGCCGAGGATAAAGAGATATGAGCTGTCTATGGTTCATTATAACTGGATAAAAGTTCCAAGAAAAAAGGTACGGATCTTACTTAATACTGATAATATCACAGTGTGAATGTGCGATAATCTCATATATGTATCCACCTCACCAGACTTCCATTCTCAAAATCAAATATTTGTAGTTACAGTATTGTGTTAATATACACTACTGCCGGCTTATGTTTCCACAAGGTAAACGGTAAGTGAAATCTAGATCTGATCTAGACAGTGAAATTATGAATTATGTTTTAGAGAACGTAGAAAAAGTTACAATAATCTCTTGGCCTATCGTGTTTTGCCGGTGGTGCCATGTATGGATGGCAATACACAGTGGGTGAAAGGATTGTCTATTAGCGGGTAGGAATACAATGAAAAGAACGTTTGCTATATTATTTATCCTTATGCTGGTAAACTAATATATTATAGTCACACTACTTTCTCAACCCACTCTACTGTAGCGGACTGTTTTTATGTACTCTAAGTTTAAGATAACCATTTACTAAAGTGGTTTAATTAAGGTGAGAAGGTACTGCCTATCTCCGCAATACTATTTCCATGATATTTGGGTGCACATTACTAAGAAATGTTTATTGATACATTCATGAAAACGTTCAGGGATGTTCTTAAAACCTTTATCTTGAATAATACCTATTGTTATTTGAAATTTTTCTAAAGATAATTTGCTATAAGCTATTATAAAAAAGATACTGAAATTTCAGATAATTTTATTTTTATTAAACTACTATTATGAATATCTGGGCAAAATTCCTTCTTCTTCTTATTATTATTGTTCTTGCAAGTCTGCTTAATACACACATAAGCATTCATACGTAGTGGTTGAACAGTTTTTTACAAAAAGTGTACCAGAACCGGAAAAAATGTGAAACTGAGAAAAACAGCTTTGAAAGTTTATATATCAATTACTGACTTCTCACTAGATTCAGATCATTGCTGCTGCATAGTCTTGACTCTCTGTATCCTCTCTTACTCTTTGCAGGTTCTTCTTCATTTTTCTTGCCCTCTTGGCCAGTTCTTCAGCAATTTTATCTGCTTTCAGGACTCGCAGCTCATCAATTTCTGTATTTGACTATTATAACGATTATCACATGTGTTGTGTGTACTAGCCCTACTAACCTCAATATTATATGCGGTTTGACTGTCTATTGTATTTATATTTTCCACATTTACTGTTCTGTTTCTTGTAAAACAATTGCATGTAAGCTTTTTCTTTACAAATGTGTTGGCCTACCCATATCACATATTCAACAATAACTATTACAAAATATTCAAAATAAGTAACTGTTTATTACACAGCCAAAGAAATAAGAAAAACCAGCATCATTGCATCCACAGAGGTAGCGATAGGAAGCTTGAAAGATCCTTTAGAAAACAAGGTCTAGTTCAGAAATATCTGTTCAGTATATCAGAAGTTAAGATCGTTTTTCTGAAAGTTAACGAAAAGGTGGATGGCAAAACTTTAGCACTCACTAATATAATAGCAAATTAGGTATAAAATATGGTTCCAATGAATTTTATAACTATATATTTGTAATCTGGAGAGCTGAAATTATAAGAAAATTTAAAAATTAAAAGCGAATTTTAGCCCCAAGTGAAGTATCTTCACATCCGAAATATTTTGTTGTAAAAGCTAGAGTGCAAGTCTAAAGCGATATATAAATGTTTAAAATGTAGATCTTTGTGTTTGACCATTCAAATTAACATGAGGTATAATCACTTTGAAATTTTAAATAAAACAACAAATAACTTATGTCGACTTCATCCTTATATCGTTGATGATCCCTCAGATATTCGTTTTTTATTTAAAATTTCAAGTGTTTATATCTCAAATTAATTTGGGATTCCAAACAAAAAAACCTACATTTACGTTTGCGAGAAGACGCAATAACAATCTAGAGAAGCACGTCACGTTTATAAAAGTCAGTTGCTATTCATATGGTTTGAGGTTTGTTCAGGAATCACATAAGCTTCACTGCTCATAATCATGAATTTCGTTCACGAGACTGTCTGCACATTTTCAACAATTACAACAAGTATTTGTATAAATTATTTAACCTCTTTGTTGCTTTAATTATTCCAAGTTTATTCTTTTGTGTATTCTGTATTTGTACAAATTATATGTACAATATAACGGGCTGTGAAAGTACCTCTATAAAGGTATATGTTATAATTGGAATACGAGAGACAAGTGAGTTGAGAAAGTAGTGTGATTCTAACACCTTAGTATTATAAAAATATATTACACACGAGATAATTGTGGTTAATACCGGTTTTCCCGCAAGGAAGAAGGTACGAAGGTTAAATCCAACCGCTAATTCACTCCAGAGATGGCGCTAGTGGTCATATTTAATAATGAACAAGAAGAACTACAATAACGTGGAGTATAACATAGAAAGTATTAAAAGATATGTAGTTCTGTTCTCGAGATTTAGCGTGTCTTACTATGTGAAACGTATGAGTACCTCGAATGTACCAAACGCAATATTGAATGTAGAAATATTTGAGTGTGAGAATGGAAGAACGCTGAACATACAACGTGCTGACCCTAAAAAAGTACGAGTGTATGTAATTCTCCTAGTTAACAGTTTTTTTGGAATCTTGTATAGAAATAATCTTAACAAAATCTTTCTGACCTGGATACATACATCTACAGATTTTCCCCAAATACTTGAAATAAAAATTTTTATTAGTTACACATTGTGACAGTGTTTTGGAACAGTGTGATAGCATACCTGAAATACTAAAGGTCTGTAATTTGATAATAAATAAATATGACTCTATTTAGCGTTCGCAATATTCTTTAATAACGATATAGTCTTGTTCTTTCATTTCTTCTAATGTCTCAAAGTAATAACCTAGACCTAAGATTACATCTGTAAATAGGTTGCTACGTCTTCAAATAAACTAAACGTTTTGGAATACCAAGTTTGTCTCCAGGCTGGGGCTCAAACTGCGAACCCTCGGAGCCGTTTATACAGCTTTCATTTTACTCTAGAGCTACAAGAGTCGTCGATACGGCGCGCCTTATACACAAATGTTGGTTCCATTAAAACCATTACTACACCTGTTTTCCATTTTCTTTGATATTGTCACGCGAGCGTTGGAACACCCTATAGGAGCAGCTGAGAGCGAAAAATGAGGGAGGTCCGTGTTAGCCACGCCTCCCCCTCGTCCGTCTTATAGTGGTGACAGGGATGGCTGGGGAAAAAGAAACATGATTGTGCGGTCTGTTTCTCTTTCACCTGTGTTCTGGAAATTACGGGATCCTTCATCTACTGGAACCTTCCTGTGAAAGCCAGAAGGCTGCGATATTCCTATAAAAAGGGGCTGCCTGAGCGAAGTGAAGTCAGTTAGTCAGTTAGTGCGAGTGAGGACAGTTCTTGGTGTAAGAAGGCAGTGTTAGTCAATGACGTGTTAATGAACGAAAAGATTGTGCAACGGAAGACTGTACGTAACTGTGTATGAGTATCGGAGTTGATGTAATCGCGAGTACAAGTGAAATTGTAACGGACGAACTGGTGAATTGTAATTGTGTGCAGTACGTAATTCTGTGTAATTGGCAAGTGTTAAACTGTAAGTCGGTGGAAATAAAGAACATTGTTGAGTTTGTGTAATTGGACTTTTCATTTCACGAACCCACAAAGTCACAATATTCTGTAGTTCAATGTTGGAACAGCCTAGCCGTAAGAGCACACCTGTAAATTATTTCGCTACAGCGTCTGGAGCTAGAGTTCCCATATACCAGGGTTCAAACCGTGAAACATCGCGGCGCTCATCACATCCTTCCTCTTGCCATTGACCTAGGGGAGCAGTTGATGGAACGTACCTTATACACAAATTGGGCATTGGTTCTGTTAAAGTTATAATTTTAAGGATTTTCCGCTTTCTGCATAGTTTCCAACGCCTTGTAGTTTATAACTCAGATGAAAGAGAATTGCTACTAGCTTTGTGTTACTTAGACAATAATGGGTTAAAGCTAGTATAGTACTATATTTGCATTCTAAAGATAATTTTGAGGGCAGGTTTTAAATCGCTCATTACTGTATGTTGGTACTACTAACCTTCCCCCTCCACCTCTTGCAGTCGCAAAACGTCAGAGCCGGAGATACAACGGCCGGACTGTAGTGAACAAAACACCTCAACTGATCAATTAATGATGTATTTAACTCTCTATGCTCATCACACTCGCCACCTAGAAAGTCGTTACTTGCAGATTTGTGATGGTACTATTCACTTGCGCTCGGCAACCTCTTGCGATTTATAGTAATAAATGTTGAGCTGTGATGTGATTGTGACGTGTTATCCTACATCTCCACACCGCGAGATAGAAATGAAGTTCTAGTGAATATCGAAAAAGTTTCTTCACTTGTGCGTTTTCCACTCGTGGTATCGAAATTTGGCGCTAGTATATAGCTGTTGCTCCCTCCAAGCGCAGCGAGACAATGTCTTTCTACCAAAAATCAAACCTTAGCCACTGCTTGAATTTCCCCCAATTTTGCTAAATTTTGACTATTTGAAGAGTCATGTGATTTTTTTTGTCTCTTATAGGCCATTTTCTACCCCTGCTCTTCCTTTTAGTTTGGGTGGACTTTCACTTCCCCCGTCGCTAACCAAATTTATGCTACAGCACGCGTGTTAAAATCTCGCCAAAATCTTGGCTTCTCTTGTTTACCTTAAGTTCAAAACTTTCTGAAAGGAGCTTACTGCCGTCAAGGTTGCGACAGAATCCGCCCCGGCCTTCATCTCCGGATAAGCCCTAGGTTTGAACAATACAATACAGAGTTATGGTAAAATTGGTAACATGTAAAATATGGTAAAATTTTTAGCAACAATGGGCTGGCTTATCACTTCCATCTGTAACTATTTTTGTTCGTTGTGTTTAAGTTATAGTAACTTAGGAACACATGTATTATATATACATTATTATATATTTAATATTAATTTCCAATTATGAAACGAATGTAGCTATCTGATCGTTATTATATATATTTACTATCAACTTGTACTTATCAATCAAATATCTCTAGCTGACCATGATCATATATCTGATATCAGACTGCGCTTGTTAACTTAATGTTCCTGTCTGAGAAGGACAGTTACAATAGCTAACAAACCAGTTCCTACTAATTTATGTCGTATTTTTGTGTTCATGTTCATTATTCATATTTATCACCATAGTTATGTTTTAAAATATAATTTAATTCACTTTTACTATTAATATTAAACATGAAAGAAACCACTTACACAAAGTCTTAGCTAGATCATTTAAAATGGCTAAATAAGGTACGTAGCTAAAAATCCAAGGGTAAAAGGGAGATAAGAGTAAAAGATAGAGCGGTAGTGGTGATCATGTTAAACCATAAAACAAAGTAAATAAATCTGAATCATAGTCACATATCAGGAGCATCACACCCCATATAGCGGAATATGAGCTTATGGTGGAAGGTCAAAGGCACCGAAATGAATACACAATTGTCAAGTAGCACTAGCGCGCGGCTAGACGCCCCCCCCCCCTATATTGGGAGATACAATGATTTTATTAATAAAAGCTATACTTCGGCTCTACGTGGACGTATGACGTATTTCATTGAAGGATGGATATCCTGAGGCAAATGGATTGTTAGTTTGAAACTTCACTTGACCAGTGGCTGCCGCTTTGTCTTTGTAGCCCTCTTTGTCGCGCTTGGGATTAGGGCCCTTAGGAGTAGTTCGTTCATGTTCCATTGGCTCCTTGGATGAACCCTCTGTGTTTTCTGGCATTCTATGAGAGTAACTGGAAATTATATTATATTTACTTTTAGTAAGTTAAGCACATAGGTTATGGTCCAGCTACTGCCCCAGCTCTTTATCGGATCACGGCCACGTAAAAATTACAATAAAGAACAAAAAGACCTTTAATTAAGAGTAGATGAACTGTCTAAGCAGACATATTGCTTATAAAGCACTTTGCTTTAAAGTAATCCACACAAACATGCACAACGGCGTTTTTAAGCAGAATTTGATGTGTTACAGTAGGTAATGACATCTACCACAAAAGCGATGGAATTAGGTACCGAAAATAAAGGCAAACAGGATGAACGACACTTTAGTTGGATCAGTAATCTAAGGCATGACTCTGGCAATAAATCTGTAATTAAAAGGAATGTCAACAGGATTAATGACTCAGGGCTTAAGCTTAAATTCAGAACCTTGGTGTCTTTTCTTCCAATTCCTTGGGACGTATCGGTAACTTTATTTCGGGAACAACGAGAATGAGGTTCACTGTTTTACATTTAGTTATTGTTACGCTCTATTAACGTATATTTTAAACTAAACTTTACATCCACTCTACCATCTATACTGCTCAGTGTTCGTTCCTATGAGAATAGAAGTGGATATTTCTTGAATGCAGGCTTCACATGTTACCACGGAGGAATCTCGCTCGTTAATCATAATATTGATAAACTTACATTTTACTTTACTTATACCTGTTAGGTTACTTAGGTTTGCATACTTATCCGTCAAACGCATATAGGAACGTGGTTATGTGAAAGGAATGTTAATTAACTAATTAAATGAATAAAATCTGCAACTAATGCCACTTAGTACCCGATGTGAATTGACACTCTTACTTCACCATCATGATTATTTCAACCTTCACTGTGAATACACAACCATGCTAAAAGTTATCCGAAAATATTAAATAATGAGAAACAAACATAAAGAATAAGGTGAAAAATTAATCGGTATTTTGTGTTGCTTAGCTTATATATCGCAGTCAAATCTCTATGTAGAAATGACGATTTATATGTTTTGATACTGTATCTATACAAGTATAACATTTAAACAAGTTATAATGACTTAGCTATATTTTGATAAACGATATTTACCTATATATACATATATTTTTATTATGCCCAAATTTATGGGGAAGTTATCGTTTACTTAAAGGTAAATAAAGTTAAATAGAGGTTTGCAGTGCTCAATATATTGACCGTGAGATATATAGAAAGATAATTATGACGTGGAAGTTTCCCATCTCCCCAAATCCGGTACGTGCTGGAAGCCCCTGAATAATTACATATGCAAGATTTCTTGCTTATGGATAAGTGAGATGGTGGGTGCATTTCTGATGCATAAGTAACACTTGAGTAGAATAGTCATCATTAAAATACCGTCGTAAAAAACATTCACTTTAAGATTAGCATATGCAGAATTGCCTAAAAATTGCAAATGGGTAAATTCAAAACAATACTTTAGAAATACTTACCATGGAAGTTTGTAAGAGTGAAGCTACGTCCCTCGCCTTATCACTACAGCCTTTGATAGAATTATTACAAACGGTATAATGATGAAGCGAACGAAATACTTGAAGTGAACTATTAGTGTTTGGCAACAAGTACAGTCATGTTAATGTTGCGTTAGTAGAAAAGGATTGTACGGGGCAGAGTACGCCTTTTCCAGTAACATTAAGTTTTTGGATATGATTGCTACAAAGAGTGAGATATCATAGAAAAGGAATACTTCAAGTGCGGACTGGCATCAAGTACAGACTTGTTAATATGTTAACACAGGTTAGTAATATTGTATTTTTCACTGTACGACCCATTTTATAAGGTCTAGAGACTGTAAAAGTTGAAATCTTGTATACGGAATATGAACGGGAGGAGAGAAATAGAATTGAATCTGGTAACGTAACACAAGGTGACGAATCTGCGGGTTCTGCTACTTATCACAATTAAAATATTTAAGCTTAAAGTAAATATCCGTTTTGTAGTCGCACACAAGAATAGCGTCCACAGTTTTAGAACCTCAAAAAACTTGAACAATCGAAATTCGCTTTAAACAGCCAATTTTGTGAAACCAAAGCTCAAAAAGCTGACGTCATGTTCTGAGAAGTACCTACTGCTGTCCGTCAAATCTATAAAGGTCCATACCTGCTTCCAAGTTAAAGCAATTCATGTTTAGACGACAAACAAAACAAAAATAAAATGAGCAACTTATGGTTGTAGGAACACCTCAGCTGTTTCGTTAAACTTTGGTGTAAAACTGCTGCTCAATCTTCCAGTAGTGTACTCTGTTCTAGTGCTAATAAAAATATAATGTAGTACCAAAAGGCACTGTATAATGTTTCCGTAGTCATAGCAGATGCGTTCGGTTTATGCAGGGCCATAGCTCGGTATATGCGCCGTTCGTTTTCGCTACACTGGTTATACTGGTCAGCAGTGAAAATGTTAAATAAACAGATTCTTCTGATTCTTACGTATTTATATCTGCCAAATCCAAAAATGAAGTTAGAAATGCGCCATTACTTACTACTTTTTTGTAATATTAAAAAAAAAGTGTTATCATGATTATTAGCATAGAGCGGCAATTGTCATGACTAAAAGAAAGTAGTTTTATCTTATTGGGTCAACAAATACGGCAACAAATGACATATTTTCTGCAGGTAATTCTTGTCTGTGATTTCAGGAATGACAATGTCCTATAATGAGCCTCTCCAGAACTATGCTTTACCGTCCAGGTGAATGTTTACTCCAACAGCAGACAAGGAAGGTTTGTTGCAGATACAAACTAGCCTGCATAGTTCCCAAAGGAGTAGAAACTAATGGAAGCTAATCCTGTGTGTTCTCAGTTGTAAATTAACAAGTTTAGCGTTTCTAACAATGTATTTTCTTAAGCATTGGGAATCAGGAGGATAAACATTTCGCAAATGTGTAAATGATAAAAACAATTTTTGTTATATTTGTGAGCTCACTTTAAAAGCACAGAGACAAAATTTGACTTCTGGAATTAAAAGAGTTTATGAGAGTTATTTTGACAATAACGTTGATGAATATAAGTTTTGGGCTCCATAAATCAGTTGTGCCAAATGTACAACACTATTAACCGGCTGGTTAAAAGGAAACCGTCATATTCCTTTTGCAGTTCCTATGATATGGCGGGAACCTGAGGATCATATAACAGACTGCTACTTCTGCTAGACAAATATATCTGGAATAAATTCCAAATCCAAACACACTTTTGAATATCCATCCTTGGAATCAGCCATTTGATCAGTGCCTCATGGACCAGGCCTTCCTGTACCAACTCCACCAGACAGCAGTAATGTGACTGAAGATTTTGAAAGTGTTGATGACAATAGTGAATTACAGCAAAATGATCCCCATTTGGTGGAAGGAGTTACCGTAAACGAGCCGCACTTATTAACCAAGGAGGATCTATATGATTTGGTTCGTGATCTCGGGTTATCTAAAAGTAAAGCCGAGTTACTTGCTTCAAGATTGAAAGGCTGGCATCTCCTGCAGAATGGAACCAAAATAACTTCTTTTCGTCGACACCAAAGAGAATTTGAGCACTTATTTTCTAAACAGGGAGACATAGTGTTGTATAATGATGTCGATTCTTTGATGGAGTCCCTGGCACTTGTTTATTGACTCTTCGAAAAGAAGCTTGAAAGGAGTCTTGATACATAATGGAAACAAGTTTCCATTCATTCCCACAGCCCATGCCGTTGGTATGAAGGAGAGTTATGTGAACATGCAAATCTTGCAATGCAGTATTCGATATGATGACTACTCATGACAGATAGGTGCAGATTTTAAAGTGATAGCTATCTTACTTGGATGACAACTTGGTTATACAAAATGTTGCTGTTTCTTGTGCATGTGGGATAGTAAAGACAAAAGCAACCATTATGATGAAAAAAAGTTGGCCAAAGACAACCCAGGACAGATAAATGTTGTTCACCAAACACTTTTAAGCGCTGACAAAATCGTATTACCTCTATTACACATCAAACTAGGTTAATTTAAGAACTTTTTGAAAGCAGTGGATCGTGATGGGAGTGCATTTCTGTTCCTGAAAACTAAGTTTCCAAAGATCATTGAAGCCAGAGAGAGAGAGAGGGGGGGGGATATTTGGTGGCCCTCAAATTAGACAACTTATGAACGATTCGCAGTTTGAAAGCCTTTTAAACTGTATGGTTCTCTATCAAAAACATTGTCATAAACTTTCTTGGAGACCACAGGACTGAACATTACGCAGAACTTGTCAGTGAGCTGATTGAGAATTACAATGTCATGGGAGCGTTTCCATTTGCACATCGCTGAAATGGAAAGACGCTACCAGGGAAAATGGTCTCTAAATAAGCTGGCAGACTACTGGTGGACACTCAAGAGAGATGTTCCTCAAGCAAAGTACAGTCTAATTCACATACATTTTAGGTATGTTAAAGATACTCAAGCTAAGGTGTTACACATATTAACCGTATAATTAACATATTAACTGTATAATTACAAGAAATCTTGTTGATGCAATTATTCAAAAACTATGAGTGATGGAAACATTCTGCAAATAGATTTGTAATCAGCACTCTAAATTCAGTAAGAATCACCCTTTATACTTCTTTTAACATTAAGCAACTTAAATTTTGTTGACCAGTGTTATCAATTGTGTCATACTCCGTCAGTTTCTGGTTTCAGTTCAAGCTGTAAATTGTAGAGTGAGCGGTTAACGCGTCGTGAATGGCAATTTATGACGCAGCGCATGCTATAGTCCTTCCAGGCTTAAAGCGGGGACGCACATAAGCCTTGCGGTTTGCATTACAACGCAACGAACACGTGGCCGATGATATCTGCCGTCAGCTGTTTATCAGATGGTTCACACATCGCCAGACATCATAATCTTTCACTGGAGCAGGATTAGAAGAGCACTGGGCTGATTTACTAAATAAACTAAAATGTCTACTAAATCAAATAATTAAGGCAAACAAATAGTAAAATTCTAAAATCCGCATACGTTAAGCAATCATCATAACAATTTTACAGCATTATAAGGGCCACTTGTACATACTAAAGAACAATTCTAATGAATGTAGCTTTAACCATTATTATGAAATGAAGTATTAGTTAAACAAATTAACATTACAATGCTCCACGTGATGAAGTTCAGCAATCCCTATTTTTTTTTTTTTTTTTTTTTTTTGCTCATATAGCACATGAGAATGTATCTAAGAGCCAAATTATCCAACACAAATCAAAAAGCACTCGTAGTCCTTCTTGTATAGAGTGTCCTTATAACTGGACAAAATTTAATTAAGATTAGATGAGAATTGCATCGCATGGAGCATTTTTTTTCTGGAGGAAAACCATGAAAAAATTTACTTGAGAAAACTACTTTTAAACATTTAAGAATTTTGTAGAGTATGTTACCACTAAATGTGATGGTTAAAACTCCCCAGCTCCATATATTTGGCCCTCTGCCTCCTTGGAAGATTTGGACATCGGATGCTGGCATTTTGCACTTCTGAAATGTCGCTTAGTGTCCTTGAAATTTACATAGTTGCACTTTACCCCTTTAAAAATGTCCTTCCGTATGCGTTATGAACTATCATATAAGAATTGCTTTCAGGGACATAATCTCTGCACCTACTATGGTTTTGTACTATGTCATTAAACAATGCTAGCTTTTTGTGGGTGGATGATTCATTATTGGTTTCTGTTCAAATGAAGGGGTTGAGGCCCCCATGAAAACGCAATTTTTATCTTTATATGGCTTATTTATTTGTTGATTGGCCTTTATCATTCTATTTACAGCTCTACTGATCTTCTCCTTCTGCACCCACTATCATTCATTTGATTCATATTTACGGTAAATAGAATCAGTACAATAGAATTACTACAGTAGTTTCTGAGTTCTGCCAGGCAACTTGAAAATGAATTACTTCTCACTAAACACACAGTCTTGCTGCACTGATGTATACATACATATAAACTCATGTAAATTCACTAATTAACGGTTAATCCTTGCATTTCTCAACAGAAGAAAGCAATTCACTATTAAAACGTACGACCACGTGATAATGTCTCTGTTTTTGTGTGTACAAGTTACAAAACTTTCCTCTTCTCATCTGTTTTACAGAATGACCAACATAAGTGCCAGCAGTAAATAAATGTTCTGCAGAATATCCAACATAACACCTTGCAGTATCTAAATCTAGGGAAGGCCCTTAATTTTAAATACACGAAAGAGTAATTTGAAAATTCTCATGAAAGTTATGCTTTAAAGGGACACGCCCAGCACCGCCTGGTCCTTCAAAATATTACGTCATGGTCAAATTATGACCGTATCATAAGAAATAAAGCAGTGAAATGAAGTAAAAAGCTATAAAGATAATAAATTCAACAAAACCAAAAAATTGACTTTTGGGCAAATTTCATCATTTGATTGCCCTACTAAATCAAAGAATTAAAGAAACTGCTAAAGGAAAGTTAAGAAATATAATTTTGTGTGTTGATGCAAGTTCCCTTCTCATTAGTTGCTTATACAATGGAAAAGGTTGCTGCACGCATTGGTCGCTAGTTTGATGCAGCTTATTCTTATGGTGTAAATTTTGAAGCAGTGTGGCCTATCCTCAATGTAGAGCAAGCGTTCCGTCAAAGGGTATGCGTGGATATGTATGGGAGTAAGAATGATTCTAATGACACTGGAATGCAAATTTAAAACTGGTTTAATAACTGCTCCTTTTTATCGTGACCTAACTCGCGAAGTTGCTGACCAAGGGTTACCAATATGTCACTGTTCAGAGATACCGTATGTAAAATGCATATTACACAATAACACTTAATTCGTTATTTACGTAGAAACCGACAGATAACGTTTCTCCTAGGTTCTGGTCTGCCTTCACCGAAGACCCAACCAGTTGTGTCTTTCTTAATGGACCGCCAGCCCAGTTGTGTTTTCCTCACTGCAGCTGCGTTCGACTTTCACCTCTCGAAGCCTATCTTTATTGACACCAAAATTCCTTTTGTGACTATTTTGTCCATTGTGTTTATTAGTCTTGGTCATGACATTTATAAGGGTCCGAACAATGTGATATCAACTTAGAATCCCTGCTAAGAACCCGCGTTCTCCCAGAACTTTGTTAAACTATTCACCCCAACTGCAACTGCTCGCGTTTTAGCAAATATACCACGTTCCTTTGAAATTCATTACGACTCTTTATTCATTGCATACCTTAATTTCGGTCTAAAATGTCCCCGTTATATTGTTTTATTATCCCATAATAAAAGAATATATACATCTTGCCCGAATACAACGTAAAATATCCGTCCATTCGTAAGCAACCTCTGGATTTTTTCGTTACAGTTTCCTTTCACAACATTAACTTTGCATGAAACATAGATAGACATTTCATAAAAATAATTTACATGGTTACATAACAACAACTTATTTGACATTTAGCAACAATCTGATCTGCAATTTCCACTAAATGTAAAACACTGTAATCTACATCATCATCATCATCATCATCATCATCATCATCATCATCATCATCATCATCATCATCATCATCATCATCATCATCATCATCATCATCATCATCATCATCATCATCATCATCATCATCATCATCATCATCATCATCATCATCATCATCATCATCATCATCATCATCATCATCATCATCATCATCATCATCATCATCATCATCATCATCATCATCATCATCATCATCATCATCATCATCATCATCATCATCATCATCATCATCATCATCATCATCATCATCATCATCATCATCATCATCTTCATCATCATCATCATCATCATCATCATCATCATCTCTCTATCTGATCTACTTAAAATTAATTCATAAAGTGTTATAATTAGAACAATTCATAATTATATACACTTCCATGTTTAAACCATTGTACATTAATAATGCCTTTCTTTAATACAACATTTCTGAATTATTCTCTTGAATTTTATATACATTTTGTTGTTTCAAATGTCTTGCAACGTTCTGATCTTTTTAGCTTCCTTTCTTTTATCACTTGTTTAGTTTTTAAATTTCACTGCACTCTAACTACACTGTTTATATTTAACCTATACATTTTACAAGTTTGTGCTTCTCCTAATTTGACAATTTTGTTATGGCAATTTAGTCATTTAAGGATATGGACATATTCGTAATCAAGGCTTCACGTATGATCAGCCGTGTCAAATTAATAAATGAACGTTTGGGCATTGCGAACTCCATGGCCTTCTTCAGGTTCTGATAATTTTTTTTTCTTTTAGTAGGACTGGCCCCTCCTCCGCCAGCCCCGGTGACGATCATCCGAAAGGGATCTACATCACCTCCCTTACCATGCACTAACTACTCTAGCTAATGGATGGAAGGAGGTTCATGGTGTGGTGCTAGGTACCGCATTACGCAACCTGGGGATAGTGGGTAACTCTACAAAAACGTCCCGCTACCAGGGGGTAGCGTGACAGAGGTGGAGCCAGGACCGGCACTTGACCCGTAGGTCCAGAATGGGTACCTGGAGATAGTTAGGCAGGTTATCATGCTCATGCAGTTGGGAAGAAAGGTAGGCATCATGCTAGGTGATGTTTGCTTTACCTGGGGTGCCGGCTGGTGTTGCCCTTGTCATCTAGGTGTTGGGTGCCTACCTGTGGCAACTGTGGGTCCTTAGTGGGCCGTAGTGTTTGTCGACTTCTCTTGCCATGGGTGAGCAGATTTTGGTTCGTCATCTCGATCAGGGCGTGTTGGTGCTGTTCTTTCCAGAGACACGTTCTTCCGGATTCGTGGTCCACGGGCAGGTGGTGGTCATCAAAAGGGGACATCTGAGCCATGGGGGGACCATGGCGTGTGAGTGTTGTTGTGTCGTCGTCTGGAGCGGTGTGACGTGCACAGTGGGCAGTCATAAAGGTAGTCTGGTTAGCCATGGGGGTAGCCACTGTAATCTTCGGTGAAGTTATCCAGATGCAGTCAGGAAGGTTGGTGTTGCGTTCCAGTATCATATTCCGTGGTCAGGCGGTAGTCGTCATAGGTGTTGACATTTTTTATGTGGGTACCAATGCTTGTAGTTGTTGCATGACGGGATCAGGACCCTGTGTATTTGATAGAGAGATTTTTCGGTCAAAGGTTGACAGTGGCCTCTTATGCTTATCGTGGGCAGTGGAGTACTGTCCAAGATTTTGTATCAATGTGTTGTAGTGTTCGCTGCTTTTTGAGTAGAGGTTGGTTGCCAGTTTTTATGAATTGTTCTATAGTATGTAGGCGGAGTTCTTTGTGGAGTAATTCTGTGGGTGCACTTCTGGGGACCTTGGCCGCTAGGTGGGTGATCTTGTTTTGGACGAGTTGTAGTGTTTTAATGTGTATCGGGGCGCAGTGACCCCATGCAGGTGCCGCGTATGTCATTATAGGGCTGATAGGTGTCTTATATAGTGTTAGGCAGAGTTTCAAGCTGAGGTTGTTCTTACGGTTTAAGAGCGGGTATATGTGCCGAAGTTGCGCGTACGCGAGTCTTCTGACGTTTTTGACGTGCGGGGCGAATGTTAGTCCTGTGTCTAGTGTTACTCCCAGATGTTTAGCCTGTTTCGTCCATTGGATGTAGCTCTCCGATAATTTTAATGGCGGGAGGGGCTCCTTGTGTGATATTCTTTTTGTGAACAGTACCAATTGTGATTTTTGAGCATTTACCTTTATGCGCCATTTTTCGAGCCATGGCCGCAGGTCTTCGAGTGCGTTCTGGAGGCGTTGATGGATAATTGATGGTCTCTTAGATCGTGTTGCAATGGCTGTGTCGTCCGCGTACATTTAGAGTGTAGTGTTGAAGGTTTTAGGGATGTCGTTTACGTAGATGCTGAATAGAACTGGCGATAGTATACTTCCTTGTGGGACTCCAGTTTCAATGGATTTCTTTGCGGAAGTGGCGTACGGTGTAATTACTAGGAACCTGCGTCTTTGTAGATAGTGGGCGATGAGTTTGGTCAGGGTGTCACTGAAGCCAAGCTGTTTGATCTTTTGAAGTAAGCTGGGATGTTGCACGGTGTCAAAAGCGCGTTGGACATCAAGGAATAGTATGCTTGTACTTTGTTTTTGATTGAACCCTTGCGTAATATTTTCAATGCATCTTAGTAATTGATGGGTTGTCGAGTGATGTGCTCGGAAGCCAAACTGTTCGGGTAAAATGGTGTTGTGTCGTTTGAGGAAAGTGATTATTCTTTTGAGTATAATCTTTTCAGCTACCTTGCTCATAGTGTTGAGTAAGCTGATCGGCCTGTAGTTATTGGTGCTCTGGTGGTTCTTTCCGGGCTTGGGGAACATTAAAACGTGGGCGTGTTTCCAATGGTTTGGGAAGTAGCCGTTCTGTAGGCAGTAATTCAAGATATGAGAGAACAGGAGTAGGGCAGATGGTGTCCAGTGTTTCCGAACCAGGAAATCTGGACCAGGAGCTTTCTTGTCCGGCAGGTGGCTAATTTGCCATTTGATTTCGCTGGGGTGCGTTTTCCTGAGTTTGTTGCGCGCTGGTTCCCGGAGGATATTTCTAGCTAATGCGACGACATCCGCGTGTAAGTTCGTGAGCGTCGATCGGATGTTTGGAGTACAGGTGCGTGCTAGTGTGTCTGCTAGGGTGATAGCCTTGTCTTCGTCAGTTTCTGCTGTCTGCGTTGCCTCGCCATTTTTGTGGAGTGGGGAGATGTTCAGTGGTTCTTTGATTAGTTGCTTGGTGAGTTGCCAAATTTGGCTGTTGCCTGCTGTCATATTCGAAAGTGTTTGGTCCCACTGCTCCTGTATTTATTAGTTCATGCGTGTCTTGATCTCGCTGTTAAGGACTGCCATATTGACTTTGTGAACAATGTTCTTTGTTCTCTGCCATTTTCTTCTTTCGTGGTCGCGTTCATTCATAAGCTGCAGGACCGCTAGTGGTACGTGAAATTCTCTTTTTGGTGGTTGCTTGTACGGCGTGGGTGCGACGATGGCTTGCTGCGTTGCTCGTTCTAGGTCTTCGGCGGCGATTTCTACTTCGTCGGCGGACTTCAGTTCGTGTGTAACTTCTGGGAGATTGGCATCTAGTGTATTCGCAAAGTCTAACCAGTCGGTTTTATAGAAGTTTCTGGCGAGTCTCTCTGTGCGTGACGGGGGGTGCTTGTATAATCTCCAGAAGGATGGCGCAATGGTCCGATGCTAGTGAATGTACTCGTGTTACGTTGTACCTAAACCGTGTATTCTTCATGAGTATGATGTCTAGGGTGTTTGGTGTGTGGGCTGCATTTGCCGGGATGTAGGTCGGTTCGTCTGTGTGTGATGATGTAATCCTTGTCCTGCATGTGGTTGTATAGAAGAATTCCCTCTCTGTTGTGGCGTGTGTTTCCCCATGTTTCATGTATGGCGTTGAGGTCTTCCATAATGACGAGTTGGTCATTGAGTTCTGTGATTGTCTTGAAGTCGTCTATATCTAGCTGCTTGGGTGGGCAATATGCAGCGGCTAGCATGACTGTCTGACCGGTACTGGTGACGGAGATGGCTGTTGCATCCAACACAGGCACCAAACACGCGGGCAGGCCCCCCAAGGTAGCTGAGCCTCCCGCTGATACAAAGTCACTCCAGAGCCGAAGCAGACAGGATCCTACCACTGCACTGCTCTCACTATTGAGGACACTAGGATTGCCAACCGACAAAGTGCCTCTTCGCCAGGTGGAGGAAAACCTCTCAATGATATGTAGCATACTTTTACAACCAGGGAACGACATAAATCAGACATTACTTGACAGAACTGATTAGGGACATGAACAGATACAGTCATGGGTAATTCAGATTAGGATTGTCACCTGGAACCACAATGGCATCGTAAAAGATCCAAAGAATTATCAGACCTTTTACAAACATACTCCATTCAAATAGCTTTATTGAACGAAACACATTTAAACCATAAACATCGTTTCTCCGTTCCCGTATTCCAAGTTTATAGGAATGACCGCGACCGCAGAGGAGGCGGGACAGTAATAGCCATTCAAAATAATATTTGTAATTAGGTATAGAATTAACTCTCCTAATTTAGCTCGTGCGGAAACCACGGCTATAAACTTAATATCCACAACACGGATATAGTGATAGCCTCCGTTTACAATCCCCCGGGGGAGGTTGACACAGGAGACATTAATAAAATAATGAACCTAGAACATAGAGTACTCGCTGCAGGTGATTACATCATTCACAATAGTCTAGTAGAGAATATAACACTCTGTAACTTTAATTTTTTTACTGTCTCCTGATGATGTCACTGATGAGGTCGGCCTCCTTTCTTCTTTCCAGTCGAACTGTTGTAGAACTCCTTGTTGGGTCGAACCTCCTTCTCAGGTTGAACCTCCTTCTCGGGCTGAGCCTTCTTCTCGGGTTGAACCTCCTTTTCGTGACGAACCTCCTTCTCGGATTGAACCTTTGATTCTCCTCCTCGTGTCAAAACTCCTCGTATCGAGCCCCGCGATGGCGCACCAGTTTGATGCAACCTCTTTTCACATCAACTTTATTGCTCATACACTGGAAAAGGTTGCTGCACGCACTGGTCGCTAGTTTGATGCAACGTAGGTATTCTTATGATGTAAATTTTGAAGCATTGCGACCTATCCTCAGGGTAGAGCAAGCGTTCCGTCATAGGGTATGTGTGGATATGTACGCGAGTAAGGATGATTCTAATGACATTGGAATGAAAGTTTAAAACTGGTTTAATAACTACTTCTTGTTATCATGACCTAACTCGCGAAGTTGCTGACCAAGGGTTACCAATAGGTCACTGTTCAGAGTTACCGTATGTAAAATGTATATTACGCAATAACACTTAATTCATTATTTACGTAGGAATCGACAGATACCTTTTCTCCTCGATTCTGGTCTGCCTTCACCGAAGACCTAACCAGTTGTGCCTTTCTTAATGGACTACCAGCCCAGCTGTGTGTTCCTCACTGCAGCTGCGTTCGACTTTCACCTCTCGAAGCCTATCTTTATTGACACCAAAGTTCATTTTGTGACCATTTTGTGCGTTGTGATTATTAGTCTTGGTCATGCCATTATTAAGGGTCCGAACAATGCCTTTTCAAACGGAGTCAAGTGTTATCCACATATAATCCCCGCTAAGAACCCGCTTTCTCCCAGCACTTTGTTAAACAATTCACCCTAGCTACACCTGCTCGCGTTTTAACAAATATACCATGTTATTTTGAAATCCATTACGACTCTTTATTCATTGCATTCCTTAATTTTGGTCTCAGTGTGAAAACTTAAGTTAATCTTATCTAAAATTCCCCGTCAAGAAACGCCTTATCGCTGCCAATATATAAAATGTTGAAGCGCTTACCTTTGCCAGTTGGATTTGTTTGGACCTCTATAAAGCTCAGAAAAATGCATCTTTCTTTGTCTCTACAGTTATGTCTGTTCAAGCCTTTGAAGTGACATGTCCCTCATTTACCTAGGTTTCGTCTAAATGAGCCCTTCTAAATGAAACTGTCTCACAGATCTCTGTTAACATCTCTGCAACACAATGCCTTTCCCGCAATTATCATGTTAATTTTGTTTCTATTTGAAAACTGAAACCCGATATTTCTCAGTCAAGTGTGGAACGAGGTTTTCTTAAAATTGGGAAGATCTGGGCCACTGTTCACTAATGCAACTTATCTATAGTAAGACGTTGCTTCACTTTAAAGTGAGTGGCACTCTTAATAAAAACATCCACTTGTCCTAAAACACTGCATGTCCTTTCGCTTTTCTTTTTACGGATTTTTTAAAGTTCCTGTTTCTTTAATTTCTGTTCTCACATTTGAAACGGTGTTCACAGATACACCAGCTCCTTCAGACGTTAATTTAGTTTCGTCATAATGTCGAAGGAAAACTTTAAACACGTTTAATACAACAATCTTTTAGCCACTTCTTAGGGGCGTTCCGCTTTGATGCTTCTCTGCACTATTCGGAGGAACTGAGCACTTCGCCATATTATCTCAAAGCGCGCACACGATATACTAACAGGACGAGTGGGAAAGCATTTTTCACTGCAGTGAAGACAACTAAATCGGGGAAGTACAAGCACCACGTGACAATAAATGGAAGTAAAATGTTCAATCCTGCTGTTCTATTCTTATTTACTATACAAATGTACTCGTCGGGTCAATATGACCCGAAATATTATAACTCAATAAAATATGTAAAATGAGTCATAAATCATCAATAAGACAAAATATAATATTTGTATTATTGTTGTTATTCATTACAAATTAAACCATTGTGAACCATTTATTATAAATATAATATTAGAATAACTTCTGAGTGCAAATATGACAGACATTCTTCCTCAGAAAGGACAATCGACACAAATAGGTAATACCTATCAACTTTACAAATGTGTTTACCACACTTTCCACTTGTTTGTTTTGTTTTCATTTTTCCATGGACAAATCCTACACCGTGCACATTTTACACCTTTTCTTTCTACTGCAGAGTCTGAAATCCTGACCACATTTTCAGAGGCTTGTGTTCCATTCACTAATTTTTAGGATTCTTCTGTCCTTGGAAAATATTTTCTGTATGCAAAATGTTCTATGGTAGTCTATAATATACACTCAGATATACATAAGATATCTCATTAGATATATACTCATATCAATAATGTTGCAGAAAACAATTATTGGCCACCGATGTGTTTCCTTTTGCAGGTATATGCACTTACTTCCTGATCAAGTGTGCTACATCCCCTTAACTAACATTATAATCCAAAATCATTTGTGGCTTCCCTGTTGCTTACTTGATTATCGTGGTACAATATACACAAAGGTATCTACTAGGTACTTTAGTTAATTAATGTAAATTAATCATTTCTTCACACTAGCTGTATAATGCTAAGATCTTTAATTGCAGGCCAGCACGTTGGCCATGGTAGCTCAATGAGTTAGAGCAACTGGACAGAAACCAGGAGCTCTGTGCTTCAAATCCCGGCCATGGCATTCAATTTTGTATGTTGACTCTATCTATCAAAGATCGTAGCCTATATATGGCTAGTGTGAAGAAATGATTAATTTCCATCAATTAACTAAAACAATAAGAGTTAAATGATGAAGCCTGGGACTCAAGTACTTGCAATAGTAAGTCACCACAAACGGTGTATCCTGGATGCGATAACCCCTAGTTGTCTACCGGGGAAATATACGAGTCAAATGGAGAATTTAGTGTCAGGACGTCACGTTGGCTATGGTAGCTCAATGGGTCAGAATGACTGGACGGAAACCAGGAGATCCGTGGTTCAAGTCCCGGCCATGGCATTGAATTTTTCATGTTGACTCTATCTATTCCAGCCGCTCCCTAATAGGGAGTTGTTCGGATTGGGTTGGACTCGAGGGGGCAGTGGTTCCCGATACCTGTGGGAGATCGGGTACGTCTCCGGACGGGGTAGAGGGAAGCCATTAATATTCCCACGTACTAGCCAGCATAGCTAGTAGAAGGTGTGCTAGATCACCAGGCGGCCCCACCGAGGTCATATCGGTAGTCTTCCCATTTTGGAGTTGGCGCGCGTAAATGGCGTATCCACTTCCATCCCGTCTTGAGTCCACACGACCAGATGGGGGGGGGCTTGTTAGTCTCTAGGTCTTGCCCTATGGAAAGCCCCATGGAAGCGCCGGGCGCCCTTTTGGGACAGCTCGGTAACCCCCTAATGGGAGTAGAACCTCTAACATTAACTATGTTTGTTTCTTCTTTGGAATATAATTGACTACTGTAGTATCTATCATTTGTGAAGTAAAACGTAAAACTACAGCTTCCCCTCCGTTCATTTGCTGTGAAATTTCCGGCTTGCTATTACGTACGGTTCCCAAAATGTCAATTTTCGTTACAGAAACTGCTATCCCAAGTTGTACGCAGTAAAAAAACTGTCACAAATTACATTTTGACCACTCAGCTCATGTGTAAGATCACAGCACATGCCCATACCTTTATTTTTTCTGGTCTGCTCCTTATTTTTCTTCTCTGTATACTTGTTCTTTAGAAGATACCGTGTATCGCTGTATCAAATACACCATCTCCTTATTCTGTATTTTGCGGGTTCAGAATGGATGTATTGCTTGAAAGGGCAGCGTTCTCTGAATCTCACTAATTGTTCATCAACTGTTACATTTTCTGCAGGTTTATGTAATTTAAGAAGTACTTATACACATTTCCCCCTAATTTGTCAGTAAATCAATTATTCTCTAGTAAAGCATTTATCAAACCGCTATACCTGTACGTTTTATACCCGCCTCGGTAGCGTAGATTGTAGCATGTCTGTCTCATTTTCAAGAGGTCCCAAGTTAAAATCTCGGTCAAGGTGAGTTACCTGGATAAGGTTTTTCCAGGATTTTTATTTATCCTGAAAGACAAATGTCGGGTAACTCTAAGCTCTATAGATTCTGGACTAATTTGAGCTCATTTCACCCATTTCATTGATACCGAAATTAAGAATTGCAATGTATAAAGAATCATGATGGATTTCAAAGGAATGTTGGTTCTTTGTTACAACACGTGCAAGGGCAGTTGAGTCGAATAGCAGTTGGGGGAGAATAGTTGTTTTAACAAAATGGGCTATTCTACGGACCCTTCTTAATGGCATGACAAAATAGTCACAAAGGGAATCTTTGGTTGAATAATGGCCTTTCAGAAAGTGAAACCGACAGACCCACGCGCAGCTGTGAGGACAGTCCGAGGCGTGAGGCCGATTGGGGCAGTTATCTGGTTCTGTCTTGGTCGAGGACAGACCAGAAGTGATGAGAGAAGATGTTTGTTGGTTTATACGTAACTACTTAAGTATTATCGAGTAATAAGCATTCCGCCTTCAGTAACTTTAAACAGTGATATTGGTAATCCTTGGTTGGCAACTTCAAGTTCGATGTTCTGAGAAAAAGAAGCAGTCATTAAACAAGTTTGAAACCGGCATTCCAGTGTCATTAAAACTATCCTTCTCATACATATCCACGCATACCCGGAGACAAACCTCATTGTTTTACCCTGAGCTAAAACACCATTTGCTTCAAACTGTAGCCCCAAAGTGGAATTCATTGCTCGCCAATATAATTTTCGTATCACCATTCATCGTCCGGTATGACGATATGTACATATACGTATATATACGTACATATATAACAAATGCATATATACGTTTTATATTACAAAAGGTTTCAAGTGACATTGTGGCCCAAAATATGTTCCGGCTAGCTTCCTCATCCCACAAACTTTTTGTTTTCTCCTCATTGATATACGCCAGCAAGAAACAGAAGTCCCAAATATACTTGAAACATATTTTTCTCAATATTCCCCCACGGTTCAACATAAACTTTGCGTACTTCTATATTTATTATCTCTATTTTTCCTATAATATACCTCATAAAATACAACTTCAAATGAAATCTTTGTCAGCTACTCTACTGGTTGCATACCTTGTAATTCATGGTGTCTTCTTGATGACATTCGAAACAGATTGGCGGCCACATTGTAGGGGTAGCTAGTTGTAACTTCCATTTATAGAAGTAATTCGTTGTTCTTCATAGTCTGTTTGATACAATCGTCCTTAGAATTATCACTTTCAGATGCATTGCTTTTGTGATTTTCAAATTCGGACTTGGATTCACTATAGGAGCCATTACCAATTGCTTCTATCTCTGCTTCTTGTCGTGCTGTCTAAACTGAAACTAACAAGCAGCCTTCAAAATAATGCAAAATATAACTCTGTAATAAGAACAAGCAGAACTTCGGTACGTGCTAGAAGGCACTGTATTATTACATATGCGAGATTTCTAGCTTATGGATAAGTGAGTTGGTGGTTGCATTTCTGATGCATAAGCAACACTAGAATAGAATAGTCATCATTAAAATACAGTTGTAAAAACATTCACTTTAAGATTAGCATATGCAGTATTGTCTAAAAATTGCAAATGTGTAAATTCAAAAGATTGCTTTAGAAATACTTACCAAGGACCTTTGTGAGTATAAAAGGACGTCTTTGACATTCTCAGTACAAAGTTTGATAGAATTATTACAAACTTTGTCAAGAGTATGTCAAAATAAATACTCAAAATGTGCTTTGGTGACAAGTACAGTCATGTTAATGTGTGCGTTGGTAGAAGAAGTTTATGCGTGCCAGATTACGCCCTTTCCAATAACATTAACTTTTGGATATGATTGCTACGAAGAGTGAAATATAGAAAAAGGGATACCCCAAGTGCAGATTGGCATAAAGTACAGACTTGCTAACATGTTAGCATAGGTTAGTACTATTGCACTTTTCACTGTAAGACCCCCTTTTATAAGGTCTAGAGATTGTAGAAGTTCAAATCTTGCATACGGAAATCTTCTCACTAAGATATGGAGGGTGTAGAGCATTATGAACGGGAAGGAGACCAATAGAATCGAATCTGGTAACGTAACACAAGGTGACGAAGCTGTGGGTTTATGCTACTTATCACAATTAAAAAATTTAAGCTTAAGTGTTGTAGTCGCACAAAAGAATAGCGTCCACAGTTTTAGTACCTCAAAAACCTGAATCACCGAAATTCGCTTTAAATCGCAAATTCTGTGAAACCAAAGCTCAAAAAGCTGACGTCATGTTCTGAAAAGTATCTACTGCTGTCCGTCAGATCGATAAAGGTCAATAACTGCTTCCAGGTTAAAGAAATTCATGTTTAGTCCACAAACAAAACAAAAGCAAAAGGAGCAACTTATGGTTGTAGAAACACCTCAGCTGTTTTGTTAAACTTTGGTGTAAAACTGGTGCTTAACCTTTCGGTAATGTGCTCTCTTCTAGTAGTAGTAGTAGTAGTAGTAGTAGTAGTAGTAGTAGTAGTAGTAGTAGTAGTAGTAGTAGTAGTAGTAGTAGTAGTAGTAGTAGTAGTAGTAGTGGAAGTAGTAGTAGTAGTTGTAGTAGTAATAATAATAATAATATTAATAATAATAATAATAATAATAATAATAATAATAATAATAATAATAATAATAATAATAATAATAATAATAATAATAATAATAATAATAATAATAATAATAATAATAATAATAATAATAATAATAATAATAATAATAATAATAATAATAATAATAATAATAATAATAATAATAATAATAATAATAATAATAATAATAATAATAATAATAATAATAATAATAATAATAATAATAATAATAATAATAATAATAATAATAATAATAATAATAATAATAATAATAATAATAATAATAATAATAATAATAATAATAATAATAATAATAATAATAATAATAATAATAATAATAATAATAATAATAATAATAATAATAATAATAATAATAATAATAATAATAATAATAATAATAATAATAATAATAATAATAATAATAATAATAATAGATAATAAATTGATGATATTATGAATTGTTTTGTTTGTTTAAATTTTAAATTGTTTTATTTAAGATAATATGGTATATAGTCATTATAATTTACAATTTATATAGTTAAATAGTTAAATTAATTTATCAGCAATTTATGAAGCTTTATACTTTTTTAAATAATTGAAGAATGGTAGTAAGGTATATTTGTATTTTAAAACCGAAATGATAGAAATTTTAATTATATTATTATGTTTAAATTATTTTAATTTAGGGATCTGCTACGGTAGTTGAGCAGGAAGTTTGTTCTGGTTTTATTTTACTTTTAAGTTTTCTTTCCTTTCATTTTAGTCTAGTTGTAGGTTAATCTGTGGAATTTTTAATGAAATTAATTATGTTTTTTTGATTTCAATAAATTAAAAGTTTGAAATATACGCCCTGGTTTAAGTAATGCGGTACCAGGACGGAGTATTTCAGATTTTTATTTTATTTATTTGTGATGAATATGTGAAATCACAGAGGCTTTTGAAATAACTACGCATGAACCAAATAGCATATCTCAGACATAATAGTATTTTTAACCACAGAAAACATTGACAATCGAAGTATGTTCACAACTAGTTTAAATTAACGTAATAAATTTCCTTCCACTGGTCTGTGCTCATATATGCCACAATGAATGTTTCTGAAAATTGTTTCTTTGATGTGAACCTATGATGCAGTCTTTCTGATCTTGACTAATATCAATAGGAAATAAAGAATGCAGATTAAGGGATTCATTACATTCTAGCAATAGATACCCGCTACATTGACGCCCTTAAATAGAAATCTTAAAAATATTAGAAAAAATAAGGACTCACAATATCTGCAATACGATTTAGTGAACACAATGTGTACACAAATAATATAATGCTATGTTGATCGTCAAGTAGTATCGTATTTTTTAGAAACCGTCAGTGAGTGAGTCCTTTATTGGAATGTAGGTATGTAATATTGCCCATAAAACTGTCCACAAAGAGTTTAGTAGGTACGAGTAGTTCCGATGCCAGGGGGTGACATCGTTGTCCACATATCTCGTGATGGAATTCGTGTGCCGCGTGTTTCGAGTTTACGTCTATTAGCTCCAAGCCAGGTTTCTTCCTTTCTGCGGTGTGTGCCGTAGGTCGTAGGTATATTTTAATTTCCCCTTTGTTTAGTAGAAGCGTTACAGATGGATCTAAGGAAAACTACAAGGTGGAATGGAAGACAAATATGAAGCACAAGATTAACGACCCACTTAACTGATTTATTCACTTCTAGCCAACTATGAATATTCCAATGTTTATGGTTGTATGGAATTACATATATTTTTCTAAATCAATCTTTTAATAGAGTAGTGTCCGTAATATTTTTACAATGAAAAGAATTTAATTGTTTCACCTGTGAATCCGTGTGAATCAGATTCAACTTTAGAAAAAAAAAATACATTTTTACTTTACTCCTGTCTGCTAGTTTCCTTGGCATGTCCTCCAGTAGCTTCCTTGCTGAATCGTAGAAACTGACTGCTTTCCTCTTTTTTGGTAGGGATCGACAGGAGAGGATATTTGGAAGGAGAGAAAGGTGTTGTGGTCCCGCTCATGCACCCCGGTAGTGACGGTCGTAGGAATGTTGGTGCCTGATGGGCATGAGCGAATCCGAAGGAGAATATGTCCGGTTTCCAACCATGACCGAGGCCCTGGGTGGATTGCCGGGATTAAATGGAAGGTGTTGGATGGAGTAGGACGTCTTTATTTTTATTAAGGATAGCTGTGCACTATATGTGCTTAAGTTTGATTATGTCAGGCGGCGTGTTTGTCGTGTAGTCCGGTCAGTTACGTCTGTAAGTTGGAGTAGGGTGGCTTGTAAGTTGTCCATCCTCGAGAACATTTGCGTGAAGTATTCGTATATCGCGTGTGGGTCATGTGTGAAGTTCGCTCTGGCGATCTGTAAGTCCACCTGTTTTTGAGAATCTTGTGTTAGTTTCTATAAAATATAAATGTGTAGTGTTTAACGCCCGCTTTTAGTACATACGGCACCGCAGGCGATGACACTGATAATACATGAAATGAAGATGGAGCACCGGTGGAATGAGATGGTGGGGGAAACCGGAGATCCCGGAGAAAACCCGCCCCAGCGCCGTGTTGTCCACCACAAATATCACTTTGCGGTCGCCTGGGATCGAACCCGGGCCGCCTTGGTGAGAGCCAAGCGGTCTAACCACTGAGCCACGGCGCGGCCTAGTTTCTGTAAGGTATCCTTCTGTGAGTTGTGCAGTTGGCTGATGTGGTCCTGCAGAATTGTAAGTTTGTGGTCTATTATGTCTTATAAGTTGGTGGTGCGGCTAGAGATGGTGTCTGTGGTGGTCCCAAGGGTCTCCTCCAGTTATTGAACGTAGGTCCTCGTGGTCTTCGAAGTCTTTTGAGGTATTGTCAGGGAGGAGGCTATGTGGTCCTGGTGTAACGTCAGGTTGTTCGTCATTTGTCTCTGGGTAGTCATGAGTCCGTCTTTGACGTCCATCAAGGTGGCGCTAGTGGTGTCGTGGTGAACGTTGGCGGCGGCGAGAGAGTCCTCCAGGTTTCCCAATCGTAGATTTATGTTCAGGACCTCAGTACGGAGTCCTGGCGAGGGTAAGCAGGGCACTGCGCCTGTCCTGTGAAGTGGCCAAGGCCGTTACAGGTGGCGCAGTACCGGCGACGATGCCTCAGGTCGTCAGCCCTGCATTCAGCTGTCGGCGAGGGGGCGCCACAGTAGTGACATCGTGGAGGCGCTGTGCAGGTGCTGGCGCTGTGTCCGTAAGCGCAGCAGTGCCGGCAGGGAAGGTGTCATTGATGCTTGCTGGCCTCAACTTTGAGGCACTGCCCTAAAAAGGGCAGGCCAGTGACTAAGGCAGTGTCTCGTTCTCCTACATCAGCGAACTGTAAGCGCACACAGGTGGTGGGGCGTCGTCTCGATGTGATTCTGGTGCCCTTCCGTGCTGAAGGTCACCTCTGCGCAGTCGCGGTCTCGGGGGTCCCCAACGATGACCGTGATGTACATAGGTGTCCTCCGTGCTTCGGCGGATGATGGACGCAATCGGCTTGGCAGAGTTGCTGGACTTGTGTGTGTAGATAGTTCCAGCTGCGTGGTCCTACTGGCTGGCTGCAATCGACTCTCAAGATCCGAGCGCCAGGTGTGGCTGCGGCGAGCTCGGTGCCTGACGAGTATCTGAGGTGGTGTGGTGGGCCTCCTTGGGGAGGTGCTGGCCCAAAACCTGCTGGCATCGCAGCGGGCAGCTCCTCGTCCTCTGCCGGTATCGGTAGCGAGGCGGAGACGGCGCCCGAGAGCTGGCAGGGGAGGGATGCGGCGGACGCAGCTTCACTGTCTGACTGTGTCTCCGTGCTGCGGCGTTCTTCTTTTTCCCCATGTTGCTGCGTCGTTTCTTGGAGGTAATATTTGCTCCTCGGAGTATTTATTACAATTATCTCCCAATCCTCTTTTGTAATGGTACAAACGTATCGTCATGTGAGGCTTTGATGTAAAGGGATGGGAGTTCGTTGTATAGCCCTATGTTCACACGATACTCGGTGCTGATGGAGATGTCGTTATCGTTCATACACACACTATTTACCTTCAGTCGCAACTTCTTCCTCTGTTTCTTCTGCGAAGGGGGTGAAGGGTTAGACCATCATTATGATAAAACTGTCTTGTTCGAACGTCTTCTTGTCTTTGACGTTCCTCGGTTTGCAGTTGGTCTTCTTCTTCTTCTTCTTCTTTTTCTTCTTGTTCTTTTTCTCTGCTTTCTTACCGGATCTGTGGATATACACGAACTATGTTTCATCATCGAGAATATTTGCTACACTTGTTAACATAAACCTCATACTATTTTATATTCACTTTTCTTTAGGTTCCTCATTGGGATTCGATGTGATGGCATCCTGACAGCATATAGCTACACCCTTAAACGGACGATCCTTGTACGGACATCACACATCCTCACCTTGATCGTGCTCGGACTTGCATGCAACGTCTTCACTTTCTGAATTTCTGAAATACTTTTCATTAGTTATCTAATGCATAACAACACTTTGACGTTAACACACAGTTATAATTCTACCTATCAATGATACACTTTGCAATTAATTCCACATTGACCATAAGATATAATTGCATCATGATGTGTAGGATTCTTGCAAATAACTTGATGCATCTTCCCATCACACGTTTCCTCGTGATGATCCAACTTAATGCTTTTGCAGATCTTCATAATCGAGCAAATTCTCCCAGAAACTATTGTCACTTTCAATTATAGGAGTTGTTTCACCACTCATCTTGACGTTGTGATGTGAAGTGATTGTGGAAACCTGTTCGCTCCTGCACTTGGAGCGCAAGCGGTATGCGTGGAGGAAGTGAATCATGATCAAACCTGCAGAATCGGGGCTACTATATTACTGTTTTTTCACATTCCCACTCTCTCCTCACTTGTACTTAACGTATGGCGGAGGAACCAAGGACTTATGCATGAGAGACCCAACACATCCTCTCTCTAAATTTTCATGCATGAACGGGTATCGAACTCGGAACTCTATATTCATACATGAGTGTTCGAGCACACACATGAACCATCAGCTAATGAACTCAGGACTCGATATTTACACATCAGTGTTTAAACATATACACATCACCCACCATAACCCTCGATTTTCATACATAATACCTTCTGCACACTATCCCGCAACACTCACATCTCTACATTCCTACCCAATATTAACACATGAAAATTTAAGCCCATGAGAGTTTAAACACATGAAAGTTTAAATCCCACCAGCGTTTCGACACGAAGAACCCCACAACCCCTTTTCCCAGCCACCAGAAACGCACAAACGCACAAACACACAAACATCACAAACACACAAACATCACAAACATACAAACACATACACACACACAATCTCAAACATTAGAGTTCTAAATCACATGAGAATTCAAAATCACACATTTATTTACACAGTTAGAGTTCTGCATCATATCTACACTGTGCTGAAACTCCCCTTTCTAAACTAATTATGAGCTCGCTTGCACCTTTCAAAACCTGATGAATAGCACACAAAAATCATATTTTTCAGTAGGAATACAAAGTTCTTCACTTAAGAAATATATCTAGAAGTGTTATACCCCTTTACATTCAGAAAACCATGGAAAGTAGATGAAACTTCGAACGGAAGATTAGTTTCAAATCTTTGCCTCTTTAGAGTCACTATGAAGGATAAGTTGACCCTTGGGTGTGGCTCCATGAAAAATCAAAAAACGAAAAGAACATGGCGGACTTCTACCTCTCATTCACAGTTTTGCAGCCTGTTGCTATATCCGAAAATCGAAGTGTCACAGCAGTGTACCTAGCAGAGCAGGTAGCAGTAATGTGACAGAATAGACAGTTGATAGCTAAGGGAAAATCTCTTCGCAGAGGAAGGATAAATACCAATATTGCCTCTCGCAGCGTCTTTAGTAGTAGCTTCTGTAATTTTCCAAAGCTTATTTAGGAAATAAGGATTCATAAAGAATATGACCTGAAGGCGAGAACATCGAAAGGAAGAATCGGCATATCAAGATTTAGACTACATACAACTCGGGCCCAGGGTTGGTTACAGATGATCCGGAACAAGCCTCGAGTACCTTTCATCTCATCCTGAATGCAAGCTGTGGAATAAAGATTTGTCATTTTAGAGTTGTATATATGCTCGATACACTATCCCAAAACCTCATTATAAAGAGATACTTGTAGTCCACCTCAACTTTACAGAAAATAAAGGTGGGTTGCTCTAAAGTAGGATGAAAGTTAATTTAGGTAGCCTTTAGCTCAGTCATCTGCGTACACCTGCGCTTCCAATTTCTGTTACAGTGAGTGACATTATTGCTGTTATCGGGAAGAAAATATATGTCCTTACGATATACCTGAATTCAGCCCTGAGATAGGATCGTAAAAGGCTTCGTTAGTTTAGTCATTTAAATTTTGGAACTTTTCATTGTATTTGCAACGTGGGCAGGCCAGTAATTAGTTTTATTACAATGACGGCCTAAAGGTTATTGTCATATTTTGCGAAGCTTATGAGATTGCAGATATTGGTGAATACATTAAAGTGAAGCCTAAATTAGATGAAAGGTCCTCTTTATTCGGGCTAAAAATACCATTCCAAAGTCTGAAATTTGATCTCTCTAATTATAAATCTTTTCCAAGGACTGATCTTTTGGCTCCCTTTTATGTCTTCAATGAAAATAGATCCATTTCTTGTTAATCAGTTGATTGATGATATACCTAAATATCTAATACATAAGCTTGGCTCTCACCAAGGCGGCCCGTGTTCGATCCCAGGCGACCGCAAAGTGAGATTTGTGATGGACAACACGGCGCTGGGGCGGATTTTCTCCGGGACCTACGGTTTCCCCCGCCATCTCATTCCACCGGTGCTCCATCTTCATCTCATGTATCATCAGTGTCACCGCCTGCGGTGCCGTATGTAGTAAAAGCGGGCGTTAAACACTACACATTCTAATACATAATCAGCTATTAATTTATGCCATACCTATGTAATGTATTCATCTTCACTTTTCATTTTTGCTATCATATTTATATTCTAAATCATACTTTAATTTACTTCTACTATGCATATTTAATATGAAAGTAACCACATACACAAAGTTTCAGCTAGATCATCTAAAAATGGCTAAATAAGATAGCTAAAATTCCAAGGCTAAAAGGGAGATAAGAGTAAATGATACAGCGGTAGTGGAAATCGTGAAAGGCTGCTAAAGCAATGTTACAAATCAGTATAATGAGACCCCTATATAGCGGAAATGAGGTTATGGGGAGGGGGTAGATAAGCACCAAGGTGAAAACAGAATTGTCAAGTTGCACTAACACGCAGCTGGGCCTCCTATAAGCGCAGAATATTGGGAGAGACAACTACTTTGTTAATAACAGCTACACTTCGGCTCTATGTGGACATATAGCATTTGTAATTAATTCCTGAGGCAAATGGAGTTCCTATGATATTTGAACGTTCACTTGACCGGTGGCTACCGCTTCGTCTTTGTAAACCTCTTCGTTGCGCTTGGGACTAGGGCCCTTCATGTTCCATTGGCTCCTTGGAAGAAACCTCTGTGTCTTCTGGCATTCTAAGAGAGTAACTGGAAATTATCTTATATTTATGTTTAGTAAGTTAAGCATAAAGGTTATGGCCCAGTTGCTGCCCGAGCTCTTTATGGAACCACGATTTTGTAGAAATTACAATAAATAATAAAAATGCCTTTAATTGACAGTAGATGAACTGTTTAAGCAGACTTATTACTTATAAGGCAATTTGCTATACAGTAATCCACACAAACATGCAAAAACACATTTTAATCAGAATTTGATGTTACAGTAATGACAACTACCACAAGAACGATGAAATTAGGTACCGAAAATAAAGGCAAACAGAATGAACGGACACTTTAGATGTATCAATAATCTAAGGAATGACCTGATCAATAAGTATGCAACTAATGAATGTCATACAGGATTGAAGGCTCAGTGCTTTAATGAAAAGGCTTAGCTCTCATTCAGAAGCTTGGTGTCTTTTCTTCCCCTTATGTTCAACATAAATTCTTTGGGACATATCGATGGCTTTATTTAGGAAACAACGAGAATGTGTTTCACAGTTTTACATGTAGTTATTGTTACGCTCTATTACGTAGATTTTAAGCTAAACTTTAAATCTACTCTACATATTTATTACTCACAGTGTTCGTTCCCATGCCCGCCTCTGTAGCGTAGAGGGTGGCGTGTCTGCCTCACGTTCAAGAGGTCCTGAGTTCGAATCTAGTTTAGGGTGAGTTACCTGGATAAGGTTTTTCTTTACCCTCATAGTTGAATGTCGGGGAGCTCTGGGCTCCATGTACCCCGGACTCATTTGAGCATCATTTGACCCATTTCATTCATCGCCCTATATGCCTTATGTTTGTTCCGATGAGAATAGAAGTAAATACTTCTCCAATGTGTGCTTCACATATTACCACTTAGGAATTCTTTAATCATAATATTGATAAACTTACATTTTGCTTTACTTATACCTGTTAGGTTATTTAGTTTGCAGAGTTAGTCGTCAAACGCATACAGGAACATGGATACGTAAAATGAATATTAATTAACTAATTAAATGACTAAAATCTACAACTAATGCTGCTTAGCACCCGATGGTTTTAGTGACCTTTCTGAATTGGCACTCTCACTTCACCATCGTGATTAGTTCAACCTTCATTGTGAATACACAGCCATGCACAGAAAATATCCGAAAATAGGAAATAATGAAAAACAAACATAAAGAATAAGGTGTAAAATTAATTGGTATTTTGTGTTGGTTAGCTTACATATCCCAGGAAACCGTCTATGGAGAAATGATGAGCTGTTTGTTTCAGTACTACATCTATACAAGTATAACATTTAAACAAGTTATAATTACTTACCAATATTTTGATAACAGCTTATGTCCAAACATATGGGGACATTAACGCTTGCTGAAAGGTAAATGACGTCAAATACATGTGCGTAGTGCTCAACATATTGACTGCAAAGTATACAGAAAGATAACTATGATCTTGTAGTTTCCCATCTCCCCAACTCCGGTACGTGCTAGAAGCCCTTGTATAATTACATATAAGAGATTTCTTGTTTATGGATAAGTTAGTAGGTGGGTGTATTTTTTATGCATAAGCAACATTTTAATAGAATAGTCATCATTGAAATGCCGTAAAGGCATTCGCTTTAAGATTAGCACATGCAGAATTGCCTCAAAATTGCAAATCGGTAAATTCCAAATAATGTTTTAGAAATACTTACCACAGAAGTTTGTGAGAATAAGAGTACGTCTTCCGCCTTCACACCATAAAGTTTGATAGAATTATTACAAACTTTATGGTGATGAAGGAAAAAGAAATACTCCAAGTACGGATTGGCATTAAGTACAGACTTGATAACATGTTAAACATATGTTAGTAATATTGTATATATCAAGTATCATTCCTGTATATAGGGTCCAGAAACTCTATAATTTCAAAACTTATATACAAAACGCTTGTCACTAAGATATGTAAGGTTTAGAGGTATATGAACGGGAAGAGAAAAATATAATTGAGTCTACTTAACACAAGATGGCTGAAACTGTGGGTTCTGCTACTTATCACAATTAAAATATTTAAGATTAAACAAATGTATGTTTTGGAGTCCCGCGTGCGAATAGCGTCTACAAATTTAGAACCACTAAAGAATTGAATAAATGAAATTCACTTTAAACCGCAAATTCTGTGAAACCAACGCTCAGAGCTCTTACGTGATGCTCTGGAAGTACGTACTGCTGTCCTCAGATCGATAGAGGTCCATTACTGCTTCCAGGTTAAAGCAATTAACGTCTAGACGGCAAACAAAATAAAAACAATATGAGCTGCTCAGGGTTGTAGGCAAAACTCAGCTGTGGCTTAACCTTTGGTATGTTGAGTAGAGTGAAGGGTTTAAGGCGTCATGGTTGCCAATAATTATCGACACAGGGCGTGCTGGTTGAGTTCTTCCTTCTCTCAACACCACACAATTTAGTAATGATGGTGTTTGAAAGGGAGGGTTTAAAGGGTGTGCTCGTGGTGCAACTGAATGATAAATTCAAGACACCTGTGATGAGTGCTTTGGAGTACTTCTATTAGTGTGACTACTCCTATCTTGTTTTTAGTCCACTGAAATAGCAACCGAAAAATTAAAGCTTAAACAGAGGATCTTTCTGTAGGGGACATATGCAGAAAATAAATCATGGAATCAGTTATCACATCTGCAGGTCTAGAGACTGGGAAGTTGTGGGGCTTTTTCTCTGTATTGATCGGCAGAAATAGTGCTTTATTTGCACCTCTAAATATCACCACTCATCACCTAATGTCATTTAATGCTCGCCGGTTGATTGCTGAATGATGTGATACTGTTGATTTTGTCGGCTTTGATAGCTGTGTGTACTTATACTTTGGCTAACTAATATGTACGTATATGTGCTGGCTGCTGCGTATTCTTATACATGTACGGACCGTTTCGATGTATACGTGAATAATGATTTGTAAACGCATGTTAACCTTTTCGTTGCTGACTGAACAGTGACACCATACGCCTGCTAATCTCTTCCGTATTGAATACTTAACTGATAGACGCGTTGAAACACTAATACTACATTACGCGTGTTAACCTCTTCGTTGTACAAAAGAACAGCTACTGTGCGCGTGTTTACTTTTTTGATGTCTCTTACTGAGAGAGTTTGATACATGTTGACCTTTCCGGTGTATGTTACTGAGTGATGTGGTTGCAAAATTCATGTCTCGATAATCTTCCGAATTTCCTACACTACTGCTCAATTTTGTGTGTTAGGTTTATCACATGTTTATTTTCTCAACTTTATTGGTAAAAACTTAGGCCCACTTGTTGGCTATGTTGTAATTTCCAATTATGCGCAGAGCCGTTTTTCGTAGAAAGTTTCCCAAGGATTGTATTTATTTATGCCTACGCACGTATGCAGAGAAACCTCCGAAAACTACTTGTGGGTTTTCGAGACACGTTTCATTTCTCATGACAGGAACTTGGCTGAGTGTAGCAGGCGCCAGTTTTAGCTTTAGGGTAAGCTCTTACAATCTGCACCCCATACGCACACAGGCAATTTCCAGGTTTTCCAAGGTTCTTCGAAACAGAAATGTACACAAATCTCCATTCACATCTATTACTAGACATGTATATCATTTATAGAGGCGCTGTTGATTTAATACTTATATTACAATTTTATATACATTGTAGCGAACTCATTATTTACGATAGTGCGGCTTGGGTACAGAAAGAGCCTGCAGATAAAGATAGAGCGAAGATAAAAGGCTGGCCGACACAGATAAAGTTAGACGTCTGGGACGTTCGTGTTTCGTCTAGTGTCTTCTTACAGAACATTCGATTTCTTGTTTGTTACAGAACAGTCTAGAATTATCAATGTAGGTATGTGACACGCCAGCGGACGAGTAGATGTAAACAGAGTTGTAACGAGAATTGTAATTGAAATTGGTGTGAAGTGAGAGTGAGCTCTTTGTTGTGGTCAACGACCTTGGTAGATTGCAATTGTGTATGTGACGTAATTCTGCTACTGTAAGGATTGGCTAGAGTGTATTTCTACGGAAATAAAGACTATTTTAAATTGCTGCAAATTGGACTTTTAATTCTCCGAACCCACAAAGTCACAACTAGTGTAAGGTGTGAGACATACTACTACGGAGGCTGCATTGGAAAAGATTTTAGCGGAACTGAAAGAAATGAAGACGGCTAACGACAACCTCATCGAGAAAATGGAAGAAATGAAGGCCGAATTAACAACGACGGTGAAAGCGGCAAATAGCAACTTGGCCGCAAGGTCGGAAACGACAAATCACAATCTGACCACGAAGACGGCCACAATGACCACGGAAATGAAGGCCGAACTATCTGAAATGAAAGCTGCGAACGAGGCTCTCGCCGAAAAATATGAAGAGTAGTTGACCAGCGTGAGGGATGACGTCGCGGAGCTGGGCAATAGGATCGGTCAAGTGGAAAGTGGAGAGTGAGAGTGAACTCTTTGTTGTGGTCAACAACCTTGGTAGATTGTAACTGTGTATGTGACAATTCTGCTTCTGTAAAGATTGACCAGAGTGTATTTCTAAGGAAATAAAGAACAATTTGAATTTTTGCAAATTAGACTTTCAATTCTACGAACCCACAAAGTCACAATATTTATATTAAGAACTGATTAATAATTCTATATTCCTGACTGAAAGGGAGGGTTTAAAGGGTGTACTCATTGTGCAACTGAAAAAATGAATGTTAATTCAAGATACGTGTGGTGAGTGCTTTTGAGTAGTTCTATTAGTGAGATCACTTCCGTCTTGTAATTAGTTCACTGAAATAGCAACAGAAAAGTTAAAGCTTAATCAAAGCATCTTTATGTATGAGACCTGAAAAATCTGAATCATACAATCAGGTGTGTGAACAACTTCAGGAGAAACTTTCTGGTATTACTGATCCACATAAGGAATGCACTATAAAGATGTGTGGTTGATAAGCAGTTTTAGGACTTTTAGGTGCAAATTTCAGATAAAAAAGTGGAAGGGAAGAGATGCTTTAGTAAGGTAAAAGGGGGAGTAAAATGTGCTGGTTTATTCAACTAAATCAGCAATTTCTGTTTCCTCCATTCTAATTTATGGAATTACAAATAAGTGCATCAAATTATCACACATCAGAGGAAGGAAAACATATGAAGCTGTTGTTCATCAAGATATTAAGCATGCCTACATTTTTAAAAGCAAGTCTGTTTCAGGTGGACTGTCTTTGTAGATGCTAAAGCTACTATCAACATCCACTGAAACCAGTGGGGGAAAACTTGTATTCACTCGAAATTGCAGTTCTACAAATGTGGCGAAATCCTCAATGTCCAAATTCTTCTGAAGACTAAATTCAAGTTTGTCTTTGGTGAGGCCATCTAATTGCTCCCTCACGGAGGTAAATATATTCCACTGTTTCTCCTTTTTCAAACCTTGTTCTTCTAATAGTTCAACAACTGCAGTCAGGCACTTGTAACTATGGACACAACATATTTCTGTCTGCAAATTATGTATTTTCTCCGGTAACACGAGTTGCTGTGCCTTGAAAATTGCACCTGCGGCGGTTGGATCCAAATAGAGCACAAACACTTTAGTTGCGTCAAAGTTCCCACGCAACATAGCAGCATACTCGATCTACTGCCCGTCTCGGTAGCGTGGATGGTAGCGTGTCTGCCTCGCGTTCCAGAGGTCCAGAGTTCCAATCTCGGTCAGGGTGAGTTACCTGGATCAGGATTTTTTCCTGAGTTTTCCCTTATCGTGAAAGAGGAATGTCGGGTAACTCTCAGCTCTACGGACCCTGGGCTCATTTGAGCACCGCTACATCCATTCTACTCCTCGTCCGATATGACTTAACGTTGGAGAACGTAAATCACCCAAAAAAGAACACGATCCAAGATCTCCAGCGAGCGATAACAGGGAAATTTGGAAGGGACAGGCCAGTGTTTTCTTGTGGACCACAAGACGATACGGATCTTCCAGCAGAATCTTCTTCAGGGCAGAAATGAACTGATTTACGACGTCGTATTCGTTGCTTATGGATTCGCAAACCCCGTGAGGGGCATGAACCAAGCATGTCACATGCTTCAACTTAGAAAATAAGGGCTTCAATTAGTTAACAGCTGAAACCATGTATGGAACCTGCTCCGTCACTACAAGAAGAACTTTTTTTCCAAACTGGATACTAGCAGGCCAGAGTTTTTGACAAATGTCCATAATTGATTGCATTACTATACTGGCATTGGCTTTCTGCGCCTCATACATTTTTGACAACGTGGGCTAAACTTTCTCCCCTGCTAAGGAAAAACTAAAATGTTCAAAACATATAGTTACATTGGGTCTCTGGTTTTATCCGCAATGATTCCCACATCGCAATCAGACACTTTCTCCTTTACTCTTTGTATTTTTTCTTGGTAAAAAGGCTCCGTGTAGTTTTCTCTTAAACTGTTCTCATTCGGTATTTGGCATCGTTGTATATTTTTCAATCAATCTCTTGAAGGCTGGATGGTTCACCATATTAAGAGGCATTCCTAGTTATGTAAGAGCTGTGCATAACTCGATGTTGATTTCCTTAAACTTTTAGCTTTTAGTACAACTCTGTTGAAACGTATTTCGTAATAGAGGCTGCTGCGATTTGTTTGCCTGGAGAGTGTTCTTCATTTTATGCGTAGAGCTGGAAATGTACTGTTTGATGCGATCTTGCTGGTGTTTTCCATCTAACGATATTTCTGAATACCAAATTGTACATCGAATAACAGCTCTATCTGTGTCTACAAAATCTTAGTTTAATTCCTGAGCCAGAAGCATAAGTCGAGCACTGGACACCTAGTTCACTTGTCAACTTAATGTCAGAACCCAGAGTCAATTCTTGAAACTACGCGTGTGCGGTTACTGCTGTCTATGCGTGACCTTGGAATCCGCGCGAACAAATGATGCCTGTTACAGTAACAAACTCACATTCGCGAAGAGTATGCTGCTGATTCTGGTGAAATAAAGAGGATAGATTGATCCACAATGGCATTGAGTGATTGTCAGTTGCATTATTGCGGGCTGCTTTATAGCGGTAAAGCAAGAGAAAGAGGATTTGTCGTACACAGTTATTTTCCAATGTTATAGGTGTGCTTTCAACTCCCGCGCAGTGTTTACTGAAAGGGTTAGGCTTACTCTACACATGTACACAACAAGCTGAAGAGATGTAAATTATAAGTTAAATATCTTAACGCACGAGTATTCCTTAAAGGGGCGGCACCACACCCGCCGCCCCCGGTGACGATCATCCACAGAAGCTACATCGTCTCCCTATGCACATGCGGTTAGTAAACTAACATGCAGCTCTGAGAAGGGTGCTTGAATGTTATTAATCGTGCAATAGCGTGCTAAGGGGATTTGTGCATTATGTTCGGTTTCCGCTAAAGCAACCCGGTTAGTACGTTGGAGAATTTAATGTCATAACGGCACGTTGGCCATGGTAGCTCAATAGCTAAGAACGACCGGACGGAGACTGGAAGATCCGTGGATCAAATCCCGGCCATGGCATTGACCTTTTTAGTCTGACTCTACCCATTTAAGTATTTTATATTGATTAATATCATATAGGGTAAAATGGAAGGAAACTTAAAAGAAAAAAGGGGAAAAGGGGGATTATGGGCACGGTTGTGGGCAAAAGGGATAAAGGTGCCCAAAAATAAGGGGAAAAGGTGCATGAAACTTGCGCACTTAACAATCCTAACCCTATTGATAAGATCGGGACGACAGAATCTTAAACTTAAGAAGCGAAAAGGAAATGTTTGAGAATTATTCGAACCATCCCCCATAGACGTTTCTAAAAGGTGTATGGGATCCGATGTCTGCTGCTAGAGTGTTTTCACCTAGCAGACCTTAGGACGTCTCTGCAGCTGCCGGCCAGCTTTGCAGGAATGCTAGCGCACGATAACGCAGTAGTGGAGAAGGTATTTAGATTCTTCTCTAGATTACACTTTAGGATTTAGCGAAGGCAATTTTTAGTAGGTTTTGATTGATATTTCGTTTTCTTCGTCTTTTTTTATATATATATATATATATATATATATGTGTGTGTGTGTGTGTCTGCGTGTGCAATTTTAATAGTTTTATTTATACTTATATAGTTTTTGGAAACAATTTTATAACTGTCTTTTGCCATGACTTGTTTTTGTAAGGGCGCTGATGACCGCCGTAGTTGAGCGCCATTATACACATCATCATCATCATCATCATCATCATCATCATCATCATCATCATCATCATCGGATCACGATGTCTGCTGGTGACAGATATCCAGTCTACGTTGAGCCTGTTGAGATGTCAGTTCATGAGGTACGGATCCACAGCTTCTGTATGATTTTCCAAGTATCTCAATGTGGTGAGGTGTGGTATCGTTTGATGCACCAAGTTCTTATAAAAGCCTACGTGTAATTTTTGCGAATTTTCTCTCAAAACTTGGCGTGTATTTTCTATATTCCATACCTTAGATCTTCCAAAACGTAGTAAATCTTTAGTGCTTTTGTCCCCATTGTTGAAACGTTGGTACCATCGTTGTGCGGCACACTCACTACCGATCACCTCCTTCCACTTCACATATTCTTCGAGCTGCGGCACCGGCTTTATACTCTTATTTCCAGATTATCTCCATTTTCTGAAATTTTATTAACAACTAAAGACTGATACATGCTCGCAATGTACGCAAAACTAATTATGGCATCCTGTAAATAGCATTGGCAAACCAAAGAAAACCAATAAATTTTCCAAAACAGTAAAATCATGAAACCGATACTACTTATGGAACAACTTACAGTCCAGCAACGCAAAGAAGGTCCCTGGAAGGTATACTCCTCCACAGGTGAGAAAGTCCCCGAGGGGCGAGACGCAGGGGGTTGGCCGAAGGTCCCCACACCCTCCCTGGACAAGTTTATGACACCCCATGTCTGTACAGTTACAGACCATTCAAAAACATTCTGACGACTTCTACTCTTGTGAATGAATCTTCTCGGCTTTAAAGTACAGAGTGAATAGGGCGCATGTTTTTTTAACGGTCTGCTCCTTGTATAGCAGGCGTTCTCTGCCACACACATTCGCTATCCTTGTCCCACAGCACATTCCTTACAAGGATTTTCTTCGCGTTGCTATACTATATGTGCTGTCTAATACAGTGGGACAAGGATAGCGAATGTGTGTGGCACAGAACGCTTGCTATATAAGGAGCAGACCGTTAAAAAAAAAACATGCGCCCTATTCACTCTATACACTAAAACCAAGAAGATTCATTAACAAAAGTAGAAGCCGTCAGAATGTTTTTGAATGGTCTGTAACTGTGTTGACACCGGGTATCATAAACCTGTCCAGGGAGGGTGTGGGAACCCCCCTGCGTTTCAGGCGTCGGAGACTATCTCTCCTGTGGAGGACAGTAATGTTGTGCTACACCTCATATTACATCGTCTGTCACTAAATTACACTGGTGACCAAAAGATACTACTAAAAGAGCTTATATTTATAAAATTTACGATTTACCTACTACTACTACTACTACTACTACTACTACTACTACTACTACTACTACTACTACTACTACTACTACTACTACTACTACCACCACCACTACTATTACTACTACAACTACTATTACTACTACCACTATTATTATTATTATTATTATTATTATTATTATTATTATTATTATTATTATTATTATTATTATTATTATTATTATTATTATTATTATTATTATTATTATTATTATTATTATTATTATTATTATTATTATTATTATTATTATTATTATTATTATTATTATTATTATTATTATTATTATTATTATTATTATTATTATTATTATTATTATTATTATTATTATTATTATTATTATTATTATTATTATTATTATTATTATTATTATTATTATTATTATTATTATTATTATTATTATTATTATTATTATTATTATTATTATTATTATTATTATTATTATTATTATTATTATTATTATTATTATTATTATTATTATTATTATTATTATTATTATTATTATTATTATTATTATTATTATTATTATTATTATTATTATTATTATTATTATTATTATTATTATTATTATTATTATTATTATTATTATTATTATTATTATTATTATTATTATTATTATTATTATTATTATTATTATTATTATTATTATTATTATTATTATTATTATTATTATTATTATTATTATTATTATTATTATTATTATTATTATTATTATTATTATTATTATTATTATTATTATTATTATTATTATTATTATTATTATTATTATTATTATTATTATTATTATTATTATTATTATTATTATTATTATTATTATTATTATTATTATTATTATTATTATTATTATTATTATTATTATTATTATTATTATTATTATTATTATTATTATTATTATTATTATTATTATTATTACTATTATTATTGCTACCGTTAGGTCTTTAGATGTAATAGTTTACCTCATAATTCAGCATACTATTTCGAATGTCAAGATTTAGAAACTAATTCCACAGCTCACTGCAAAGAGATCCTTATCGGCCTCCATTACATTATCGTCAACTTCACTGATGTCTATTTTCACAACAACCCACCATACACGGAAATAGTGAGTTTTTTTTTAATTTACGTCCTTCAACGTTACGTCATATCGGACGATGAATGGAATGGATGAAATGATGCTCAAATGAGTCCGGGGTCCATGGAACTTACAGTTACCCGACATTCGTCTCACAGGTTAGGAAAAACCCCGGAAAAACCTTATCCAGGTAACTCACCCTGACCGAGATTCGAATTCGGGACCTCGTGAACGTGAGGCAGACATGCTACCACCACGCTATCAGTGAGTAAATGAGTAAGTGAGTGAAGAGTGAGTTAGTGAGTGAGTAAGTAAGTAAATGAGTGAGCAAAGAGTGAGTTAGTGAGTGAGAGAGAGTGAGTGAGGGAGGGAAGGAGGAAGTGAGTGGCATTTTAAGATCCGTTGAGAATTTGGACATCTGGACATGATCTTGAGATAAATACCTCCCAGTTCTTCCCTGGAGCAATCTACTACAGAACGTAACTGGAAGGGGCGTCAAAAGGCACATCTTCGCTATCAACTTTTACGGCTACCCCTCCTTTTTTGTGAGTTACGTCCTCCAACATTTTTAGTGATATGAGACGATGAATGAAATGGCTGAAATGATACTCAATGCGTCCGGGATCCATGGAGCTTAGAGTTACCTGACATTCGTCTTTCAGGATAAGGAAAAACCCTGGAAAACCTTATCCAGGTACCTCACCCTGACCGAGATTCGAACTCGGGACCTCTTTAACTTGAGGTAGACACGCTACCATCTACGCTACCGAGGCGGGCGGTTACCCCTTCTAATAGTTCTGTCTAATAACGGATGGAAAAATCTCTGTATTCATCAGTATGCAGTGGAACATCAGATCTGAGCGTTTTACTTATTTCTCTCTAATAATCTGCCAAGTTCTGGAAATACGCATGGGCGAGCCACATGTCATTTGATGGAGGTAGGGCCGTAGAAGAGTCTAATGACGTAACGTAGCTACCCTTTATGGAGCAGTGACTTAATTTAATTCTTTGTTTTGAAAACCTGTAGATGCGTTTATGTCAACCTATAGCACGTGAATGAAATGACTAACAAAATTCAACTGCCTTCTTCATTAGATATTATTCATAGAATACAAATTTGAATCTCAATGTTCTACTCCTTATTAAATGAATGGTAGGAATAAGTACAAATGTTTTATTTTATCTTGACAGGAATCCTGCGCGGTAGGGATGAGTAACAAATGTGGTGGGGATAGGCACCTCTCGTCACAATGCGTCACACGCGTAAGATTACGGGAGGGGAGTACGCTGTAAAGGTTGACTAAAAACAAAACTTACCTTTTACAAGTCAAGGCTTACCTTGGAAGATCTGCGTTGCCAGTATTCCAGCTTTTCTAAATTAAGGCAGCAACTCCGCTGATACCAAATGGCTATTCGTCGTCTTCATCCTCTACCTGATGGTAGTGTTCTGGCCCATCTCATCCTCTTCATACTGATCTTCTGCTTCATAATTTTCTTCCTGCTCACTGTCACTATCACCACTGTCACCATTTAAGTGAATAACTAACTCCTCTCCTGCATCTAAAAGTCCCTCGGTTCTCATATATTCCACTTCGACTTTCCTTACATGTTTGCATGCTTTTTGCCATTCTTTTACTGTTATTGATTATATTTTTTTCATCTGTAAGTTTAATTTTATCATCCATTTTCAAAGAAACGTTATGTTTGGAAACCCAGTTTTTTAGTGTGGCCCATATTACTTCTAGTGGGTTCAATTCCGGATGGTAGGGAGGTAGTCTTAGGACAGTATGATTTTGCCCCTCAAGTATTTTATCAATTTTATAAGAAGGTGCTGGTTTTAGGGGTAGAATAAGCTGATAAACTTCAGGGTTTCTTAGGTTCGAAAAATTAGTGTTTTTGAATTCATTTTCAGTCATGTGTCTCTGTAGCCAGGATATTATTTGATCTCTTCTAGAGCGTGAATTTGGATGTTTTTCAATTTGCACGTTGTGATATGGGGTGTTATCTATAACAGGCACTACGAGCCAGGCTAGGAATAAACTTTCCTTGAATCTATTTTTGGTAATTGTTATAATTCATATTGTCGTGGTGATCGCGCGCTTTTGTTGGGCTTTAAATCGTACACAGGCATTTGGAACAAAACCCAGTTATTTTTTTTTTTTATTACATTTATGGCGGTGGCCCCACACCCGCCGCCCCCGGTGACGATCGTCCACCTTGAAGAGGCTACATCGTCTCCCCATGCACATGGTGTTAGTAACTCAACATGCAGCTACGGAGAGGTGCTTGGTTAATATTAATCGTGTAGTTGCGTTAGGGGAGGGAATAGAGATAGTCGGATTCCGCGGAAGCGCCCCGGTTAGTACAGGCAAGTTCTACTCTTGCTAGCGGGTCAGGAGAGTTGACCGGCATCAGCCATGACGAGGCCCTGACTGGCGCACGGTGGTTAGTCCGTGCAGTTAGCTAGATCAGGTTAGTGGTAAACATAAGACGATTACCAACTGCTGGCCTTTCGACATTGGTGCTAAGAGTCCTTGTAGCCAGTTATCACTCCAGGCATATGGCGTCATATGTGCTGTATTGATGCAAGTCTCAGCCATATAAACTATATTGCGGCCTTCATTGCAGTATCTTTGAATATCTCGCAGATATTTAAGTCTTTTTCCGTATATTGTGATGTTCCATTAAAATTAGTCTGTGCATTTGGTTTTATTCTATCTAAATCCTAGCTTCAAAAGAACTTTTCTTAATGTGGAGACACTGCCTTGGAAGTCGATGGAATATTGAAGCTTCATAAGTACTTTATTCAGAGCTGATCGTTCTTTTTCTGTGATGTAAAGGTTATTGACAGTTCGCCTAACTACTTCTTCATTAAAGCCATCCAAATTATATTTTGTGTATGTTCTAGATTTTTGTTTACCTGGGATAGAAAACGACGTCGTTTCACCAGAATCAATGGTTTTCGTTTCCCTAATAATTCTTCTACCACTACTTACAGACACACCTGTTGCCTCTGATACCCTTTTCCAGATTTTCAGAGCGGACCCAGACCCTTGTTCCTTCTTCATAAATGTGTGCACATTGCTTATTACCTCTGGTGTTTGAGAATGTATCACCCAATTTCCTAATTTCCTGCTAGGAGGCCCAATTTCTAAATGCTCTCTTGGAACCAGTAATAACGCACTTTTTGAAACAAGGTGTAGGAGCTCTGCACCTGTTTACTTGCACGCAACTGATATGCAAATGTCCTGCCCTCCCCTTAAGTTGCAACTGTTTTGAAGTGGACTCGTCCAGATACCACTGCGCATCGCTCTGCATTTTTTCGAGATAAAAAACTACAGCCATGTTCGCCTTTGCAGATATATTTGTGTGTACAGTCATGGAAAGAATGATTGAGTGCATTCTCACAGCCAGAAATTTTCGATCTCCAAGTCGTTTAGCCGCACGATTCACACTGGTCACAATTTCTAATATGCTTCTAGGCGTTTCAGCATTCAGCTTGGCATTCCTTATCGCCTGTTGAGCGGATAAGTAAGCTGTGTATTGAATCACGTGGACATTTCTATTTGTATGCTGATAAAGAAAGAGGTGCGGCAGATCAAGTCAACGTTGCCCTCCGTTTCTTCGTTAGCCAATTAGAGCACAAACATAATGGCTGTCTGATACTGTGCTCATTGTAGGTTATTCAAAGAGGTGGAACTCTCAGAATTTCGTGCTCAACAACGTGAATCCACGAATGCTGTCAAGCACCCGTTTCACAATAAATGGATTCAGGTAGCACTGAGAGCCAGGCAACTTTGAATAGCGCCTCATGTTGATGAATAGAAGCAAGAGCTCCATTACGAGCAAATAAAAAATAAAAAAAATAGCTCTACGGCAACGTACGCCCTTTCAGCTTTGATTAACGTGGGTTCAATTCTCGATGAGGACAGATTTTTCTTTCTTTCCAATTGTAGTCAAAATGCCTACTTCATATTCTTGCATTTAAATAATATTGATTTTCCACTTAGTTATAGCAGAGGACACAAGTTATTTTAAGACACTGGTGGATTCCATGCCTCAAAGATTCAGGGCAGTTATAGAAACTACTAATGGGGTCACACATAAATTACACACACACACACACACACACACACATATATATATATATATATATATATATATATATATATATATATATATATATATATATATATATATATACGATGGCTGTTCTATAAAGAATGATCATAATTTTTTACGATCATAACTTTTCGCGCTAAAATTCAATCTTACTATATTCTGTTAGCTTAACGTGAAACAAACACGCCGTAGTAGTTTCATTGTTGGTATTTGTTGTTCCCGCCTGACATGTTCAGTACCGCCTACCGCTGTAATGGAGATAACACGCGAGGAACATATGCGGCTTTGAAATTCTGCTTTCGTCTCAACAAATCTTCAGTTGAAGACTATACAATGTTACAGGAGACCTATGGAGAGTCTGTTCTTCTGTACAGCACAGCTCAAAGCTGGTTTAAAGTGCTTAAAGAGGGGAGACAATTATAAAGGAAGGTGAATCCGGTGCTCCAGTTACTACTCTTACGGAAGAAAACATCAACACTGCTGCTGCCATTGTGAGAGAGGATCGACGAATTACCTTAAGATCACTTTCTGAAACACTGAACATTTCATTTGGTGCCACCCACACATTGGTGATAGAAACATTACACATGAGACGTGTTTGTGCGCGATGGGTCCCAAGACTGTTGGTTCCCGAACAAAAGGACATTCGCATGCAGGTCTGCATGCAGCTAAAGTTGATGTTAGAGGAAGATGCGGAGTTTCTTTTAAACGTAATCACTGATGATGAAACTTGGCTACATTTTTTGATCTTGAGAGCAAACAGCAAAGCTCAGTGTGGAAATCTCCTTCATCACCAAAAGAGCAAACGTGGCTGCTTCTGCTGGGAAAGTTATGGTAAGCTCATTCTTTGATATTCATGGATTCGTTTATCAGCATGTTGTACCTGCACACACATCAGTAACTGGACTGATGTCCTGAAAACATTGCAAGTCCATATCAGGCGCAAAAGACCACACTTCCGTAAAGCAGGCTGGATGCTGCACCAGGATAATGTGTGGCTGTATATTGCCAATGTTGTTGCTGAATATCTTGCAAAAATCAACGTAAAGTGCATCCCTCACCCTCCCTATGGTCCAGATTTAGCCCCACGTGACTTGTTTCTATTTTCTAAATTGAAGAAACACATTCTTGGAAGGTATTATCCACCATCAGGAGCAGTGGTGAGGGCTGCGGAGGCGATTTTGAAGGATCTTACAAAACATTGTTTCCAGCATGTCTTTGAAGACTGACAGAAACGCTGGGACAAGTGCTTCGCATTCAGGGGAGACTATTTTGAGAAATAACCCACAAAGTCACAATATATATATATATATATATATATATATATATATATATATATATATATATACCGGGTAAATCACCTGCCTCTAATTATTTTTGAACTTATGGAACGCGCTAAGCGACATATGTGACTTATGCCTTTTTTGAATGCCTTCTAAAGGATGATTTGCACAACAGTTTACAGAGCAGGGGTAAATAACTCAGTGCATAAGTGTTGTATGGAACAGTAATCAATCACTACGTATATCGATTCCAAAAACGTCATACCAAGATACGGAGAGCTGCAGTGATAATTTAGAGAACTGTACAAACTTTTATTAATTAGCGTACATTCACGCACACCTTTAAACGCGCCCCTAGGAATAACCTATCACATACATCAGTTGAAAATAACATTGGAACACACAATTGCAGATCTTCAGATTGGAACCATTTGCATTTAAATCTTCAGCCAATATGTGTTTTCGTTGTACAGCCATATCAAAATTAATATGAATTAGGTAGATGGTTTTCGCTTCTGTCACAAATTACGGTAATTTTTAGCTCATACAGTAATTTTAATGGTGAATACAATTTTTTATTTGTGTTAAAACTATCAAAACGGGCTCAAAACACTGTATGAAGTTGTAAAAAGCCTGTAAAGATTCGAGATGGGCCTTAGGTCCCCGATTATTTATTCGCATAGGAACTTTTCCTCGCAACGTACTTTGGCTAAATTGTATTATTCAGGTTAAGTCTACACTCTGTAACTTCAACTTGGGATCAAATCCTTCATGATCAGCTTTAAAAATTTTATTACCCTTTGTTTTACCTTTTGGGGCCTATAACTTGATATTATAATAGGACAAATAACATTTTATAACATTATAGACGTCTACAAAGTAAAATAATAGCCATGTTTTCTGCTGGCACATAGTTATAAATGTGTAATTCTTACTAGATATTTTATTATGGTCGGTATTGTGCTTGACCCATTTAACCAAGTTTCAAATCTTTCAAAAATGCAAAGTGAAACATAAGATTTAAGCATGAAACAAAAACTATAAGGCTTAATGTCATCGACATACTGCTAAAAATGAAAACCAACTACGTAACATGGTTTACAACACCAGTTACGGTAAAGATAATAAGGATTTACAAAGTCAAACATTATCCCTAATTGAGGATAAAGATAGACCGTAGTTTCCCTTTGAAGGGCACGTAGGGTGAGCTCGGCACAACTTACATTGTGAACTAATCGATGTAGATCCCTAATTATCGGAATGCCATTCTTGTGTGTTTGGCTCACAAGAGAACCAGTAGTAGCGGTAAATAAATTAGTAAATTAAAGTACAGAAAATAAATACCCGGAGAAAGAAAAAAAAATCAAAACAATGTGACGATGTTTAAAACATAGTCCTTTCATCATCATATGTATACCAGCAGCTAACCAACGCACTCGGCCTCTTGTCAGGTATTCGATGTTGTTCTTTTGGAAGCACAATTTATCACCTTGCTGGTATTATATGCATGAAAAACCGTCGTTTATTTTTTCACAACTTCTTGGACCTCATTTAGGGCTATAGGTAAGTAGCTGGTTGCGATAATTCTGACTGAAAGGTAGAGCTGCAATAACGGCTTTTGTGCTAAAGGGGTCAATGTTTTCACATTAGAGGGGGAACTGCGGGTTGCATAGATACGAATAAATAGGGGCAGCTGACTCACCCGGTATATATAACTAATATTTTATGTGATCCCCATTATCTTCTTTACCTACCCTGAATCTTTGAGGCATGGAATCCAATTATATACATAATTTGTTTTATTTTGTATTAAATGTATATCTATAATTATTTAATGAAGTATGCATAAATATTAAGCAACTAAGATAGGTATCAATAGGTATAAAGTATGTGCGGATCGCTGGATTCGAACCTATTTCCTGAGCAGTAAAGTAATCTTTAAATCAAGGAAGTTGACGCTGGGCTATTTCTCGATGGAGGGCACTACCCTCTGCTCTGTGTATGCCTTCATTGGTACGAGCACGTTTTGGTCACCGGAGTTTACATCATTATTGCTTGCAGTTTTCTTTTTTTTTTTTCTTTTTTTTTGCGAGAAAAGCAGAAAATCGCTACACATAATCATTGAACCAAAATTATGAGACGATAGCCGCATACGTAGATACATTCAAATGAGTGAGTGTGAAATACGTATACTCCTCCACAGGAGAGTAAGTCTCCGAGGGGCGAGAGGCAGGGGGGTTGGCGAAGGTTTCCACGCCTTTCCTGGATAGGTTTACGACACCCCATGTCAGTACAGTTACAGACCATTAAAAACATTCTGACGGCTTCTAATTTTGTGAATGAATTTTCTCGGTTTTAGTGTACAGAGTGAATAGGGCGCATGTTTTTTTAATGGTCTGCTCCTTGTATAGCAAGCGTTCTCTGCCACACACATTCGCTGTCCTTGTCCCACAGCACATTCCTTATAGGGATTTTCTTTGCGTTGCTATACTATACCTATCAGTAAAAGGTGTATGCAGACTTCATCGTGAGGTCTACCTGAAAGTCCGAAGACTCCGGCCTCTATATACCCGGAAGAGCGATGAAAATCTCCGGGGCTCTTTCCATGGAACTATACCTTACATCTAAAAAGCCCCCCCCCCCCCAATCCACAAGAACGTCAAGACGGGTGGAAGTGGATACGCCACTTACGTGCGTCAACCCCGCAGGGAAGGCTACCGAATAACCTCTGTAGGGCCAACTGGTGATCTAGCACACCTTCTAATAGCTGTGCATGCTAGCACCCGGGGCTTTTAAGGCACTTCTCTGCCCCCTCTGGGTGGCCAAAGCCTGGACGGAGGTATCCGACACCAAGGTGACCCGGGTTCGATCCCAGGTGACCGCAAAGTGAGATTTGTGGTGGACAACACGGCGCTGGAGCGGGTTTTCTCCGGGATCTCCGGTTTCCCCCGCCATCTCATTCCACCGGTGCTCCATCTTCATCTCGGGTATCATCAGTGTCATCGCCTGCTGTGCCGTATGTAGTAAAAGCGGGCGTTAAACACTACACATTTCATTTTTGGAGGTATCCGACTCCCGCGGGTGTCGCGAACACACTGTCTCCTCAAGTTCAACCCAATCCGAACAACTCCCATTCGGGAGGGGCTCGAATGCTCGGCCCCAGGTTCCTCTTGGTAACGTCAGAGGTACCACTAGTGCTAGGGGTCCGCAGCGCTCGCACCACAGCAGCTGAAGGGGACGGATCCCCTCTCCTACGGGTATGTATGTGTATTGCTGGACTCGGTCCTATACTCTGATTTTTAAAAGAAGATACGTGAAGATCATCAAGCAAGGGACGCGAAGTGTAAGAGAGCAAGGTCGTTGCTATGGTAACGTAAACAAAGGTTGCCAGATAGGTTACCCTGGTGAATCACATATTCTGATAGCCCGAACCCTTGTTTATGTTTCAAGTGCTGAGAGGATAAAAGTAAGGGAATCTGCATTACTTCTTGTCTGCTGTTGGGCAAAATTGCGGAACCTCACGTGGACAAACAGATGACCTTCACGAATCTCCTTTTAAAAATCAGACTGTCCTCCCGAAGTAGCACACTCCATTTGTAGTTCAACGCTTTGCTACCGAGCTATTTGAGCACGGATCGCATCCTATTCTGTTTATATAGAAAGGCAGTAAGGAATTCGAATCAACCGCTTTGATTAGTATTTTAGCATTTACCTCTGAATTTTGTTGAAAAACCCCGTACTTGATATCATTTTTGAGTTGCTACCCTTTAATTAACATAATATGCCTTTGCATAATCCGGATTTGTACAACTCTGACCTGCATAATTAGTACATGCAGTGTGAACCAGGCTCAGTGGACTTCCTGTACTTCCGTTAAACCGAAGTAATACTTTGAAAGTTTTTAGCGCTCAGACACTTTTTCCATGACTGTACTGCATATACTCTAATAGGTTCGTTAAATTGCTGTAGTTATTGTTGTGTTATGCATGGCGCTACTGTTAATTCTTGTTTTTATAACAATTTGCCTCTTCAACTTCAAATTTCTACTGTTTAGGATATAGTTCTCTTCTAAAAGTTTTAAAACACATTGTAACTATGTTCTTTACCTACAGCTTAGATTTAATTGCTCTTTATTGCGTTGAAATAAACGGCAACCACAAGAAATACAGAGGGATATATCAAACAAATAAATGACTGTGAGTGAAAAGGGCAACCATATAAAATTTCTATATCTTTACGTTTTTCGTATATATGATCTATGGGTATAATGCCTATTGGAGTTCGTGTGCTCAGAGCGCTTGAGATTTTTGTTGGAATTTGTATTCTATAAACAATAATCAACTCATTTGGAAACTTCTCAGTTCCGTATTGATCTGGGTATAGTCTGAAATGTTGGGGTTAGCATCATTTAATATAATAATGAGGTAATAAAATCCCAATCAGAATCTGTCAGTACTGCAAAGAAATCGATAACAACTCTAGTTAAATAGACTAATGCGAAGTAACCATGATGTTCAGTATAAGCAATTTTCTTTATTAATACGCAATATCTTTGAATAAATAATAAAATCTTTCCAATGAACTGCACGGTAATACAGACTTATGTTTCTGGCAAAACAAGCAAAAGTTGTTATATGGTCTGACAATGACATCAACATCACAGTTTAGTATAAAGACATGTAGCATTTTTCACAATCCTTGCATTTTATTTGGTATACACCGGATCAACTGATTATAGGGTTTCATCCTTTCTTTTTATTTTTTATTTTTCCTTTTCTTTATAATTCAACAATTTTAATACTGAATATCTATTTTTGGCTGACAAGATGATATTTTGCTCTTTAAAGATCTTTTTGAATTTATCAAATGTCAAATTTCTTGACGTGGCATCCGAACTCCGCGCAATAGGGCGTTCCATCTCTGTCCTCAACAGAAATCGCTTCTCCAATGGTTACCAACGACTTCCCTACATTTGGAGAAAGGTCATGGGCTTTAGGGGTGACTACATTTTTGAGAACCCAAACCAAATAAGCAAAAATCATTGTCACGGGAAGAGTCTCTCTGAGCATGCAAGTGCCAACGGTGCCGGGAGAGCTAATGTTATAAAATTATACTGAAATGTGTACACAGGGGTTTCCTAATATTTACTTATATTTGATTATCACAGTTTACTGACCTTACATAGTGGTTGTACTTCTCCTCAAAGTTCGGCACCCTGGTAGACGGATGGAAGTTCAGCCTCACATCAACATGCTTCCAGCACGAGTCACACGCTAACCCCGACTGACTCTCGGACAAAGTTCCCTCTGGACTCCAAGATCATGTTATTGGACCCATCTCTCTTCAAAATTCAGAACTTGTTGAGTCAGTGTTTTAACAGTATTTCCATTCTTGCCAAGGACCAGAATGATCAGGTCTACTCATACCATTGGCAATAGATTATACTGCTGTTTAGTTCCTCTATGAGATTTGAACTACCAGATGCCACAACACTGGGGACAAGGTCCCCCTTGTGGACAACCTCTTGTAGCACTGACTACCATATTTTCCTCTAAGATATTAGCCACAATTCTGCAACTTTCTAGCATGGTCTGGATCCACCTACACAAATTGGTGTCTACCCCATGCTTTTCCGCAGCTCTATGCATAGCTTCGAAAGTCATATTGCTAAAGCCCCCTTAAATACCCAGAGAGATTCCTAGCTCAATCTTCTGGTGATGGTGGTGAAGGTGTTGGTGGTAGTGAAGGTGGTGGTGGTGAAGGTGGTGAAGGTGGTGGTGGTGAAGGTGGTGGTGAAGGTGGTGGTGATGGTAAAGGTGGCGGTGGTGATGGTGCTGAAGGTGGTGAAGGTGGTGGTTGTGGTGGTGAAGGTGATGATGGTGGTGGTGAAAGTGCAGGCGGTGGTTGTGGTAATGATGATGGTGGTGATGGTGATAGTGGTGTTGATGATGATGGTGATAGTTAGGGTGCTGGTGGTGGTGATGGTGGCGGTGGTGCTGGTGAAGGTGCTGCTGGTGATTGTGGAGATGGTGGCGAAGGTGTTGGTGGTGAAGGTGGTGGTGTTGGTGGTGAAGGTGGTGGTTGCGGTGAAGGTGGTGGTGGTGTAGGTGGTGGTGTAGGTGTAGGTGGTGCTGGTGATGGTGGTGAAGGTGGTGAAAGTGGTGGTGGTGGTGAAGGTGGTTGCGGTGGTGGTGAAAGTGGTAGTGGTGGTGGTGAAAGTGGTGGTAGTGAAAGTGGTGGTGGTGAAAGTGGTGGTGGTGAAAGTGGTGATGGTGAAGGTGCTGACGGTGGTGGTAGTGATGGAGAGTGTGGTGATTGTGTTAGTGGTGTTGATGAAGATGGTGGGGATGGTGACGGTGTTGTTGAGGATGGTGGTGATAGTGAGGGTACTGCTGGTAGTGGTGGTGGCTGCGGTGGTGTTGGTGAATGTGCTGCTGGTGATGGTGGTGAAGATGGTGGTTATGTTGAAGGTGGTAGTGGTGGCGTTGAAGGTGGTGATGTTGATGAATTTGGTGGTGGCGAAAGTGGTGGTATTGGTGGTGGTGGTGGTGGTGGTGGTGGTGTTGGTAGTGGTGGTGGTGAAGATGCTGGTGATGGTGGTGTAGATGGTGGCGGTGGTGGTGGTACTGGCGGTGGTGAAGGAGGTGTTGTTGAAGTTGCTGCCGGTGGTGGTGATGACGTCGGTGGTAATGGTGATAGTGGTGTTGATGATGGTGGTGATGGTGACGGTGGTGTTTAGGATGATGGTGATGTTGGGGGTGCTGATGGTGGTGGTGTTGATGATGATAGCGGTGTAGGTGCTGCTGGTGATGGTAGTGATGGTGGTGGTGGTGTAGGTGCTGGCGGTGGTGTTTGTGATGGAGATGGTGGTGATGGTGAAAGTGGTGAAGGTGATGGTGGTGAAGTTGTTTGTGATGGTGTTGAAGATGGTGGTGGTGGTGAAGGGTGTGGTTGTGCAGGGGGTGGTGGCGAAGATGGTGGTTGTGAATGTGGTGGTGCTGGTGAAGGTGATGCTGGTGAAGATGATGATGGTGGTGAAGTTGTTGGTGGTGGTGAAGGTGGTGGTGGTGAAGGTGGTGTGGGTGGTGAAGGTGGTGGTGGCGATGAAGGTTGTGGTGTTGTTGAAGGTGCTGGCGGTGGTGGTGATGGAGATGGTGGTGATGGTGATGGTGATAGTGGTGTTGATGATAATGGGGATGTTGGTGACCGTGGTGTTGATGATGGTGGTGATAGTGAGGGTGCTGGTGGTAGGGGTGATGGTGGTGGCGGCGGTGGTGCTGGTAAAGGTGCTGCTGGAAATGGTGGTGATGGTGGTGAAGGTGTTGGTGATGAAGGTGGTGGTGGTTGTGAAAATGTTGGTGTTGGTGAAGGTGGTGCTGGTGAAGGTGGTTGCGGTGGTGGTAAAAGTAGTTGTGGGGATAAAGGTAGTGGTGGTGGTGGTGGTGAAGGTGCTGGCGGTGGTGGTGATGGAGAGGGTGGTGATGGTGATAGTGGGGTTGATGATGATGGTGCTGATGGTGACGGTGTAGTTGATGATGGTGGTGATAGTGGGGGTGGTGGTTGTAGCAGCGGTGGTGCTAGTGAATGTGCTGCTGGTGATGGTGGTGAAGATGGTGGTGATGTTTTAGGTGGTAGTGGTGGCGGTGAAGTTGGTGGTGAAGGTGGTGGCGGCGAAGGGGGTGGTGATGGGGTTGTTGGTGGTGGTAGTGAAGGTGGTGGTTGTGAAGGTGGTGAAGGTGGTGGTGGTGGTAAAGGTGCTGGTGATGGTGGTGAAGATGATGGTGGTGGTGAAAGTGGTGGTGATGAAGGTGCTGGTGGTGGTGATGGAGTCGGTGGTGATGGTGATAGTGGTGTTGATGATGATGGTAGAGACGGTGACGGTGGTGTTGAGGATGGTGATTATGGCGGGGGTGCTTGTGGTGGTGGTGGTGGTGGTGGCGGTGGTACTGGTGAAGGTGCTGCTGGTGATGGTGCTGATGGTGGTTTCGGTGGTTGTGGACGTTGTGTAGGTGCTGGCAGTGGTGTTGGTGATGGAGATGATGAAGATGGTGAAGGTGATAGTGATGAAGTTGCTTGTGATGGTGTTGAAGGTGGTGGTGGTGGTGGTGGCGGCGGTGGTGTTGATGATGATGGTGGTGAAGTTGGTGTTGTTGAAGGTGTTGGCGGTGGTGAAGGTGGTGGTGGTGAAGGTGACGGTGGTGTTGGTGGTGGTGAAAGTGAGGGTGCTGGTGGTAGTGGTGATGGTGGTAGCGCCGTTGGTGCTGGTGAAGATGCTGCTGGTGATGGTGGTGATGGTGGTGAAGGTGGTGGTGGTGGTGAAGGTGGTGTTGGTGAAGGTGGTGGTTAGTGGTGGAGGTTGTGGTGGTGAAGGTGGTGGTGGTGAAGGTGGTGGTGGTGAAGGTGGTGGTGGTGTAGGTGGTGGTGGTGGTGAAGGTGCTGGTGATAGTGGTGAAGATGGTGGTGGTGGTGCTGGTGGTGAAAGTGGTGGTGATGAAGGTGCTGGTGGTGGTGGTGATGGGGTCGGTGGAGGTGGTGGTGATAGTGGTGTTGATGATGATGTTAGAGACGGTGACGGTGGTGTTGAGGATGGTGATTATGGTGGGGGTGCTTGTGGTGGTGGTGGTGGCGCTGATACTGGTGAAGGTGCTGCTGGTGATGGTGTTGCTGGTGGTTGTGGTGGTTGTGTAGGTGCTGACATTGGTGTTGGTGATGGAGATGGTGATGATGGTGAAGGCAATGGTGGTGAAGTTGCTTGTGATGGTGTTGAAGATGGTGGTGGTGGTGGTGGCGGCGGTGGTGTTGATGATGGTGGTGAAGTTGGTGTTGGTGAAGGTGGTGGCGGTGGTGAAGGTGGTGGTGGTGAAGGTGCTTGCGGTGGTGGAGGTGAGGAGATGGTGGTGATGGTGATGGTGATAGTGGTGTTGTTGATGATGGTGGTGATGGTGACGGTGGTGTTGTTGGTGGTGAAAGTGAGGGTGCTTGTGGTAGCGGCGGTGGTGCTGGTGAAGATGCTGCTAGTGATGGTGGTGATAGTGGTGAAGGTGGTGGTGAAGGTGGTGCTGGTAAAGGTGGTGGTGGTGACGGTGGAGGTGGTTTTGGTGAAGATGGTGGTGGTGGTGAAGGTGGTGGTGGTGGTGAAGGTGGTGGAGGTGGTGGTGAAGGTGGTGGTGGTGATGGTGATGCAGTTGGTGAAAATTGTGGTGGTGAAGGTGGTGGTGGTGAAGGTGTTGGTGGTGTAGGTGGTGGTGGTGGTGGTTCTGAAGGTGGTGGTGGTGGTGGTGGTGATGGTATTGAAGTTGGTGAAGGTGGTGGTGGTTCTGAAGGCGGTGGAAGTGATGGTGGTGAGTGTTGTGGTGGTGATGATGGTGGTGGTGGTGGTGATGGTTGTGGTGGTGGTGATGGCGTTGGTGGTGGTGGTGGTGGCGTTGGTGGTGGTGGTTGTGGTGGTGGTGGTGGCGTTGGTGGTGGTGGTGAGTATGGTGGTGGTGATGCTGGTGGTGGTTATGGCTTCGGTGGTGTTGTGGTGGTGGTGGCGGTAGTGGTGGTGATGGTGGTGTTTGTGGTGGTTATGGAAGTGTTGGTGGTGGTGGTGGTGATGGTGATGATGGCGTTGGTGGTGGTGGTGGTGGTTGTGGTGGTGGTGATGATGATGATGATGGAGTTGGTGGTGGTGGTTGTGGTGGTGTTGGTGGTGGTGGTGATTGCGTTGGTGGTGGTGGTGGTTGTGGTGGTGGTGGTGGCGTTGTTGGTGCTGGTGAGTGTGGTGGTGGTGATGGTGGTGGCGGTTATGGCTTTTGTGGTGTTGTGGTGGTGGTGGCGGTAGTGGTGGTGATGGTGGTGGTGGTGGTGAAGTTGGTGAAGGTGGTGGTAGTGGTGGTGGTGTTTCTGAAGGTGATGGTGGTGGTGATGGTGGTGAAGTTGGTAAAGGTGGTGGTGGTTCTGAAGGCGATGGAAATGATGGTGGTGAGTATTGTGGTGGTGGTGGTGATGGAGTTGGTGGTGGTTGTGGTGGTGGTGGCGTTGGTGGTGGTGGTGGTGAGTGTGTTGGTGGTGATGATGGTGGTGGTGGTGATGGCTTTGTTGGTGTTGTGGTGGTGGTGGCGGTGGTGGTGGTGGTGAAGGTGGTGAAAGTGCTGGTGATAGTGGTGAAGATGGTGGTGGGGGTGCTGGTGGTGAAGGTGGTGGTGATGAAGGTGCTGGTGGTGGTGGTGATGGAGTCGGTGGTGGCGGTGGTGATAGTGGTTTTGATGATGATGGTAGAGACGGTGACGGTGGTGTTGAGGATGGTGATTATGGTGGGGGTGCTTGTGGTGGTGGTGGTGGCGCTGATACTGGTGAAGGTGCTGCTGGTGATGGTGTTGATATTGGTTGTGGTGGTTGTGTAGGTGCTGGAATTGGTGTTGGTGTTGGAGATGGTGAAGGTGGTGAAGGTGATGGTGGTGAAGTTGCTTCTGATGGTGTTGAAGATGGTGGTGGTGGTGGTGGTGGTGGTGGCGGCGGTGGTGTTGATGATGATGGTGGTGAAGTTGGTGTTGGTGAAGGTGGTGGCGGTGGTGAAGGTGGTGGTGGTGAAGGTGCTTGCGGTGGTGGAGGTGAGGAGATGGTGGTGATGTTGATGGTGATAGTGGTGTTGTTGATGATGGTGGTGATGGTGACGGTGGTGTTGGTGGTGGTGAAAGTGAGGGTGCTTGTGGTAGCGGCGGTGGTGCTGGTGAAGATGCTGCTAGTGATGGTGGTGATGGTGGTGGAGGTGGTGGTTGTGAAGGTGGTGGTGGTGAAGGTGGTGGTTGTGAAGGTGGTAGTGAAGGTGGTGTTGGTGAAGGTGGTGGTGGTGAAGGTGGTGGTGGTGAAGGTGGTGGTGGTGAAGGTGGTGGTGGTGACGGTGGTGATGTTGGTGGTGAAGGTGGTGGAGGTGCTGGTGAAGGTGGCGGTGGTGATGGTGGTGCAGTTGGTGAAAATTGTGGTGGTGAAGGTGGTGGTGGTTAAGGTGTTGGTGGTGAAGGTGGTGGTGGTTCTGAAGGTGGTGGTGGTGGTGATGGTATTGAAGTTGGTGAAGGTGGTGGTGGTTCTGAAAGCGGTGGAAGTGATGGTGTTGAGTGTTGTGGTGGTGATGATGATGGTGGTAGTGGTAATGGTTGTGGTGGTGGTGATGGTGGTGGTGGTGATGGCGTTGGTGGTGGTGGTTGTGGTGGTGGTGGCAGCGTTGGTGGTGGTTGTGGTGGTGGTGATGGTGGTTATGGCTTTGGTGGTGTTGTGGTGGTGGTGGCGGTAGTGGTGGTGATGGTGGTGGTTGTGGTGGTGGAAGTGGCGGTGGTGGTGCTGATGGCGTTGGTGGTGGTGGTTGTGGTGGTGGTGGTGGTTGTGGTGGTGGTGGTGGTGATGATGATGGAGTTGGTGGTGGTGGTGGTTGTGGTGGTGTTGGTGGTGATGGCGTTGGTGGTGGTGGCTGTGGTGGCGGTGGTGGCGTTGGTGGTGGCGTTGGTGGTGAGTGTGGTGGTGGTGATGGTGGTGGTGGTGAAGTTGGTGAAGGTGGTGGTGGTGGTGGTTCTGAAGGTGGAGGTGTTGGTGGTGATGGTGTTGAAGTTGGTGAAGGTGGTGGTGGTTCTGAAGGCGGTGGAAGTGATGGTATGTAGTGTTGTGGTGGTGATGATGGTGGTGGTGGTGGGGGTGATGGCGTTGGTGGTGCTGGTGATGGCGTTGGTGGTTGTCGTGGTTGTGGTGGTGGTGGCGTTGGTGGTGGTGGTGGTGGTGGTGAGTGTGTTGGTGGTGATGGTGGTGGTGGTGGCTTTGGTGGTGTTGTGGTGGTGGTGGCGGTGGTGGTGGTGGAGGTGGTGATGGCTTCGGTGGTGTTGTGGTGGTGGTGGTTTTGGTGGTGGTGGTGGTGGTGATGGCTTTGGTGGTGGTGGTGGTGTTGGTGTTGTGGTGGTTGTGGCGGTAGTGGTGGTGATGGTGGTTGGTTGTGGTGGTGTTGGTGGTGGTGGTGGTGGTGGTGATGGCTTTGGTGGTGGTGGTGGTGGTGGTGATGGTGGTGGTGGTGGTTGTGGTGGTGGTGGCGGTGGTGGTGGTGGTGGTGACGGCTTTGGTGGTGGTGGTGGTGTTGTGGTGGTTGTGGCGGTAGTGGTGGTGATGGTGGTGGTGGTGGTTGTGGTGGTTGTTGCGGTGGTGGTGGTGGTAATGGCTTTGGTGGTGGTGTTGTGGTGGTTGTGGCGGTAGTGGTGGTGATGGTGGTGGTGGTTGTGGTGGTGTTGGTGGTGGTGGTGGTGTTGGTGGTGGTGGTGGCGGTGAAGGTGGTGTGGGTGGTGAAGGTGGTGGTGGCGGTGAAGGTTGTGGTGTTGTTGAAGGTGCTGGCGGTGGTGGTGATGGAGATGGTGGTGATGGTGATGGTGATAGTGGTGTTGATGATAATGGGGATGTTGGTGACGGTGGTGTTGATGATGGTGGTGATAGTGAGGGTGCTGGTGGTAGGGGTGATGGTGGTGGCGGCGGTGGTGCTGGTAAAGGTGCTGCTGGAAATGGTGGTGATGGTGGTGAAGGTGTTGGTGATGAAGGTGGTGGTGGTGGGGAAAGTGTTGGTGTTGGTGAAGGTGGTGCTGGTGAAGGTGGTTGCGGTGGTGGTGAAAGTAGTTGTAGTGATAAAGGTAGTGGTGGTGGTGGTGGTGAAGGTGCTGGCGGTGGTGGTGATGGAGAGGGTGGTGATGGTGATAGTGGGGTTGATGATGATGGTGCTGATGGTGACGGTGTAGTTGATGATGGTGGTGATAGTGGGGGTGGTGGTTGTAGCAGCGGTGGTGCTAGTGAATGTGCTGCTGGTGATGGTGGTGAAGATGGTGGTGATGTTTTAGGTGGTAGTGGTGGCGGTGAAGTTGGTGGTGAAGGTGGTGGCGGCGAAGGGGGTGGTGATGGGGTTGTTGGTGGTGGTAGTGAAGGTGGTGGTTGTGAAGGTGGTGAAGGTGGTGGTGGTAAAGGTGCTGGTGATGGTGGTGAAGATGATGGTGGTAGTGAAAGTGGTGGTGATGAAGGTGCTGGTGGTGGTGATGGAGTCGGTGGTGATGGTGATAGTGGTGTTGATGATGATGGTAGAGACGGTGACGGTGGTGTTGAGGATGGTGATTATGGCGGGGGTGCTTGTGGTGGTGGTGGTGGTGGCGGTGGTACTGGTGAAGGTGCTGCTGGTGATGGTGTTGATGGTGGTTTCGGTGGTTGTGGACGTTGTGTAGGTGCTGGCAGTGGTGTTGGTGATGGAGATGATGAAGATGGTGAAGGTGATAGTGATGAAGTTGCTTGTGATGGTGTTGAAGGTGGTGGTGGTGGTGGTGGCGGCGGTGGTGTTGATGATGATGGTGGTGAAGTTGGTGTTGTTGAAGGTGTTGGCGGTGGTGAAGGTGGTGGTGGTGAAGGTGACGGTGGTGTTGGTGGTGGTGAAAGTGAGGGTGCTGGTGGTAGTGGTGATGGTGGTAGCGCCGTTGGTGCTGGTGAAGATGCTGCTGGTGATGGTGGTGATGGTGGTGAAGGTGGTGGTGGTGGTGAAGGTGGTGTTGGTGAAGGTGGTGGTTAGTGGTGGAGGTTGTGGTGGTGAAGGTGGTGGTGGTGAAGGTGGTGGTGGTGAAGGTGGTGGTGGTGTAGGTGGTGGTGGTGGTGGTGAAGGTGCTGGTGATAGTGGTGAAGATGGTGGTGGTGGTGCTGGTGGTGAAAGTGGTGGTGATGAAGGTGCTGGTGGTGGTGGTGATGGAGTCGGTGGAGGTGGTGGTGATAGTGGTGTTGATGATGATGTTAGAGACGGTGACGGTGGTGTTGAGGATGGTGATTATGGTGGGGGTGCTTGTGGTGGTGGTGGCGCTGATACTGGTGAAGGTGCTGCTGGTGATGGTGTTGCTGGTGGTTGTGGTGGTTGTGTAGGTGCTGACATTGGTGTTGGTGATGGAGATGGTGATGATGGTGAAGGCGATGGTGGTGAAGTTGCTTGTGATGGTGTTGAAGATGGTGGTGGTGGTGGTGGCGGCGGTGGTGTTGATGATGGTGGTGAAGTTGGTGTTGGTGAAGGTGGTGGCGGTGGTGAAGGTGGTGGTGGTGAAGGTGCTTGCGGTGGTGGAGGTGAGGAGATGGTGGTGATGGTGATGGTGATAGTGGTGTTGTTGATGATGGTGGTGATGGTGACGGTGGTGTTGGTGGTGGTGAAAGTGAGGGTGCTTGTGGTAGCGGCGGTGGTGCTGGTGAAGATGCTGCTAGTGATGGTGGTGATGGTGGTGAAGGTGGTGGTGAAGGTGGTGTTGGTGAAGGTGGTGGTGGTGACGGTGGAGGTGGTGGTGGTGAAGGTGGTGGTGGTGGTGAAGGTGGTGGTGGTGGTGAAGGTGGTGGAGGTGGTGGTGAAGGTGGTGGTGGTGATGGTGATGCAGTTGGTGAAAATTGTGGTGGTGAAGCTGGTGGTGGTGAAGGTGTTGGTGGTGTAGGTGGTGGTGGTGGTGGTTCTGAAGGTAGTGGTGGTGGTGGTGGTGATGGTATTGAAGTTGGTGAAGGTGGTGGTGGTTCTGAAGGCGGTGGAAGTGATGGTGGTGAGTGTTGTGGTGGTGATGATGGTGGTGGTGGTGGTGATGGTTGTGGTGGTGGTGATGGCGTTGGTGGTGGTGGTGGTGGCGTTGGTGGTGGTGGTTGTGGTGGTGGTGGTGGCGTTGGTGGTGGTGGTGAGTGTGGTGATGGTGATGCTGGTGGTGGTTATGGCTTTGGTGGTGTTGTGGTGGTGGTGGCGGTAGTGGTGGTGATGGTGGTGTTTGTGGTGGTTATGGAAGTGTTGGTGGTGGTGGTGGTGATGGTGATGATGGCGTTGGTGGTGGTGGTGGTGGTTGTGGTGGTGGTGATGATGATGATGATGGAGTTGGTGGTGGTGGTTGTGGTGGTGTTGGTGGTGGTGGCGATTGCGTTGGTGGTGGTGGTGGTTGTGGTGGTGGTGGTGGCGTTGTTGGTGCTGGTGAGTGTGGTGGTGGTGATGGTGGTGGTGGTTATGGCTTTTGTGGTGTTGTGGTGGTGGTGGCGGTAGTGGTGGTGATGGTGGTGGTGGTGGTGAAGTTGGTGAAGGTGGTGGTAGTGGTGGTGGTGGTTCTGAAGGTGATGGTGGTGGTGATGGTGGTGAAGTTGGTGAAGGTGGTGGTGGTTCTGAAGGCGATGGAAATGATGGTGGTGAGTATTGTGGTGGTGGTGGTGATGGCGTTGGTGGTGCTGGTGATGGCGTTGGTGGTGGTGGTTGTGGTGGTGGTGGCGTTGGTGGTGGTGGTGGTGAGTGTGTTGGTGGTGATGATGGTGGTGGTGGTGATGGCTTTGTTGGTGTTGTGGTGGTGGTGGCGGTGGTGGTGGTGGTGGTGAAGGTGGTGAAAGTGCTGGTGATAGTGGTGAAGATGGTGGTGGGGGTGCTGGTGGTGAAGGTGGTGGTGATGAAGGTGCTGGTGGTGGTGGTGATGGAGTCGGTGGTGGCGGTGGTGATAGTGGTTTTGATGATGATGGTAGAGACGGTGACGGTGGTGTTGAGGATGGTGATTATGGTGGGGGTGCTTGTGGTGGTGGAGGTGGCGCTGATACTGGTGAAGGTGCTGCTGGTGATGGTGTTGATATTGGTTGTGGTGGTTGTGTAGGTGCTGGAATTGGTGTTGGTGTTGGAGATGGTGAAGGTGGTGAAGGTGATGGTGGTGAAGTTGCTTCTGATGGTGTTGAAGATGGTGGTGGTGGTGGTGGTGGTGGTGGCGGCAGTGGTGTTGATGATGATGGTGGTGAAGTTGGTGTTGGTGAAGGTGGTGGCCGTGGTGAAGGTGGTGGTGGTGAAGGTGCTTGCGGTGGTGGAGGTGAGGAGATGGTGGTGATGTTGATGGTGATAGTGGTGTTGTTGATGATGGTGGTGATGGTGACGGTGGTGTTGGTGGTGGTGAAAGTGAGGGTGCTTGTGGTAGCGGCGGTGATGCTGGTGAAGATGCTGCTAGTGATGGTGGTGATGGTGGTGGAGGTGGTGGTGGTGAAGGTGGTGGTGGTGAAGGTGGTGGTTGTGAAGGTGGTAGTGAAGGTGGTGTTGGTGAAGGTGGTGGTGGTGAAGGTGGTGGTGGTGAAGGTGGTGGAGGTGGTGGTGAAGGTGGCGGTGGTGATGGTGGTGCAGTTGGTGAAAATTGTGGTGGTGAAGGTGGTGGTGGTTAAGGTGTTGGTGGTGAAGGTGGTGGTGGTTCTGAAGGTGGTGGTGGTGGTGATGGTATTGAAGTTGGTGAAGGTGCTGGTGGTTCTGAAAGCGGTGGAAGTGATGGTGTTGAGTGTTGTGGTGGTGATGATGGTGGTAGTGGTGATGGTTGTGGTGGTGGTGATGGTGGTGGTGGTGATGGCGTTGGTGGTGGTGGTTGTGGTGGTGGTGGCAGCGTTGGTGGTGGTTGTGGTGGTGGTGATGGTGGTTATGGCTTTGGTGGCGTTGTGGTGGTGGTGGCGGTAGTGGTGGTGATGGTGGTGGTTGTGGTGGTGGAAGTGGCGGTGGTGGTGGTGATGGCGTTGGTGGTGGTGGTGGTTGTGGTGGTGGTGGTGATGATGATGGAGTTGGTGGTGGTGGTGGTTGTGGTGGTGTTGGTGGTGATGGCGTTGGTGGTGGTGGCTGTGGTGGCGGTGGTGGCGTTGGTGGTGGCGTTGGTGGTGAGTGTGGTGGTGGTGATGGTGGTGGTGAAGTTGGTGAAGGTGGTGGTGGTGGTGGTTCTGAAGGTGGAGGTGTTGGTGGTGATGGTGTTGAAGTTGGTGAAGGTGGTGGTGGTTCTGAAGGCGGTGGAAGTGATGGTGGGTAGTGTTGTGGTGGTGATGATGGTGGTGGTGGTGGGTGTGATGGCGTTGGTGGTGCTGGTGATGGCGTTGGTGGTTGTGGTGGTTATGGTGGTGGTGGCGTTGGTGGTGGTGGTGGTGGTGGTGAGTGTGTTGGTGGTGATGGTGGTGGTGGTGATGGCTTTGGTGGTGTTGTGGTGGTGGTGGCGGTGGTGGTGGTGGTGGTGGTGATGGCTTTGGTGGTGTTGTGGTGGTGGTGGTTTTGGTGGTGGTGTTGGTGATGGCTTTGGTGGTGGTGGTGGTGGTGTTGTGGTGGTTGTGGCGGTAGTGGTGGTGATGGTGGTTGGTTGTGGTGGTGTTGGTGGTGGTGGTGGTGGTGATGGCTTTGGTGGTGGTGGTGGTGGTGGTGATGGTGGTGGTGGTGGTTGTGGTGGTGGTGGCGGTGGTGGTGGTGGTGGTGGTGGCTTTGGTGGTGGTGGTGGTGGTGTTGTGGTGGTTGTGGCGGTAGTGGTGGTGATGGTGGTGGTGGTGGTTGATGTGGTTGTTGCGGTGGTGGTGGTGGTGGTGATGGCTTTGGTGGTGGTGGTGTTGTGGTGGTTGTGGCGGTAGTGGTGGTGATGGTGGTGGTGGTTGTGGTGGTGTTGGTGGTGGTGGTGGTGTTGGTGGTGGTGGTGGTGGCGGTGGTGGTGGTGGTGGTGGTGATGGCTTTGGTGGTGTTGTGGTGCTGGTGGCGGTGTTGGTGGTGGTGGTGGTGGTGAGGGCTTTGGTGGTGGTGGTGGTGGTGGTGGTGGTGCTGTGGTGGTTGTGGCGGTAGTGGTGGTGATGGTGGTGGTGGTTGTGGTGGTGTTGGTGGTGGTGGTGGTGGTGGTGGTGATGGCTTTGGTGGTGGTGGTGGTGGTGGTGGTTGTGGTGGTGGTGGCGGTGGTGGTGGTGGTGGTGGTGGTGGTGGTGATGGCTTTGGTGGTGGTGGTGTTGTGGTGGTTGTGGCGGTAGTGGTGGTGATGGTGGTGGTGGATGTGGTGGTGTTGGTGGTGGTGGTGGTGGTGGTGGTGGTGGTGGTGGTGGTGGTGTTTGTGCTGGTGGTGGTTAAGGTGCTGGTGGTGATGGCGGTTATAAGGTTGTGGTGGTGTTGGCGGTGATTGTGGTAAAGGTGCTGGTGGTGTTGACGGTGGGTTGATGAGGGTGCTGGCGACGAAAGAATTTATCGGCAATGAAAAATATCAGAAAGATTTGTAAAACTTTCAAAATAACTCTAATAGAAAAATATCTGTGGATAACTTATCTGTTTCACAACTGAAACCCCTCCATACAACTGTGAATGCTCAATAAACAATCATAACAGAACGGGTATTTTCTTTGTATAATTAGTCACTCTAATGTGAGCACACAAAATTTGCCTACTTATGCCCGCGGGTGATATCACCAGTAAGCAATTTTTTTGCTGGTAACCGGAATTTATTTCAAAGTAACTCAAACATGTACCATTTTTCTCCCCTTGCTCACATCCTGTAAAGTGGATTTCGGGTGTTTCAAACATTGTTTTAAAATGTGGTCTTGGAATACATACATTGAATTTTAAAATTTCCATCATTTAGCGTCTCACTTTTATGTTACATAAGTTATGAGAGGCTGCAAACTGGCTCTTTTATAGAATATCTAACACAGCTGTCCTCAACGCCCATATTTTATATCATACTACAGAGGTATTCTTTATACATGGCATATGACGTAATGGTGCACAGTAGTTTATGGTCGAGTCCACTTGTTTATTTGTAATAAAAATGGGTGTCACCTCTGATTTGTATGACGACACTTGCACACATCCAAGCAAGGTCACGCGCCACCTCTAAAAAATACCTCTGTACATTTAGTTTCACAGGAGCACTGCACACCAGACTACTCTCATGGGCACAAAACTAAGCACTTCTCTACAAAGGTCTTACCGCGCTTTCTTTAGCTAAGGACAGTCTTCTCTGCTTCTTCTTATTTACAAAATTGCTAAAGGTCATTTACAAATAAGTACACTTTTATTTTAGGGACAACTTTATTTGCTGTTTCGAATATAGTTCTACATAGAGGTACATGGTTCTAATATTGTTTTCATATAATATAATATTGTTCTAATATTGTGCTGATATAATATAATATTGTTCTAATATTGTTCTGATATAATATAATATTGTTCTAATATTGTTCTAATATAATATAATATTGTTCTAATATTGTTTTGATATAATATAATATTGTTCTAATATTGTTCTGATATAATATAATATTGTTCTAATATTGTTCTAATATAATATAATATTGTTCTAATATTGATTTGATATAATATAATATTGTTCTAATATTGTTCTGATATAATATAATATTGTTCTAGTATTGTTCTAATATAATATAATATTGTTCTAATATTGTTCTGATATAATATAATATTGTTCTAATATTGTTCTAATATAATATAATATTGTTCTAATATTGTTTTGATATAATATAATATTGTTCTAATATTGTTCTGATATAATATAATATTGTTCTGATATAATATAATATTGTTCTAATATTGTTTTGATATAATATAATATTGTTCTAATATTGTTCTGATATAATGTAATATTGTTCTAATATTGTTCTAATATAATATAATATTGTTCTAATATTGTTCTGATATAATATAATATTGTTCTAATATAATATAATATTGTTCTAATATTGTTTTGATATAATATAATATTGTTCTAATATTGTTCTGATATAATATAATATTGATCTAATATTGTTATGATATAATATAATATTGTTCTAATATTCTTCTGATATAATATGATATTGTTCTAATATTGTTCTGATATAATATAATATTGTTCTAATATTGTTCTGATTTACATTTATATCCTATTCTACATAATGCTTCTTTTAGTAATTGTAATTGGATCATTAACATCAATGAAAAGGGCGGTGCCACATTATACCGGCATCCTTGAAAGATGTTTGAATATTATAATGTTGAATACCAAGTTTGGTATTCAACGACCTTTGATATTTGGGTTATATTTTGACAAATACACACAGAACTATCTTCTAACAGGGCTTCTGGGGACATTCAAGGAGTTAAAATAGCTATGTCTAGTTTTTTTAACATATAGATAATTCATAATATCATATCATAGTTTTTTAATAAGACTAATATCTCTTAATAAGATCTCTTAATATGAATTATAATATTAATATTCATAATCTTTTTCATATTATACTACCTGAGCATTAAACATTTATCAAACATTAACTAACATTACAACATTTATAAGCAACTTGCAAGGTGAGTTGGTTTTCACATCAAATCGGAAAGGGTTAGCTGTGCCAACATTCTGCACTATTTTTTTTTCTTTTTTGGCCTTTGGCTGTCTGATGGCTGTACATCTTTCTGATCATGCCAACACCCACTCTATTTACATCGCACCGTGCCCTTAAATTTTTATTAATGTATGTTTCTATAGCACTTTGGAGCTTCCAGCTATACGCTTGCAGCAAAATACCGAAAACTTCAATTTAAAGCACTTTAACTATAACAAGCAATATATAGGTATAGTCTTCTGTGTTGCATCCACTGCGTGCGCATCACCTCCCGAGACAGGCGTACAACATAAACAAACCTCATTCACTCGCTCTACGTTTCATGACTGACTTGATACGCCAACAACAATTTGTGGAACATTGTTCAGAACATACTTTCAGCAAGGATTATGTCAATAAGATCAGTGTAGTGGAGAAGTATTAACTAAGGGAAATTGCCAGGGAATGTAATACATCACCCACATCCATTGACGCTACGCCTCTGGAGCGGAGTATGTACATTGCTGATGTACCTACATCTGCACGTCACCACCAAGAAAACTGCTTTATAGAGGGAGAGAGAGAGAGAGCGCTGCATTTCTCGCAAACCAAGGGTACCGAAAATGGAATCTGAGTGTTATGCAATCAACACAATGAAAGTGCGACATTCCATGATTTAAGTCTTACTGAAGAAGAAAACATAATCATAACAGGACCCCCAAAACATTCTTTAAATATAACCACCAACAATATAAAATGTTTGAGACATTTCAGTGATAAAGTGTATGGAAATGAAGCATGGTTCCGTGGGCGCAAAAAACAAAATTAATCGTTTTGTTGGTCATGTCCTTTATCTTCTAAGGAAAAGTCAGTTTGAACCGCATGAGGATATAAAAAAGCGTACGCACAAATATTCCTGCAATCACATTATTTGTGAGAAAGAACTAAAAACATTAGTTAGAAACAGGAGAATAGACTTTTGTTTAAGTGACCAATATTAATTATTAATGGTGCATTATATCATGCAACTTAGAAAAACAGAATAATACTGTCACATTTAGTACGAGCTCTCTGCCTTTTGGAAGGAAAAAAAAGGGGTTTCCATTTCGTAGCCACATTGAGAGTGCTGAATCATCTAAAAGATGGAATTTCATTGAATATATAAATGAACTAACGCAGTATGAAACATCTCTGAAAGAGCACCTGGTAAATTCCAGAGTATTTCGTGCCACCTAGCCATATATAAAGAATGTTTCGAAACGACACCGAACGAATGTATAGAAGTAGTTTTTCAGCTTCTCTGTGACACATATAGATAGATTTTACCGACAATAGAGCCGCATTAGAAAAACGTTCCAGAATGAGTGTGGAATAGGCAGTTACAGGAACAAGTCCACGTGCTTCACGCTATCTAAGTTCGCAGGTAGGTGACACAGCGTGAATCCATTTATCGTGCAACGGATGCTTGACAACATCCGTGGATTCACGTGATTGATGTTATTGAGCACGAAATTCTAAGATTTCTACCTCTTTGTATAACCACCAATGAGCACATTATATTTGTGCTCTAATTGGCTAACGAAGAAACGGAGGGCAACGTTGACTTGATCTGTCGCACCTCTTTCTTTATCAGAAACAAATAGAAATATCCACGTGTTTCAAGACGCAGCCTACTTATCCGCTCAACAGGCGATAAAGCATGCCAAACTTAATGCTAAAAGCCCTAGAAGCATATTAGAAAATATGACCAGTGTGAAATGCGGGGGCAAACGACTTCTGGCTCTGAGAATGCGCTCAATCATTTTTTCCATGACTGTACCGTAGCTAAATGGTAGAGAAAGCAAAAGGATGAAGGTATAAATGTTACAAAAAGATACCATAATAATTGAGGTGCTTTAAGTACAATAACATACTCTTCGTACAGGACTGTAAGCATAGCAAGCAAATTCCATTGTGCTTATTTAGAGAGGGCAACCTGCACCATTGCTAACGCTCTGATCTCAGTACGCATGCGCTGTAGCATCGCGTCACATTCTGTTGGTCATCCCACCCCTCACACTGGTGGGTCCTCACAAAATTGACTGCACTATTGGCGGAGGTTGCACTCTCCTCTTTACGTACACGCCCACGACTTCCTAAAGAATCCCAACAGTGGAAAGTACAATACGGCTGGAAGGATCAATTGTCATTTCCTTACAAACTCCATTAAATATCTGCTGTTACAGCTGCATGACTTTCACTAATGGCAATCGTTTATTTCTATGTTGCTTCTACTTTCATAAGAAAACTTGTTTTCTTACTTGCTTCATGTAAATCGAGGTATTACACACTTCAGTGTTGTATTTGCAAGGAAGATAGGTAGAGGCAGTGACGAAGTGTGCAATGAAGAACTGGAAGCGCTGCTTCCGCATTAATTTCAGGGGAAAATGAAGAAAAACAAAATAAAATTACACCTAATAATGCTCTTTTTGCTCTGGATACATTTTCAAATTTATTCGCGAACATCCGCGGATGTTCTGGGGCAGACTTTGTCACGTGTGAAGAAATGTTTATTTGTTTATTTTAATTTGTTTTTGTTTCGTGTGGTGCTTGTAAACACAACTGTAAGTATATTTCAGTAGCATAAGCGACAGTATTTTACGTAGATAGGCATTTAGTAGTGACACATAGGAAGTTCTTTCTTGTGAAGTTTTAAGTTATTAGAAAAATTGTGTGAATTGCATACTTTCTCCATTTTAGGCTAACAGTTAACGCGGTGTGGGCCAGCTGGAGGAAAAATTGGAACGTCTGAGTGCGGAGGGTGAGCAGCAGTATGCCTGCTTGTAGCATTAGCTGTCTTATAATGCAAGAAGGGCCTACGTGTGACTACAAATGGAAGAGTACCGAGGAGCAGTATTAGCTCTTTGAGTTATTATGCTCTCTTACCTTAATGAAAATTAACATTTGGAGCTTCTTATTAAGAATAACTAAACACTATGCTTGGGACTGGTTTCAAAGCAAAATCCACCTTGACACTGACGCACTGACTGACTGACCTTAACCACTTCCTGAGTACGAAGAATAGCTCCCTATCTTACTGCTATCTACCGGGGACAACACAAAATTTGGAGTTTCCCTCGCTTTGAAAGTTATGACTCGCCACTGGGTACAATAAATCAAATCATCGGACAAGGTATTTAAAATGGGTCGTTAGTACGCTGCCCTTGAGGTATCATAAATAAGGTGGTCCTCAGGGACAGCCTCAACGGATGATTTGAAATTACTTGTGAAGACTTTATGGAATTGTGTTGCTGTAGGAAAAGAAAGTGGGTTTCTTTCGGGTTTACCTATTCATAAACGAAACTCGAAGTGTACTTTTGAAGTCAGTATTCCTTACTGGGATTTCTACAAGTTTTCCTGTCCTACAAAATACCTACAAGTCCAAGTTAACCAGGAAGAATGGCTCAGGTGGTTTCGTCTGTGGCCCGCATTCGAAAGCTCTTGTTCGACTCCAGTGACCGATCTCCTTGACCCATGCGCAATATAAATTTGAAGAGACAAACTATAAGTTTGGCTTCCTTGCTTTTGTGGTGACTCGTGCAGGTGGTATAACCGGGAGAGATCGAAGATACCCTTAAATACTCGAGAAGACTGGCCGGCGTAATATAAAGAATATAAACTCAGATGACCTAGGGGGGGGGGTGTTGATAGTATTCCAGAATAATTATACCTAGGAGCAATTCATTTATAAGGCGTACAGCAGTGTAAACGTATGTACAAGTATGTATGTTTGTTGTAAGCCTGATGACATCAGATAAATCACGTACATAGATTGTAGTAAAGATATCTGACTCTTTATGTAGGATGAGTTTGTCAATTGCTTAGCGATTATCGGTTACACAGGATTATAAAGAATGGAGAGGTTTCACAGCGTTTATTTATGTAAATACTTTTAGTATATGATATTTTAATCAAGGCGGCATTTCAGCCTGTTGGTTAAACCCTCTGTCTCTCAGCAAGGTGGCCCGGATTTCGATCCTAGGTGACAGTTTGTACTATTTTTGTGAACAAAGAGGCTTCTGGACGAGCCTTCTTCGGGTTCTGTGGTTTCTCTCGTCATTTACTTTAATAAATACTCTATCATTAACTTTCTTTTCATCCATTTCGCCCTTATTTCATATCATACTAATGTTAGATTTGACTTATTCTCTGATGCTGAGTTCGTATGGTCTTCTACAAACATCCGACTCAAGGCGCTCACTGGTACGTCCTGAGGGGTGTAAGTCTATCACAACAGAAGGATAGGTAAACAGGAAAAGAAAATATTAGAATCAAAATCGTTAGTTTTATATTTTGAGAAAAGTAAAATGTTCGAAACATTTTCCATGTACGGCATAGTTACGAGTTTTGGGGGGGGGGGGGTGTGGGGCTTACTGGAGTACTTCTTGCCT
>CM060950.1:94046511-94371511 GCA_030765055.1 Mantis religiosa
ATTCTCGTGATTTCAATTAATTCGCCGCCTCCTAATCGCTGTCTGATACTGCGGTTACATAATGCCCGTTTGACAAAAATGAAATACCCATTATTTAAATTTTGTCAAACCCCCGTCATGACGTTTCCTCCTTATATATCTTATAATTTCTCATTCCCTACTCGAAACATTTTTAGTGGTCACCGTTCCCTCATCTTCATCAGTGTGTTATTTTATACACATAGAATGGTCAATATGGTACTTCATATACATAGAATTATAGATATGATACATTACGTACATAGACAAGTACACTGTCGTATATGTGGTTATTACCCTATATACAAATAACATTCGTGATACCTCAACTATATATACACTTCACTGAATTATCCTTGTCTCACTTGACATCAACTTGATTTTACTTTATTACATTCCTTAAGTACTACATTAATGTTACTATATTACAGTTTACAATATTACATTTTACATTCAATGATTTTTTTTAATATTATTATATTAACTTATTGGGACGTTTCTTTATCTTTCAGTCCTTCACCGTAAGAACATTCGTCCTCACATTATTATAGTTTGCGTAATGATGTCCAAATATGGTTACCTCTACCTGCACTCAGTTTTCTACCTGTAATCAGGTGTTTCGTCTACCTGACAGTAAACATTGGCAGTTCATTGTCCTGTCTTTCCACTTCACTTTTCACTCTAAACTTTCTTTCACTTTGTCACGCCTAAGTCTGTGACCTTTACAATAACAATATAGCCTTTTGGCACATGAATACATCAGTACTTATACTATATTTACATTTCACAAATTATTTTTAAAGATCTTTCTAACATGTTCATTAGCTGTGGTTATTCTTATTACATTATCATTTTGTTTGTGCACAGGAATTTTGGAACTTGCAACTCCCACGCAGTGTTTGAATTTCAAACGAAAACGTTACCCGTACTAATTATATAACTTTTACTTGGTATTCTTTACATCTTCGTATATAATTTCAATCACATTCACACCGGTGATTCTTGGGTCTGCTCTGTCCTGTTTACAACGTTTTTTTTGACGATATGGCCTTATTAGGGAGATGTTATATCTGCCTATCGGTTTACCATTTCTTGGGTGTATTAGAGCATACGCTCTGTCACCAAATATTTTCTCAATCCGGTATGGGCCTTTCCATAGCATATATAGCTTTTTAGTCTTCTTTCCTAACAAATCTGACTTGTCGAACGATTTCACTAGAACTAAGTCGCCGACTTTTGGTTCCCAATTCTTCTTATACCGCAGTTTCTTTGCGTTTCTTTTCTCTAATTTTTCCATTATTTTTTTAACAGCATTCTGAATCCGTTCTCGATCTGTCTCGGTCGTCACTTGTATACTTTCCGGAACACCCTCTATTATTGGTTCCGGTGTTAAATTCCTATGCAATTGGATATGAGCATATCCTGTGGTTAGATTGACTGAATTATTGAATATAAACTCAATATAGTTGATGTGGTCTGGCCAGGTAGTCTGTTTCAATGAACAAAGGACTCGGAGATGAACACCTAGGACTTTCAGTACGCGCTCGCTTGGATTAGAGCACGGATGGTACGACGTTGTATTATAGATGCGAATTCCGGCATCCTGAATGGTGTGCACTTATATTTGAATGGGGGAACATCATGTATCTCGAATTCATACTCAAAATCACTATAGGTCCCAGTGTGTTCCGAAAATACATTTCTATGTTTACATAAAATGTTATAAAAATCTCTTTTTGGTGGTCGTTGAGAGGGTTTGAGTTTGCTACTGTTTCTCTTATTCTATAGGTCATGTTTACGTTATTTTCGACTACCTGGAAATCATCTGGTAGGGTAATTATCTCCTGTTCACCTGCTTCTGCCTGCCCAAGTCCGTATGACGTCATCTCTAAAAGCCCTTCTCCTCCAGCTATATACTCATCCTTATCATAGTTTCTCATCTCTTCTGCTTCTAATGGATTCATCTTAACTAGCTCCATCCCTCCTATTCGTATAAATTCTACAAAAAATGTTTCTCCATCTATTTCTTTTTCTTCATCTGTCAATCTTATCTCATTTTCTGCTTCCCTTGAGCTAAACGGAACTTTAACTATGACGTCTTTAATTTTGATTTCCAAGGCTTCCATTTGATAATTCAACTTAGCTTGAAGCGCATACAACACGTCATTACCCATAATAATGTCTACAGATAGCCTATTAATAACAAAACATACAAATTCTATTGTATCCTCCCCAATGGTGACTTTCAAAAGCATTTGTGTATTAATCTTTTGTTTGGCGCGACCTACCGCCAGAGTACAATATGCACTTTTCACGGGCAATGTTTGCAATTTCATTCCATTGTATTTAAGTGATAAAAGAATGCTTGACTTATAGCTGAAACTGAGGATCCTGAATCTATGGTAATGTGCCATTTTTCTTTGTTTATTATTGCAGCAATACGTGGAGCATCTCTCACTTCTTGCAATTCTGTTAAGTGATTGTTTATTTGAGTACCGTTTTCTATTTCTGTTTCTGTTTTATTCTGTACCACCCTACTCAGAGCTGTGTCCCTGTTCAAACTAAGAACTAGCGTGTTCATCCGGGTCCGATGCGGGACGTTTTCTATCGCACCCTGGAGTCGTTTCCCGTCTGTTGTGTCGTATCTGGCCTTTCATCTACCTCGGGCGCCGCGTCCCTCGGTGTGGGTGGAGGAGAACGCACCCATTCTCTTGAGAGAAGTTGATTCCTCTGTCTTACTTCAGGTCTGTCTGTATTGTTCTCTCTACCAGCGTCATGTGGTTGATACTGTCTATTAGCTTCTGGTAGTCGGAACATCGGTCTTGCATTCCCTCTTCGAAGAAATGGGGGGTGACCCCTATTTCCATTCCTAGTTACATGTACATATCTTATAGGGAAATTATATGAATTTGAATTTGGTGGTCCCTGTCTCCCTCTATTGTTGTTAGGGAATTCCCTCGGGACGTGGGCATCGTATCTTTGACGAGTAGCCACATGGTTTGTGTTAAAATTTCGGGGATTGTGTGCCCTTTCCCCGTCATGATTATTATTATTCCACGGTCTGTGTGGATTTCTCACTGGCATTCGATTCTCATGTCTATTTTGTGAATTTTGCGTCCCAACGCTTTGTAAAGCTGTTAATAATGTAATTGCCTCTCTCAATGTCTGAGGTCTTGCTACCACCATGTGATTTCTAATGTTCTCAGGAAGGTGGGGCGTGAGAAGAGAAATCAGTTCGGCTTCCTGTAATGGAGGTTGTAGATATTTACTCATTTGCGAATATCTCAGGAAATAATCAGTAATAGACTCTCCATTATTACCTTGGTATCGGCCATTTGTTATCTGATTCCTTACTTGGTATTGGACATTGGCGTTCCAATACTTTTCTAGGAAAGCTGTTTTGAACAACTCGTAGCTGCATCCTTCTCCCACAGTTACTCGTAGCCAATTAAGTTCGGCAGATTCTAACGCCCTTTGAACTATTATCATCTTATATTGCTCGGGTACACCTCTGATGACAAAATACTTTTCTAAGTCGGCCAAAAATTGTACTGCGTTGTCATTGCGACAATTAAATTTCGGGAGGGGCAATTCGCTTAGAAAATTCATGTGCACTGGTGGATACATATTTACGTTTTGCATATTTAATTCGCTATTATTGCTGTTTTGAGGAGAGACAGAAGGGGCGCTAGCCTGTTCGTTCTGCCTCTCTCCATTGTGTGTATGTATAGAACAATTGGAACTCTCATGTACCTGCCCTTGCTGTCCCAGCTGTAAGCCAGTTACAGTATCTCTGATTTGAGATATCTCGCTTACTGTTTCCCTCAATATTTGTGTATTTTCTGATTGAATATTTGTTACACGTGCTACCTTTTCTTTTAACTTCTCCATGTCAGCTGCTATACTATTGTTTACAGTGTCAAACCGGTCATTTATCTCTTGTACAAAAGTTACCTGTGTCGTGGTCAGTTCATCTAATCTTATTCTCTCCTTATTAATTTCCTCCCCTATTCTATTTTCTACTCCTGCAACGAGAGATTTGGTAGCTTTTAGGTCACTTCTTATAGTACCTACTTCTCACTGCAGGGCCTCTTTTACAGACTGGATTTCCCCTGTTATTCCTTGAATTCTGACAGTGATTCTAGTTTCTGTTTCTTTCCCTTGGCTTGTAATTTGTCCTACTAATTTAGCTTCTAGTGTTTGGTTCTGTTCTATTAATTTGGCTTCTAGTGATTGGTTCTGTTCTACTAATTTAGCCTCTAGTGATTGGTTCTGTTCTACGAATTTAGCTTCTAGTGATTGACTCTGAATAGTCATTTGCGCCATGAGTTTCTGGAGCATCTCTTGTAGATTTTCCATTACCCCAGGATTGTCACTTCTCCTATTTACATTTAAGCTACTTACACCATTTACACCCTCGTCTACTGATCCTATAACACTGCATTCCATTATCTCTTCATTAACAACTTCTAACTCTTTCTCTGTCTCCATAACTATTTGTTCCCCAGAATTTTCCATTTTAAATTTATTCTTACGATCTTCTTATTTCTCAAAAGCATTGAATTTCCCCTTTAAATTTTCTAATTTCCCTTCCAAAATACTTATTACTAAGACATTACATAGATATTGATCTCAATGAATGATATTACATTTACAAGAAATATAAATTGAGTATGTGTAACTCACAGTTCTGTTGTACGGCTGTGGTGTTTATGTGATGTCGTTACCAATTTTTGTCGTGCTGCTCGTCGTCTAGTAGGCTCAGTTGATGTCGAAAGAACTTGAACTTCTCTCTTGGTTGGGGGAAAATTTCACTTGTTAGTTGTTTTTGCCGTCTTCTTCGTAGTCTCTGCTGTCCTCATCGTAGTTGTCGTCGTCGATCTTCTCACTTCTCCTCGTAGTCGTCCTGCGTCGTCGTTCTTCTCACTTCTCCTCGTCGTTGTCGTCGTTACATTTCACCCATTTCCTACAATTCGAAGCCCCAACGTGTCGGCGCCATTATGCGGCATACCCGCATGTCAGATTTCAATTGGTTAGTGTTTACTTTTGATTTGGGTTCTAATTGGAGCTATGAGATCTCTTATCTTCAGGTGAATGGTTGTAGGAAATGGATTTGTTGTTTGTTGGCTGCTCAGTTGTCTCAATAATACACTGGTTCGTTGCAAAAATGATTTAATTTAATTCTCACTAAGTTCGTTGATTCAGATTGATTTGTAGCGGTGACCACCTGTTACTAAACTTCCTAACAGAATTCTCTTACTTCTTTATACGGCGAATACTTTGCTATTATAAAATTCTTCTGCTGCCTATCTTACGCTGGTTGCGTTATTCTTGACTTCCCTACATTTCGGACTTAGAAATCTTTACTACCTCTTCTTCACGCGCACTAACACGTCTTTCCCATCGTAGTATGACTGTTGAAGTGATTTTTCGTCTACTCTGCGATTCAGTTCGTACTTTATTCTGATCCCCACCCTAACTCTTATCACATGACCAAAATAACTCACCCTTCTCCCATTTCTCAAATCTTACATTATTATTGGTTTCTCATTTTATTTCGATTTTTCTTTATTGGTTAGCAAAACTCATCGAACTCATTGACGTTACATCCCACCGTGAGTTGGGTCACGCCTACCCTGGGCTCTTTGTAACGGTATACATCGTTATCACCTCAGCAAAGTAAATCCTTTTAGGTCTTACGCTTGACCGCATCTTGAAAACCTTATTGTTCCTACACATTCTTGGTTATAGTTCTCAGACATTGAACCTTTCCTTAGACAAAGAGGCTAACGGTCACCTCTTCCTGTCTCCCCGACTTGTGTTCAGATTTTACAGAAATATTTTCTCTCCCTTACCTGGATTCTAGCATGTTAGTTGTCTTCAATTATATTCTTCCCATCTTATTCTTAATTAAACCGCTATTTTAATCATTACTCTAATTTCATTCTAATTTCATATTAATATAACAATATTTTATATTAGTTTAGCAAAGCATTTTGATTAATTTATATTCTTTTTTAATTCTCGTGATTTCAATTAATTCGCTGCCTCCTAATCGCTGTCTGATACTGCGGTTACAAGCGGACAGTGTGCGTGATACTTACCCACATTAGACATGTACTGGTCTACAGGTGGCATGTTAGCTAATGTGATTTTAGGGAAAATAACAGGTGAAGTATGGGTGGGGTGGATCAGAGCAATCCCTCCTTACGAGGAACAGTTAAATTATTCTATAAAAAGGTATTTTTATACCAGCTGTTCCGTCTGTTGTGGGTTATGGACGTCAAATCAATAAATTCACAACCTAAATGGACTGTGTGAAAAATGTGTGAATTGCAAAGCAAAGGAACACTTGCATTATACGTGAACATTTTAATTAGTTTCCAAGAAACTACACTTTCCAACCTACATCAATTTATTCAACACACCTTTTTGTGTCATATATAAGCAATGTTAGCTGAGTTTCACAGTTTACACACTTAAACACAAATTACATATAAAGTTGTAGCCCGCCTCATACATGCTTCTTGCACCTCATTACTACTCAACTATTTCTCCCTAAACGGGTCCACCAACTCCTTTATACACAATGTGACCAACTGTCACTGATCATATCGACCGCCAAGAAATAAGTAACATTTCTTAAAAAAATAAACTTAACTAAAGTATTCAAACAATTACGAAAACAAAATCACAAGTTTGTTTCTGTAGGAAGAGAGCAGTTTTACAAAGGGCCTCTTAAATCACCCACTAGCTGTGCAAATAGTTACAACTCCAACTAGTGCGTCGTCTCCTGGATGTACTCGTTCCACCAAGGGCAGCTTCCAACAGAGTGGAGAAACGTTGTCTTCCTTCACTATGACCAGGGCACACAGCTGAATATTTGCACCCTTACTGATCCACTTGGCTCGCTGCTGCAGATGCTGTAGATAATCACCTGACCATCTGGATCAGAATTCCTGTAACTGTCTCTCCCACTTGATTAGCAAACTAAGTTTTATACTACTGAAATCTGACTGAGGTAGGCTGGTAATAGAAGTGTCAATCAAGAAATGACCAGGAGTTAGAAACTTTCGGATTATTAGGATCAGAAGAGAGAGGAAATAAGGATCTGGAATTCAAACGTGCATCAATTTGACAAGTTAGAGTATAAAACTCTTCATAGGTTAGGCATACTGTACCCATCATACGTCTAAGATAATGTTTGAATAACTTCATCCCAGCTTCCCAAAGACCACTAAAATGTAGTGTTCTTGGTGTAGTAAAATGCCCGTGCTCTCAGCACTGCGAAAATGTTGGATTTTCTGCTTAGTTTGCTCACATCTAAAAAGTTCTAGTAGATCTTTGAATTTCCTTTCTGCACCTACAAATTTTGTGCCTTTAAGTCATATTGGACGATGAATGGAATGGGTGCAATGATGCTTAAATAAGCGTAGGGTCCATTGAGCTTTTAGTTATCCGAAATCCGTCTTTTAGGATAAGGGAAAACCCGGGAAAAAACCTTATCCATGTAACCCCCCCTAACCGAGATTCAAACTCGGGATCTCTTGAACGTGAGGTAGACACGCTACCATCTACACTACCGAGGCGCGCAGTAAATATGTAGACATGTAATTAACAACTTCTAATTTGTTTTATCTTTTACCTTTTTACTTTTGTCTTTGTTCTGACGGTACCGCATATAATAAAACGTGGTCCTACATAAGCAATACCACAATTTCAGAATGCACGTATTGACTCCACTCGTGCCCGTGACACCTATCCCATAAGCTGTTTTACTGCATTTGCTTTCACTTTATAACAAATGAGGCAATTATGAATCAAATTTCTGACAGTGTTTCTCCATTCAATACCTAATATCCCTCTAAGCGGGGATAGTAGGTGCTGATATACTGCATGCAACAATCTTCTATGCTCATGCTCAACAATAAGTTTCGGTAAATAATGACGACTTGGTAGAATCAAGGGATATTCCTGATCGTAGATTAAATCTGAATGCTCCAATTTCTCACCAACTCGAAGTAGTCCTTGACTGTATACAAAGGGATTCAAAGATCTCAAACGACTCTCAGAGCAAACTCTCTGGACAGAATTTGGCTGCTGTAATTAGGTGCTAAACGCTGATAATTGTACAATATTAATACATCTTTTTAAAGAGATAATTAGTTCAATAAGCGATAAAGGCCCAACTATCCTCTGGGTCTTTGGTTTAGTACAGTTGTAGTAGAACGTAATGCAATATGCTACAACACGTTGCAATCTAGACAGAGCAGAAAATCTTGTAACTATTTCAAAATTTCTTGCAGTTACTGCATGAGAAGTAAGTTTGGTTTTCACTTCTTGACTTTACTCTTGATTTGAAATTTCATCTAATACAGGCCAAAGTGTAGCATCTCCATTAAGCCTGGATGGCCCAAACCACCAAGAGTTATCCTCAGTGTCTCAGGAAGAACACCTCTTGATATCAGATCTGCTGGGTTATGCTGTGAAGGAACGTGTCTCCATACAGCATCTTCGGACAATTCTTGAATCTCAGACACCCTATTAGCAACAAATGTCTTCCATCTTGTAGATGGTGCTGATAGCCATGACAATACTACAGTAGAATCAGTCCATAAATATATGGATTTGAGTGATAAGCTTAGTGCCCCTCTCACCTTCTATAGTAAACCAGCAAGCAGTAGTGCACCACAACGTTCTAAACGTGAAAGTGATAATATCTTCAAAATGCAACTCGTGACTTTGAAAAAAGGAGTCTTACAAATGTCCTTCCTTCGGGTGTACCCAAATATGTCGATACATCTTTTTTATGTCAGCTGTAAATGTTGCCTCATGCGTTCTGAGCCTCGGGATAGTTGAACAAATATCCTGTTGAATAGTGGAAACAACATGTAACAAATCATTCAATGCAATTGCATTCTTCGAAGCTGCAGAACAGTCAAATAATACTCTTGTAGTTAAGCTGTCTTTCTTTACAACTGAATAATGAGGAATGTAGCAGCAACGTTATCTCGTTGCTGTTGCTACCTTCATATGACCTAATTCTTTATATTCTCGTAGAAACCCTATATTATCTTCCTTCATTCTCCAATTTTTGTCTAGCTTTCCCTCAAGCTTATATAGCCTTCTGTTGTCTACCATCGTTCAGTCATCCAACTTCCTTTGATCTACTTTAAATGGGAGGTGAACCACAAATCTTCAATCAGATTCTCTAGTAGTATTTTGAGAGAAGTGGTCTTCGCATGCCTTTTCATCCTAGGTTTCTGGTGTTTGGTGCAACATTTCAATCGCCGCCAACCTCGGTAGCGTAGATAGTAGCGTGTCTGCCTCACGTTCAAGAGATGCCGAGTTCGGATCTCGGTCAGGGCGAGTTACCTGGATAAGATTTTTCCGGGGTTTTCCCTTATCCTAAAAGACGAATGTCGGGTAACTCTAAGCTCCATGGACCCCGGACTCATTTGAGTATCATTTCACCCATTTAATTCACCCTCCTATATGACTTAACGTTGGAGGACGTAAAAAAAAATACTCTTCAATCTCCCAGAATCTTTGTAGTTGTTGCTGAATACTGACATCAGTCTTTGCAAAACAGGAAACGACCGGCCGCCGTGGTGCCTCACAGGACTTTCCAGCATCTGAATATCTTCCTGAAACCAAACTCTGTTTCCATTATAACAGGGTGATCATTATCTAGAGGTAATTAACCTTGAAGCTGAATGTATGAGCACACTTCTGTGTGCTTCAATAAAATATCTATTCTTCCAGGGACATAAAATCTAGTATCTGCAAATGAAATATTCAGAGTTAGATTCCAATCACTGCAGTCAATTATCTCTACATGCAGGTTTTCTGTAACGCTTGGTAAAACTAAACACTCCACCGACAGTACAAAGTCACTTACAAGTGATCTAATTTGTTTCTGCAATTCTGTTTCCAATTCCTTGAACAAGTTCAGGATCATGATGCCTTATAAGCCTTAATCTCTGAGCCCATGCCTCAGATATAAAACATGATGTGATCCTGTGTCTAACAACGCTCTACTAGTCTGCCACTGACCTTTACCATTGTTAACCTTAATCAAGACTGTAGCTAGGAGGATGTGCTTCCGAGGTTCAATTTTAAATGTACAGTAACTATTGAGGCCATTATCCTTTAATGAGATTCTTGGGTCTGCTGAGCTTTCAGCGTTACTAGTGTGCTGCTGTTTAGAACCATCTAGATGCACTAAAGTATGATTTTTCTGCCCTAGATGCGACAGTTGCTTGATTTGCAATTTTTAACTATACGGCGTGTTAGCAAACAGTCGAAGCACAGATTAGCATTTTTAACAACTTTCCTGCGTTCCAAAAAGCAGCCTATCTGAAATCTTTACATTTTGTTAACGCATGAGCATTATTACAATATGCACACTTTATTGTAGTAGAAATGTTCGTCTGTAGAAAACTAGACTTTTGTTTGTGATATGCGGCTTTCTGAGAGTGAGGATTAACATTGCTAATGCCATTTGTATAAGGCAAGGCTACACTGAAAATTCCAACTTCTATAATAATAAGCCTGTCATTAAGAAAATTTAGCCACATAATAAGGGTATCATTCTAAACTTACGCGCAAATTGTCATGTTGCTACAGCAAATAGTTCCTCAATTATTGTGAAAATATTGTAAAAATTACTCGCTATATAAAACGTTCTCCGCGTCCAAAAATTAGAGCCTTGAAGTTGAATCTTTATTTTCAGCTAGTACAGAGCAATTTTAAAAGATCCAAATTCTTACTTTTTTGGAATATTCTTGTATCATTTTTTCTAAACTATTTTCCATGTTTTAGCTCTCAAAATTTGGAAACTATTAACCTTTTTATCCCTCAGCATCACGTAATTTTCAAAATATGAGCATTAACAAAAAAGGGGGAATGTGAAGTTTCTTATTTACATATTATAGACCTATCCTGTAAGTTTCACCAAGTTAAATGAAAAACTTTGACGCGTTTTGAAAAAGTGTTACAAAAAGATTTCTCAGAAAATTAATTATAAAGTAACGATTGTTAAGGGTCTTCTTAAATTGTCACGTGCTGGGCTAAAATGATGTAAATGATAAAAATATCACGCCACGTATTACTACATACCCTAAGCTACCAAAAAATTGTCAAAAAATTCTGAGTTTCAACAGTTCTTGGAATTTTCCGTATACCTTTGTCTTTACATAGAACTTACTATTTCTAATGATTTGCATTTACCTTCTAGGAAGTTAATGAAATGCTGGAGAGAAGGGAACTTCTTTGCATCTAAAAGAATCTTCAAATTTCTTTCTAACCACTGTATCTAATGTATCTAACACTAGTTGTGACACTATCAGATCATCCAATGAAGCTTCTAAATTTTATGCTTTTACTACATTTAAATTACTCATGGTTTGATTTATCGGTGCCGTTATGTGTTTGCTGATATTCTATGAGCTACAGGTAAGTTGAACAAACGTGTATGATGAGCAGAAGCAATTAGTCGTAAATTGTCATAACGATTGGAGAACTTGTAATTGCAATGTTGGCTGTCTAACTGTGTGCTTCGCCAGCAAATAATGATAGCAAATAATGTAACCTCTGAATATCATCTAGAGAATCATTATTAACAACCAAGCTCTCAAATGTATCAGAAAAGTGCCAAAAATGTTTACATCACCTCTAAATGAAGGTAATTTTATTTTTGACAACGTAATAGTCTTCTTGCTAGCACTTGAAGGTAAAAGAAAAGGGTTACTGGGGTTATTTTCTGCATTCATTCTGGATTTTGTGCTATAAATTTAGTCATTCTTGCTTTTACTTCATAGTAAGCTAATTCAAGCTCTTCTCTGCCAGCAGCGTGCTTTCAACATCTTCAAATAATTCTGTGATTGAGAATCTTCAAATTTATCTCTAATATTGGACATCTTCCATTCTCACATCAAATAAACATCTGCACCTGTTTGAAGTTGCTCAACAAAATTTACAAGGCGAGTAAGGCTTGCCTTAGCTACTGCTCGTGCTGTAATTAATTCCTTTTTAATTTATTCATCTATGTTGATAGTTACAATAACGTTTACTATGCACGTATCGACATCACACGAATCTAGGTGATACGAGGAGACAAACAATAGGAGTGATTATGTAGGAATAACAAGAAACAAACTGAGAGAGATGCAAGGTAAAATGGCTATAAACCAACCTCAGCCAATACGGTAGGCTACTACTTAGCTACCAATATCGAAACTTAAATCTGTTTTTTTTAAAAGCATCACGATTGCAATATCAAAAGAAAAAATCTACCATTTTGTCTAGTAGTAAGACGTAGTAAGTCATCAAATTCGAGTACCTCGGATGGCTTCGTGCTCTGACGTCAATTCCAGTACTATTCCTTTTCCCTGATTTATTTGTCTGGGCTGGTCTTCACCCTTTCCCGTGTGCACCTGCAAGTTTGTGACATTAGTAATTAATGTTGTCATATGCAGCCCATATCCTGAACTGTACTTTTTAAATTTTTAGGGAATGTATTGGCGAAAAGTACACCTGCCCCTAAACCTTACCAGTTGTTGATCACCTGTAATATTCTCATGCATCATGTTACCTACTGTACAAATAGTTCCCTTTTATGAGCCAATTTATCTGGATTCCGATTCTGTTGCCGCTGATGTGCATCATCGGACCGAATACAGCGTGATATTTCTGTAAAGCTGTTCCTAGCCATAGAAATATTGAAGAATGGTGGGCCATGCTCTTTGTTCCATAAACTAACTCTACCTTCATTGTACACTCCTGCAAGTATAAGCAGGCTATGAAAACACCTAACTTCTTCTCTATCTTCATCTATCTATTTGTTCCGGTAAGTAATTTTATCTCATTTGTTGGTCCACTTGTTGTAAACAAATAGTACGTGAATTACACTTGTACACCTTCAGGTTTGAGATGTCATCTACTTCAGAAACAACTGTTTCCAAATCTGCATCATCAGAATCTCCAGGTGATTCACTGCCTTCCGAAATTATAACATTCATTTCTTAAACATCAGATGATATTTACTACATTCTTCCTCTTCATTCAAAATTGCTTGTATTCTGTCTATCCATACGTATACTAACCATAAGGCAGTTCTACAAAACGCTGAGGCAAGCCATTGCCACCAAATGAAGGATTGCACACCAAATCTCAAGAAACATAAACACAATTTAGATTGGGGTCATATTGTGGCAACCCTGTATGGGTTGTCAGACCTGGCGACTGGCTTAACTTTGTTCGTTGGTTGCGCTGGGGAGGGGGTTGGCATATCCTCTTCCGCCAGACGACCGGCCGCCACCAGAGTGACAGGATGTGTTTGTAGCAACCCTCCGGAACACAAGCCTCATTGAATGTAAGTTGTCTGGAATTATTAAACCTCTTTTTAAAATGCAGTTGTGAGTTTTCCTTCGCTGGACCTTCCACCTTTCACCACCATGCAGGTAAGCTAGTTATCAGTAAAATAACATGTCCACCCTACCGCGTGGTGTAACTAGTGTTTGTTGAGATGGTTTAGCTCTACCGCTACGGATTCCCCCCCAAAGCTAATAAATATTAAATCTATTCTAATGTAGGGTGTGACATATTGGTGGAGGCGCCGGGTAAGATCTCAAAAAATTTTTTCTCCTTGCTTTAGTCCGGTTTTTATGAAAAAAATTTGAATGTATACGGTGGTGAAAGATGGAGGAAACATGGCCGACCGCGTGGTGTTCAATTAGTTAGAAATTCTAATCTGGTCATCGTCTCGTAATCCTTTAACTTTTGGTCTGTTTTTTATTTGATTTCTTCAATAGTAAACTTATTTCATAATATTGTGCTAAAATTTTTTTTATAACTACATGGAAATTGATAATGGACACCACGTGGTCACGTGTTGATTTTCAAGGGACGCTGTGTGAGTTTTGGCAGTAAAATTCAAAGTAAATAGTTTCTTTTTGGTGTTTTTGTGAAGGATGCACTTCATTTTTGTGTTCATTCCAGTTGGTAATTCTGCTTATTTTATTCTGGTGTCCAGTGTTACTTAAAAGTAAGTCAAAATGCCTAAGAAAACGCGGCAATCATCCAATGTGCCAGTTACAATGGATTCACATAATGTAATAGCTTCGACTTCTGCTTTAGCTAATCAGAGTGCACATGTACCTAGTAATTTAGAAGTATCCATGGCACCTAATGTTAATCAGACTCAGACAATGCAAGTTTCTCGGCCTTTTATTGATCCACCCTGTTTTGACAGGATAGCACTGATATCTCCTTCAGAATTTTTGAGAAAATTTAACTTAGTTTCTACAGCAAATGGTTGGTCAGATGTACAAAAGTTGAAGTTTTTCCCATGTTACTTGCGAGACACAGCAGCACTGTGGTACCGAACTTTTTGCCATAGACACCCTGAGCATGATTGGCATTTTCTAACTCAACAGTTTTTGGCAGCTTTTCAAATGTCCAATCAAGATGAATTGTTGGAAATTAAACTTAGGCAGAGGGTACAATTAGAAAATGAACCTGTATTAGATTACATTTATGATGTATTATCCTTGTGTGACCAAGTTAACGCTGCAATGACACAAATGGAGCAGGTAAAAAACTTAGTGAAAGGATTGAAACCTCAGTATGTGCAAGCTTTGCTCCCATTAAATCCACAAACAGTTGAGGAGGTTCTACAAATTATTAAAAGCGTTGATAAAGCTAATTTTTATGTGCAACATAGACAACATTTAGTACAAGCACAAACATCAACTTACACTTCTCCACCTGTGTCATCTGCACCTGTTTTATCACGGTTTGAAAGTGTAAATCACTCTGAACCAGTTATTAATGTTGTTTCCACATTGAGTGAACAGGTCACTAAACTTGCTACCCAAATGCAACAACTTCAGTCTCAATTCACTGCTGCTGCATCTACTGTGCAGCCACCCCCACTTAAGCCTCCAAGATATCATGAAAGGAGACAGCAGGCACCTATTGTGTGTTACAATTGCAACAAGCGTGGTCATATGGCACGTAATTGCTGGACTTCACCATCTGGTTCAAAAAACTCGAGAGGCCCAGCCTCCAACGACATAACCTAGAGGTGCCCAAAGTAAGTTCACCTGTGTCTAATGTTGTTTCTCTTCCAGGTCAAATTTTGCAAATTTTGGGGTCCATTGGGGAGTCAAAACTTCCAATTTTGTTGGATACAGGAAGTGCAGTTAGCATTGTGAATGCAGCTCATATCAATGACATTTCTAAAATGAAACCTGTCGAGATATTGCTTAAAACAGCTGGTAACAAGTTATTAGATGCGCCTTATCAAACAAATTTGAAATTTCAAATTAATGACTTTGTTTTTCAGGAAGATGTGTTAGTGGTAAAAGACTTGGCACATAATCTCATTTTGGGTAATGACTTTCTAACTTCACATAAAGTTACCATTGATTATTCTTGTGCAGAAGTTAAGATTCAAACGCATGAGGGAGAAATGGTACACATTCCTTTTGAAACAACATGTGGTGGTCCCTTTACAGATATTGCTGCGATTCCATTGAACGATGAGGTACAGATAGTTAATAAAGTTTCTGTTGTAAAAGATGTTAAATTGCCACCGCTTACTACTTGTTTTGTGGCAGTGCAGCCTTCAGCTGATATTACAAATGAGGTTATGTTCGAGCCTTCTACCAGTATTATGCATAAGAAGAATATTTCTATTCCACCTGTAGTTTGCAAATCTTCAAAGGACGTTGTGATACCAGTACATAATAATTCAGCTGTTCCTCAAACACTTTTTGCTAAAACTGTATTAGCTAATGCTCATGAAGTTGCATTTGTTCAAAGTAACTCAGTTTCACCTAAGGATGTTACTCCATTGAACGCTCCAAAGTTTGAATTTAATGTTAATACCAACTTAACTGAAGCTCAAAAGTCAGATCTTCATAATCTGTTGTTAAAATATGAACATGTTTTTGCCACTTCATTGCAAGATTTAGGCTCAACTAATGTAGCTGAATTTAAAATAGAGGTAAAGGATGAAAAACCTATTAAGCAACGACCCTATAGGGTAGCTCATAAGCAGAAAGAGATTATTTCCCAACAAGTAGAGGAAATGAAAAATGCTGGTATTATTAGAGATTCTCAGTCACCTTGGTCATCACCTGTTGTGTTGGTAAAGAAAAAAGATGGCTCTATGCGGTTTTGTGTAGATTATCGTCAACTGAATAAGGTTACAGTAAACTCAGCCTTTCCCTTGCCTCTTATTGATGACCTCCTTAGTTACCTTGGAGAAGCTAAATGGTTTGCTTCCTTAGATTTGTTGTCAGCATACTTTCAAATTCCTTTAGAGGAGAATAGTAAAAAGTATACCTCATTTGTTACTCATGAAGGGCAGTATGAATTTGAACGTTTGTATTTTGGGCTTGCTAATGCACCAAGATTTTTCAGTTTTGTTGCTGAGAAATTGTTAGGAGACTTGAAATTTAAGAAAGCTTTAGCATATTTGGACGATATTGTTGTTTTTGCCAAAACTTTTGAAGAATTATTAGAAAACTTAGAAGCTGTTTTTCAACGTTTGGAAATGCATAATTTTAAACTGAAACCTGGGAAATGTTTCTTTGCTATGGAAAAGATAAAGTTATTGGGTTTTGAAGTATCTAAAGATGGAATTTCCCCAGATTCTGAGAAAGTTACAGTGATCAAAGAACTACCACGCCCAAAGAATGTTAGAGACGTGAGAAAAGTTTTGGGTTTGTTCAATTTCTACAGGAAATTTATTAAGAATTACTCTTACATTGCCCATCCATTGATTCAGCTGACCAAGAAAAGTCAAAGTTTTATTTGGGGCCCGGATCAGCAAACAGCATTCCAGCAGTTAAAGAACTCTCTTGTTTCTGCCCCTGTGTTGGCTCATTATAATCCTGGAGCCTATACAGAATTACACACTGATGCTAGTGGTCTAGGAATAGGATGTGTTTTACTCCAGAAAGTAAATGATAATCTTAGACCTATTGCATATGCTTCTAGAACTTTGTCAAAATGTGAAAGAAATTACAGTGTACCAGAGTTAGAGCTTTTGGCAATCGTTTTTGGTTTAACACATTTCAGGACTTTTGTGTATGGCTATAAAGTGCATGTTATTTCAGACCATCACTCCCTTTGTTATCTGAACAATTTAAAGGATTTGACAGGCCGGTTGGCTCGATGGAGTCTAAAGTTACAGGAATTTGATTATGATATATGTTATAAATCTGGTAAGAAACATAATGACGCAGATGTTTTGTCAAGGTTCCCTGTGTTACAGCCTGAAGAGCATCAAATTGAACAACTTGATGAGCTAATTACCTGTTTGCTATCACCAGTTGAGGTTGCTCAGAAACAAAATGATGATCCAGTTCTGACTCCAATTATTAATGCCCTTAAGGATCCTGAATCTGCTCCTGCTAAGGTTCAACGTCAAGCTTCTACCTATATTTTGAAAAGTGATGTCTTGTACAGGAAAAATTCGAGTTCTACTGGTCCCTTGCATTTACTAGTCATTCCTGAGGTGTTAAAGCATGAAATTTTGTCCTCATGTCATGATGATCCACTATCTGGTCATTTAGGTTTTTCTAAAACTTTTAGTAAGATTAATTCAAGATACTACTGGATAGGTATGAAAAAAGATATTGAGCATTTTGTGAAAACTTGTCCAAGTTGTCAGTCTAGGAAGGCACCTAAGAATCAAAAACCTGCTGGTCTTTTGCAGCCTATTCCAGTTAACTTTATTGGAGAACGTTGGGGAATAGATTTGTTAGGCCCTTTGCCTCGTTCTACGTCGGGTCATAAGTATATCATAGTTGCTACAGAATATGCTTCTAGGTGGGTTGAAGCTGCCCCTCTCTCTTTGGCTACCATTCCCCAGGTTACTAAGTTCATCTTACATCAGATTATTTGCAGGCATGGGGCCCCTGCCATGTTACTGTCTGATCGTGGTAGTGTCTTTCTGAGTGAAGTAACCCAGGAACTCTTGAAAGCTTTGTCAGTTTCCCCTCATTTTACTAGTTCATACCACCCTGCATGCAACGGCCTTACTGAACGATTTAACCAGACTTTACTAAATTGTCTTAGTCATTTTGTGGATTCAAATCAGCGCAATTGGTCTAATGTTTTACCATATGTGATTTTTTCATACAATTCTTCTGTTCAGGAAACTACAAAATTTTCACCATTCTATTTGATATATGGTCGTGAACCTTCCTTACCAAATCAGGTGCAACTTCAGGCCACTTCAAATGATTTATTTGTTCGGCAAACTTTGGAAGAGATTCAGAAAGCTCGTGAAGTAGCCATCCATAATATTAATCAGCAACAGATTAAACAGAAAGAAAGATATGATGCTAAGCATAGAGATACTCATTTTGCAGTAGGTCAGCTTGTTAAGATTTTTACTCCAATTAGGAAAAAGGGAAAATGTACCAAATTGCTTCATAGATATTTTGGGCCTTTTGAAATTGTTCGACAAATTACTCCTGTTACTTATGTGGTTCGTCGACCAAATGCTCCTAGAGTTAAGGAACAATCAGTACATGTTTCTAGGATATTCCCATATTTTGATCCTGTGGGACCATATAGACTGTAAATGCATTTTGCTTTTCTTTTGTGTCACATTAAATGTAAAAAGGTTGTATGTAAAGTATATTGTCCCTTGATTTCTGAGTGTGAATTTTGAGATTTAGTGTATAGTGTGCTAAGCTATTTTGTTTTGGAATATGATGTATATTATTGGCAAATGGCAATACTTGGATAGATGTTTGATGAATTAGATGTCAAAAGTTGAACATACAATTGTTATTATTGAAAGTCACAATTAATTGATATTAAAAGTATATGTTCCCTAATAACTGTTTTGAGTTGAATAACCTCATTTTATGATAAATGTTGCAATGATTAGAAAATTGAAATTTTGTTTATTAATTTTAAGTTTACATTCTGGAATAGTGCTGTGCTACCTCGATAAGAAGGATGAATGAAATTATGTGTGATTATGTGAAAGATGTAGAGGTAAAGTTTATCTGGTTAATGGGGTTGCTGTAATGTGCCCGTTAATCCAGTGTTTTAGGCTCGATAAAATGGCTGAAATGTGCTTATCGATGCAAGTAATTAAGTGTATTTTTGAGTTTTGTTTAGCATTGGTGCTGAAATGTGCATGCTAAGATGATGAGGAAAACCTGAATCACAGAGAGGTCTGTGAATGACTGTTATGAAGCTGAGACCTGGGGATGTTCTGTTTGTCATCCTCGCCATAGTTACCAGGTATTTGTGAGATAGCACATTACTAGTACAGATGTTTACTTTGTCTCTTTATTGCAGGATGCTAATAGCTTGAACATTTTGATAAAATTGTTTTGGATTAAGAGTGATATATATTTTGGAGTTGTGTGATTACCAGTATGCTTTAATGGTTTATTGAATTCTAAGTTTTATGTTGAAAAGCAAAAGTACCCTTCAATGTATACAAAAGTTTTTAGAATAGGCTAAGACATGATACTATATTTTCTCTTTTGTGTATCTAGGATGTGAAATTTTGAGGCCCCAGAACTTAATTTTTCTTTCAGTTTTGTTCTATGTATTGTGTTGTAGAACGATTTTTTTTTGTTGGTGTAGTAATGTGACAGTAGTTTTGTTGGCATGCAAAATGTTGATGTTGGTAGATTGTAAGTAGTTTTGTTGATTTGAAAGGTAGTAGTACTGATGATATTAAGTAGTGCGCGCACATAATAAATATGATTGAAATTATAATGGTAAAACAAAGAGAAAAACTGAGCTCATTTTTGTTTAAGTGTACACGTCAGTTTTTGTTAAAAAGTTTATGGCCACGTGTAATATTTTGGGGTACCCCTCTAATTGTAAGTTTTGGTATTTTGAAAATGTGTAATATTTTTATTCAATGTTTTGGAAGGTCAAATTATTTTGTGCTGTGTGTATTGTATTATTTCTACCCTAAGGGGTTTTTGTAAAGTCTTGATTGTGACATTCCTACGTTTTATGGATTATTTTGTGAAGATTATTTGATTTATCTTGTCAAAATTTGTAAGCTCTATATATTGCCGAGTGATGGAAATTATCTTAGTTTTAGCATGTATCTTGCTACCCAGATGGGGTGTACCTAATTTTTTTTATTATTATTTATTATTGTTCAGAAGTGAAGTTTGTTTTAATGATGTAGTTGTCTTCTGTAATTGACGTACACTTATATTTTTGGAAATAATGTTGTAGTATAATGATACGTATCAAGTCAGCCCTATTTATCTGCGTTCCTGCTGCACCACACTGTTCCTACCGAACTGTTTGCACCATGGGAGTGCTAAACCTGCCACACTGCCTTGTGTCATCGGGCTCTGGTCCGCCCTTTATGACCACTGTTCGTCAGAGCTTTGGCAGCTATTAGTGCTGTCACTTCGTACCTGTGTTGGGGGCAGAAGAACTATTAATGCCCCACATTGTTATTCAGTGTAGAGCAAGTACAATTGTGCTCAATTCAGTGGTCTTTATTCATCAGTGACTGCAGTGCAAGCTTCAAGTTTTTTTACATTTGTGAGACCAGTGGGAATGGAATGTACTGTTCAGGCAGGTTGTGAAACTTAATTTTTTTTTTGCTTGGTGCAGTAGTGGTGAAAAGTGCTGAACTTCATTTATTTTTCTTTTAGGGCTTTTTAATTAAAGTTATAGACAGACACTGGAGTAAAGAAACGAATGTGTAACGTCAAGAGACAAGATTTATGTGTGTAATACTGTTTGTGATGTTTGTATGCTAATTTTTTTTTGTTCCATCACTCGAGCGAGTTTCTTTTCATTTGTTATTAATTGTTCTGTTGACCCTGGGTCAACAGCTTGTGGTCCGGGGAGAGGTGTGGCAACCCTGTATGGGTTGTCAGACCTGGCGACTGGCTTAACTTTGTTCGTTGGTTGCGCTGGGGAGGGGGTTGGCATATCCTCTTCCGCCAGACGACCGGCCGCCACCAGAGTGACAGGATGTGTTTGTAGCAACCCTCCGGAACACAAGCCTCATTGAATGTAAGTTGTCTGGAATTATTAAACCTCTTTTTAAAATGCAGTTGTGAGTTTTCCTTCGCTGGACCTTCCACCTTTCACCACCATGCAGGTAAGCTAGTTATCAGTAAAATAACATGTCCACCCTACCGCGTGGTGTAACTAGTGTTTGTTGAGATGGTTTAGCTCTACCGCTACGGATTCCCCCCCAAAGCTAATAAATATTAAATCTATTCTAATGTAGGTTGTGACAATATTGACCCCCCCCCCCCACACACACACACACACACACACACACACACACACACACACATCTGTGTGTGGGTGTGTCTTAAAATTAGAAAACTGTACAAAAGCTCATTGGGCGCATATGCCTCAGCAATACAAAGACATAGTTTTGGAAATAACAGTTCAAAAAGCAAGGAGATAGATATTTAATAGGTGCTTGCGGCGCCATTTTGAACCCAGTGGTAGTAGGAATAAATGTCAAGTGGTTAAATTTGTCAAATCTTCCCTGCATACGTTTTGACGTGGTCCCGTTAATACCTTAAACCAAATAAATAAGTAAATAATGAATAAATAAAGTATATATTGAATCCTCACTACAAAGAAAATGAGAAGCACTGAACTCACCAGTAGGGTGTGAATTTCTGACTCTCCATTTCTGGGGTCGATTTAAATCCTGTGAAAAAATAAGAATAATGTTATAATTGATCCAGTTAAACCACATTTAAGAAAAAGGTACGGCCTACATGTAATTTGAAAAACTAATCGAACAAAAATGAGCCTATACCTAGTACTTTTGTGACAAGCAATTTACAAGGTAATTTCAACGACATTGTAAAACTTATTGTTTCAAGCCCAAAACACTTTAACACATCACTGGTTTGGAGTTTGGTTGGCAGGAACGTTTTCAATATGTTGTATGCCCATTCTTATATAAAGATGAACTATTAGGTATTATTAATTCAAATGTTAGTAATATTTTAGTATTATTCAAAAGAAGAATATTTAAAATGGCATAAAACTTAAGACTCGATTAACAATAGATACAGGCGCAGTAACTCAGGAAAGTGTACTAGTTTTCGGTGCGAGTACGGGACAGTTTCCTCAAAATTGTTGCTACCCTTAGCGGGAACCATTAAGGTTATTGGCCTTCCCTTTATATAGCGAAATATTTCACCGTTTCTCCGGAGAAAAACGCTTACCATAGCAATTGTTTTGAAATGCCGTTAGAATATTCAAGTTCAAAGAGGGAACCAATTAAGGCGAAGATAAAAATGAAGTAGCCAAAGGGAAGATAGAAGCTCTGGTTTGGTTTAAGAAAATTCTGAAGCTCCGGAAAGTAATAGGAAATTCAGTGTTGGGGTGAAATCGTGGCAGTACAAGGGCAAACGTAGCAGCTCTAATCAGCGCGATATTACTTGCATCCATTGAAGTGAAAGTGCATCCCAGTTTATTTAAACATTTTAAAGCTGTGAGCAGTATATTTACATTCGTGAGTGTTTCGCTATTTCTGAAGACATAAAGACATCCGCGTAACTATTCTCTGTTTCATATAACCTTGCCCGGCTGAAATGTATCACTCCGCGTTCAACAACCCTCCCCCTCGCCCTAATTGGCTAATGCTTTCGCGCCATAGGCCATAGGCGGTGCCTTCCCATCACATTTAAAACTGCAGTAAACGTCAAATGCCAGGAGATAGCTAAAATCCTGCAAATAAGTATATGAAGGCATGCAAAAATACAAGTTTATAATGAAACTGAACTCACGCGTTATGGAGAATCTGGTAATGGAGTAATCCCCTCCATCTCGGATTCGAATTCTGATTCTGCAGTAACAGTTTCGCTGTCGGAACTCTCCGTAGGGTTTATAATTATGCTCTCTATTACGTTGTCGACGATGCCATCCAGCTCCCACATTTTGTTTTCTTCTTTGAGCACATGATGAATAGCCTTTTTCCATGTTTCGTCGCTGATCTCCGAAAATGCTGTGGTAAGCAATGGCCTGGTATCATTCAACTTAAATGTTCTATTGTTTCTCGCTACGAATCCTTTAATTTGGCTCCAAATAAGCTCAATTGGATTTAAAATCCAGTGATATGGTGGAAGCCTGAGTACCTCATGACCAGCTGACCTTGCCATTTCATCGATTACGTATTTATCACAATCGCTGGCATGCTTTACTACAAGTTCCAGTAGTTCTGCCTTAATAAGGGATTCATTTACAACTTCATTTTTTGCACGCAGCCACTCAATAATGTCTTGTTTTTTCCAGGATGTATTTGGTTTCTTTTCGACACGAACGCTGTGGTAAGGAGCATTGTCTATCACAATTATGCTGCTTGGTTCCAGTTTTGCTAACACACTCGCAAACCACTGCTAAAACACATGTCCATTCATATCTTCATGGTAATCACCGGTTTTCTTTGACTCAAACAGTAGTAGACCATCTTCCACAAAACCACTATCACTTCCTATATGAGTGACAATCAGTCTTCGGCCTTTTCCACTGGGATTTTTTAAACCAGAAGACATACCTTGCAAAAATGCTTGTCTTTCAGTCTTAATAGTCGAGTCACGCCATAGTTTACTTGTCGTAAGCCCTTCATTCACCCAAGTCTCGTCTAGGTAGTATATTTTGCGATTTGTATCCCGGTATTGTCTGATTGTCCTTAAATAACGTCTTCGCCACACAGCAATATCGCCACTGTCTTTCAGTACATTTTTCTTGCCCCTTTTTTCATTCACAAACCCCAGCTGTATAAGCAATCTATACAGACTAGATCTGCTGAAATTTGGTAAATCTGCATCCTCATTTACAGCAGACAAAATTTTATTTATGTTAGGGAGTTCGTTTCTAAAGAAAAAACTATGCACATGACGACGTACAGCAGTTTTAACGAACTCATCGCATTCTCCGAGCACGCGCTTTTCTTTATTCCTGCGTTTGCCTGGAGTGGTAAGTTTTCCTGTTTTCTCAACTTCACGTCACGATGTTCCTATGGACCTAACACTCACACATGTAAGTTCGGAGCACAACAGTTCGACTTCCCTCACTAACAAAGACGGATTCTTCTCTGTGAGTGCATTAAACACATGCAACACAATTCTTTTTTCACCGCTTTGTAATGGCTTACCCTTACGATGCTTCAGCGAAAAACTGGCGGTAGACTCTGCCATTATACATATAATAAGTACATGCGCAATAAACGATGGATAAAATAACGTATCTCTCGAACGCGCACAGTACACCTTCTAATGACAATACATGACTAATCCAGTTCAGAACAAGGTCAGTGATAAAACTCATATAAACAAATATAAACAAATATATGTAATTCACTACCGCTAAAGCACGTGCTCTTGTGTAATCAGAAAGGCAGGCCTAGATGCAAAGGAACCTCCTCTTTACTTTGTTTAAGAATTAACATGCATTTCAGATAAATTAACTCTGTTGCCTAATATATTTAATTGAAACAGTTATGAAAGTAAATATTTGACAATTCTCTTTCAACATATAAAGATATATCACCATGTTAAATAACGAACTAATTTTTACCGCAAAACAGTCTCTACCAAACAGCAGCCAATGAGAGGAGATGAGGTCACGTGACCGTTAAGAGATTACCGGGCAAGCTTACGTGAAACAAGGTATAGGCACGCCGGTACACTTTATTTTACGGGGGGGAAAAAAAACAAGCAAACCCCGAACTCCTCCTCTACTACCGCTCCAAATCCATAGCAATTTGCAGTCGATACCAATACTCGTCGAGGCGGATCCTGAGATCATAGCACCTCGTCAGCCAGAACATCGACGAGTACTACGAAAAGCAACAGATCGTCGCTTTAAAGACCGGTGGAGGGAGGGACCTTCGAGAGAACGCGTCAAAATACATTCATACGACTTTCAGCAGTAGGCACGAGACAAATTAAGTGATACGTTTAAATGATTTAATGCCAACACAATCCGTATTACACACTATACAGGGCTTAATTTGTCTGCAGTGATGAACAGAATTGCAAATAAGTGACCTAGAGCAACACTTCTCAGAATATATCCTTGAGAGTGCCTTATATTAGAAGTATTACACAGCAAGTTTTTTAACAAGGTGTTCGTAAACGAAAAATTAATTCTTGTATTTTTATTTCTATTTATAGCTGTGCTTCGTGGGAAGTCTGGAACTCATTGGAATTATTTTACAAATTCGTTTATGCATTTTGGGCTATTTTGTTTTAAGGAAGCAAAGTCTACAGTGTCAAACGCCAAAATTAGTATATTATCCGCACTAGCGTTTCACATAACTTACCTGTCATTCTAGACATTCCTTTTGGTCTTTGTCCTATATTTTTCTGTGCGGCTTCAAGTTTTGATTAGAAAGTAATGTGTATTCACTGATACAATAATTGCAATGCGACAATAATCGGTTCGGTTCTGAAAGATAAATGAAGTAAAAAAATGTGGTAGACATTTAATGCCCATGTCACATTAATGAGTTTAAATTATTTATTATGTGATAAGCTACAGGCAGACATTGTTGTACTTTATTGAAATAAAGAAAGATATTGCATCAATAGATTAGTTAAGCTTTTACTTCACTTTAGGTGCAACTGAAGAGAAAATAAAGGTTTCCCAAAATCAAGTTCAGCAATTATTAGAAACTGTAAGAACTTTTTCATCAAAGTAGCTTAAATAAAATAAATAAGGTGAGCAAACATTTTAACCACTGTGCATTATTTTTGGTGAAACATTTTACGAGTAATTTTGTGTGGTTTTATCAGAGTTGATATATTTAGAATTTCATATATATTTAATGTTCTCCAACGTAAGTGTTACCTATCGGACAATGAATGAAAAGGGTGAAGTAATATTTAAATGAGCCCAGGGTCCACAGACCTTAGAGTTACCCTGCATTTATCTTTCAGGATAAGGGCAAACCTTTTCTAAAGCCTCATCCATACAATTGACACTGACCGACATTCGAACTCGGGCCGTTGTGTATCTTAGGCAGACACGCTACCATCGTGCTACAGAGGACGCAAGAGAGGTTTACTAATGCTGAATTCAGTAACGCACATAATAAAATTTGAATGAGAATAAAAAGAATCAGAAATGTACTTATTTTATCCTAAGATTCTGTAGCATAGAGCTCAACAATACTTGATTTAGGAGACACAAACTATTATTGTCCATTTTAAATTGGGAATTAAAATTAATACACCGATTTTCAATGTATTATTGCCAAATATTTCTTTCCAATACGGCAAAATGTTTTGTTTCTAGTTATGTACCTATTTTATAACAAACTCAGAGTATAGGTACTGTCACCGATGGCATTGTTAAGCTGCCGCGACAAGCCAGTACCAGGCGCGTGGGCAGGTTAGCAGAACGCTTGCCAATAGAAAGAAAGAGACAGAAAGAGGTCCTGGAATTCTTGACGCCAATCCCCATGGCTACGTCAAGTCTGATGACGGTCATGGCTGCCCCGGTGTCCACAAGTACGCAGCACGGACTCCCTTTCACCCAACCTTCCACGATGAGACTGACATCTGTATGTCGGTTGACGGAGCACAGTGTCACTCGAGGGGATGGTGGCGACGGCGCCGACGTCCCCCTCGCCATGCTGGCACTTACTCTTTATTCAGCTGATTTTCTTGCTGTCGGCAGTCTCTCTCCAGGTGTCCCTCCTGACCACACCCCCAACACACGCCACTTGGTCTTAATCGGCGTTCCTGGGCATCGTAGCGAATACTCCTTTTCTTCAAGGTCGGGGTAGCCGTCACTTTGGCCCCTTCCATCTTTAATGTGGACGTTAGCGTCTCGTGGATGGTCTTATAGTCACCGAGCATTGGGCCCTGAGGTATTTCGATATATCGTACCCCGTCGACGAAGGAGTAGGAGGCATTTCGGGATACGAATCCGGGTGGGAGGTCGACCAAGGCTTTGCTGGCCAGCTGTTTGACTGCCAGGGCGAACTCCTGCAGCGACTACCCTAGATTTCAGTTGGCTGCGGCCGAGCGGTGATTTCCGTACCGGTTCTCCCAGATGTCGTTGGGCGCCACTGCTATCAAGATCACGTTCAGCTTCCGTGCGGCCCAACCCAGGAGGCTAGCTATTAGCTATGAGGCCTCTTCCTCTGGCGACCACTTGTTGTGCTTGTCCACTGTGGAATTGGCGGCGAAAGACTTCAAAAGTTTACCTGCCGTCGTACTTCTGTGGTTTGACGCGCGCAGATGTTATGTCGCGTCCCGGCGCGTCGGCCTTCAGATCTTTCAGTCTTCTGCTGACGATGTCCTCCACCATGGCGTTCAGGGACTTGGTGTTGCTGTCGGCCTTTCCCTCTAAGACGTTCACGCCTTCTGCCAGGTTTTCGACGCGCTCGTCCATTTGACCCATCTGTTTGCCCAGTTCCGTGACGTCATCCCTCACGCCGACCAACTGTTCTTCGAATTTGGCGGTGAGGGCCTCGTTCATAGCCTTCATTTCCGCGGTTAATTCGGCCTTCATTTCGGTCTTAATCGCATCGAGGTTGTCCTTTGCTGTTCTGATTTCATCCATCTTCGCGGCCAGGTTGTCGTTTGCCGCATTCATTTCTGTGGTTAGGCTGTCGTTCGCCGCTTTCATTTCTTTCATCTTCGCGGCCAGGTTGTTTCGTGCCGTTTCCGTCTTCATAGCGAGGGTGTCATTCGCTGTCTTCATTTCCTTCAGCTCGGCGTTGAGGTTGTCGTTTGCCGTTTTCATTTCTTTCAGCTCTTCTAAGATAGTCGCCAATGCTGCTTCCATCGTCGTGTTCCACTCCTGACAACAGTTGTGACTGTGAGTTACGTAGAATCAAAAGTCTGGTTTCCTAAAATTTAGAACACCCTTTATTGCAGTAAAAAGATGTGAAATTGAAAATCAGCTGTCTTTAAGGTCGATTCGGTGTTCCGCTGCACGTAGACAAATGAAAGAGGTCATTGCGGTACACTTCAAACGTCCACTGTCGCAATAGTCATCATATAATTACTGTTCTAACACCTTGCGGGTTTTTATACTCCCAGCCATTGTTTCTAGAAAGCCGCAGACCTTTCTATAACATTCACGGCGGCAAGAGAAAGACAGAAAATTTCGGAGCCTCTCTCTGTTTCTTAATCTTGGCAAGAGTCCAGCTATCCTGCATACGCGCACGGTTCAGCTTGTCGCGGCAACTCAACAATACCATCGGTGACAGTACCGATTGCGTGTATAAAGTTTATTTTTATGCATTTCTTTATAAATGTTAAAATTATTTTTAACCACATTTTCAGTTATAACACTCTCAACAGCTCATAGAGTATTCAAATTTATGCTTAAAACGGTTTCCATGAAAATGGAGATTAAAGAATATTTCATAAATTGAAATTTCACAATTAAAATACGCGCGAGGGGTAGTATTGTTTAATTACTAAATAACAAATGACGAGATTTTATCTCTGAACAACTTCGACGTTGAATATATATATATATATATATATATGTATATATGTATATATATATGTGTGTGTGTCTGTGTGTGTGTGTGTGTGTGTGTGTGTGTGTGTGTGTGGATCTATGCACAAAAAATACCCACAATATGCGTAGATGTACATATGCCCATATAAAATGGTAAGACATAATGAATAAGTAAAGATGTGAGGTAACTTTATGTTCTTTTGGAGTAAATGAAACCATTAAGAATACCACATGCATTATTTAACCCATCAAAGTTTATCTACAATATTGAGCTTTGGGAGTAGCACCCTGTAAATTAGCGTTTTCACTCACTTTTATTTTTGGCACGAGAATAAATCTCTCGCCATATTTTTGTACCACATCACTAAATTTAATGAACAAACTCTTTAACCGGAGAAAAATTACCAAACTGCGAGAAAGTTTTCAGATTTGAACCTCCAAGAATATTGAGGATCAATATTTTCAAAGTTTTTCTTTGGGGAAATTAGTAGGATTTTTATAAACGTTGAGGACTACAATAGATTTAAAACTAAATGTAATATTACATGTAAGGACATACAACCACAACAGTTGGGTTCGATTCCGAAAACAATGGAAAAGCCGTAAAAGCCACTGTCAAGCCGTGAGAGAACGGCAACTACCAGATTAGACGGAAATATACAATGTGACGTCAGCTATTTACTGCTTTGCATGTGAGCTATCATCAGTATAACCAACCTTAAAAACTGACTCACTGGCACATATTATTCGGATATACTTATCGTATTTGAAAATCAAATATCAAAATAAAATGAATAAAATAGAAATTTAGGTATTTATAACAAGCATGCGAGCGTAAATCATAATTTGCAAACTACGAATTACCCATGCTTATTAGGAAAACAGGCGAAATATTTTTTATATTATAGCTTAAAATAAGGTTAAGTTGATAGAAATTTTAGTCATTTATTAATGCAATATTAATAATGGTAATTGCTCAATGCAGGAAAACTTCATTTACATTAAAATCGTTTCTCTGTTAACTACATTATTTTTAAATTGAAAGTAATAACTTATAAATTGCTTTATGGAGCATTTTTCTTAGCAAGTTACAGTAAATTCCTAAGATAATACGCCACTTTCATTAATTCTTTTATTCTGGTACTTTAAATCCTTCATTACTAAAAGGGCTTTTGTAAGGATAGGCATTCCATATGTCACTTAATATTCAATCCCTAGTTACGATAGTATTTTAGAACGTAAAAATTTTCTTTTTCAGAGCAGCTTAAAGTTACAAATTTTATTTTCTCTCAACCATATTCACCGCCTAATACACTTTATTGACATTTTGCAAAACTATTGTGAATTTAATTATATAAAAAGCAATTAATTATCTAAAATTTAATATTTAATGTACTCTTTAAATATAAAATTTAAGTTTTACTTACTTGTTTCGCTTATTGACGACCCTACAGGACGAAGCCGCTGAGCGTAACCTCTTGGGAAATGTTCTTCGAGGGGCATGTTGCGGACCTCTCCTACTGGAACCTTCCTGGACAACAACAGTGGATGATGAAGGCAATAATCGAGCCATGGATTTTGTCTTGCTCCTTGTGGTTTGCAATGGAAAACGAACCACTTGCTGCACTGCCATTTTGGGAAATATCTGGAATGTTGAGCGATTCCTTAACTGCTCCCTCCCCCTGGCAGGTGTTTGGGACATTGAACGAAGTATGTACGGCTTACTCCTCCTAGAAGGAGTATGGGTTACACCACAAGATGCTGATAAGTGTATGGACTGTCTCGTGGAAGTCTTTCCTGATGTCTTTGGTTTCCTCTGCTGCCTTTTAGGAGACTTCTGAGCGGTATTAGCGGAACTTGATGATGAATTAGAGCTATGAGTCCATGGATGTTGCGTACTAGGAATACAGGTTGCTGTTTCAGAACCTGTTTTATTGTTCTTCTTATCATGTAAGATGAAATCTTCGTTTACTTCTGCCTTCTCATTGTTTCCAGTCCTCTCATAGTCTGATTGAATCTCGGAAAGCAAGTCTGAAATCTCTTGTTGATTAATATTGAGTGACTCAGGTTCATTTTCGAACTGTTGCTGAGGATTTGGTGGATCTGAGAAAGGAGCTGAAGCTTCATCCTCTTCTATAAATTTAAACATATCGGAAATATCTTCGGATGGGTCTGGCTCTTGTTTAGGCTCTTCTTTAACATGTATTTTGATTAAGGCAGCAGTGTAGAAGTCTGAAGCAAGAATCAGGTCCTGGAAGTCCGGATATCTAATGGGTGAGTCAGAATCAACCTCAACCTCAACCTTCTTATTCATTTTAGATTTGCGTTTCTTCGAAGTCTGAGATTTCTTCTTGGAGAGAGGGTCAGAAGATTTCTTCTTGTAGATAGGATCAGAAGATTTCTTCTTGGAATTAGAATCAGAAGATTTCTTCTTGGAGATAGGATCAGAAGGTTTCTTCTTGGAGATAGGATCAGAAGATTTCTTCTTGGTGATAGGATCAGAAGATTTCTTCTTGGAGATAGTATCAGAAGACGAGCTTGGACTAGTTTGTTCTGAGATAGATTGTTGTTTAATACTTGGTCGCTGTGCTTTCTTCTTAGAAATATTCACCGAGCCCTCAGATGAATCTGGTTGAGAAGACCTGGTTTTCTGTTTCTTAAGACCCATACCGGAATCTGGGATCATAATGGCTTCTACTGCCGCCGAAGCCGTTTCAGAGCCAATCCAATAACCTCCTTCAGTTGAAGTTACACTTGCCTGCGAACAAAGAAACAGAATATTAAATACTGAATTTAAAGGAGGGTAACATGGGAAGTCTTAGTCTGATGAGGAGTGTGGGTTGGTTTCAAAATTCTATTGGACCTTGTATTTCTAACGTACTCCCCAATTTCCCATATTTGAAGTACTCCACTATAGACAAAATATTCTCTCCCCTATAAGACCTGTCACCACCTCCCTGAAGTTACGCAAATTTCGAAACAGTGTGTTGTCTTGCCTCAGTCTGGAGCAAGAGTCTTATCTCAGGGTATATGCGGGCCTATATGAGTAAGGATGACACCGAATCCAAGTTTAAGGTTTGTTTAATGTTTTTTATAATATTCACGTAAATCGCGAAATTGCCGTCCAATGTACATTAATCTTTATCAATATACGGAGTTATGTATGTGAAACGTATACTACGCGATAACAGATGATTCACTATGCATCGCAAGAAAAGCTACTTCTTCCAACCACGTCTTTCTTCCTCGGCGACAGGTCCAGGTCTGTGTGAGACTCCTCTCAAGAAATGTGCTATTGACACAGCAGAATTCCCCTAACCATCTGGCCTTTTGTTACTTTTGTTTCCGTTCGGCGACAAGCTTCTAATAAAGTTTCCTCCTCTTTTCACAAATGCCAAATATCTGGACCTCCCTCGACTCCGACTTCCCCCTAGTTAACTGCTCAATCGACATTCTGTTTCACATCGTTTTTTACTTACACGTCCAGTTTTTGAGAAAATATAGAATTCGTATTTCATAAAATCTCATATTAGGGCATGGAAGGTTTCTATTGCTAAAGTGTGGCACCATTGTATTGTGAGTGTTTTAAGCACACATGTAGTATTTATAACAATGACCCTAGATAAGCTGAACGCAGGTGTTTTTACAGCACCACAGATCAGAAAGCCCGCCTCGGTAGCGTAGATGGTAGCGTGTCTGCCTCACGTTCAACAGGTTCCGAGTTCGAATCTCGGTCAAGGTGAGTGGATAAGGTTTTCTCCGGGGTTTTCCGTAATCCTTCAGGACGAAAGTCGGACAACTGTAAGCTCCATGGACTCTGGACTCATTTGAGCATCATTTCACCCACTTCATTCTCCGTCCGATATGACTTATCGTTCGAGGACGTAAATTAAAAAAAAAAAAAAAAAACACACACACAGATCGGAAAATTAATGTGTGACCTCAATTTTGAAAATAAAATGAACCAAACAGAAAAGAGTGCCTGGCAGAGCTACACAGATGTTGTAAGCAACTTCTTAGGAAACACAAGAAGTCAAGATTACAAAACTAAAGTGAACACGATGCTGGAGAACTTGAGAAAACTTGGTTGTAGCATGAGTCCGAAGTTGCACATCCTTCATGCTCACAAGACATGAGCTTGGAAGACTATGGACTTGAAAGACATAGAAAAGACGTACCATAATGGATGGAGTGTTAACATCATGGCAGGCTATTGTTGATCTCTGAAAAGGGAACGTAATTTTGATACGCATGGAAAACGTGCAAAAAAGGAAAATTTCTTGCTAGTTAGGTCACTGTTTTTTTCTATATAATGTTGCCAATACTTGAAAAATGCGCATACATGGTGTTTAACATGACATAATTACGCACTTCTATATACACACCATCTTCAGCATACTAGTGATCTTGTAGAAGTAGCGCTAATAGGTGAATATAAATTTTTTTCACTTTTTTGAAAAATATGATCGTGGTAAAAGAAAATGGATGACATATTTGGAATCAGTGCCCCAAAATTAGCGATAAATGACATTCAGAACCAAAGTATTTAAAAAAAGTTAAAGTGCAGGGCAGTGTTATGATTCTTAGTTTATTGAATAAATAATTTCGGTATCAAGTGTCCCCGTTATATTATTTTATTATCCCATTATAAAAGCATATAGGTATACGTCTTTCCCGAATACAGCATAAAATATAATACCATTAGTCAGCAACTTCCGATTCTCTTACAACTTCCTTTACGACATTTATATTACATGGTACATGTTTAGAAATTTCATAGGAGTTATTTATATTGCTATACAACAATCAGTTAATTGACATTCAACAAAACTCTGGTATTCAATTTTCAAATTTTGAATACCACTAAATTTTACTTAAATTTATATCATCATCATCATCATCATCATCATCATCATCATCATCATCATCATCATCATCATCATCATCATCATCATCATCATCATCATCATCATCATCATCATCATCATCATCATCATCATCATCATCATCATCATCATCATCATCATCATCATCATCATCATCATCATCATCATCATCAATCATCATCATCACCACCACCCCCACCACCATCACTTCTCTCTCTCACACTGATCTTCTTATAATTAATTCATAAAATGTTACAATTAGAAAAATTCATAAATATATACACTTTCAAGTTTAAAACATCGTACATTGGTTCATTTTTATACAACATTTCGGGCTTTATCTCTCAGATTCCATTTAAACCTTTTTTTTTTTTCAAAAGCCTTTCAATGTTTTGATTTTTTGAACCTGTTTGGTTTTCGTTTAAGTTTCACTGCACTGTTTAGTCATATTCTATATAAATCACAAATTTCTGTTTATTCTCATTTTACAACTGTGTCTGGCAATAATATTTTATTATAAAATACGGACATATCCCGTCACCACAAAGTAGATTATACCCACAACTTATTCAGCAATCAGGAGTATCTGACAACTTCTTGTAAGGACGAAGGTGTTGAGCATGCCATCTCCCTGGGTGTTTATCATATTTAGTAACTACTATTTCGAATATACTTATGTTCCCAAAATTTCGCCACAATTTCTGCATGACCTTGTATAACAATTCCATTCTTTTATTTATTCCTTTTAATGTACTTGGTAATTTATGGCTAGTATTAACTTTATTCAGTTCCCATTTATGTTTTCTCTCTTCTGCCTCTTCTTTCGGGATTTCTGCTTTTCTTTCTTGTTTCTCTAAAAGGTAATTTTAGCTCTTTCATCGTTGCATAACTGGGCTTTGTTTATTTCTGCATTTTCTGATAGCTCTTTGAATATGGGTTCTGGATCGATGCCTAGTACAAATCTAACTGGTTCGAATTTAGTGGTTATATTTATCGTATTATTAATAATTTCCTCTATCATGGGACAATATTTCTTCCAATATTTTGGTTCTTTTATGTCAGTATCCGAAAATATATTCAAACATCTCTTAAGTACACGTTCTGTAGTGATACCGAAATTAAGGTTTGCCATAAGTAAAGAATCATGATGCATGTCAAAGGAATGTTGGTTCTTTGTGACAATACGTGCCAGGCCAGTTGAAGCGAATAGCATTTTGGGGGAAAGTTGTTATAACAGAAGCAACGTAAGAAACAGTGTCCTTAGCAGATTTCTAAAGGGGCTCACTTGACTTGTATGAATAGGGTATTCTTTGAACCATTCATAATGGCGACAAAACAGCTACAAAGGGATCTTTGGTTAAAAAGGAGTTTTCAGTGTGAAAGTGATACACACACGCGCATCTGTGGTCATTCAGAACAGTCTTCGGCGTGGAGCCGATGAGAGCGGTCCTAGGTGTGAGGCCGATCCTCTTGTTCTGTCTTGGATATTTGTCGGATCATATATACGTGAGGAACAAATAAAGTTTATCGAGTAATAAACTTTCTGCCGTCAGTAACTCTAAACAGGGATATTGGAAACCCTTGGTCGGCAACTTCAATTTCGATGTTCTAAAAAGAAGAAACAGTGAATAAATAAGTCGGAAACGGGCATTCCAGTGTCATTAAATATCCTTCTCACACACATCCACGCATACCCTGTGAGAAACCTCATTGTTTTACCCTGAGCTAAACAAAAGTGCTTCAAACTGTATTGTCAAGTGGAACATTGTTCGCCACATATATTGTTGCTTCAAATTGGCGTCCACTACGTGGAATTGTGTGACACCCATAAACATTATTGTATCAGTAGGGTTTCCCGACGGATAATAAGAGGAGAAATAATACAATTTATTACATTATTTCTCAGTGCTTCTTAAAAATATTTACTGCGGTGAACGGTCGCATTATCAGTTAAGACCGCCTCAGCTTTGCCATATTTTTGGAACGTAATCGTTAACTATTTTTCCCATTAGTAACAAGTTTTGCTACTAATATTTCTTACCGGATATACATATTTTGACGAATTTACTGAAAACGTCCTGTGCAACAAAAATATGACAGCACCCTAATTTTAGCATGAGAAGCTCACCAGTGTATCTGCTGCAACTAAAACATTTCATTTTCGTCTAACAATCGCCTGCAGTTCGGTATGATATTTAATGTTAAAAGTTTGGCCTTCTGACATAACTCTCAAGTGGAACACACCTTTCTGACTTTCCTCGCCAAATGTTTTATGTAAACATTTTCGCTCCCCGTATGCGTCAATGCTTTGTGATGTGCAGTTATAAATTGTTCTAATATTTTCGGAATGATAACCTTCCACTTTCTTTGATCCCCCCATGAAATTTATTTAATTTTCCTTCACGAATACCTATGGTATCTTTCAAATTCCTTGTCACTGGCAGAGTGTTTTCTCCTAATTTTCTGATACTAGCATTCTCTCTCTGTAATTGCTCTAACTTTTAAAATTCTTTAGCTAACTGTTGTCCTTTTGTTTCTAGATATAAGATAGTCACTTCATGATTATTGATAGATTGATAGTATCAGGTATCGGAATAATTTTGTCTTCATGCGAGATAACAAGTCACTGAAAATGTTTTGACTTCCCGGAATGTTTCAACATTGTGGGAAGTAATCTCGTCGATATACCGGGAAATACGTGTGCTACTCAGCTTACACGAGTTAATAATCCGTAAGCTAACGTGATCAGTGCATACTATCAATGGGTTATTGTAAACATATTCTCCAAATTTGACTAGCACGAAATAAATGGCCGCTACTTCTTTCTCTTTAGTACACGCCTGCGCTTCTGTTCTTGAAGTTCCCCTTGACGCAATTGCAATAAAATGATCTTTCCCTTCTTCATCTAGTTTAATTATTACAGCACCATAGCCACGACCTGACGCATCATTGTACATTATGTATGGGTCTTCTCTGGGTTTCTCTAACAAGATGGATGATGCGAATAACCTTTTCACGCTTGAAAATGCTTGTTGCTCTATCTGTCATCACTACCTTTTCTCAAAAGCTATCTCAATGGAGCGACTACGTGTGCAAATTCAATAATAAATCTAGATTGATAATTTCGAATCCTCAAGAATATTCTCCATTGTTTTGTATTTTTAGGTGCCGGTATTTTATTAATACTTTAAATTCTATTTGGATTAGGCCTGATTTCTTCATTCGATATTATGTATCCTAAAAATTCCGTCTGTGGCACAAAGAATGCGGATTTTCTCGGCTTTATTGTTATGTTTGCTTGTCTTAATTTTCTCAGCACGTAATCGAGATGTCTCAAATGGTCATCTACATTCGTTGAAAATATTAAAAGATCTTCAATATATTGCGCTACAAATTTCTCAATAGTTTCTCCCAATATTTCATACAGAACTCTTAGCCCTGCACTACCACTGGCATTCATATTGTGACTTTGTGGGTTCGTGGAATAAAAAGTCCAATTTCACCACTCAACAATGTTCTTTATTTCCACCGACTTACAGTTAAACTCTTGCCAATTACACAAAATTACTTGCTGCACACAATTACAATTTACCAGTTCGCCCGTTACAACTTCACTTGTACTCGCGATTACATAAACTCCGGTACACCTTCACAGTTACGTACAGTCTTCCGTTGCACAATCCCTTCGTTCATTAACACGTCACTGACTAACTCTTACACCAAGAACTGCGACTGTCTTCTCGCTCACACTCACTAACCAACTGATTGACCAACTCAACCAACAACTGACTGACTCCCCTTGCACGACGTGTCGCTTATATAGGGTCCGCTTGCCCATCTAGAAGGTTCTCGATTAAATTGAATGTCCCGTAATTTCCAGACCCTAGTAGAAGGGTAAAGAGACGGCTCAGGGGCCCGACATCCCTCCCCTAACCATCCCTTCAGTTAGTGACAGAGACTAATGGGAGGCGTGGTACGGCTGCCCTTTGGTTTCCTGACAGCTGTTGCCCTCAAGCCTACCGCTAATTGGGTGACAATATCAATTGCACAAACTTTGACCTGGTACAAGATCCCTGAGTGTAAAAATTCAATATACTTTCTTAAGTTTTCCTTGAGTGGTATCTGCCCAAATGATGCCGTCAAATCGAATGGAGAGAAAAAATTTCCTTTCTGTAATTTGTTTAGTATTACTTCTACACTCTCTGGTCTAAAACTGTCAAATTTACGGTGTTGGTTAAGCTTTCTTGCATCCAAGATGATTAAATTTTCCATTTGATTTATTTACAATGCATAGTGGGTTTGCAAATTCTGAATTTGAGATTTCGATCGTCTGTCTTCTAACATAGATTGTATTTCTTAGTCAACTTCTTCTCTGATCGCACATGGAAGTGGTCCAGCTTTGTAAACAAAAGGGTTAATGGGCGTCACTTCAAATGAATGTTTGTGATTTATACATTTCCCAAGTTTTCCAGAGAAAGCTTAATTATTTCTGAACAAAATCTTAAGCAATTCTTCGCTCTGTCCTTCATTTAGGTCAACTGCTCTACTAGTAGTTTCTCTTAATAAATCTTCTATATCTATACAGTCTAACACGTTACCATAACCATTTCTCTCCGAATAGTTTAATATTCCTGAGAGATTATGTTGGGGTTTTCTTCTAACATAATGAGTGATTTTAAAGTCTTCGTCCCGCAACATATTCACGTCATGTTCTATACTATATTCTTCAGCGTTTATTTCGGCCAACTCCATAGCTCCGATTTTTACATATTCCGCAAAGAAGGCAACTCACCTAATTTTTTTCTTTTTCTTTTTCTTCTTTATACCTGACAATGGTCTCTGAACTATTGTCTTTTATGAATGGTATTATAACTGTCTCTTGCTCTGTCTCCAACTTTAGAAACCTACTTTCAAAACTCAATATAGCTTCCGTGTATAAAGGTAATCACAACCTTTTATTATATCAGCTACAAGTCTTGGCACAATCAAAAATAGAACTCCTATTACTCTCCCATTTATTTCAACTTCTAGCATCGCCTAGATTTCCACCCTTTCCATCCGTTTACCAACAGCTAACGAACAATACATCCCCCGCTGATCGATAGACATCACCTTAAAACCACTAGTTTTTAATTCAGCATAGAAATTCTGCGAACGTACTGTATTCGCTCCTGTATCTAAAATGCATTATATCGTCGTCCATTAATTCCTGTTTTGATCCTGGGTGGTTCTACTAATGTCTCCTTATCTTCTAACCTTTTCTTAACCTCTGTATTTTTGTGTATCATCATTATTTTCCCTCTAGAACATCTAGTTTTTATGTACTTATCCCAATTTATGTTTCTTCCAGTTCTCACTGAAGGCATTTCACTGGATTGACGTTTTCCTGTGTCCTACTTATAGCTCCGGTTCCAGTTCCATTGTTATTACACCTAGTTTCCGACACTTGATTTTGGTTATTTCCTACCATCTGCCTGGTTGCATTAATGGCATCGGTCCTTTTTGAGTTCTCAGGTGAATTCCAACCATCTCTACTCCTATCTCCGTGCCTCGGTGTCATCGGCCTAAACTCATAACTATCGGCATTCCTCCAATATTCACTACCAGAATGTCTTCTATATCCAAATACTTGTCCCTTTCTGTTCCCTTCAAACCGCCATGTATTCACGTAATTTATTTAAATGTTCCTTCCTCGCTCCTCTCCATTCCGATTTCTATTGTTTCTGTCAAAGCTATTTCTACCCATACTTTCCCACGCGTTCGTTTTCATTCTAGGCAGTAGATCTCGATATCTATTTCTTATGCAGTTATTCCTATTCTGATGGGACTGTACCCCTTGCCCGAAATAGCTAAAACTTATTTTTCGTTTTTCCCTTGATTTCTACCGCTGAATAATTTCTAGGCTTATTGCTTTCTAATGCCAACAATGAATAAATTATGGTGGCGACACTATTGGGTCAGGCTAAGATCAAATAATACTGAATAGTCTTCGAAAAATGAGTGGGAATAAGGTGTATCAATTCTTTCTCACTCATAGAGGGGTCCAACATTTTTTATTTTCTAGCTGCTTTCATAAAATAGTTTACCACTGACTGATTTGTTATAGGGTTAAATGTACCGTTGCTTAACTCCAGCCTTATGCTAGCCTATAAGTTTGCTTACCAATATCTACTTAAGAATAAATTAATAAAGGTCCCGAAGTCATTTCTATTTGCCATAAATAAATCTAGCCAATTCGCAGCGTTACCTTTAAAACACTTTCTCACTATCGTCATTTTATATTCCTACGGTATACATTTGACCGCGAAATATACCTGCAATCCTCCAATGAACACATTAGCATCTACAGAATCCTCGTAACAGCATCAGCTGTTATGTGCAACTGTTGCGTTTCATAATCTAATTTTTCCTTAAAATGATTTAATAAATTACTTCCAAACAAAATTTGAATCACTAGGTGTGGCAGAATTAGAAATGTATATTCTAGATGTCATTTGTCTTAAAGGGAATTACGACTTGCTCATGAATTTTCGTTCTTTTCCTCCCCATGGCCGAAATAGCGTACACGTTTTTGACGGGAAGCGATTGTAATTTTATTCCTCTTATTAACAAATGACTATAGAATTCCAGACTGCATAAAGATGCGGTTGCCACTGCATGTATAATGGCGTTAAATGTTCGCAGTTGACCTGAATTGTAATCTTCGGTGAATCACCTATGTTCGATGTGTGTTCAGTTTCCTTATGTGTTATTCCATTGTTATAGTTGTCAGCAAATTTCTTATGAAGATCAGGCAGATTCAATGATGGAAATGGCTTATGAACCCTTTCTAGTTTAGTGACTGTAGGTATACAAGTATATGTGATAGAACCTGATGCGCCACTGTGAGTGTTGTCATTTTGATTTGATACCGAAATTATGGTTTTCCAGAAGCAAAGAATAATGATAGACGTAAATGGAATGTTGGTTCTTTGTGACGACCCAGGGCAAGGTCAGTGAGTTGGGGAAAGTATAGTAACAATGCCATGAATGAAAGGAACAGTGTCCTTAGAAGGTTTCTAAAGGAATTGTCACTTGACGTACATGAATAGGGTATTCTTCGGATCGTTTACAATAGCGACCAAAACAGCCACAAAAGGACTTTGTTTAAAAAGGAATTTGGAGAGTGAAAGTTAGACATAAATACACACACGCAGTTGTGGTGAGGGAGCACTCTTCGGCGCTTAGCCGATGAAGGCGGGTGCGCGGCTAGAAAACCATTATAAACATTATCCGGCGTGTAGCCGATATCAAGAAGAGTCAGACGTGAAGCCTATTAGGGTGGTCAACTTGTTCGGTCTTGAATATTTGTCAGGTCATCAAAATTTATCGAGAAATATAATTAGCATTCAGTCACTATAAACCGTGATTGGTAACCCTCGGTCGGCAGCTTCCATTTCGAGGTTTGAAATAAGAAGCAGTGAATAAATAATTTCGAAACGGGCATTCCAGTGTTGTAAAATTTCCTTCTCACACACATCCACGCATACCCTGAGGGAAACCTCATTGCTCACTATAATATTTGCTTCAAACTGGTGCACAACGTGGAGCGGTGGTAACCTGTGACCACCACCATAAATTAGTTACAAACTGGCGTTCCAACGTGGATCTTGTGATCGCCACCATCATCATTTTTGTATCAAACTGGCGCGCCAACGCGGGGCCCGATAGGAGAAGGACGTTCGACAACAGGAGGAGGTTCAACCCGAGAAGGAGGTTCAACCCTAGAAGGAGTTTCAACCCGACGACGAGGTTCAACAAGAGAAGCAGATTCAACCTAGAAGGAGGTTCAACCTAGAAGGAGTTTCAACCCGACAGCGAGGTTCAACAGGTGAAGGTGGTTCGACAGGAGGACGGTTGACCCATCAAGAAATTCGTCAACAGTTCGACTGGAAAGAAGAAAGGAGGCCGGCATCGTCATCAGTGACATCATCAGGAGCCAGTAAAAACAATCAAAGGTACAGAGTGTAAAATTATATCTTACTAGACTATGGTGAATTTATTTGAGAAGGGAAAAACAAGATTTTAAGTAAAAATTTGTAGAAAACATGGAAGTTCAAGAGGTTTATAGTAATAACAATAAGCAGAGAGTAGTTGAAGTAGCAGTGTGTGGTACTGTAAATGTAACAAATGATGTAGAAATGGAACAAGTTATGTTAGAGGAATTTAGAAAAATGTGCGCAAGTTTGGGTGAAAGTTTAAGTAAAAAGTTAGATAATATGCATCAAAGGTTAATAGAAGAGAGGAAGGATACTCAAAGTTTTATAACAGAGATGAAGGCTAATAATCAAAGTTTAATAAAAGAGATGAAGGATAATAATCAAAGTTTAAAAAAGATAGAAGGAAAGATAGAAAGTGGTTTTCAGAAGTTAGAGGCAGGACAAATAGAACTAGGAAAGAAGTTAGACAATCAACAACAGTCGTTAGAAAATTTCGGGAAAGTTAGTCAGGAAGTAGAGAACGTAAGAGAAGAAGCTGATCAGGTAACAGACAATGTAGGAAAAGATGTTAGTGAGGAGACGCAGAACGCTGAAAATGAAGCTTTGAATGTAGTAGTTAATGAAAGGTCAGATAGTGAAAACAGAAAACTTGGGGAGGAAATAGCACAGAAATTAGACAAAGAGAGAGAAATGGCTAGAAAAGAATTAGAAGAAACTAGGAGTAGATTAGAAGTATCAGAATGGGAAAATAGAAAACAGACGAGGAGTGTAGAGGAAAATACAAATAAAAGTAACGAGTTAGCAATGGAGATCACAGTGACAAAGGAAACTGAAATTTTGAATCTAGTTAATGAAAGGTCGGATAGTAAAAACAGAAAACTGAGGGAGGAAATCGTACAGAAACTAGATAAAGAAGGAGAAATAGCTAGAAAAGAGTTAGAAGAAACTAGGAGTAGACTAGAAGTATCAGAGTGGGAAAATGGAAAACTGGCGAGGAATTTGGAGAAAACCACAAGTGAAATTAGTGAGGTAACAATAGATATCACTGCGACGAAAGAAACATGGAAAAGCATTCAAAATCCAGGGATAAACGAAACAGAAATATTAAAATATTTCGGGCAAGGGGCACAGTTCCATCAGAATATGACTAAGAAATATAGGAAAAAAGATCGATGTCCGATATCTAAGCTGAATGTGGAAAACTCATGGGGATGTAGAATAAAGAAGTCCTTTATACATGGAAAGGTCCGCAAAATTCTCTTGTATTTCGAAGTACGTTGTGGAATGATGAATTTTCTTGTAAATGGTGTGAACTTAGGCTAAAGTATTTAAAATCGCCATAACAGATTGTAAAAGGAGAAGAAAAAACTTGTAAAATGCATAGGCTAAGTATAAATAGTGTAGTGTAAAATGTATAGGTTAAGTGTAAACAGTGTTGTGACAGTGCAGTGAAACTTAAAACTAAACAAGTGAAAAAAAAATATAGTAATGAAAATTAGAACACTTAAAGACTTTTGAAAATAATATTTATATAGAATCCTAAAGAAGTATTCGGAAATGTATAAAAAAAAATTAACCAGTTAAAAAAAATATCAGAACAATGAAAGACCTTTGAAAAGAATATTATATAGAATCAAGAAGAAGAACGCAGAAATGTTGTATACAAATATAATCTTATGAATGTACCATTGATTTAAACATGGGAGTGTATATTTAGGAATTGTTTCAAGTGTAACAACAATATGAATTAATTTTAAGTAGATCAGATGAAAAAAAAAAAGATGACGTAGATTGAAATATTTTCTGTGTAATATTTAAAAAGTTGAAAATTGCAGAACAGAATGTTGGTAAATTTTAAATGAAATGTTGTTATATAACCATGTGAATAATTTTCAGGAAATGTCATGTAAAAATTAATGTTGTGAAAAGAAATTGTAAAACGAATTGGAAGTTGCTGACAAAGGTCTAATATTTTGCGTTATATTCGGGCAAGACATATATATTATTTCATTATTGGATAATAAAATAATATCTATGGGGGCATTTGATACCGAAATTATGGTTTTCCAGAAGCAAAGAATAATGATAGACGTAAAAGGAATGTTGGTTCTTTGTGACGACCCAGGGCAAGGTCAGTGAGTTGGGGAAAGTATAGTAACAATGCCATGAATGAAAGGAACAGTGTCCTTAGAAGGTTTCTAAAGGAATTGTCACTTGACGTACATGAATAGGGTATTCTTCGGACTTTGTTTAAAAAGGAATTTGGAGAGTGAAAGTTAGACATAAATACACACACGCAGCTGTGGTGAGGGAGCACTCTTCGGCGCTTAGCCGATGAAGGCGGGTGCGCGGCTAGAAAACCATTATAAACATTATCCGGCGTGTAGCCGATATCAAGAAGAGTCAGACGTGAAGCCTATTAGGGTGGTCAACTTGTTCGGTCTTGAATATTTGTCAGGTCATCAAAATTTATCGAGAAATATAATTAGCATTCAGTCACTATAAACCGTGATTGGTAACCCTCGGTCGGCAGCTTCCATTTCGAGGTTTGAAATAAGAAGCAGTGAATAAATAATTTCGAAACGGGCATTCCAGTGTTGTAAAATTTCCTTCTCACACATATCCACGCATACCCTGAGAGAAACCTCATTGCTCACTATAATATTTGCTTCAAACTGGTGCACAACGTGGAGCGGTGGTAACCTGTGACCACCACCATAAATTAGTTACAAACTGGCGTTCCAACGTGGAACTTGTGATCGCCACCATCATCATTTTTGTATCAGATTCGAGCTATTGGCGTTACTTGGGAACCACGTTTGTTTTGGGATAGCCCCCGTGTGTTGTTTTTGTGTGGTCGTGTCCGACCTGCTGCTATGTATGTAGGTGAGGATGGACAGCACTTGCCACGCTGCTTATGACCCTCAGGTGTCCATTGTGATACACATACATTAAATCCTGGACACCTTGCTTTATTATTTAGATATTCCTGGAAAGGACTTTGTCGAATTTGGGTGTTCTTTTGTTTATTACTGTAAGTACTTTGCCAATGTGGACGTGGTCTTATGCTTTCGCGTAACCTTACATAGTTAACCTGATACGTACGGGGATTCTGTCGGGGTAGACACAAGTAATTGTGTCCCCCACGACCTTGATAATATGGTCCTTGATTAAATGGCCTTTCTCTGGGTTGATACGGTTGTTCTCTCCTATTTGTATATGTGGATTGTGCCCTCAACCCACTGAAATTTGATCTCGAGGTTCTGTGTTCATTGCTGTCAGTTTGTTGACATTGGAGTGCGGCTAGTAGCTCTAAAGTCTCCTCAATAGATGTTGCACAAGCCACTATTAGATTATTGCGGATTGCATCACGTAAATGTTTCGCAATTAATTGTACTTAACTTACTTTCGTATATTGGTGGATCTAGGTAGTAATAAGCTTTGCTGTGCAAGATCGAGGAAGTAGTCATTTAATATTGACCACGTCCTGGAGTGTATTTGCCATTGTTAATCTCTAGTCGTACTGCTTACTGTGTAGTATTGTTCCAAAACTTTGTGAGAAACGTGTTTTTTTTAATTCTTTATATGATGCATGGTCATATCGCTAATCGAAGCAAGGAGAGCGCCCTTCCTTGGAGACCTTTCTGAACTATAAGTAATTTTAGTGATTCCGGTACTTGCTTCAAGTTAAAGTATGATTCAGTGTCCATAGTATAACTTTTAGTATTGTCCCGCATATCATGGAATTGTGGCACTGTTATCTCAGTAGATTATAGTGCATTGGGATGGCATCCATACCTGAAAATTGTGTCATGAGCTACACTTGAACAATTTGTCTGAGGAGATGCGAGATGTAGTGGTGGCGCATTTTGCATTCCGTCTGCACCTGATTCGCAAAAAGTTGCTTAGCTATTTATTAGTTCAGCCTGATGATGGTATTGGCTCTATGTAAGTTTTTCTTTTAGCGCTGCCAACTCCCGCGAATGTATTTCTACACTTTCAATTACACTGGGGAACAAAAAAAAAAAAAAAAAAATTATTTTTATATACCCGAAACAAAATAGGCAAATTCTTATGTAAACTGATCTGCTGATTCCAAAAATGCCCCTCAAAATGCTGTATCATGTAACGTTTTTTAGGTATTCATAATTTTTTATGAAAACTTACAGAAATGTGATGTGATAACTCATATTTGATTAATTGAAAATAATAGGTATTTTATTGCCAAATAACATTGAAAATAGTAATAATTATTATTAATTATTATTAAAATAAATAAACACAAGATAATGATGACAACCAATACCTGAATTATCTCAGAAGTGTTTCACTGTTGATTTTTTTTTGTATTGACTCTCCCAACCATTGAGGAACCAACAATAGTCTCCGAACATGGCTGAATCCCAGCGATACCCGGTAACGTCTTTCCATCTCAGAATGTCCTGGTGAAAAAGCTCACCTTGCTAATCACTTACTACAGCTCCTAGGTTTGTAGGGAAACTATCAAAGTGAGAGTGCAAAAAGTGGATTTTAACTGACATATGGCAACCCATTTATTTGTAGCTCCTTAATAGTTCTGAGACTAAAGTTTCATAATTTTCTTCTTTGTTATTGCCCAGGAAGCCTTCTACCACTGATTTAAATGATTTCCATGCTGCCAGTTCAACACGTTTAAGCTTTGATTCAAAAACACTGTCTTTAAGAAGTAGTCTTATTTGAGGACCGACAAATATACCTTCCTTCAATTTAGATTCACTTATTTTGGGAAAGATACTTCTTAAATACTCAAATGCACTTCCACTTTTGTCCAAACCTTTAACAAAATTCTTCATTAACCCGAGCTTTATGTGAAGTGGGGGGGGGGGGGGAGAAGAACTTTGTTTGGGTCTACTGGAGGCACATACTTAACATTGCTTGCTCCAGGGGTATATTCTTCCGTTTTCCCCCATTCTTTCACTATAAAATGCTTGTCAGTTGCCCTACTGTCCCATTAGCACAAAAAACAGCAATATTTTGTAAAACCTCCCTACAGTTCCGTTAGCAATGCAACTACCTTGAGGTCACTACAAATTTCCCAGCTATGGTTTTGATAACTAATAGCATCTAAAATGATGGACATGGAATCGTATGTCTCCTTCATTCCTATGGCATGAAATAAAGGTATTGAAGGTAGTAAATTGCCATTATGAAGCAACACTACCTTTAAGCTGTATTTAGAAGAGTCAATGGCTATTATTTTAAATTAAGTCAATATGAGTTGTATCATACCTCATTTCTGTAATGTTATATAAAAGAATAAGAATATCTCAAAAACGTTACGTGATACAGCATTTTCAGAGGCATTTTTGGAATCAGCGAGTCATTTTGCATAAGAATTAGCCTATTTTGTTTCGGGTACAAAAAACGTGTTCCCTAGTGTTATTGAACCGTGGGCAGCGGCGGCTTGAGATGCATTTTCTTCTATTGTTTTTCTTATGGAGGTAAATTCTTCAGTATTATTACTTTCTAAAGCTTAGCAAGCAGTGCCTAGTTCAGCATTCAGCGGTTCTTGTGTTATAGCATCAGCATACAGCTGGGTAACCCTATATTTTAAACTGTCTATTTCTTGACATACGACATGCACGTCATCTCGTATGCTAAGTACTTCTGAAGTTAAGGAAGTTTAACCTTGCTGAGGACTTCAGTTGTTTGTGACTGCTTGTGTATGTCTTCATGAATTTGTGTTTTATGTTTCTGTAACCGTTGAGCTAGTCTTTCGGAAATATTTCTTTCTAATTGTTCCTCTTTGTGTTCTCAAATATTCTTTCTGTGCTGTTGTCTGAGTTTATAAATTTTCCTCTTATGTTGTTGTCTGCGTTTGCAAATTTTGAAACAGCTGGAGCAGTTGCTAAAGCATGCTGTTTTCTATTGCTGGCGTTTCCATTGGCTGCTGTTGCTCGTTTGCAAGAGCAAAAGGTTGTTCTTCAGGGGTGTGAAACATCTATTTTAGATATTTCATGTTTTGTAAACAGAATAGATAAAGTAATTAAAATATGTAATGAAATAGAGATATAATGTAAGGTATGTAATGTGTAACCATGACAACCTCAAATGAGAGGAAGTTGTTAAATGTTTAAACGATTTTTATCTTCTGCTTAAGAACGTCGTAGGAGAAAGACGTACATTTGTGTCTCTCCGAAGTAGTGAATACTTAGTATTTTTGAGTGTGCATTTAAGATGCAAAAATAGTGTGTGTGTAATACCCATTTCCCCAACTCCGGTACGTGTTATAAATCCACTGTATAATTACTTATGCGAGAGTTCTTGCTTATGGATAAGAGAGCTGATCGGTGCATTTCTGATGCATAAGCAACATTTGAATAGAATAGTCATCATTTAAATACCGTCGTAAAAACTTTCTCTTTAAAAGTAGCATAGATATTCAGAAATTCCTAAAAATTGCAATCAGATAAATTCAAAACAGGGCTTTAGAAATACTTACCATAGAATCTTATGTGAATAACAGTACGTCTTTTCACCATGTCACTGCAAAGTTTGATAGATTTATTACAAACTTAGCAAGTGACACAGCAAAAAGACATACCTACTCCGAGTGACGATTGACATCAAGTACACACTTGTTTATATGTACAGCATAGGTTAACAACATTGTATACCAGGTGAGTCAGATGCCGCTATTTATTCTTATATATGTAACCCGTATTTTATACTCTAATGTGAAAACATAGACCCTGTTAGCATAAAAGCCGTTACTGCAGCTCTGCCCTTCTATTCGGTACCATACACACCCTGCATTAATACTTGCAGCCCTGAATGAGGACCAAGAAGCTGTGAAAAGCTTAAATAAACGACATATTTTCATGCATATAATACTAAGAGAGCTGATAAACGAATGCTTTCCTAAAGAGCAACGGCCGCGCCGTCGCTCAGTGGTTAGACCACTTGGCTCTCACCAAGGCGGCCCAGGTTTGATCTCAGGCGACCGCAAAGTGAGATTTGTGGTGGACAACAACGGGGCGGGTTTTCTCCGGGATCTCCAGTTTCCCCCGCCATCTCATTCCACCGGTGCTCAATCTTCATCTCATATATCATCAGTGTCATCGCCTGCGTTGCCGTATGTAGTAAAAGCGGGCGTTAAACACTACACACTACACACTAAAGAGCAACAGAGTATACATGACAGGTAGTAGAGTGGGTTAGCTTGCTGGAATATGGTGCTATAAAGGCTAGGTTCGAATCAACGTAACATTGTTTTGGGTCTTCTGTTCTTTTTCCTCTTCTCAACTGTCTGTATATTAGTTACTAACTTATTTATTGTTGCTATTGGTTCTCTAGTGAGCCAAAAAATTACAATCCGATAGTTAGGGACCTACTGGGATTACCTCACCATATAAGTTGGCGCAACTTACCGGTAGGTGGGAGAGGCTGTTGCCCTTTATAGAGTACCTATGGGCTTAATTTATGTTGTATTAAGGATCATCTTTAACTTTGTGATCCTTATAATCTGTATCGTATCTGGTGTCATTAACCAAGCTATATAGTTGGCTTTAATATTTTTAGGAGCATGTCGACGGAAATAAATCTAATACTAGCTTTTGTTTCATGCTTAAATCTTATGTTTCACTTTGAATTTTTGGAATGTCTGAAACTTGGTTGAATGGGTCAGGCACAATACCGACCATTATAAAATAGCTACTACAAACTATACATTTCTAAGTATCTACCAGTGGAAAACATGGCTATTGCTGTATTTTGTGGACACCTATAATGTAATAAAATGTTTCTCGTATTATAACTACAAATTATAGGTCCCAAAGGGTAATGAAATGTTCAGCTGATCATGAAGGATTTGAGTCTAACTGGTAAAGTAACGTGTACAATACTATTTAGTCAACGCTAAGTTCTGAAGGAAGCTTTCTAACGGCAGACCTGAGGACCCACCTCGATTATTCACACGCTTTTTACAGCTTCACACAGTGCTTTGAGGCCGTTTTGATAGTTTTAACACAAATAAAAAGCTGCATCGGCCATTATAATTTTTGAATGTGTTAAAACCGTAATTTGTTACAGAAGCGAAAACAATCTAATTCTTAGCATTTTGGCCTGGCCGTTCAACGAAAACACGTGTGGGCTGAAGATTAAAATCCAGTTCGTTACACTGTATAGATGTACCATTTTGTTTTCCAATGTTATTGTCAACTGATGCAACCCTTATGCACTCAGTTATCTACCCCTCCTCTATAAACTGTTTTTCAAATCATTTATTAGAAGGCATTCAAGAAAGGCATAAGTTATAGATGTCGCTTAGCAGGTTGCATGCATTAAAAATACATAGGGTAGATGACTCACCTGGTGTATCACGGCACCAAATCTCTTATAGGGCCTAGAAGAGTTTTTAGAAGTTCAGAGCTTGCATGCGCTACGCTTCTACCGATATGCGCTGACTTCTGCGTAGGTATATGTTAACCTTTTCGTTGCTGACTGAACAGTGATCTTACGCCTGCTAACCTCTTACGTATTGAATACTTAACTGATAGACGCGTTGAAAAATTAATGCTACATTATGCGTGTTGAACTCTTAGTTGTACGTGCAGAAGTTTTCCGAAGGATGAAGGGGTTGGAGAGGGAAGGGGAACAAAATTCTATGATCGTTTAGTTTAGCCTAGTGAAAGCAAACGTCAGGTTTACCTGGTGATCAACACTGACGTTACCCTCCACAGACCACTGGTGCCAGGTGACGATGAATTATCCTGCCTAGCAGTCTACCCAACAACAATAATAACATTAATAACAATAGTAATAATAACAATATTAACAGTAATAGTAATAATAGTAACATGAATAACAACAACAATAATAATAATAATAATAATAATAATAATAATAATAATAATAATAATAATAATAATAATAATAATAATAATAATAATAATAATAATAATAATAATAATAATAATAATAATAATAATAATAATAATAATAATAATAATAATAATAAAAATAATAATAATAATAATAATAATAATAATAATAATAATAATAATAATAATAATAATAATAATAATAATAATAATAATAATAATAATAATAATAATAATAATAATAATAATAATAATAATAATAATAATAATAATAATAATAATAATAATAATAATAATAATAATAATAATAATAATAATAATAATAATAATAATAATAATAATAATAATAATAATAATAATAATAATAATAATAATAATAATAATAATAATAATAATAATAATAATAATAATAATAATAATAATAATAATAATAATAATAATAATAATAATAATAATAATAATAATAATAATAATAATAATAATAATAATAATAATAATAATAATAATAATAATAATAATAATAATAATAATAATAATAATAATAATAATAATAATAATAATAATAATAATAATAATAATAATAATAATAATAATAATAATAATAATAATAATAATAATAATAATAATAATAATAATAATAATAATAATAATAATAATAATAATAATAATAATAATAATAATAATAATAATAATAATAATAATAATAATAATAATAATAATAATAATAATAATAATAATAATAATAATAATAATAATAATAATAATAATAATAATAATAATAATAATAATAATAATAATAATAATAATAATAATAATAATAATAATAATAATAATAATAATAATAATAATAATAATAATAATAATAATAATAATAATAATAATAATAATAATAATAATAATAATAATAATAATAATAATAATAATAATAATAATAATAATAATAATAATAATAATAATAATAATAATAATAATAATAATAATAATAATAATAATAATAATAATAATAATAATAATAATAATAATAATAATAATAATAATAATAATAATAATAATAATAATAATAATAATAATAATAATAATAATAATAATAATAATAATAATAATAATAATAATAATAATAATAATAATAATAATAATAATAATAATAATAATAATAATAATAATAATGAAAATGCTTTGCTAAACTAATATAAAAATCTTCTTATATTAATATGAAGCTAGAATGGATAGAGTAATGATTAAAACAGCGATTGACTTAAACAATAAGAAGGGAAGAATATAATTTAATATAGCATACACATTAGCGTCTAGGCAAGGGAGAGAGAATATTCTTGTGAAAATCTGCACACTTGGTAGAGACAGGAAGGGAGGACCGTTATCTCTTTGTGCAAAGAAGGGTTCAATGTGTGAGAACTAGAGAATATTCACCAGCCAGGAATTTGTTGGGGCAAAAGGGTTTTCAAAATGTGGCGGAGCATGAACGCTAAAGGGATTTACTTCGCTGAGTTGATAACGATGTATACCATTACAAAAAGCCCAGGGTAGGCGTTCCCCAGCTCAGAGTAGGCTGAACATCAATGAGTTAAATGAGTTTTGCAAACCAATGCGAAAAATCGAAATAAATTAGAAATCAATAATAATGTAAGATTTGAGAAGGGTGAGCTATTTTGGTCATGTGATAAAGTTAGAGAGGGGATCAGAATAAGGTTCGAACTGAATCGCGAAGTAAGAAAAACTTACTTAAAACTTTATACTACGACAGGAAGGACGTTTTCATGCGATTTAAGAAGGAGAAGCGAAGATTTATAAGTCAGAAATGTAGGGAAGTCAAGAATAGCGCAACCAGCGTAAGTGGAAGCAGCAGTAGAAGTTTATTAGAAAAAAGTAGTCACCGTATAAAGAAGAAATAGAAACCATGCGGAAGTAACTTTAAACAAGTCATCCGGGGATTCCAGTAAATTGAATTTATGTTAGGAATTTTACTAAAAGGTGGTCACCGATACAAGTTCATCAGGATCAAACAAACTTCGTAAGAATTAAACTAAATAATTTTGCAACGAAACATAGTGTTTTTAATACAACTGAGTAGCCATCAACCACCAAAATCCATTTCCTACAACCATACACCTGAGGATAACAGAACTGATAGCTCCAATTAGAACCCAATCAATTTAACTCTGGTATGCGGGTTTGCCGCATTGGGGAATGCACGCCCAAAGGAAATGTCTTAAGAAAAGGAATGGTTTGAGAATCATTCGAACAACCTCCGTAGAAGTTTCCAATACATATTAAACAGCAACTCTCTGTTCATAGAGCTAATAGTTATACAGGCTGAAGGGAAACCTGTTACATCCCTCTAATATGCACTTTATAGATCTATTACAAACAAAATAGTATAATAACACATTACTGTGAATTAGGGCAGGTGTATCCAAATTGGATGGTTTATTCTACGATAATACTACCTCTAATCTTTTTCTGATATATTTTCTGTGATGAATATGCGAATTCATGGAGGCTTTTGTAATAATTACACATGAGCCAAATAGCATTTCACAAACGTAGTAGTCTTTGGAACCATAGACAAGGTTAATAGATTAGAGTATGTGGGCTGTGATATGCAACCACGAATGTTTGTGTAAAATATTTCTTTGATGCGCCTCTATAAAACTGTCTTCTGATCTTGGTCGAATTCAATTAGAAATCAAAAATAATTTAATCATTCTTCCACACTAGCTGTGTGTAGGCCAAGATTTGAATAAACAAGAGTCAAACTGAAAAATTCAATGCCATAGCCGGGATTTAAACCACGTATCTCCCTGTCTCCGTCCGGTCACTCTTAACCATTGAGCTACTATGGCCAATGTGCCGTCAGTAGGTACATTAAATTCTCCAACTGACCACTATGTTTCCCGGTAGACCACTAGGGGCTCTCATATACATTGAGATACGTACCTTTCGTGGCAACTTACTAACTCTGTAAGTACGTAAGTCCCAGGCTTTAGAGTTACCACTGTTAGGTTATTTGCAGGAAATTTAATCATTCTTCCACACTAGCCGTGTGTAGCTTAAAATTTGAATAGACTCAGACTGAAAAATCATGGTATATTGGCAAGGGTAACTCAATTGTTAAGTGCGGCCGAATGGAGACCGAGAGATCCGTGGTTCAAGTCCTGGCTGTGGCATTGAATGCTTAAGTCTTGCTCTATCTATTCAAATAAAAAATAATATAGGCATTGTAAATTGCAGATCAGAGCTAAATGTTAAACAAGTTATTGTTTTGTAACTACGTGAACAATTTTAATGAAATGTCTGTTTATGTATTATGCAGAATTAATGTTGTGAAAGGAAATTGTAAAAACTATTGGAAGTTGCTGACGAATGGTTTAATATTTTACGTTGTATTCGGGTAAGACATATATATTCTTTTATTACGAGATAATAAAATAATACATATGGAGGCACTTGATACCCAAATTAAAGGATTGCAATAAGTAAAGAATCGTGATGAATTTCAAAGAAATTGTGTATCTTTGTTACAACACGTGCAGGGGCAGGTCGTTGAGTCGTGTAACAAAAGACACGGGAGAAACAGAATTCTCAGTGGGTAGGACTTGACTCCGTTTAAATAGGTACTGTTCGGACCCTTAATAATGGTATGACCGAGACTAATAACAATGGACAAATCAGTCACAAAGGAGTTTTGGGTGTATAAAGAAGGTTTTCGAGAGTGAAAGTGACACACACGCAGCTGTGCCCACTGAGCACACACAGTCCGTGGCGGGCAGGCTATTAAAACGGTCATCTGCTTCTGTCTTGAGTGAAGGCAGACGAGAAGCGATGAGAAAAGATACCTGTCGGTTCATACGTAACGAATTAAGTATTATCGAGTAATAAGCATTCCACATACAGTAATTCTAAACACTGATATTGGTAACACTTGGTCGGCAACTTTGAGTTTGATGTTATGGTAAAGAGAAGCAATCATTAAACCAGTTTGAAACTTGGATTCCAGTGTCATTAGAACTATTCTTACTCATACATATCCACGCATACCCTGAGAGTACCCTCTTTGTTTCACCCTGCCCAACCCAAACTCGCTTCGAAACGTACTGCTCGCTAAAGTACACCTCAAAAACATACGACTCCTTTACTGAGAGCGAATTCCGGTTACCAGGCCACTTTACAAATTTATTATTGGAACATACATGGCAAAGTAATTGAGTAATTGTCTCGTAAAACATGTACCTATCATATGAGTACACTAACAACGTCAGCTAAAAAGCAAACGGCGGTTTTTTGTACTTAGAGCAGGGGTTGGCTGCCAAAAAGTACGAAAAAATTACAGACACGCCTCATTCATAATGAATGAGTGTAATCAAAATGGACATATTATTAAACAACGATTTATTTACATTTTCGCTTAAACTACGTCTCGTCTGCTGAAGGACTGTGATGCTGTTAAGTGGAAATCGTACCAATATTAACTGTTTCAACAAATAATAAGCATTCGCATTATCTGCAATGAGATTTACTGAACACAACGTGTAGGCACCTACATATTGAAAATATACCTAATGCTATATTGATCATCAAGTAGTATCGTCTTTTGCATAAACAGTCAGTGAGTGAGTTCTTAATTGGTATGTATGTGATATTGCCAAACTGAAAAATTCAATGCCACGGCCGGGATTTGAATCACGGATCTCCTGGTTTCCGTCCAGTCGCTCTTAACCAGGAGATCCGTGGTTCAAATCCCGGTCATGGCATTGAATTCTTCAGTTTGACTCTATTCAAAACGTTAGTCTATTGCTACACAGCTAGTTTGAAGAAATTATTACTTTCCATCAATTAAATTAAATAATGTGATATTGCCCACAAAACTGTCCACAAAGTGTGCAAATGGAATGGGTGAAATGTTGCTCAAATGAGCTCAGGTTCCACAGAGCTTAGAGTTACTCGACATTCGACTTTCAGGATAAGGGAAAAAACAATATCCAGGTAAATCATCCTGACCGACATTCGAACTCCGGACCTCGAGGCAGACACGCTACCATCTACGCTACCAAGGTGGGCATCTTGTGGTGGAATCCATGTGCCGCGGTTCTCGTGTTTACGTATCATAGCTCCAAGCCAGGCTTCTTCCACTCTGCGGTGTTCGTTGCTAGTGTTAGAAATTGGGCTCTATGTTTGCTGGTTTTATGTCCCTGAATCTAATGTGATCCTAATGCGCCGTTGTGACTTCAAGGCCATGGCTCTGTCCTAAGTATTTTGTCAGCTAGGAAGTATGTTACCCTCATTCGGTTTGGTTTCGATAATTGGAGGGCTCTTTTGATGAAGGTTGCTTTCACTGCCTCAAGTCTACTCATGTGCCGGGGCTGGTAGGTGTGCCCATTTTGATGTAAAAAGGTCGTAATGCTGTGCCCATAGAGAGTCTCCGGATTTTCTTTAAGTGAAACATGGCCTTCAACACTGCCGAGCAGCTTTCCTCGTCTTAGTGAAGGTTTTGCCTGTTATCTACAGTGTAAGTCCCAGTTATTCATAAGAGTTGTCAATTTCTAGTTTGTTGGATCTACGTAATAAGATGTCAGTTTTGGAGATATTTTCTTCTCCTCTGAACTTCATGGTCTCGGTTTTACCTGTATTTATGACTATTTTTTTTTTATTTTTTTTTTTTTTTTTTACCAGTCATGTAATCTGTCAAGCTCTAGTTGTAAATTATTTCTGTTACTCGAGCCCATCTCCAGCTGGCCCACACCGGGATAACTGTTAAGTGGCCTAAAATTGAGAAAGTATGCAATTGACACAATTTTTATATAACTTAAACCATCAAAAGAATTTCCTATTTGTCACTACTACCAACATGCCAATCTAAGTAAAATATTGTTGTTTATGCAATTGAAATATAGTTACAGTTGTATTTAAAATCGCCACAAAACAAAACGAAAAAAAAAAACCTTTCTATAGTATACCACAGGAAAGAAAGTTTACGGGGATGAAACGCAGGGGGTTGAAAGAGGTTCCTACACCCTCTCTCGGTAGTTTATGACACCCTCATTTCAGTTCAGTTACAGACCATTCAAAAACTTCCTGATGGCTTCTACCTTTATGAATGAATCTTCTCGGTTTTAGTGTACAGAATGAATAGGGCGTATGTTTTTTAACGGTTCTGCTCCTTGTGTAGCATGTGTTCTCTGTCTCACATATTCGCTCTCCTTGTGCCACTGAGTAAGGGTGGCACATACCTCTCAGGGACTTAATTTGCGCTGCTGGACAGTACACACGATGCAGAGACTGTCAGTGATTCCTAAGTACCAAAGCCGCGATTGCTTCGGCAAGGTATTCACGGTTACAAATACGTAAATTAAGAAATACTCAATATTGAATGAGCTCGTGGTTCTGGTCACGCGAATCTACACACCTGTCAAACTGTCCGCAGCAGCATGGATGTTCGCGAATAAACTTTGACAATGTATTCAGTGCAAATAGATGACATGAATTTTCTTGTTTTTATTCCTTTTCCACTGAAATTCTTGCGAAAGCTGCGTATCCAGCGCTGCATTGCCCGCTTCGTCACTGCCTCTACCTATCTTCCTTGCAAATACAACACTGAAGTGTGTAATACCTCGATTTACATGAAGCAAGTAAGAAAACAAGTTTTCTTATGAAAGTAGAAGCAACATAGAAATAAACGATTGCCAGTAGTGAAATCATGCAGCTGTAACAGCAGATATTTAATGGAGTTTGTAAGGAAATGACAACTGATCCTTCCAGCCGTATTGTACTTTCCACTGTTGGGATTCTTTAGGAAGTCGTGGGCGTGAACGTAACGAGGAGAGTGCAACCTCCGCCAATAGTTCAGTCAATTTTGAGAGGACCCACCAGTGTGCGGGGTGGGATGACCAACAGAATGTGACGCTATGCTACAGCGCATGCGTACTGAGATCAGAGCGTTAGCAATGGTGCAGGCTGCCCTCTCTAAAAAAACGCAATGGAATTTGCTTGCCATGCTTACAGTCCTGTACGGAGCGCATCTTATTCATTGTACTTAAAGCACCTCAATTATTATGGTGTGTTTTTGTAACATTTATACCTTCATCCATTTGCTTTCTCTACCATTTAACTACGGTACGCATTTCTGCACGGGCGACCATGGTTACTTACTTATTTCTACTATTCTTTTAACAAGAAGTGCAACATATTTTGAGACTCCAATTTTCATTCTATGAATATCTTTTCTATAAACATTTAACAGTTCTACATCTAATGAACAAAGTAGTTGAATTTTGTTAATGATTTCATTCATGTGTTATAGGTATGTAACGTAAACACATCTGCAGGTTTCCAAAACAAAGAATTATAATAAGTCACTGCTCGATAAAGGGTAACTGCGTTACGTCATTAGATCCTTCTACGGACCTCCCTCCATCATATGACATGAGGCACGCCCTTGTCTGCTTTAAAGTATGCCAGAGTTTGTGCAGATTATTAGGATGAAGCAAGTCAAACGCTCTGATCCGATGTTCTACTGCATATCTACTGACGAATTAGGGATTCTCCATCCGTTATTAGACATAACTATTAGAAGGGTTAAACGTAAATGTTGATACCGATGATCTACGTTACCTTTTGACACAGCTTCCAGTTACGTTCTCTAGTGCATCAATTTGTCCAGGGAAGAACGGAGAGGTATTTATCTTATAGTCAAGCCCAAGTGACTAAATTGTCAACGACCCTAAAATCTCACTCACTCACTCACTCACTCACTCACTCACTCACTCACTCACTCACTCACTCACTCACTCACTCACTCACTCACTCACTCACTCACTCACTCACTCACTCACTCACTCACTCACTCACTCACTCACTCACTCACTCACTCACTCACTCACTCACTCACTCACTCACTCATTCACTCATTCACTCCCTTTATTTCCGTGTATGTGTGGGTGGTTGTGGAGATAGACATCAGTGCAGTTGACGATAAATTAAATGGAGGCTAATAACGATCTCCTTGAAGTAAGTTGTAGAATTAGTGTTTAAATCTTAACACTAGAAATGGTAACTACTGAATATCTCCTAGGCCATCACTTCCAGAGACTCCACTCTGAAACGGTACTCTCTTCCTCGAGTTGATTAATTAACTGTTAAAGGAATATATGGAAGATTAATTGAATGTTAAAGGAATATATAGGTGTAAAGCAAAAATTGTGTGTGTATTGTCAAGTTTGTGACGGACTCTGAACAGGTCATTTTCCTTCCCTAGGTAGGGCGGACGCAGCCATAAATTTTAAGGGTCGCACACGGTGTATATTTTCAAGCCTAGTTTTGACAGAAATCGTGTGAGGTCCACACAGAGAGGAGAGAGGTTGCTCTCGTAAAAGGGACACCATACGTTCTATCAACCAACTATTTAAAAATAATGAGGTGAATGGGAAAGCGAAGTCATATGACCTATCTGGGGAACAGCCGCGCCGTGGCTTAGTGGTTAGACCGCTAAGCTCTCACCAAGGCGGGCCGGGTTCGATTCCAGGTGACCGCAAAGTGAGATTTGTGTTGGACAACACGGCGCTGGGGCGGGTTTTCTCCGGGATCTCCGGTTTCCCCCACCATATCATTCCACCGGTGCTCCATCTTCATCTCATGTATCATCAGTGCCATCGCCTGCGGTGCCGTATGTAGTAAAAGCGGGCGTTAAACACTACACATTTCATTTCATTTATCTGGGGAACAAATATCTATCCAAAGTCATTTGGCTTCTGTGGGCCGAACTAAAAGGTTGTGTGATAGCACACGGACAGAAATAGCGTGCATTAAAGTAGTTGGCCACTGTGGGCCAAGCTGGAGAGTTGTGTAGTAGCACATGGGAAGAAATCGCGTTCATTAAAGTTGTTAGCCTCTGGGTGCCAATACAAAAAGTCCTGTGATAGACACGGGAGTAACAACCACGCCAGCACGAAGCCAACCATTCAGAGTTCGTCTAATTAGTAATATGTATTTCGATAGTAATTGATAGGGATCCATTTTCCTTTCATGCATCACTCTCCAAATAGCAAGATTACCTACATTCATTGGCCGCGCCCAGGTTGAGTGGTTAGGCCTCTTGGTTCTTACCAAGGCGGTCCAGGTTCGACCCCAGGCGACCGCAAAATGAGATTTGTGCTGGACAACACGGCGTTGGGGTGGATATTCTCCGAGATATCCGGTTTCATCCGCTATCTCATAACACCGGTGCTCCATCTTAATGTCATGTATCATCAGTGCCACCGCCTGCGGTGCCGTATTTAGTAAAAGCCGGCGTTAAACGCTACACATTTCTATGTTCATTTCGATCGCTAACTGTCGAGTACTAATTTCAGTTGCTTCTTCAATTATTCTGTTAAGCACTTGCTCCTAAAACGTCACAGTTGTTACAGATCTATTGCGTCCCGTGTCATACACCCGTGGTCTGAAGCTACCAGATTCCCTTATGGGCTACTCTATTGCCATAAATGTGCCATGACGAGGGACACGTCGATTAGGAAATCGTTCTTGATACATCCGACGTGCGTTCGTTTAACTCCCTTCAGCTCTTCCAGACATCAGAAGCATATTTGTCACTTCGGCGTTCGTATAGCGGTCCATATTGCTTGGATTTACTATGTAAGTACGACCAAAATCCTCCCTTTTAGGACGGAGTGCGTAGATTTTCACTGAAGAGTAACCTTGGAACTGTCAGTCATTAGTCGACTTTTGCAGAAGTAACTTCTTGCCCCATTACCTGCAAGTTAGGCTAGGTTCACTGATAACGAAAAAGGAGTAACTTTTGCTTTCGTGGCTGGTGCGTCCCAATAACAACTTTTGAGGTACGCACAGCAGTGGTCCCTGCACTGTATAATCATAAAATAATGTGACATTTAATGCAGCATAAAATTATATCTAACATAAGTTCAAGGCCGCGACACTGAAATCCGGACTAGTTAAGTTGAAGACTACAAAACGGCTATATTATTTCGGTGTCGTTTCCAAACAATCTGTTCAAAGGAAACTAGTAAATTTTATTGGTTAGTAATAGTACATATTTGTATAGGAAGGTCAAGAGTTTTCTTTTCAGCATATTGGCAATCAACTTGACCGCCATTATGTAAGGTGCGCAGTTCATACCTATTACCTACCGCCCATGTTGCGTCACGTGACTTGGAGCATTTCTGGAGTGATTAGCAGAAAGGCCACTACATTGTTTGGTGTTTTTGCATATACCATTGACCACTGACTTGATGTAGGTATCCACAAAATGACAAGTGCTAACATAATACTGCCTGATAAATTATTTCTTGTACGTCCCTTAGCTTTCCAATAATGATAATACATCATATATCTGCCTCTCAACTGGGTTTAAAATTACGAATATTAGCAATATATTTTCAAGTTGTCTTTGAAATATTTACCAAAGTTGAACGAATTATGCATAACTAGTTCCTTTATGCATCGCTTAGTTCTTGGGATTTAGAAGCGACCAAGATACCTAAATCTTCAATGTGTATGTTAAATTTTTATGAATTTTTGAAATGATCTACTTTAGTTCTCCATAAATAATAACAAAGATACTTTTTTTCTGAGATTCAAGATTGAAAACGAGTTCGGATATTTTAAAGTGGTATTTAAAACATTGAAATTTGAAACTCCTTTTGTTGTTCATTTGCTTATTTCGAGTTTGGGAATTGCATAAGAATATTTAAGTAAATAACACATTGTGGCAATAACACTTATTTCTGCTTCTTAAAACCAAGATAAATGCACAAAATATGCATACAACGACATAAATTCACATTGTGTTGTTGATAGAGTATTTTTAATAACGTTAAATAAAGCGCCCTGTGTTTGAGACACAGAGTGCCGAACCTTACAGTCATCACAATCAGAATGTCTAAGAATTTCTGCGGCGAAGATTAAGTATCATCCCATTGCAATACATGTCCGCCTCGGTAAGCGTGGTGTTAGCATGCCTGCCTCACGTTCAAGGGGTCTCGAGTTCGAATCTCGGTCAGGGGGAGTTACCTTGATAAGGTTTTTCTGGGGGTTTCCCTTATCCTGAAAGATGTCTGGTAACTCTAAGCTCTATGGACCCTGGGATCATCTGAGCATCATTTCACCCACTCCATTCATCGTCCGATATGGCTTAACGTTGGAGGACGTAAACTACAAAAAAAGAAAAAAAATTGCAATACATGCAGCGGAAGAATAATATAAATAAAGTTTCAATATAAGCAGTGCAACTATAGTGTAGGAACAATAACTTCTGCCAACAAAATCGAGGGAAGAAACGAAAAAAGAAAAAGAAAAAAGATAACTGTATGCAATGAGAAATACATTGCTTATTCCAGCACAGATACTTAAATGGGGGACAATGTAATTAAATGAATGATTAGGATTTAAGAGCCCGTCAACAGACTTTGTGGACGTGGAAATTATGCTAAAATTATTGCTATGAGCAGGATATATTTTTGTCTCCGCAACAATTAAATTCATAGTGTGTGACAGAACTGTGACACATTTGCAGCACGATACCGAATGATCTGAAAATATGGACACAGTGTAAGGTGAAAAATAGTCAAAATCTAAAAACATTTAAAAGGAAATTGTGGTTTTTAATAGTAAAATATATTAATTTAAATTTTATAAAAATATAGATAGCTTTTATCTTTCTCTTTTCAAATTTATATTACATATTTATTAATTGAGGCTATAAGTCGATAGGTACACGCTCAGTAAATAACACTCACAAATTTGAACCTTGTTTACTTTCAAAACTATTTCTGGAGTTTACCATGACCTAAATACTGACAAGATGCAATAATTTAAATTTTATACTGCCTCTCAGATTTATTGCAAAGAAAATTGCCACATAGTTTTTCAAATAATGTATATTAATTGTGAGAAACAAGTTATTAACTTTTCAGAAATGGAAAATTTGGAGAGTAAAAAAGGCAGTTAGTTTTCTGTGGTATTTAAGGTTTAATATTAAAAATCCGACATCATAGACTATTTAATGAGCTAACTGAGTGCGATGGCTCAGGAAATTTAGTCTGTGGCCTATATTTCTGAAGCCCGAGTTCGATTCCCTTGGCCGACCTACCTGACCCATGGGTTTTTTCGAGGGGGTTTCCCTGGTCACAAGGCGAATGCTGGGTAAGTTACTTACATCCCCCGAATTTCCTGTCCCTCCATTTCATCTCAATTATCATTTCATAACGTCTTTCATCTGATGGTCTCTTTCAGGGTAGAGGTGCCGGCGAAAGTCTAGGCGGTGCATGGCGGGATGATATGCTCTGAGGAAACCGCTTTCCCCTCCGACGGGACAGACTCCGGTCTCCCAGCCAGTCAAGTGAGTCAATTCAGAAACACAGTAGGAGGGTCCGACTGTGCAAGGCTGCCTGGAGTACCCTACTCTGGGAGGCGACCTCCGGTCTCCGAACCAGCCTTGTGACTGTTTCGGGGCCAAGCAGTTGGGATGACGATTGTTCTAAACCCACCGCCGGCGAATTTCTATCTTGCAAAGTGTAGGGACCTTGCCCTCTATACTTAAGTGTCCTTGGGGTCGGCCGCCCTCTCTCCCCTTTCCCCTCACCCTCCACCGGGGTTGCTACACTTGGAACATAGGTACAATAGACTAGTCTTTTCGAGATGCCGAATCACCTCCGTACAATCCAATCCCATTTGGTGAACTAAATTACCGTATTTTTCGGACCATAAGGCGCACTTTTTTCGCTGTAAAATACTGTCTAAAATTTAACTGCGTCTGATGGTCCGAATCTCACATGTGAAAGCCAAGTAAACTTAGTCGTAGTTTCACGGATAACACGGATCATTAACAAGGAAATGTGAGCCTTGTGGACTATATACTTCCTACCTAATTGAGGTTAGCATAAAGTACCCTTAGAAGAACATGAGGCGTACTGACAAACATAATAGCAAAGGTTTTGCCTATAAGCGGTTAGAGAATGCGATAGGAAGACAAATTTTCTGTCACTGCCTGTTTCTTTTATATTCAGTTGCCAGCAGCGAATGTTCCGTTGTGAAAGCTACATTCAGCTGTGAATTTTTCTCAGCTCTCGTGTCAGTAGGTATATGGTGCCGAATAAACAGAAGAGATTTTCATTCATTGTTACATTCAAATTAGAAGTTGTGCATATGTTAAAGAGCACAGTAATAGAGCAGTCCCCAAGTGCTCGAAAAGAACGGTACTCTAAAACCTGAATTTTTGTATGAATAGTGTAAAAAACATTAGATGAAGCATTTTATGTAAGCAAAGAACTGAAATAAAAAATAAAAATATAAGAATTTTGAAAGTGGCAATAACAGTATCCTTATTGTGCATACCTATCAACAAGTGATAGGTACCACTATGATTTTTGCAACTGCTTCATTTTTATTAATTTAAAAGGCTGGTCTTTTAGAACTAAACTTTGGAAATAATACATATTTAATTTATAGAAGTTATTTATTTTGACCATTAACATTTCCATTTAATACAAGCTTAAAACAAATCATTTAAACATTATATTAATTTAATAGTACTTACAACTAGATGTGGTTATGGTACTGCAAACCATATATATTTTCATTAAACAATAAATGCACAACATAGAACCTAAAGTTAAAATATCTACATACTATTTTAATTTAGGTTAATGGTAAGCCTTTCATGACTGAAACTGAAAAAGTGATAGGGCTGTCCTGGTAGTGTTTTAGAAAGCAGCAGCTATTTATGCAGAAAATGTAAGAACCCGTGGGAAATATTTGTAGAGAGGTGAGGCCTAAATACGGTATTTTAAGATAAGTGAGCAATATTATGAAATATATTTTCTCAAGCTCCAAAGGTCTCCAAGAAGAACATTTCGGCTCGTTTAACTATTAATGTCTGTCAAAATGGTCAGTAAAGTACAGCATTGGATACAATCACGCCTTATTCGCGAAGCCGTACTTGCAGAAAGTATCATGGGCGTACGCAGGCGCCCCCCCACCTCGTGCTTCAGCCACGTGCTCCCTTGGATAACAAGAAAGAGGCCAGACAAGCTTTTTATTGCAAGCATCTCCTCCGTCCGTTCTGCGCCGTGGCATAGTGGGCTAAGGCATCATATCTTGGCTCCTTGCCAAGGAAAGTTCCCGGGATCGATTCCACATATGGGGTGCGGATTTTAGGTCCCGGGTATAGGACCAGTGCCCACTCAAAATCGTGAGCAAATTGAGAATCTTGCGATAAGTAAGCGGCCCTGGTCACGAAAGCCAAAATTGCGGCTGGGGGATGCCAAGATGCCGACCACATCTCCTCCTCGTATCGGTTAGATGAACGCGCATCTCCCAAACGTTTCATTCCCAACATACAACACCGTCTGTCCTTATCTCTATGTCCCAATCACATAACCACACAATTCCTCACAAATCACGGCCGTTTTCAGGCCTAGCTTCATAGAATGAAAATAAGAGCCTTGCTATCCTGTAACTGCACTGAAAAACACCCACAGACGGCTCTGCATTTGATGACACAGTGCAGTAATTTCTCAAACATCGACCAGACGTTTTATGTTCGGCCCCTCTACCCGTGGTTCTGAAGATTCACTTCAATACAGTTCAAGTATCAGGATTCATCAAGAGCATCTACCGCACACTTGAATAAATCTGTATAGTACTGTGTAAATAACTATTGTAAATAATCACGTGATATACCTTTAGGTAAAACACGGGCTGTAAAGTATTGTTTAAATTAAAAAAAAAATAACGCCCATCTCTACCTTGGGTATGTGGGCGCGAGGCCGCCAGTCTGTTGGGTAGGTCCTGGTTCTACACTCGATTAGATTTACTCATAACTAAATCACGAAATATATTAACATAGTTGTTCTGAAAGCTTAGGGCACTTTTTGCGGACTTTCTCGCAAAACTTGGCGTTTATCCTAAATACTCCATTCTTTAGGTCTTCCAAAACGTGGTAAATCTTTAGTGCGTTCGTCTCCATTGTTGAATCGTTAGACCCATTGTTCTGCCACAAGCTCATTATCGACGTCTTCTCCTTCCACTTCACATAATCTTCAAGCTGAGGCAGCTGATTTATAATCGTGCTTCCATCAGTGTTTTAGAAGGGCTCTAAGTTCAAATGTTGCTATCTGCATTTTGTGATGGTTTATTAACAACTGAAGACTGACACATGTTCACAATGTACGTAAAACTAGCCATGGCATCCTGAAAATAGCATTGCCAAGCCAAAGAAGCCCAATAAATTTTCTAAAACACCAAAATCAGAAACCAACTTTACTTATGAGACCAACTATTTGAATTCCTGTTTTGCTATTTCCATGCTCTTGAAGCGTAACTGTCTTGCCCTGCTAACACCGAAGTACCTTCAGTGATAATGTAATGTTAGACATAATGTTTAATTTCGTCGTGCACCAAATTAGGCTTAGCTATGTCCCAATATTTCAGCAATAAAACTGTAATTTTTTGTTTTGTTTTGTCTCATTGTACGAACTGCACTTTCATCTGAGATGGACATTACGTTGTTCTTGGTCCAGAGTTTGGTTACACAATCTATTTAATCTCTTATTTTGGTCATATACTAACAAGTGGAATATATGCAAGAAGCCTGCTCCCAACATAGCGTTATCAACCTAGGTAACCACAAATGGCCGTTGGAATTGTCATCGTAATCCTAGATCACATATATTGATTAATAAATGTGGGAAAGTTTAAATAATGTATTTTACTTTAAATGCATATTATCAAATTTTTAGAGCATATTTCGCAGATTTTTAGTACATAGATGCATGCCTATATTCACACTCTATAGTGTATATAAATCAGAGCTTAACTGATTATAATGCAGATTTAACTTGGCACATTTTGCACCATCCTTGTATAGCAGGGGCGCTGGGTTTCTTTCCTTGAAATAGTCAGTCCCATTTTAAGTGCTATTGTATTCTCTAATTATCTGCTGTGTAATGAGGGTAAGCACAAGCAGGCATCTGTGGTGTTGGAAGTAAAATATCGGTTGTTAAGGTGTTGGAAATGTGAAAAATGTTTTTAGAACTTGAGAGTTTTGTGATTATTTTAAACATAATTTTGGGGAATAGTACTAGTGCCTGTGTTAGTTCTAGGAAGCGTGGGAAGAAAGGCAAAAGCCATAAAATAAGATGGTAAGGAAATTGTGACCAATATCCATTAATATTTTACAGACGAATGTGAGGCCCTAAAGTGCAGAAAGCCAACTATATCTGTGTCGAACATAATGATATTTAGATTTGTAAAGAACTCATGCGAAGGAACATTTCTGACAGAACGGCCACGCTGTAATACAGCTACCTCCGTATCATTCTTTCTTAATGCTATAGAACTTAAATGGGCCCATATAAAAACTGATGTCCCAAAGCACAAGATATAATTTAAGCTTAGTGACGTAAAAGTATTGTTTGCTAGAGTAATAGGTAAAGTGTCCGAACAAATCCAGCGGGCAGCTTGTGAACATGCTGAAAAAATTGAACAGTTTTATTGGGAGAGAGATGGATTAATAGATGAAATTAGTAATAGGTTCAAAATTAACTTAGAAGACGATTCAAGTAGTAACATGGGGAACGTTTTGAAATATCTGACAATGAAGAAGGAGAACAGAGACTAAATTTGGAAGACGAAGAAGGATCATCCGCCACTGATGAGTTTGCCCTGCCTAGCAGGTCATAAAAGATGGGCCAGTTAGAAAGAGATCGTGAGTACGTATTTCTTTCTCTTTCTAAAAACCAGTGTCCTAGTTCAATCTCGTGTCCTATACCATAGAACCATTACCATAATGATTACCATTCTCATATTTTCCTGCAATTGTTCAATGCCAGAAGGGAATACGGTTGGATAGGTTTATTTATTGGTGCATATTTAGACTTATATTCACGAAATTGCTGTGTAACTCTGACGGAGGTAACTTCCCACGAATATAATTCGGTGAACTGTTCTACATATACAAGAAAGAACGCAGCCATAAAGGAATGCCAAAAACATATTTTTGCTTGGTGAAAGCAATAGAACACTAGAAAAACAGGTGCATTTTTGGGAACCTGAAATATACACAAAGTGACCAGATGGTAACAAAACAGCAAGGAGTCCTGAACAGCCCACAAACCATACAGACTACCAACCATTGTATTGAGAACAATGCAAACTAATGAGGATTATATTTTTTTCCTCACCGATGAGAGGAAGGGTAATTTGTCACATGGGTGTAAGGAGGTTGGTAACACGGTTCCTTGGGATAGGAGATCGAATTGCTGCATATATTTAATGTAAAACTCAAATATCAAGCAGTTAAACCCTGCCCACTCCTCCCTACATACTTTCATATGTGGTCCCTATTGATACGAAATTAGGGATTCAACAAATAAAGAATCGTAATAGATTAGAGAAGAACATTTGATCTATTCGTTAAATGTAACAGGATGTTATTGAAAAAGCCGACTTCTTTGGGGGTCCATGTGGTCGAAATCTAACAAGAGGCCTTCTTGTACCCTTCCTTTAAGCTGGTCACCAGAACAAATGTCACCAAAGGACCACATGTTTAGAGAATTCTTAGTGTGAATAACACAATTTCGTGAGGGGAATTTGGGACACAGCTGGACGGGTCGTCCAGGAAGAAAGACGGGCTGGAGGAACTATCTTTTTCTTGCCATACATAAGTAATCACGTGTCATCGCGTAGTATACTTATCCCATATGATATCGAAATTAAGGAATGCAATGAAGAAATAATCATAATGGATTTCAAAAGAACATGGTATATTTGTTAAAACGCGAGCAGGTGCAGTTGGTGTCAGGAGCTGTGCTGGGAGAAAGCGGGTTCTTAGCAGGGATTTTAAGTGGATAACACTTGACTCCGTTTGAAAAGGCATTGTTCGAACCCTTAAAAATGACATGACCGAAGCTAATAATCACAATGGATAAAATAATCACAAAAGAAATTTTGGCGTGAATAAAGAGAGGCTTCGAGAGTTCAAAGTCGAACGCAGCTGCAGTGACGAACACAATTTGGCTGGCGGTCCATTAAGAAAGACACAACTGGTTCTGTCTTCGCGGAAGGCAGACCAGACCCGAGGAGAAAAGGTATCTATCCGTTCCTATGTAAGTAACGAATTAAGTGCTGTAGCGTAATATGCATTTGACATACGGTATCTCTGAATATATTGGTAACCCTTGGTCGACAACTTCGCGATTGATGTGATGATAAAAAAGAAGCAGTCATTAAACCAGTCTGAAACTTTCATTCCAGTGTCATTAGGATCATCTTTACTCCCATACATAATCCACGTATACTCTTTGACTGAACGCTTGCTCTACCCTGAGGAAAGGCCACACTGCTTCAAAATTTACAACGTAAGAATAAGCTGCATCAAACTAGCGACCAATGCGTGCAGCAACCTTTTCCAGTGTAGGTATATGCAATTGGTGTGGAAAAGAACTTGCACCACATATGTAACTCCGGACATTGTTATAGATTGGCGTACACTGGTCGGCAAATTCCCGATTTCCGCCGATACCTTAAAATGAAACAGTAATTAAACAAGTCTTAAACTTGGATTCCAGTGTCATCCTTACTCCTATATGCCCACGCACACCCAAGGATAAGACTTTTGTTCGAGACTGAGGCTAGACCATACATTGCTTCAAAGTTGCATAACTTTGCCGGAAGAAAGTGGTGACAGTGTAATACCTGAATACAAATAAATAAGTAAATAATAAACAAATAAATTATACCAGGTGAGTCAGCTGCCACTATTTATTCTTACCTATGCAACCCGTAGTTTATACTCTAATGTGAAAACATTGACTCTGTTAGCATAAAAGCCGTTATTGCAGCTCTACCCTTCTATTCGGTACTGCACGCACCTAGCATTAATACTTACAGCCCTGATTGAGGGCCAAGAAGCTGCGGAAAGCTTAAATAAACGACGTATATTCATGCATATAATACAAGAAAAGTGATAAACGAATGCTTTCCCAAAGAGCGACAGAGAATACGTGGCAGATGGGCGAGTGGATTAGATTGCTGGAATATGGTGCTACAAAGGCTAGGTTCAAAACGATGTCACATTGTTTGGTTTGTTTTTCTTTCTCCTAGTATTAATGTCTGTATATCGCTTACTGATGTATTTATTGTTGCTATTTGTTCTCTTGTGAGGTAAAGAGATACAATCCAATTGTTAGGGATCAACAGGGATTAGCTCACCATATAAGTTGGCGCATCTTATTGGAAGGTAGGAGAGGTCCTTGCCCTTTAAAGGGTAAGTACGGTCTATTTTTATTAGGCATCATCTTTAACTTTGTGACCCTTATAATCTGTACCGTATCTGATGTTATAAATCATGTTACGTAGTTGGCTTCCATTTTTAGGAGTATGTCGACAGCATTATATCTAATAGCTTTTGTTTTATCCTTAAATGCTATGTTTCACTTTGCAGTTTTGAAATGTCTAACTTGGTTGAATGGCTCAAGCCCAATACTGACCATAATAAAATAGCTACTACGAACTATACATTTATAAGTATCTGCCAGTATAAAACATGGCTATTATTGTATTTTGTAAACATCTATAATGTCATAAAAATGTTTCTTGTATTATAATATAAAATTATAATCCCCAAGAGGTAAAATCAAATGGTAAATAAATGTTGAGCTGATCTGGAATGATTTGAATCTAACTTTAAGTGTCAAAGTGGGAATTAACGTGTATACATGCATTGTACAGCTTCACACAGTATTTTGGTCTTGTTTTGGTACTTTTAACACAAATTAAAAAGCTCTACCCGCCATTACAATTTTTATGTGTTAAAAACTGCCGTAATATGTTATAGAAGCGAAAACAATCTAATTCTTAGCACTTTTGACATGGCCGTACAGCGAAAACACGTGATGGCTAAAGATTTAAATCCAATTGGTTCCAATGTGTATGTCTGCCATTTTGTGTTCCAGTGTCATTACAACTGATGCATGTGATAGGTTGTTCCTTCAGGGACCTGTTTTAAATGGGTGTGGTTGGGTGAATGTACGCTAAGGAATAAAAGTTCCTAAATTCGTCTAAAATTATTCCCGCAGCTCTCTGTATCTGGGTATGTTGTTTTTGAAATCTCTGTGTCCCATACAGCACTTATGAACTGAGCGATCTACCCCTCATCTATAAACTATTCTTCAAATCATCTATTAGAAGGCAATCAAGGCATTACAAAGGGATCAGTCACATAAGTCGCTTAGCAGGTTGCATACATTCAAAATAAGTAGGAGCAGGTGACTCACCTTTTATATTGAATTCTTACTCTAAAGAAAAGGAGACAAATTTTTGAACTCACCAGCAGACTGTCAAGTGATGGCTTTCCACCTCCTTGATTATTTAATTCCTGTGAAAGAAATAATGCTATAATTAAATCAGTAAAACACATTTAAGAAAAATGGAAGGCTCACATGTAATTTAAAAAGCTCATACAACAAAAAGAGTATATACCGATTATTTTTATCACAAGCCATATACAAAGTGATGCTAACGAAGTAGTAAAGCTTATTCTTTCGAGCACAAAACACTTAAACACGTCACTGGTTTGGAGTTAGGGTGATAGGAACGTTCTCAACAAGTTGAATGCCCATTCTTGTATAAAGATGAACTATTAGATATTATTAATTCAAGTATGAATGGTATTTAAGTATATTATATAGAAAATGTGTTTAAAATGATACAAAACTGAAGACTTAATTACCAATAAATATAGGTTTAGTTACTCAGGTAAATCTGCTAATTTTCAGTACAAGTAATAGGACAATTTCCTTAAATATTTGCTAAATGCCACAAACGTTATTGGCTTTGATTTCGTGTAGCGAATGAGTTTTCCGTTTCTGCTGAGAAAAATGCCTACCACAGCAATTGTTTTTGAAATGCTCTTAGAATATTTAAGTTCAACGAGAGAATCAATTTAAACAAAGATGTAAATGAAGTAACCGGTGGGAAGATAGAAGCACTGGTGTGGGATCTTCTCGTCCCTTAATAATATTTAAGTCTTTTTACTTAAAATCTGAATTCAATTTCAATTAATTATTTCTGTGCAGTTCATTAACGCAGTGTATAGGTATATTGAAAACAGCATACTCAAAACAAATCCTTATTAACCAAACACGCCACACAAAGTTTTCAATAAAAACCTCTTAATCCAAATTACCTTTTATATGTCAAATATTTTTGTATTTGCAATTTTTCAGCAATTGCTAAACAGTAGTTTAAAACACCATAAATATAAGGTATTTATATGAACAATGAAAGGTGTATATTGCATTTGCTGGAAATTGTGCGTGGAGTATTTATATTTAAAGCAAATTATGTGTCATGTTGTAACATGATAAAGAATAGGAATAATAAATGTTTGCTAGCAAAACCTGCACATCTTTTTAAAATACACAATTTATTTGAAATAATTTTTTGTGTCATCAGCCATTTCTGTGATATCTAATGTTATCAGTTAGACTTTTTCAATATCTTTGTCATATTTTCAGTTGTTACCTCCTATGTCATAGAATGTGATACACAGCACATGGTGATCCACTTTTAAACATGTACTATCGCTTCAGTTTACTGTTACGCCCTCATAAGTGTAACGAATTGTGGAGATAATTAAACTGTCTTTACAAAGGTTTATGTTCATAAATATGGCGTTTATGCAAAACAAGCTTTCCTAGGAATAGTTTGTAGAAGCTATGTTAGAATAAGCGACACTAGACTCAGAATATTATGTGACTTTTACACAAGAGATCTTGAAGCTCCGCTAAAGGTCATAATTCATCTTTTTATCCTAATCGTATTGTCATGAATTAAGTCTTCTCAAAACGTCTCGTTCTATTGGCATATCGTAATTAGCGTTGAGCATTTCTTTCTGATATCTTTGCAAAATAAAACAATACAAGAGTTGTCAAAAAAGATAAACAGCATCTTTGAAGATCTCTTATTTGTAAAACCCTATCGAGAAACATAAATGTAAAACCTCTTTTACTGAAACTGCACACTGATGTTGCAATCAAACCACATAACCAATATGTTGGTATTGCTTAAAAGATGAAGAAATTCTTGAAAGTTTTCAGGATAGCCATTATTTAAAAAAATCGTCAAATTTAATAAAACCTAAGTACAATAGAGCCCGTCAACAGACTTTGTGGACGTGGAAATTATGCTAAAATTATTGCTCTGAGCAGGATATTTTTTTTCTCCGCAACAATTTAATTCATAGTGTGTGACAGAACTGTGACGCATTTGCAGCACGACACCGAATGATCTCAGAATGTGGACAGCAGTGTAAGGTGAAATATAGTAAAAATCTATAAAGATTTAAAAAGAAATTGTGGTTTTTAATAATAAGATATATGAATTTAAATGTTATAAAAAATATAGATAGCTTTTATTCTTCCTGTTATCAAATTTATATTACATATTTATTAATTAAAGCTATAAGTCGATAGGTACAAGCTCAGTAATTAACACTCACAAATTTGAACCTTGTTTACTTTCAAAACTTTTTCTGGAATTAACCATGACCTAAATACTGACAAGATGCAATACTTTAACCTTTATGCTGCCTCTCAGATTTATTGCAAAGAAAATTGCCACATAGTTTTTCAAATAATGTACATCAATGGTGAGAAACACGTTATTAACTTTACGGAAATGGAAAATTTGGAGAGTAAAAAAGGCAGTTAGTTTTCTGTGGTAATTAAGGTTTAATATTAAAAATCCGACATCATAGACTATTTAATGACCTAACCCAGTGCGATGGCTGAGGCAATTTAGTCTGTGACCCATATTCCTGAGGCCCGAGTTCGATTCCCTTGGCCGACCTACCTGACACATGGGATTTTTTGAGGGAGTTTCCTTGGTCACTAGGCAAATACTGGGTAAGTTACTTACATAACCCGAGTTTCCTGTCCCTCCATTTCATCGGCGAGAGTCTAGGCTGTGCATGGCGGGATGATATGCTCTGAGGAAAACGCTTTCCCCTCCGACGGGAGAGACTCCTGTCTCCGAACCAGCCTCGTGACTGTTTCGTGGCCAAGCAGCTGGGATGACGATTGTCCTAAACCCACCGCCGGCGAATGTCTATCTTGTAAAGTGTAGGGACCTTGCCCTCTATACTTAAGGGTCTCTTTGGGGTCGGCCGCCCTCTGTCCCGTCTCCCCTCATCTTCCTACGGGGTTGCTGCATTTGGGACATAGGTATAAGAGAACAGTCTTTTCGAGATGCTGAATCCCCTCCGTACAATCCAATCCCATTTTGTGAACTAAATTACCGTATTTTTCGGACCGAAAGACGCACTTTTTTCTGTAAAATACTGTCTAAAATTTAACTGCGTCTGATGGTCCGAATCTCACATGTGAAAGCCAAGTAAACTTAGTCGTAGTTTCACGGATAACACGGATCATTAACAAGGAAATGTGAGCCTTGTAGACTGTATACTTCCTACCTAATTGAGGTTAGCATAAAGCACCATTAGAAGAATATGAGACGTACTGACAAACATAACAGCAAAGGTTTTGCCTATAAGCGGTTACAGAATGCGATAGGAAGACACATTTTCCATCACTGCCTGTTTCTTTTATATTCAGTTGCCAGCAGCGAATGTTCCGTTGTGAAAGCTACATTCAGCTGTGAATTTTTCTCAGCTCTCGTGTCAGTATATGATGCCGCATAAACAGAAGAGATTTTCATACAGTGTTACATTCAAATTACAAGTTGTGCATATGCTAAAGAGCACAGTAATAGAGCAGCAGAAAGGCATTTAGAGTCCCCAAGTGCTCGTAAAGTACGGTACTCTAAAACCTGAATTTTTGTGTGAATAGGTACTGTAAAAAAATTAGATGAAGCAATTTTATGTAAGCAATGAACTGAAATAAAAAATAAAAATATAAGAATTTTGAAAGTGGCAATAACAGTATCCTTATTGTGCATACCTATCAACACTATATACGACTATGATTTTTTCAACTGTCTCATTTTTATTAGATTAAAAGGCTGATCTTTTAGAACTAAACTTTGGAGATAATATGTATTTAATTTATAGAGGTTATTTATTTTGACCATTAACATTCCCATTTAATACAAGCTTAAAACAAATCATTTAAACATTATATTAAATTAATAGTACTTACAACGAGATGTGGTTATGGTACTGCAAACATAGTATATATTTTCATTAAAAACAAATGCACAACATAGAACCTGAAGTTAAAATATCTACATACTATTTTAATTTAGGTTAATGGTAAGACTTTCATGACTGAAAGTGAAAAAGTGATAGGGCTGTTCTGGTAGTGTTTTAGAAAGCAGCAGCTATTTATGCAGAAAATGTAAGAACCCGTGGGAAATATATGTAGAGAGGTGAGGCCTAAACATGGTATTTTCAGATAAGTGAGCAATATTATGAAATATATTTTCTCAAACTCCAAAAAGTCTCCGAGAAGAACATTTAAGCTCGTTTAACTGTTAATGTCTGTCAAAATGGTCAGTAAAGTACAGCATTGGATACAATCACGCCTTATTCGCGAAGCCGTACTTGCAGATATTATCATGGGCGTACGCAGCCCCCCCCCTCCTCGTGCTTCAGCCACGTGCTCCCTTGGATAACAAGAAAGAGGCCAGACAAGCTTTTTATTGCAAGCATCTCCTCCGTCCGTTCTGCGCCGTGGCATAGTGGGCTAAGGCATCATATCTTGGCTCCTTGCCAAGGAAAGCGACCCGGGATCGATTCCACATATGGGGTGCGGATTTTAGGTCCCGGGTATAGGACCAGTGCCCATTCAGCATCGCGAGCAAATTGAGAATCTTGCGATAAGTAAGCGGCCCTGGTCACGAAAGCTAAAATTGCGGCTGGGGGATGCCAAGATGCCGACCACATCTCCTCCCCGTATCGGTTAGATGAACGCCCATCTCTACCTTGGGTATGTGGGCGCGAGGTCGCCAGTCGGTTTGGCAGGTCCTGGCTCTATACCTATGGTTTGTCGCACACTGGGTTATCTCTTCCGTCCCCTTAAGAATTTCTGTAACTCATACTAGGCCGGGTAAAAGTGTTAACAGGGGACAATATGCTTTTGTAAGGCATGAATCATAACTGACGGTCATCACTTGAGATATAATTATAACTATCAGAGTTGTCAGCGGCCCATTCTCTAATAAAGTTAAAGACTGACTAGATTTACTCATAAGTAAATCACGAAATATATTAACATACTTCTTCTGAAAGCTTACGGGCACTTTTTGCGGACTTTCTCACAAAACTTGGCGTTTATCCTAAATACCCTATTCTTCAGGTCTTCCAGAACGTAGTAAATCTTTAGTGCGTTCGTCTCCATTTTTGAATCGTTAGAACTATTGTTGTGCCACATGCTCATTAACGACGTCTTCTCCTTCCACTTCACATAATCTTCAAGCTGAGGCAGCTGATTTATAATCGTATTTCCATCAATGTTTTAGAAAGGCTCTAAGTTCAAATTTTGTTATCTCCATTTTGTGATTATTTATTAACAACTGAAGACTAACACATGTTCGCAATGTACGTAACACTAGCCATGGCATTCTGGAAATAGCATTGCCAAGCCAAAGAAGCCCAAGAAATTTTCTAAAACACCAAAATGAGAAACCAACTTTACTTATGAGACCAACTATTTGAATTCCTGTTTTGCTATTTCCATGCTCTTGAGGCCTAACTGTCTTGTCCTGCTAACACCGAAGTACCTTCAGTGATAATGTAATGTTAGACATAATGTTTAATTTCGTCGTGCACCAAATTAGGCTTAGCTATGTCCCAATATTTCAGCAATAAAACTGTAATTTTTTGTTTTGTTTTGTCTCATTGTATGAACTGCACTTTCATCTGAGATGGACATTACTTTGCCCTTGGTCTAGAGTTTGGTTATACAATCTATTTAATCTCTTATTGTGGACATATACTAAGAAGTGTAATTTATGCAAGAAGCCTACTCCCAATATAGCCTTATTAACCTAGGTAACCACAAATGGCCGTTGGAATTGTCATCGTAATCCTAGATCACATATATTGATTAATAAATGTGAGAAAGTTTAAATAATGTATTTTACTTTAAATGCATATTATGAAATTTTTCGAGCATATTTCGAAGATTTTTAGTGCATACATGCATGCCTACATTCATACTCTATAGTGTATATAAATCCGAGCTTATCTGATTATAATGCAGATTTAACTTGGCACATTTTGCACCATCCTTGTATAGCAGGGGCGCTGGGTTTCTTTCCTTGAAATGGTCAGTCCCATTTAAAGTGCTATTTTATTCCCTTATTATCTGCTGTGGTATGAGGGTAAGCACAAGCAGGCATCAGTGGTTTTGGAAGTAAAATATCGGTTGTTAACGTGTTGGAAATGTGAAAAATGTTTTTAGAACTTGAGAGTTTTGTGATTATTTTAAACATAATTTTGGGGAATAGTACTAGTGCCTGTGTTAGTTCTAGGAGGCGTGGGAAGAAAGGCAAAAGCCATAAAATCAGATGGTAGGGAAATTGCGACCAGTATCCATTAATATTTTACAGACGAATGTGAGGCCCTAAAGTGCAGAAAGCCAACTATATCTGTGTCGAACATAATGAAATTTAGATTTGTTAAGAACTCATGCGAAGGAAAATCTGACAGAACGGCCACGGTGTAATACAACTACCTCCGTATCATTCATCCTTAATGCTATAGAACTTAAATGGGCACAAATAAAAACTGATGTCCCAAAGCGCAAGATATAATTTAAGCTTAGTGACGTAAAAGTATTGTTTGCTAGAGTAATAGGTAAAGTGTCCGAACAAATCCAGCGGGCAGCTTGTGAACATGTTGAAAAAATTGAACAGTTTTATTGGGAGAAAGATGGATTAATAGATGAAATTAGTAATTGGTTCAAAATTAATTTAGAAGACGATTCAAATAGTGAACATGAGGAACGTTTTGAAACATCTGACAATGAAGCAGGACAACAGAGACTAAATTTGGAAGACGAAGATGGATCATCCGCCACTGATGAGTTTGCCCTGCCTGGCAGGTCATAAAAGATGGGCCGGTTAGAAAGAGATCGTGAGTACGTATTTCTTTCTCTTTCTAAAAACCAGTGTCCTAGTTAAATCTCGTGTCCTATACCATAGAACCATTATCATAATGATTACCATTCTCATATTTTTCTGCAATTGTTCAATGCCAGAAGGGAATACGGATGGATAGGTTTATTTATTTATTGGTGCATATTTAGACTTATATTCACGAAATTGCTGTGTAACTCTGACGGAGGTAACATCTCACGAATATAATTTGGTGAACTGTTCTACATATCTAAGAAAGAACGCAGCCATAAAGGAATTCCAAAAGCTTATTTTTGCTTGGTGAAAGCAATAGAACACTCGAAAAACAGGTGCATTTTTGGGAACCTGAAGTATACACAAAGCGACCAGATGGTAGCAAAACAGCAAGGAGTCCTGCAGAGTCCACAAACCATATAGACTACCAACAATTGTATTGAGAACAATACAAACTAATGAGGATTATATTTTTTCCTCACCGATGAGAGGAAGGGTAATTTGTCATATGGGTGTAAGGAGGTTGGTAACACGGTTCCTTGGGATAGGAGATCGAATTGCTGAATATATTTAATGTAAAACTCAAATATCAAGTAGTTAAACCCTGCCCACTCCTCCCTACATACTTTCATAAGTGGTCCCTATTGATACGAAATTAGGGATTTAACAAATAAAGAATTGTAATAGATTAGAGAAGAACATTTGATCTATTCGTTAAATGTAACAGGATGTTATTGAAAAAGCCGACTTCTTTGGGGGTCCTTGTGGTCGAAATCTAACAAGAGGCCTTCTTGGACCCTTCCTTAGTTGCTGGTCACCGGAACAAATGTCACCAAAGAACCACATGTTTAGAGAATTCTTAGTGTGAATAACACTCTTTCGTGAGGGGAATCTGGGACACAGCTGGACGGGTCGTCCAGGAAGAAAGACGTGGCTGGAGGAACTATCTTTTTCTTGCCATACATAAGTAATCACGTGTCATCGCGTAGTATACGTTTTCCATATGATACCGAAATTAAGGAATGCAATGAAGAAATAATCATAATGGATTTCAAAAGAACATGGTATATTTGTTAAAACGGGAGCAGGTGCAGTTGGAATGAGGATTTGTGCTGGGAGAAAGCGAGTTCTTAGCAGGGATTTTAAGTGGATAACACTTGACTCCGTTTGAAAGGGCATTGTTCGGACCCTTAATAATGGCATGACCGAGACTAATAATCACAATGGATAAAATATTCACAAAAGGAATTTTGGCGTGAATAAAGAGAGGCTTCGAGAGTTGAAAGTCGAACGCAGCTGCAGTGAGGAACACAATTTGGCTGGCGGTCCATTAAGAAAGACACAACTGGTTCTGTCTTCGCGGAAGGCAGACCAGACCCGAGGAGAAAAGGTATCTATCGGTTCCTATGTAAGTAACGAATTAACTGTTGTAGCGTAATATGTATTTGACATACGGTATCTCTGAATATATTGGTAACCCTTGCTCGGTAACTTCGCGATTGATGTGATGATAAAAAAGAAGCAGTCATTAAACCAGTCTGAAACTTTCATTCTAGTGTCATTAGAATCATCCTTACTCCCATACCCCCGTAGGGGAAGGGATCCGTCCCTTTCAGCTGCCAAAGTGCGGGCGCTGCGGACCCTTAGCACTCGTGGTACCTCTGACGTTGCTAGAGGAACCTCGGGCCGAACAGCCGAGCCCCTCCTTCGTGAGTTGTTCGGATTGGGATGGCTTCGAGGGGCCAGTGTGTGCCCGATACCCGTGGGAGATTGGGTACGTTTTCGGACGGGGTTGAGGGAAGCCATAAGTTTCCGGGTACTAGCCTGCTAAGCTAGTAGAAGGTTGCTAGATCACCAGGCGGCCCCACCGAGGTCATATCGGTAGTCTTCACCTTGAGTGTTGACGCGCGTAAGTGGCGTATCCACTTCCATCCCGTCTTGTGTCCCTAGGACCAGATGGGCGGGGGGCTTGTTAGGTAACTAGGTCTTGCCCTACGGAAAGCCCCACGGAGGATACCGAGCGCCCTTTGGGACAGCTCGGATACTCCCTGGTTGAAAGAGGCCCGGGTCTTGTTCCTACGGGTTCAAGGCTAGCAGTCTGGCCTCAGCGCCTGAACAGTGCGGACGTGCTGTGTGACGTGTGTTGTTTACATTTCGGGTCGCGGCGACGTACGTACTGAGTGCCAGAGCGGCATTCACCGCTAGCACAATTGTGCCCACACCTTCCCGTGTTTATTTCTAGTCAAAGTTCACTGATTTGTGGAAAATGGAAATGTATGAAAGGAAAAATACCATCAGGGTAAAATTCACGCTAAATGCGACGAAGCCCACAGCTTATGAGGTGCATGATTTCATAGCAGATAAGTTACGGTTAAATGCGGAACAAGTGGATACCATTCAGTTAATCGCCAGTGAACGCGCAATTTACATAAAACTGATATCGGTTTTGTTAATGGAGAAAATTTTAAACACTTTTCCGGAGGAAACAACGTTCACATATATGAATGGGGAAGTTACTAAAGTAAAAATCGAACATGTTACCGGGAATGCAATCAATGTGCGTGTGTTTGATGTACCACCAGAGCTCCCAAATGAAGTGCTAAAAGCAGCACTGAAAAAGTACGGTACGGTGTATGACGTTCGAAAAGAGCAATGGGGTCGTCAGTACCGTGTGCCGGTGTACAACGGTATAAGAGCTGTAAAGATGCAGCTGAAGACAAATGTGCCCAGTTATATCGTGATCGGCAGCTACCGTTTATGGGTGTCATATGCTGGCCAACCCCGATCGTGTTATATCTGCCATAGTACAGAACATTTAAAGGAGATATGTCCACACCGATCGACACAGTTGCGACCGGCCGAGGCGGTACCGAGGAACGACACGGCAACCACATCTGTGGCAGGGAGCGTGCAGAAGGAGGAAGACCAACCCATGGATGACAACCCACTGCCGGCACTGGCGGGTGAACAACAACAAGAGGAGCCGACATCAGAGGAGCTAATCACAGTGGAGAAAAAGGATTATGCCACCGTGCTTCGCGATAGTTCTGGGAAAAGAGGCATTCAGCACACCACGAAGGGGAAGGAGCAGACCGGAAGTGCCTCACTGATGTCTGAGACAGCTACAGAGGAGGAGACACCTTCCAATGAAAAGAAACGAGTCAAGAGGGCAAAGTCACGCAAAGCTAATAAGGCAGAAACGTCTTGGAGCAGCCAGATGGAACAGGAGCAGGAACTGGCTGCGTGTGTGTCTGCAGAACAGCCTGGAAGACAGATGTTACCACCAGAGCCCGCAACCACGACGGCAACAAACCAGCCAACAATAGCTGCTACACATTTGGACAGCAGCGTCAGGGAGGAGCGAGACAACCAGCTTTCCTACAAGGTTTGCCGTACAGGTGAGGACAAGGGAAAGAGGAACTCGGAAGAGGGTGGAACGGCAGAGCCTGGGCAAAGGACCGGGTACCAGGCGGCGGGTGAAAGTGCTGTCGTCAGTCCGCAGAAGGTTACAACGGACGGGGCTTCAACTGCGCGACGTTCTGTGCGTGACCCTCGGCTCCAAGTTCGTGAAATGCAACAGAGTTACAAAGATAGTGGTCCGTCGACTGCCGATGAGGGCGCAATGGCGAACGGGGGAAAGCAACACACGCAGTTGGTGCGGAAAGATGCAGAATCGGGTTCACCGCATCTCACGGTGCAGGACTGGACACGGCAGGAGACGGCGTCTGATCTCCAAGTAAGGGAAGAGTCACAGCTGCAGACTACTCAGGAGTAGGCACTCAGCCAGCAACATACACCCAGCAGATACAACTACCCTCATTAGGATGATATATTTAAGAACAATAGCCACCATAAATGTGAATGGCTGCAGGAATATAGTGACCCAGAAACTGCTCAATACTTTTCTGCTGGTGAATAACATTGACATCTGTTTGCTACAGGAAGTGAACACATTCAATTTGGATACGCTTTACTCTTATGATTATAAGGTGAATCTCGGCGTAGAAGGAAGGGGCACTGCCATTGTATACCGGAAAGGACTTCATCTACAGAATTTTCAGATGGACCCATCTGGCCGGATCATCTCAGCGACATTGGACGACACAGTGTTAATAAATATTTACGCTCCGTCCGGAACGCAAAATAGACAAGAACGAGAGCAGTTCTTTCAGAACGCTTTAACTACACATTTGTTGTATGGTAAGGAATATTTATTAGCAGGTGACTTTAATTCCACTCTCTGTGCCAAGGACCAAAAAGGGGCGCCCAATTTTAGCATCATGCTCCAGAATTTGGTGTCGCAACTACAACTGCAGGATGCATGGGAACTAAAGCATGGAAATGAGGTGGAATTCACGTTTATTAGGAGCACATCAGCCTCGCGGATAGATAGGGTTTATATCTCGCCAGGGATAGTTACTTCTGTACACGGAATTTGTGTTCTACCTGTGGCGTTCAGTGATCATCACGCAGTGATCTGCCAAATACAAATTGCGGCCATTTGTGCTGAAGTTGCCGGACGGGGATACTGGAAGCTCAATAATTCGATTTTGGAGGATGCCGACGTTCTGGAGAAGTTTCAGACGAAATGGCAACGGCTACAATTCTCCTTTTGCAATGCATCTAGGAAGAGTGACTGGTGGACTGTAACGGCAAAACCGGCTATTCGTTCATTTTTTAAACAGATAGGAATTCTGAAGGCAACGACAAGAAAGGAGCGTTTACAGTTCTACAATGAAGTCCTATGGGACTTGTATACGAAGCAACGGGAAGGTTACGATGTAAATGTCAAGATCAAGCAGGTGAAAGAAACTATCAAAATGCAACAACTGCAGCATCTGGATGGATATAAAATCAGAGCAAAGGTTCAACACCCACATGAGGAAGAACGGAATTCCTTTTACTATTTTGCAAAGGAACGAAAGAAGGGGCGTACCCGATGCCCACGTACACTGCAAGATGTGAACACTGGAAACACATTTACAGGGACCAGGTCTATCCTTCACCTTATAGCAGAACACTTTCAGACTTTATTTCACAAGGGATCAGATGAAGGTACCCCACCGCGGTATGAGGCGTGGCCGCTGTTTACAACTGGGGTTACCCAGGAAACGGCCGACTTACTCACCCGAACCATTACAGAACAAGAAGTATTAGAAGTCATACAAAAAACCAGTAAACATACGTCTCCAGGTCCTGATGGCCTTTCCTATGAATTTTATAGGACCTGTTGGCCCATTATAAAACGTGAAGTGATGGCAGTTTTGGTGGAGTTGTGGGAAACAGCGCAGTTTCCCGAAACGTTTGCAGATGGAATTATCACATTGTTGCCAAAGACAGCACAGCTTACTACTATGAAGGATTTTCGCCCAATAACATTGTTGAATGCTGACTATAAGATATTTACCAAAGTCATAGCAAACAGGTTGAAAGAAGCGTATACAGAAATATTACACTGCAACCAAGCGGCGATCTCAAAGCGCAATATTATTGTTACGCTGGGAGAATTGCGCGATGTCCTCATACATTTGCAAAGGGAACAGCAAGTGGCGGCCTTGATAAGCTTGGATTTCCAACAAGCATTTGATAAAGTGCAACATGCGTATTTATGGCAATGTTTAAAGGCGGCGAAATTTCCAATGCACGTGATTAAAATTATACAAGGCCTTTATGGTACAGCAAAATCCCGGGTGTTATGGAATGGCTGGCTTTCCATTCCAGTACGAATAGGCCGGTCAGTGCGTCAAGGTTGCCCGTTATCAATGGGGCTTTTTTCTATAGCGTTAAACCCCCTACTTCAAAGACTGCAAGATACGCTACATGGGGTTACTGTGTACAATGAACGCTTTAAAGTCATTGCTTATGCGGATGATGTCACAATTGTAGCGACAAACAATCACGATATGGCAGCCCTACGGAATGGATTGGAGATCTATACAAGGATGTCCGGTGCAACGTTAAACGTACACAAATCTGAGATATTATTGATTGGACAGTGGTTGGAACCAGTACAAACACTGGGAATGAAATGTACTACCACCACCAGGATACTTGGTATCTCTTTTATGGGAGATATGGAAGCCACTATAGTTTACAACTGGAGAGAGAAAATCAACCACTTGCGATACTCTTTATTGTTGGAGAGGGCTCGGAACCTGAATTTGATGCAGCGAATTTGGTACATACATATCTATGGTCTCAGTCAAATTTGGTACTTAGCGCAGATACTGCCAATTCCGAAACGTGAAGCACAGAGACTTGAGCAACTGCTTGGCTATTTCTTATGGACTGGGAAAGCCTACAGGGTGAGCAGAGAACAGTTACGATTGCCGCAATCCAAAGGTGGATGTGGACTGGTGGACATCGCCAAGAAATGCATGGCCTTATTAGGCAAAACTGCTGTCAGATCACTGGGTGGTAATGGTTCATCGATAGATGGGAGTTTCTGGCAGGATCAGATACAGCACGCTCAGAGGATATATCCGGGATTCAAACCCATTGTTAACCATCTGAGAAATCTGCTGGACACCAGTGATGACCTCACAGTTTTTGAATCAACGAGAAAACAATATCAGCTGCTCAATACATCGCAGTGTACACCCAGGATTGAAGAGAAAGAGAATAGAGAATGGAAACTTATATGGAAGAATCTCTTTAATAAAGTTGTCCCTACTGATTGGCAAGAGACAGCATATGAAGTATTAAACGAGACCATACCAACAGCGGAGAAATTATGGCGACATGGCCGTACAACATGTAACAGATGCCAAATTTGTTCACAAATAGACACCTTGGAACATAGGATTGCCTCTTGCAAACAGGTGCATAATATCTGGATGGTGCTCAGAGACTTTATTGGAAAATGGTGTCCGCCGGAGTTTCCACCATGTCTTCGAAGGCTACAGAGACTGGAATTCAGTTTTAAAGACACGGCGCTCTACAGGTGTGCGATCTGGTTGGTAATGGGAACGTTACACTGGATAATGCAGAAAAATCCTGGAAATGTGGCATTACAGAGGGAATGGTTTGAATTCCTGCGAAGGGAACGTTGGAGGCTAATCACAGCGGGGCTCAGTGATTCTATGGAGCCTTATATCATCCGATTTGAGCTCCATTACACTGGTTCCGAAGTCAACTTCCATCCCAACATCTAGACTGTCTGCTTGCATGGAGCGCAGACAACCTTTAGCAAGATCAATTTGCTCGCCACAAGTTGGTCAGAACAGTGTTCCTTCAGATAGTTAGGCAATCCTTTGCAAGGACTATCCGCTCAGATGGACGCAAATGTAAGAAAAAATAGACTGGCTATAGAAGCTCAATACGGTAGCCTCAAATACTTAAAACAAAATTTGAAAAATTGGCACCTTCTTAATCCATTTTATCATATTTCTGAGTGTTTTAATTGTAAGCTTAACACTGTACTTTTAACTGTATTAACTTGACATAGGTTGCAAACAACAGTTGATTGTAGTTTCTATGACTTGAAAGAAAATATGTAAAAAATAAATAAATAAATAAATAAAATTAAAAAAAAAAATAGAAAAAAAAAAAAAAAGGCTAATGGGAGTAGAACCTCTGGACTCAACTTACTCCCATACATAATCCACGCATACTCTTTGACGGAACCCTTGCTCTACCCTGAGGAAAGGCCACACTGCTTCAAAAACGTAAGAATAAGCTGCATCAAACTAGAGACAAAAGGGTGCAGCAACCTTTTCCAGTGTAGGTATATGCAATTGGTGTGGAAAAGAACTTGCACCACATATGTAACTCCGGACATTGTTATAGATTGGCGTACACTGGTCGCCAAATTCCCGATTTCCGACGATACCTTAAAATGAAACAGTAATTAAACAAGTCTTAAACTTGGATTCCAGTGTCATCCTTACTCCTATATGCCCACGCACACCCAAGGATAAGACTTTTGCTCGAGACTGAGGCTAAACCATACAATGCTTCAAAGTTGCATAACTTTGCCGGAAAAAAGTGGTGACACTGTAATACCTGAATCCAAATAAATAAGTAAATAATAAACAAATTAATTATACCAGGTGAGTCAGCTGCCCCTATTTATTATTACCTATGCAACCCGTAGTTTATACTCTAATGTGAAAACATTGACTCTGTTAGCATAAAAGCCGTTATTGCAGCTCTGCCCTTCTATTCGGTACTGCACGCACCTAGCATTAATACTTACAGCCCAGAATGAGGACCAAGAAGCTGCGAAAAACTTAAATAAACGACGTACATTCATGCATATAATACAAGAAAGGTGATAAACGAATGCTTTCCTAAAGAGCGACAGAGAATACGTGACAGATGGGCGAGTGGATTAGATTGCTGAAATATGGTGCTACAAAGGCTAGGTTCTAAACGATGTCACATTGTTTGGTTTGTTTTTCTTTCTCCTAGTCTTAATGTCTGTATATCACTTACTGATGTATTTATTGTTGCTATTTGTTCTCTTGTGAGGCAAAGAAATAAAATCCGATAGTTAGGGATCTACAGGGATTAGCTCATCATATAAGTTGGCGCATCTTATTGGCAGGTAGGAGAGGCCCTTGCCCTTTAAAGGGTAAGTACGGTCTATTTTTATTAGGCATCAGCTTTAACTTTGTGACCCTTATAATCTGTACCGTATCTAATGTTATAAATCGTGTTACGTAGTTGGCTTCCATTTTTAGGAGTATGTCGACAGCATTATATCTAATAGCTTTTGTTTTATCCTTAAATCCTATGTTTCACTTTGCATTTTTGAAATGTCTAACTTGGTTGAATGGCTCAAGCCCAATACTGACCATAATAAAATAGCTACTACGAACTATACATTTACAAGTATCTGCCAGTATAAAACATGGCTATTATTGTATTTTGTAAACATCTATAATGTCATAAAAATGTTTCTTGTATTGTAATATAAAATTATAATCGCCAAGAGGTAAAATCAAATGGTAAATATATGTGGAGCTGATCTGGAATGATTTGAATCTAACTTTAAGTGGCAAAGTGGGAATTAACGTGTATACATGCATTTTACAGCTTCACACAGTGTTTTGGTCTTATTTTGGTACTTTTAACACAAATGAAAAAGCTCTATCCGCCATTACAATTTTTATGTGTTAAAACCTGCCGTAATATGTTATAGAAGCGAAAACGATCTAATTCTTAGCACTTTTGACATGGCCGTACAACGAAAACACGTGATGGCTAAAGGTTTAAATCCAATTGGTTCCAATGTGTATATCTGCCATTTTGTGTTCCAGTGTCATTGCAACTGATGCATGTGATAGGTTGTTCCTTCAGGGGCCTGTTTTAAATGGGTGTGGTTGGGTGAATGTACGCTAAGGAATAAAAGTTCCTAAATTCGTCTAAAATTATTCCTGCAGCTCTCTGTATCTAGGTATGATGGTTTTGGAATCTCTGTGTCCCATACAGCACTTATGAACTGAGCGATCTACCCCTCATCTATAAACTATTCTTCAAATCATCTATTAGAAGGCAATCAAGGCATTAGAAAAGGATCAGTTACATAAGTCGCTTAGCAGGTTGCATACATTCAAAATAAGTAGGAGCAGGTGACTCACCTTTTATATTGAATTCTTACTCTAAAGAAAAGGAGACAAATTTTTGAACTCACCAGCAGACTGTCAAGTGATGGCTATCCACCTCCTTGATTATTTAATTCCTGTGAAAGAAATAATGCTATAATTAAATCAGTTAAACACATTTAAGAAAAATGGTAGGCTCACATGTCATTTAAAAAGCTCCTACAACAAAAAGAGTATATACCGATTATTTTTATCACAAGCCATATACAAAGTGATGCTAACGAAGTAGTAAAGCTTATTCTTTCGAGCACAAAACACTTAAACACGTCACTGGTTTGGAGTTAGGGTGATAGGAACGTTCTCAACAAGTTGAATGCCCATTCTTGTATAAAGATGAACTATTAGATATTATTAATTCAAGTATCAGTAGCATTTAAGTATATTCAAAAGAAAATGTGTTTAAAATGGTACAAAACTAAAGACTTAATTAACAATAAATATAGTTGTAGTTACTCAGGTTAATCTCCTAATTTTCAGTACAAGTAATAGGACAATTTCCTTAAATATTTGCTAAATGCCACAAACGTTATTGGATTTGATTTCGTGTAGCGAATGAGTTTTCCGTTTCTGCTGAGAAAAATGCCTACCACAGCAATTGTTTTTGAAATGCTCTTAGAGTATTTAAGTTCAACGAGGGAACCAATTTAAACAAAGATGTAAATGAAGTAACCGGTGGGAAGATAGAAGCACTGGTGTGGGATCTTCTCGTCCCTTAATAATATTTAAGTCTTTTTACTTAAAATCTGAATTCAATTTCAATTAATTATTTCGGTGCAGTTCATTAACGCAGTGTATAGATATATTGAAAACAGCATACTCAAAACAAATCCTTATTAACCAAACACGCCACACGAAGTTTTCAATAAAAACCTCTTAATCCAAATTACCTTTTATATGTCAAATATTTTTGTATTTGCAATTTTTCAGCAATTGCTAAACAGTAGTTTAAAACACCATAAATATAAGGTATTTATATGTACAATGAAAGGTGTATATTGCATTTGCTGGAAATTGTGCGTGGAGTATTTATATTTAAAGCAAATTATGTGTCATGTTGTAACATGATAAAGAATAGGAATAATAAATGTTTGCTAGCAAAACCAGCAGATCTTTTTAAAATACCAATTTATTTGAAATAATTTTTTGTGTCATCAGCCACTTCTGTGATATTGGATGTTATCAGCTAGAATTTTTCAATATCTTTGTCATATTTTCAGTTGTTACCTGCTATGTCATAGAATGTGATACACAGCACATGGTGATCCACTTTTAAACATGTACTATCGCTTCAGTTTACTGTTACGCCCTCATAAGTGTAACGAATTGTGGAGATAATTAAACTGTCTTTACAAAGGTTTATGTTCATTAATATGACGTTTATGCAAAATAAGCTTTCGTAGGAATAGTTTGTAGAAGCTATGTTAGAATAAGCGACAGTAGACTCAGAATATTATGTGACTTTTACACAAGAGATTTTGAAGATTTTCATCTTTTTATCCTAATCGTATTGTCATTAAGTCTTCTCAAAACATCTCGTTCTATTGGCATATCGTAATTGCATTAGAATTTATTTCTGATACCTTTGCAAACTAAAACAATACAAGAGTTGTCAATAAAGATAAACAGCATCTTTGGAGATCTCTTATTTGTAAAACCCTATCGAGAAACATAAAAGTAAAACCTCTTTTACTGAAACTGCACACTGATGTTGCAATCAAACCACATAACTATTATGTTGGTATTGCTTAAAAGATGAAGAAATTCTTGAAAGTTTTCAGGATAGCCATTATTTAAAAAAATCGTCAAATTTAATAAAACCTAAGTACAATACATCTTTTTTTATTTCGGAATTGATCCGCAATAGAGTGGTTTACCGCCAAACACAGGAAATTTTTCGTCTACAAATTGCTCGGTCCTCAGCATTCCTGTTAGTCAGTCCCCTTTGTTTCGTACTTCTTTTATGCCATCCTACCACTCCTCTCTAGGCCATTCTTTCCTCCTTGGCCCTTCTATCTCCCATACCAATGTCTTCTTTGCTATTCTTTCATTTGACCTTATGATTTATCCATACCATCCTAGTCTTCTCTCTTCAATGATTTTCAAAACATTCTTTTCAACTTTCATCTTTTCCCTAATTGTGTTGATTCTTCGTGTCTCAATTCTTAATTTTCTGGCTGCTCGCCTTCAGAAATCCATTTAAGTTGACAACAGTTTATTCGCTTGCCCTCTAACAATCATCCAAGTCACTGATCCATACATCATGAAAATCTCTACCAATGCATTATAAATAAATGTTTTGGTTTACAGAAGAATAACTTTTTCTCCATGGCACGGAGCATTCCAATTACTTTACAATAAAATTCAAACCTTAAAAAACCGGTCACTATGCCAGAACGTAATTTCAAAAGGAACTGATTACAAAAAGAACTAACCGACATTGATATGTGAAATAATTCATCACCTTTGCAAGCTAACAACTAACAAACCACACTACACGATCCAGTGGAATATAATTTCCGGGCTGGTAAGCCGTGGTACCAGAACTCCGTTGGATATATGGAGAGGTGTGTGACACCTGGCTAGCTTACAATTTGCGTGGCGTTTGTCTAAATTTGCCCCCCTAAGGGGGCATAGAGGTGGCCCCTGCCCCGCCACCCCCGGTGGCGATCAACCAAAACAAATATACATCGCCTCCCATCGGCAAGATGAGCACCGGAAGTGTGAAATGCTGTACTCCTACGGTAATTGCTTCCTTTTTTCTTCCATCTAGCAAATAAACAAACAGGTGATGTCTGCCACAGTTGCGGACATTCGGGTTTTGGACGTAATCAAATGCATACGTTTGAACGCAAGGTTCTTTCTTCTAACGTACGTCCTCCAACGTTAAGGCATATCGGACGATGAATGAAATGAGTGAAATGACGCTGAAATGCGCCCAGGTTCAATAGAGGTTAGAGTTACCCGATATTTGTTTTTCAGGGTAACGGAAAACCCCGGAAACAACATTATCCAGGTAGCTCACGCAGACCGAGATTCCAAGTTGGGACATCTTGAACGTGCAGCCGACACGTTACCATCTACGTTACCGACGCGGGCAGCGCAAAGTTTGGCTAGGAAAGCACGAAGAGGGTAAATGACATCAGATAATATCAGCGAAGGAATTTGTAATAATGTTAAACGGCTCATATTGCCTTTGTGAGAGAAATGGCTCACATCACTGATCTCAGGCAAACCTAAAGCTCACAAAAGCAGCTCTGTGGAATTATTACATATATTTTTATACAATAGCTGTAAAACGGAATCCATGGCGTAATAGACCAAGGCGTGCCTGAGCCTTCCAACCCGACTGTGGAATAAGTATTCATAAAATTAAAGATAAAAACAAAGCAAATAAGGATACATATAATATAACATATAATCAGAAAACAAAGGATTTATGTGTTCTTTTCAAAATAATTTAATAGCAACCTAACGCCCAGGTACACAAAGCAGAGGCGGGCGATTATCCATCCGCTAGGGGGAGTAGACGTCAACTTTTCGGCACCATCAGCCGGAAAGTTGGTTTTCTATTTAGTCAGGCACCGTTCCTATACCCAGGACTTAAAATCGGCACCAACTCCCCCCCCCCCCCCCCCGTCAGGTTGGGATCGATCGCGGACTCGTGTTCTCTGGTGCCACTTACCCTCTTCGTGCTTTACTAGCTTAACCTTGCGTTTAAACGTTTGTATATGATTAAGTCCAAAACTCGAATGACCGCCACTATGGTGCACGTCACCTGTTTGTTTACTTGCCAGATACTATAAGTAAAAGTAAGGGATGGTTGTAGGGCTAAGGCATTTCACATTTCGGGTGCTCATCTTGCATTATTAATTATTATTATTATTATTATTATTATTATTATTATTATTATTATTATTATTATTATTATTATTATTATTATTATTATTATTATTATTATTATTATTATTATTATTATTATTATTATTATTATTATTATTATTATTATTATTATTATTATTATTATTATTATTATTATTATTATTATTATTATTATTATTATTATTATTATTATTATTATTATTATTATTATTATTATTATTATTATTATTATTATTATTATTATTATTATTATTATTATTATTATTATTATTATTATTATTATTATTATTATTATTATTATTATTATTATTATTATTATTATTATTATTATTATTATTATTATTATTATTATTATTATTATTATTATTATTATTATTATTATTATTATTATTATTATTATTATTATTATTATTATTATTATTATTATTATTATTATTATTATTATTATTATTATTATTATTATTATTATTATTATTATTATTATTATTATTATTATTATTATTATTATTATTATTATTATTATTATTATTATTATTATTATTATTATTATTATTATTATTATTATTATTATTATTATTATTATTATTATTATTATTATTATTATTATTATTATTATTATTATTATTATTATTATTATTATTATTATTATTATTATTATTATTATTATTATTATTATTATTATTATTATTATTATTATTATTATTATTATTATTATTATTATTATTATTATTATTATTATTATTATTATTATTATTATTATTATTATTATTATTATTATTATTATTATTATTATTATTATTATTATTATTATTATTATTATTATTATTATTATTATTATTATTATTATTATTATTATTATTATTATTATTATTATTATTATTATTACTATCATCATCATAATCATTATCACGGCGCTGCCAATGTCACCCCATGTAGGGGAATATGAGGTTATGGAGTGACGTCAAAGGCACCGGTGTGAAACAAACAAAGGTGGTTTAGAGCTGCTGGACGGAGACCAGAAGATTCGTGGTTCAAATCCCGGCTATAGCATTGAATTCTTCAGTGTGGCTGTACCCTTTCATAGTGCGTCCTACACACGGCTAGTGTGAAAGAACAATTAATGTCCAAAAAAAAGTTGTCAAATTGCACTACTGCGCGGCTTGGTCTATAAGCGAAGAATGTTGGGAGAGACCGCGGCTTTATTTATAACTATACTTCGACTCTACGTGAGCGTATGACGTATATTCCATTGAAGGATGGAAATGCTGAAGCAAATGGATTATGCTGCTTTGAAAGTTCACTTGACCGGTGTCTACCGTATCAACTTGCAATCCTTTTTGTGACGCTTGGCCTGGGATCTGCGAGCAGTTCGTTCATGCCCCACTGGCTCCTTAGAAGAAAGAGGCTCAGTTCTACAGGAAACTGATGCAAGTGAATGAAATTTGTTACCGGTAGACACGAGAGAAAAGGGGTTCAAAACCACTGTTATCTTCTGGTATTCTGAGAGGGTGACGGCGATTGTATTATATTTATTTTTACGAAGTTAAACACATAGGATGTGGTACAGTTACTGCCCTAATCTTTATCGCACCACGACCAAGTAAAAATTACAATAAAGAATAAAAAGACCTTTATTGGCGAGTAGATGAAGTGTCTAAGCAGGCTTACTGCTTATAAAGTACTTTGCTTTAAAGGAATCCACACAAACATGCATAGCCGCATTTTTAAACAGAATTTGATGTGTTACAGTATTGACAACTGCCACAAGAACGATGATATTAGGTATCGAAAATAAACGCAAACAGAATGAACGAACACTTTAGTTCGATCAATAATCTACGGAATGACCCAATGAACTAATCTGCAATTAAAATGAATGCCATACAGAAATACAGCCTCAGTGCCTTAATTAAATGCCCTAATTTTCGTTCAGATACTTGTTGTCTTTTCTTCCCTCTATGTTCAACATTAAATTCCTTAGGACACACATGTGGCTCTACTTCGTAAACAACGACAATGAATTTCAGTTTCTTACATTTAGCTATTGTTAGGTTCTATTACTGTAGATTTTAAACTAAACTTTAAATCCATGATACCATCTTTATTACTCAGAGTGTTCGTTCCGATGGGAATAGAAGTAGATACTGATGAATGTAAGCTTCACATTTTACCACAGATGAATCTCACTCGCTAATCATATTATTAATACATTTATAGGTATTTTGCTTTACTTATATATACGTGTCAGATTATTTAGATTTGCAGACTTATTCGTCAAACGAATAGGTATAGGAACGTGGATTCGTGAAAGGAATATTAATTAACTAATTAAATGACTAAAATCTGCAACTAACTCCGCTTAGCACCCGATGGTTTTTGCGACTTTTCTGAATTGGCACTCTCACTTCACCATCGTGATTAGTTCGAACTCCACTGTGAATACACAACCATGCTCAGAAAATGTCCGAAAATAGCAAATAATGAAAACCAGACATAAAGATTGTCGCGTAAAATTAATGGTTATTTTGTGTTGGTTAGCTTGTAATATATCCCAGGAAAATCTCTATACAGAAATGAATATTTATTTGTTTCAACACTACATATATAAAAGTATAACTTTTAAACAAGTTATAATTGCTTACCTATATTTTGATAAACGATATATATATATTTTTTTTTGATTATGCCCAAATTTATTAGGAAGTTAACGCTTACCGAAAGGTAAGTACGTAAAGTTCAATAGAGGTATGTAGTGCTCAATATATTGGCCGTAAAATATATAATTAGAAAGATAATTATGACGTTGAAGTTTCCCATTTCCGAACTCCGGTACGTGCTAGAAGAAGGCACTGTATAATTACATATTCTTGCTTATAGATAAGTGAGTTGATGAGTGCATTTCTGGCGCATATGCAACACTTGAATAGAAGTCATCATTAAAATGTCGTCGTAAAAACATTAACTTTAAGATTAGCATATGTAGAATTGCCTAAAACTTGCAAATGGGTAAATTCAATAGAGTGCTTTAGGAAACTTACCATAGAAGTTTGTGAGAGTAAGAGTATGTCTTTTTGCCTTCTCACTATAAAGTTTGATGGAATAATTAGAAACTGTAAAAGTAAAAAAGAAATACTCTAATGGTGGTTTGGCGACAAGTACAGTCATGTTAACATGTGTGTTAGTAGAAGAAGATTGTAGCTAGCAGAGTACTACTTTTCCAGTGACATTAACTCTTTGAATATTGTTGCTACAAAGAGTGAACTGCCACTTAGAAAGTAATACTCCAAGTTCGGATTAGCATCAAGTACAGCCCAGATATAGTAATATTGTATATATCACGGTAACATCTCTTTTAGTAAGGTGTAGAGGCTCTAGATGTTCAAACATAGCATGCGGAACGTTTGTAACCATGTGTAGTGTATTTCAGAGCCTTTAGACAAGCGAAATAATACATCGTTTTTAAATAGGTTAGTTATTAGGTTCTTAGTTATACACCTAGTGACTGAAGTTAAGAAGTTAGGCACACTGATATGGGATATCGACTATGTTGCTTCATTGGTAATATGCGTAAGGTTGTGTTCTGTACACCAATAGGCCGGGTGTACCGTAAACTTGGCTGTAATTGCCAGAACTCTTGCTTCCAAGGAATTGAATAAAGTGCTCCCGTAGTTAGTAGCACTGACTCCTTGGTTGTCAGCCTCGTCAGTGAAAATTTGAAAATATTGATGTCCGCGGCTGCTCTTGGAGTTATCCTAAAGCTCACGAATATAGGATCTGTAGCAAGATTCTCTTGATTAAGGGTGTTTTGGGTGGGTCAATTAGGGTACTTGGAAAGAAGAGTTTTACTCTCTTATGGCGATCGGTTGTATTTCAATCACATTTAAAATACAGATTTAATAGACGAACTCTGAATGGTTGGCTTCGCGTAGGCGTGGTTGTTTCTCGCGTATCCTCACACGGATTTTTGGCTAGGCACTCATACACCAGCTCCTTAATGGACGCAGTTTCTTCCCGTGGGCTATTACGCAACTCTCTAGCTTGGCCCACCGCGGCCAACTGACTTTGGATAGACATCTGTCCCTTGGATTGGTCAAACACTTGATCATCACTTTGCGAGATTTGTGGTGGAAAACATGGCGCTGGGGCGGGTTTTCTCCGGGACCTCCGGTTTCCCCCGCCATCTCATTCCACTGGTGCTCCATCTTCATCTCATGTATCATCAGTGTCACCGCCTGCGGTGCCGTATGTAATGAAAGCGGGCGTTAAACATTACACATTTCACATTTTACAAGTTCATTAATCACTACTGTAGGTAGCCCGCACGGAATTCAGGCATACTCTTCGGAATTCAGTCAGCTTTAGGGATCTCGCAGGGTATAGCCGTTCCCTAAACGAGTTGGCTGACAACGTGGCATATCTGTCTATGTTTGCTAAAACGTACTCCCAATCAGTTCCTTAGGGTATCTCCATAGTTGCCGCAAGCTAGTTCGTAAGAAGTTAATTTCTTCCAGTTCAAGAACTTCCTGACAAACTTAGGACATTTTCTTATTCGTTCAATATTTTAGCTTTGAAAATAAAGCTGCGTTCGTTAATGAAGTTTCTTATATAGGTCAGTTTGACATGACAATTTTAATATTCAGATTCCCAATAAATGAAAGCAAAATATGATTAAATCGTTCACCATGCAACCCCCAATCCTCTACCGATTGCACTCCAATTTTAACGTTGAAGGACGTAAATCGCAAAAAAAAAAAAAAAAAAAAAAAAAAAAAAGACTCCAATTTTATTTTCTGATTAAATTTGAAACTCTCAATTTTCGTTTGCGCGATTGTAGGAGCTGCATAGGCATCTTGACATTAAATATGCGACAGTTGCTTAAACAATGTGACTAATGAATCATTCCTGTAACGTTCTACATGTAAAGCACCTGGAAATATTTTTCGTGCGAACTTGTTAGTTTTACTGAGAAATATAAGTCACTTTTCTATTCCCATGCTGAGAATTCCTACACTAAACCAAATTTATCTGTCCTGAAATCCAGGAGAGTCCATGTCTGCATCACTGCATAAAGGGAATCATGCACTCAGAGAACATATTAAGTTGCTTCATTAAACATTCGCGTCCGAAAATCCAGTTTCACAAATATGCCCTACTTTTGTTAACAGTTTGTGTATAACAGTGACTGTGCGTCTTCGAAGTTAAGAGTTTGTAGAGTACCTACGCTAAGTTCACCGAAACTGTGCAACAGGTGGCAGATGTTTCCACAGAAATGCTCGCATTGTTTCCCAGATTAATCGAATTTCTCCTCCGTCAACGGGCACCAATGCTCAAAGACCTGTTGCACTGTTCTGTGGTCCATAGCTGCTTTCTAGTTAAAGCAATTAATGTTTAAACGAGTATAAGAAAAAACAAAATGAAATGCTTGTAGCTGTAGGCTCTTCAGCTGAGGGTTAAACTTTAGTGTAAACAGCTGCTTAGTTATTTCAGTAATGTGCTCTGTTCTAGTGCTTATAAAGATCACATTGTAAAAATACAATGTAGTACCAAAACACATTGTATAATAGCAGCACGGGTTACGTTTATAGCAGGGCCACAGATCGGTATAGGCATGTGTACACTGACCACTGTTTCCCTGCTACACAGTAAGTACCTCATTCAAGGCTACGTTTATCAGATTTATTTTACTCGTACACCATTAGTTTCGATATAGAGTTCAATCTATAAAAAGTGGGGTTTGCTCATTGTGCATCTAAAAGATGAGTTCTTACTCAAGACATCCGTGATAAGTGCTTCAGAATATTTTTATACCCGTGGCCATTCATTTCTTGTTATTATTTCACTGAAATACCTACTGAAAAATTTGGAACAATGGAATCCTAAACATAAGAAGCGAAAATAAAATGTCGTTAGGAAGAGAAAAATGTTGCATCATCCCGCGCTATCTTCATAGAAGTTTCTAAGATATGCTGCACGCAACTCAGTGTTTCATAAATCTCTTTTCATAGAGCTGATGACTACATAAGCTGAGGGGGAACCTACCACATCCGTGTAAGCGTAGAGCAAAGTAACCTTATTCTGACAAAGTTTCTGTAATGAATATTTCAATCAATAGAGATTTATAAGTGAAGAAGCATTGACTGAACACCATTTCTCTGAGGTAATAAATTTTGGAGCCATAGACACGTTGTTACATCAGGACATGTTCCAAAAAAATCTAAAACATCTCAACAGAAAATGATCATAGACACCTAAATGAAATATAAGATTATGTTGCAGATAATTAAATCTGTAATAGGTTTAAAATAATGTAACACATTTTTATTTTACTGGTGTGTGACAGCTGTGGTCTGCGGCGTCGTATGTTTGCGCAGATTTCGTTGATGGCCCCTTTCAACGCACTATTTCCGAATTTGATCAAAATCAACAAGATTCGGTAAGAGTGGATTGTAAGGGGTTCATCACATTCTGGTTATAATCGCTGAGGTACAATGTTGCTGCAAAGTGGAAATCATATCAATATTAACTCTTTCAAGAAAAAATAAATAGTCCTATTTTCTGCAATGCCAAAATAATAATAATAATAATAATAATAATAATAATAATAATAATAATAATAATAATAATAATAATAATAATAATAATAATAATAATAATAATAATAATAATAATAATAATAATAATAATAATAATAATAATAATAATAATAATAATAATAATAATAATAATAATAATAATAATAATAATAATAATAATAATAATAATAATAATAATAATAATAATAATAATAATAATAATAATAATAATAATAATAATAATAATAATAATAATAATAATAATAATAATAATAATAATAATAATAATAATAATAATAATAATAATAATAATAATAATAATAATAATAATAATAATAATAATAATAATAATAATAATAATAATAATAATAATAATAATAATAATAATAATAATAATAATAATAATAATAATAATAATAATAATAATAATAATAATAATAATAATAATAATAATAATAATAATAATAATAATAATAATAATAATAATAATAATAATAATAATAATAATAATAATAATAATAATAATAATAATAATAATAATAATAATAATAATAATAATAATAATAATAATAATAATAATAATAATAATAATAATAATAATAATAATAATAATAATAATAATAATAATAATAATAATAATAATAATAATAATAATAATAATAATAATAATAATAATAATAATAATAATAATAATAATAATAATAATAATAATAATAATAATAATAATAATAATAATAATAATAATAATAATAATAATAATAATAATAATAATAATAATAATAATAATAATAATAATAATAATAATAATAATAATAATAATAATAATAATAATAATAATAATAATAATAATAATAATAATAATAATAATAATAATAATAATAATAATAATAATAATAATAATAATAATAATAATAATAATAATAATAATAATAATAATAATAATAATAATAATAATAATAATAATAATAATAATAATAATAATAATAATAATAATAATAATAATAATAATAATAATAATAATAATAATAATAATAATAATAATAATAATAATAATAATAATAATAATAATAATAATAATAATAATAATAATAATAATAATAATAATAATAATAATAATAATAATAATAATAATAATAATAATAATAATAATAATAATAATAATAATAATAATAATAATAATAATAATAATAATAATAATAATAATAATAATAATAATAATAATAATAATAATAATAATAATAATAATAACAAAGACCATCTCTACAAGTTATCCCTAAGAGGAATGGCTACATAACGTGTATAAACACAAATGGATTCAAAATAGAAAAATAAGGAATATCTGATGCACTGTTCTGAAAAGTACTGTTGACCGTCAAATCGATAGAGGTCCATAACTGCTTCCTGATTAAAGCAATTAATATTTTGACGATAATAACGGAAAACAAAATGAGCAACTTAAGCACTTCAGCTGTGGGTTAAACCTTAGTGTAAAACTGCTGCTTAATTCTTTCTGTACTGTGCTCTGTTCTAGTGTTTATAAAGGTTATATTGTAAAAATACAATATAATATCAAAACACACTGTATAATATTTCCATAATCATAGCAGCATGCACTCGGTTTATAGCAGAGGCGCGGATCGGTACAGGTGCGTGTAGTTCGTTTTCATTACACTGATCATTGCTTCTCTGCAGCACATTAATGTGAGTACCTCGTTCAAGGCTACGTTTATCACCTTTTTATACTTCTACAGATGTATGTTAGACGTGGCGTATGACGTAATGTTGCGCAGTAGTTTATGGTCGAGTCCACTTTTTCATTTGGAAGAAAAAGGAGTGTCAGGTTAGTCATCTGCCATCTAACCCACTGGCTGTATCAGCAATCTGAGATGAAAGCAGAGATCTTACCCGTATCATTGATTCGCATGACGTCACTCACGCACATCCGAGCAAGATCATGCGCAACGTCCAAAAAATACATCTGTAAACCCCCAGCTTGTATAGTAAGTTCAAGGTGTAAAAGTTCAAGGTGTAAAATTAGAGTGAAAGGTGAATGCTTATCCAAGACATCCGTAGTGAGTGCTTTGGAGTATTTTTATTAATGTTGCCATTCTTTGCTTGTTATTAGCTGTCGAGTTCTTTCGAAGGTCCCTCGTTCCTTCGGGCCTCGAAGCGCAGATTTCCTGTCTTTTGTCGTACTGATCGATGTTGTAACTGAGGAGGCGCTATGATCTTAGGGTTCACCTCGAGGAGTACCTGTATCACTGCTAATGGCTATGGAGTTCGTACGGTGGCTGTAGAGGGGATTGTGGTGTTTCTTAGAGTTCTTTGTAAATAAAGTCCTATAACTCTTTTGTGTCGGCGTTCCAAGTTACATGGCTATCCGTGGGTTTTTAGCAAATTACGCGCCACTCGTGAAATAATGCACCTCGTGCTTTACTGGAAGCAAAGTACGTAACGCCGGTTGATGTTGCTGCGGGATTGCACTTCCCCCTGCCCGAGACTTCGCCGAACTGTCTCAAGCTCCACCATAACAATGTACTTTTCTACAACGATACGGAGGTTACAGTTTCACCAACCCACGCCGGTGTTTCTATCTTCCCATTAGTTACTTCAATTTAATATTTTTTTAATTGATTCCCTCTTCGAACCTGAATATTCTAACGGCAATCGAAAATAATTTCTGTGGCAGACGCTTTTCTCCGAAGAAACATTAAACACTTTCGTTACACAAAGGGAAGGCCAATAACCCTTATGGCCCCCGCTAAGGGTAGCAACAGCTATGAGGAAGTTGTCCTGTTACTTGCACCGAAACCTAGATGACTTTCTTTAGTAACTATGCCTATATTTATTTTTAACTAATAATTATCGAGGTTCATACCATTTTATACATCTTTTCAAAGGCTTTCCCGTGATAGAGTTTTACAAATACGAGCACAAATACAATAGATATTTGCTATTGAATAATACATAATTGTCAATAACTCCTGAATTAATAATACCTATCTAATAATTTATGTTATACTAGAATGGGCAGGTGGAAATATCCCTACATAGTCTTCTGAAATACCTACCGAAAAATTAAAGCTTAAGCAAAGGAGCTTTTGTGGATTACTTATAAAAAAACCGAACGATACAAACAAATGTGTAAACTACTTCTTCACAGGTTTCCTAGTGTTCAAGATCCAAATAGGGAATACGCCATAAAGATATCTGGTTAATAAATTTAGTGCAACGGAATCCTAAACAAAAGAAGCGAAAATAAAATATTTTTAAGGAAGGGAAGAACTGTTGCATCGTTCCGAACTATCTCCATAGATGTTTCTAGGATATGTCGCACGGCAACTCAGTGTTTCATAAATTTCTTTCCATAGAGCTGATGATTATACAGGCTGAAGGGGAACCTATCACATCCCTTCTAATATTTGCGTTATGGATCTATTACAAACAAAATAGTACTGTAACATATTACTGTGTATTCATCGTAAGAGAGCAGATCTATCCAAAATGGATGCTTTATTCTACGACAATGTTACTCGTAAGGGTAGAGCAAAGTAGCCTTATTCTGACATAGTTTGAATAATAAATACCTATGTCAATCCATAGATGTTTTTTAATTAACGAGCATTAACCAAACACCATTTTACAGATGTAATAATGTTTGAAACCATAGACAACTTTGCTATATCAGGATATGTTCCCAAAAATCTAAAACATCTCCATAGAACATGGTTATAGACACCTAAATGAAATAGGCAACTTATGTTGCAGATAAATAAATATCTGACAGGTTTACATTAATGTAATATATCCTTTACTTCCACCGGTGTGTGCTATGATCTGCATCCTCCAATATTTGTGAGGAGATTCTTTTGATGCACCCTTTGAACACACTCTTTCTGATCTTGATCAAATTCAACAAGTTCAAGAAAGAATGCTTTTAAGGGATTCATCACATTCTCGTAATTAATAATCAGGCACAATGGTGCTGCCAAGTGGAATTTATATCAATGTTAACTATTTCATGGCAAATTAAAGTCCCACATATTCCTACGCGATCATCTACCAAAGTTCAGTTGCCTTTCCAAATTCGATGGTTTATTCCAGATAATGCACAAAAAGACTTGTAAGATTATTGAGCAACCAAGCTCTCACTAACCTGTGTGAAATCATAGAGGCTTTTGAAATAACCAATCACTTTTCCAATACCATTTTGAATACGTAATATGTTTGAAAACAGGGCAACGCTGCTAAGTTAAGATATGTTCTCGAGGAGTCTGATGTATCTCCGCAGAATGTTTCCACAAAAAACTTAATGAAATATACAACATATATTCCAAATACAGGATCCCCACAAAAACCGGGAATTTTGGATTCTCTACAATTAGAGCGATTGCACGTGCAATCATGTGTGAAATTGGTTACATCTACGCCGCTGTGTGGAAGCCAAAGTGAATCTTGAGCAGTTGCATTGGTTACAAACATTAGAGTGACAGTGTCAGTAAAATAAAAAAGAAAATATGTTGTTTCTAACTCATATTACAGAATATAAGAGGAATGTCCTGCTGTTTTGTGGGGCATCCTGTAGTAGATCTTGTGACAGTTATGAATTAATGTAATAAATTTCCTTCCAGTGGGTGTCCTGTGATATGCTAGCTTCAGAGAAGATTTCTTTGATGCACCTTTGGTAGCCAGTCTGTTTGGTCTTGTCTCAATTGAAAAAGACGGCAAAGAGAATGTATACCGCGTGATTCATCACATTCTGTTAATAAATACTGAAAGCGTATGCTGTTAGTAAGTGGAAGTAATACCCTATATTAACTGTTTCAAGAAAAAGTAAAAGCTCTCATTGCCTACAATTCTACTGTGGAAGAAAGCATTTCAGAGCATCTTAGAGTAGATAAATATCCTAAACTTGAAGATTTCTTGGATCCTTCAGCTACTTTATTAAAGCAAGCTAAACTTATGACAGATAGTTATGAGTTACAGATTATGCTCTGTGATACTTGGATCAGTGGTTCCTAAAGTTTAATAATAATGATAATGATGATGATGACGATAATAATAATAATAATAATAATAATAATAATAATAATAATAATAATAATAATAATAATAATAATAATAATAATAATAATAATAATAATAATAATAATAATAATAATAATAATAATAATAATAATAATAATAATAATAATAATAATAATAATAATAATAATAATAATAATAATAATAATAATAATAATAATAATAATAATAATAATAATAATAATAATAATAATAATAATAATAATAATAATAATAATAATAATAATAATAATAATAATAATAATAATAATAATAATAATAATAATAATAATAATAATAATAATAATAATAATAATAATAATAATAATAATAATAATAATAATAATAATAATAATAATAATAATAATAATAATAATAATGATAATAATAATAATAATGATAATGATAATGATAATGATAATGATAATGATAATGATAATGATAATGATAATGATAATGATAATGATAATGATAATGATAATGATGATAATGATAATGATGATAATGATAATGATGATAATGATAATGATGATAATGATAATGATGATAATAGTAATGATGATAATAGTAATAGTAATAATAATAGTAATAGTAATAATAATAGTAATAATAATAGTAATAGTAATAGTAATAGTAATAGTAATAATAATAGTAATAGTAATAATAATAGTAATAGTAATAATAATAGTAATAGTAATAATAATAATAATAATAGTAATAATAATAATAATAATAATAGTAATAATAATAATAATAATAATAATAATAATAATAATAATAATAATAATAATAATAATAATAATAATAATAATAATAATAATAATAATAATAATAATAATAATAATAATAATAATAATAATAATAATAATAATAATAATAATAATAATAATAATAATAATAATAATAATAATAATAATAATAATAATAATAATAATAATAATAATAATAATAATAATAATAATAATAATAATAATAATAATAATAATAATAATAATAATAATAATAATAATAATAATAATAATAATAATAATAATAATAATAATAATAATAATAATAATAATAATAATAATAATAATAATAATAATAATAATAATAATAATAATAATAATAATAATAATAATAATAATAATAATAATAATAATAATAATAATAATAATAATAATAATAATAATAATAATAATAATAATAATAATAATAATAATAATAATAATAATAATAATAATAATAATAATAATAATAATAATAATAATAATAATAATAATAATAATAATAATAATAATAATAATAATAATAATAATAATAATAATAATAATAATAATAATAATAATAATAATAATAATAATAATAATAATAATAATAATAATAATAATAATAATAATAATAATAATAATAATAATAATAATAATAATAATAATAATAATAATAATAATAATAATAATAATAATAATAATAATAATAATAATAATAATAATAATAATAATAATAATAATAATAATAATAATAATAATAATAATAATAATAATAATAATAATAATAATAATAATAATAATAATAATAATAATAATAATAATAATAATAATAATAATAATAATAATAATAATAATAATAATAATAATAATAATAATAATAATAATAATAATAATAATAATAATAATAATAATATACATATTAACAACGACAGACTTATAAGTACAAAAAAGAGAAATTTTAGAAATTAAATGATGCCAAAGTTAAGGTAGGGATATGGAAGGATCCATATTCAAGAGCTTCGATAAAGTATCCTGCATTTTAACAAGTGTTGGAGGGGAAAGAAACGAAGCTTGGGAAGCCTTCAAAAGATTTCTTCGAAGATTGTTTAGGCAACAAGAGAGATACTACACCCAGTTGGTGACAGTTGCCCTACGAATACTCAATCAACTTAGATACATGTCTCTTAAAAATCGTTTTCTGCATTTCCAGCTACATATTTCCCCACTTAAATGTGGAAAGGTCATTGATAAATACGGAGAAAGGTGCTATTAACATATTTATGTAATGGAACAAAGATATCAGGGCCGTTGGAATGAAGAAACTATTGCGGATTACTGTTGGTCTTTGTATTGGTATTCTCCGAAACTCAAAAGGGCAAGCTATACGAGCTTCTCGTGATCCACCACAAGATTCTCGTTAGTCGCAAACATGTGCCAGGTATTCTTGCATTAGTTTAGAACTCTTAGACTGTAACTCTTATTAAAATAAATCAAATTAACTTAAAATGTTGTTGACATATGCAGCAAAAGTGTAACGTCTTCTTTTAATCCGTTAAACTGAAATACTTCCAACTATTGTCAATCATAGAAACTAGAGCCGAGAAAGACTTTTACACTGTCAAATTTTTTCTCAACCGCTCAAATGGATTACGACTAGTTTCAGCAAGAAAGGAAACAAGTAAAAATTACATAAAGGGAAATATAGAAACAAAAATCAAAATCCACAAAATGAGTAAGAATTGACCGATGATTAGTAGTGTAGTAGTAGAAGTAGTAGTAGTAGTAGTAGTAGTAGTAGTAGTAGTAGTAGTAGTAGTAGTAGTAGTAGTAGTAGTAGTAGTAGTAGTAGTAGTAGTAGAAGTAGAAGTAGTAGTAGTAGCAGTTAGTAGTAGTAGTAGTAGCAGCAGTAGTGATAGTAGTAATACTGCTGCTGCTCATACTACTAAAACTTAAAACTACTACTAATAATTGGTAAGAAATGCTGAACTGCGGTTGGGTTTACCTAGAAGAAAATGTTTTTATGTTTTATGTTTACCATATATGAGATATCGTATTGGAAAACACTAAGGTACGTTTATGCATTTTCACTTTTCCACTAAAGTTTTTTGTGGTAAGCAAGTTTACTTTCAGGTTTCTTAAAGTATATATCATTAAAACACAACCAATTTGAGGTACGAGAAACACTTTACCTTCAGTAGTAGATCTAATTTCATATAAAATTAAAGTTAAGCAATAGCTTTTGAGTAGATACATTTCAATTTGCTTCAGAGTGTTTTAGTAGCATAACTTTTTAAATGCCAGTTCCACATTTTCTTGTTTTCAGAGACAAATCCTTTTCTAATATGTTAATTTATATATCACTGGTAATGTTAATTTAATTAAGTGTTTATACATGGGAATCTGATTTGTCTAAAGTATCATAAAATTACTACGTATCAAGTTTCTATGATATTTATTTTCTAAGATACTTTAATTCAGTAGAACTCCATTTATGCAGATTAACAAAGTGGCAACTTTTGGGAATCCGGACTACTTTAAGTTGTTTTATACTATTAATCCAAAGTTCGTGGAGTTTGACAGTTAATACTATACATGGATGAGCGATTTCGTTATCGTTCTAAGATAAAGTGGCATTACGTAAGTAAAACATGCCTAAAATGTAAACGTTTTTTCCAGGTTACTAAATAATTCTCACAGCACACGTAAATTTATTTTTTCTTAAAATAAATAACTATTTGTCATGATTTACACAAATATCCCTATAATTGTCTATCCGGATCAACTCCGGTTGCACTTAATCTGAATAATTGGAGTTCTTCTATATATATTCAACCTAGGCATACGGATAGAAATTGACGCACTATGTTCGTTCATTAGCCTTAACACTAAATAAGGATAACGTCGTTGTATCTGAGGTAACTAATTATCAACAGCTACTTGTAATTGTATCTCTCAAACTTGAGAAAGAAAAACCTATATTTTATTTCAACACACCCTGGTACATAAGATAAAATTAATATATATCAATTGCTGAGTCAGCCAGCATTACCACTTAATCTTTGGGACACGGATTCCTGAATACAAGAAGTTAAAAATAAAAGCTTCAAGGAAATAAAAATTGGTACATTGTTAAAAGGCTCTCCAAAGAAGTTCCTAAGAAGTACTGTTCATAACTGAGCGTTTGATAAACCTGTTTGTCAAATGCCAACTATAATGAAATCAATTGGAAACTCTGTGATGATTTAGAAGTACCTGCCATACTCCTAGGAATGCAATAGGGACACAAAAGCATTGTTGCTTCTTAGATATCTGGGACAACAGGGATAGGATATCACATTGTATTTGAGCGGATTGGCTGAAAGAAATCTTAACCTTAGCGAGCAAACGTTGTTGCTGAGCCTCTCGTGGATCCAAATAAAGTATCTCATCCCTCCACATGAATCTGGAAATGACGACAAATTTGTGTCAAATGTATGTACTAAGAACGATGGACCTTTAAGTAAGTAAGGTGATGCCAAAGTTAAGTGCATCTGTATTCTGCACTTTGGATTTTGTTCCAGTCACCTTATGTAGTACCCCAGCCTGGTCCCCTACCTTGGCTGGCTGACTGCCGGGTGGGGCCTGTCCTCACGCCAGCACTTCGAATCTGGTCTGGGGTTCCGATGCCACTATCCCGTATTTTATTTTCCTTATAATTTTTCTCTATATTTTATCAAATAATGTCCGTTTCTTTTCCAGGTCATCAATTTGGAATCAACCAATATGCTAATGAGATGACGAAGAGGAGAAGGATGATGATGATGATGATGATGATGATGATGATGATGATGATGATGATGATGATGATGATGAAAAGCTCGGTGCCCCGGGTGCGCCACGCCCGTACCTGCAGTGCAGGCCCCCTGGGGGTATTAATGGTAGTGGTGGTGGTAGTGGTGGTGGTGGTGGTGGTGGTGGTGGTGGTGGTGGTGGTGGTGGTGGTGGTGGTGGTGGTGGTGGTGGTGGTGGTGGTGGTGGTGGTGGTGGTGGTGGTGGTAAATTAATAACAAATGCTGAACTGCCGTTAAATTGACATATATAATATATGTTTGGTTTATGCTTATCATATTTGACATATCGTATTGGAAAATATTAAGTACTTTGTATTTTCTGCTAGATTTATTTGTGATTTATTCTCAATTTCCTTAATGCGATGTGGTTAAATGTCAACGCAATTTGAGGTACGAGAAACATGCTTTTTTAGCAGTAGACCCAATATGATATAGAATTAGGTAAAACAATTTTTGGGTAAATCATACTCTGTGCTAAAGATTTGTCCTGACACAACTTTTCTTGAATGGCAGTTTGCTTTTTATTGGGTTTTGAGACAAACTGCTGTATTATTTCTTAATTTATATATCACTACTGATGTTGATTTAATTAAATTTTTATATGCTTGAATATGATTTGTATTTTCCTCCCATAAGTATTCTAAATAAAATTGTGCATCAAGCTTACGTAATAGTTATTATCTCACATATTTTAACGCAGTAGGAATCCAATCACACGAACTCCAACAATCCGGATTGGCAGATTGGCAACCCCTTGTAGTCCAGATAACTTTAAGGAAAGGAAAAATATTGGATGCTAATATTACATTATTAAACCAAAGAGTTGATATTTATTGACAGATGTACATTGATTTGAGGTACCGTCGATTTCGCTATCGTACGAAAGTAAAATATGCTCGAAATTGAAGAATTACTACAAGGCACTAAATAAAGTTGATATTTTACATAAATGAACCTTTATCTTAAAAGAGATGAAATTGGGCCATGATTTATCCAGCTATCGCATCGTCTCTACCCCCAATTAATAATTATATAATTGGAGCGGTACTGCATATACCTACTCTGTTTAGGGAGATTGATAGAATCGTAGTTACATGCATAAACTATCGTCGTTCATTTACCGTAACGGAGTGAAGCCATAGGCGTAGCTAGAACTTAGAACTCTATAGTCCTTAGTTTCCGTATGAGCGTAGCAGGGAGAAACGGGCGCCTCCCATTATGTGCCATAGTAAACTAACGAGTCAAATGTACGTTCTAGGCAGCTCTTACCCAGACGATCATGTGTACACCACCGCTAAACACTGTTTTCAAACGCATGTGTTAGATTCCCGATTGACAATTGGAGCAAGCATTGTCTAGGCCTACAAGTGAGTATTAACATACTTCTTGTAGTTCCACTGATAGGCACCGCGTAAGCCCATAACATACATTGGTACCAATAATTGGTAGCTCTTTCCGGGCTGTTGTGCCTTATTCTCCTGGAAATACAAGTTCTTGACGTTCCGTCCACATGTTTAGTAGACATCTTCAGTGGCCCGGTCAACATCTCCTAGGAGAAATTTGAAAATGAAATGTGTAGTGTTTAACGCCCGCTTTTAGTACATACGGCACCGCAGGCGATGACACTGATGATACATGAGATGAAGATGGAGCACCGGTGGAATGAGATGGAGGGGGAAAACGGAGATCCCGGAGTAAACCCACCCCAGCGCCATGTTGTCCACCACAAATCTCACTTTGCGGTCGCCTGGGATCGAACCCGGGCCACCTTAGTGAGAGCCAAGCGGTCTAACCACTGAGCCACGGCGCGGCCAAGGAGAAATTTGGTCTGCTATTGAAGCACTGTCTATATTTGTCAGATGACCTCTACAAACATCCATACATTTTTTCTCCTCCAATCAGTAGTACCTATAAGGGCTTTCTGTTAATGTACCTATATCTCACCCCATCTCGTCTCGACTGTTAAAATAGAAATGGGGCCATTTGAGACAGAGTTTAGTCTAATAGCACGCTGCACCGCACATACTTCATTTAGATCCTATTGGTAAAGTCTGCTTCTTGCAAAACTCGGACACAATATCAGTGTGCACATGCGTATTTCGTATTACAGAAAAGCTGGAAGCTACCAGGATAAGAGCTGAGTCTCTTCTGAACAAGTACAAAACAATTATTTTTTGACAACCAATGAATCTAATTTTATTACTTTTGAACGGAGGTTTTAGATTTAACAGCATTTTAATGGTAAAAATTAAGTTGCTGATATAAATTAGGGTACTTGCTTATGTAGATTTACAGTGGACGATATTTAGCTAAATAACGTTTATTCCGAGACCCATTACAGATTTATAAATTAAGCATTCAAAGCTACCAGATCAATAAATATTTCTTCATACCAAAGGGTGTCTGAACTACTAAAACATGACTCATAGTGATTCAAAATGAGCCAGAAAAGTCCTCTATGACTAAGGATATTTTCCCCCGGTCTCAGGTATGGAATGTTTCTTTCTGAAATTCCGTTCTCAAATACAGCTGTAACATCAGTGTTCAATGCTTATGGTGACTCCTGAAACAGGTACATCTGTTGCACATGGAGACAAATCCATGTAAGATTTGAAACAATTCCTTTGTAAGCAAAAGAGCATATACACAATTTTTGCAAACCTTAATGCCTCAAACTTTATCCCAAGAAGATGCTCCCTTTTGCCAAGTGGCAGTAACTATTAGCAAACAAAACACCCTCCGTAAGAATGCCAAAGACAACGCAGCCAGACGTACATATGTTTCTTGGGTCCAATTTCATGTTTGGTTGGATAAGTTTCGGAACCTGTGAGTTAGTTCGCAACACGTCTGTCCGTCTGCAACCGTGAGTATCAGCTGAACCTAAATTGATGCCGTGAATCAGCTTCATCAACCTTGACCTACCTTGCGGTCTGGTTTCTTCATTTCTTTAGGCAATGACGCGGGCTCAAACGCGCCCCAGAGTGATAAATTTTGAGTAAGGCTTAAAACTGACAGCTGTTCTCCAGAAAACTTAATGGCATGCAAAAAACTCCTACAGCACGAAATACTAGCACTTCGGGGGTGTCAATATGGTCTTGGCTATTGGAGTATCCCTTATAAACAGAATATAAAGATAAAAAATACATTTGGACTTTTTCGAGAAAAAATTCCCGTGAAATATGCATATCTCTCTCATTGAAGAGGTACTAAGTTTGGTAAACGAGCAGTGGCTTTAATGGGAAACGTCACGCTAATTACGGAAGAGATGGATGGTAATACATACAACAATATGTTATATATAGTTATTTATAAACAATTATTTACAAAGATATCTCTCAATCTTAAGAAAAGAAAAACACATAATTTATTTCAATCGAACCTGGTACATAAGACACAAAAGCAAAATATATCAATCACTGAGTTGACTATAATGGCTCCAGTTAATCTTAGGATAATTAAATCCAGAACTTAAGAACTGAAATACGAAAGATTTAAGGGAAGAAAAATTTGCGCAATTTTAAAAGGCCCTTAATAGCAGTTCCTAAGAAATACAGCAAAGTAACTGAATGTTTCATATACCTCTGTTGAGTCGCTGATGATTACACAATCTGGAGGGGAACCTTTCCCAGCTCCTCCGATATGTGTTCTAAAGAATAGAAGGCGTAGTGTGTTTGGAACCAAAGGCAATTTTGTTAGGACAAAGTATTTTCTCCAAAAGCCTAAAATATTACCGGAAAGTGTGGCCGCAGAAAACTGAGTGCAATATAAAAGAAATGCTCCAGATAGTTGCACTTGCAACAGATATAAAGTAATGTAATGAGCACACTTCCATAGGATGTCCTGCAATATGAAACCCTCAGTGTAGATTTCTTCTATGCTTTCCGTGGCACACACTCAAGCGTTGCTGAACTGAACAAGAAAACAAGGAGAATGTACACCATATGTACATGGATTCATAAAAGTCTGGTAAATACTAAAGAACTCTGCTGTGATTAACTGGAAGCCATACTCAAATTAAACTACTAAATGGTGGCCTTTTACGTATTCCAGCAAGCTTAGATTGAACGCTGTATTACTTAACAATGGTAACCGTCTTCCTGCTGTTCCTGTTGGTTATACAGCTCACATGAATATATAAAAGCCTTCTTGTATAATGTCAAATATCCTAGACATTATATTTTAGCAGACTGGCTGAAGGAAATCTCAAACGTGGTGAAAAATGTCGTTGCCGATCTTCTAGTTAATCCTAATGATTTGTTTCAATACTGCACATTAAAGTGAGAATTATAAAACATTTTGTCAAAGGAATCTATTAGCAGGACGGGCTTCAAAGTACATAGGGATAAATTTCAAATTGATACCAAAGTTAAGAAAGGTATATTTGTGGGGCAAGAAATTAGAGAACTTTTATAGGATCTGGCTTTTCACCAAGTTTTAGAGGAGAAGGAAATAAAAGTGATGGCACTACAACAATAATAACCTGTACAATAATTATCAAAGTCATTTGCGCTTGCATCTCACAAACTTCAGAAAACAGAAGTATACATTTTATTTGAACACAGCCTGGTACACAAGATACGATAAATAAAATCTTTTACTGAGTTAGCCATAACTACCTTAGTCTATCCCACACAGGGCAACGGAATCCTGAACTTAAGAAATGAAAAATAAAAATGTTAGGGGAAGAAAATTTGGTGCATACTTGGAGGGCTGTCCATAGAAGTTTCTAAGAAGTATTGCACAATAACTGAATATTTCCAAAATCTCAGTTCAAACAGCTGATGATTATACAGGGTGGAGGGAAACCTATAACATCCCTTTCAACATGTACTTTATAGATTATAAAGCGTAGTGTGTTTGGAAACAAAGGAAATTTTGCTAGGTCAAGGTATGTTCTCGAAAAATATAAAATATCTCTGCAGAAAGTCACAACAAATAAATAAATGAAATCTAAAAAAATGCTCCAGAGAAGTAGGGTTATAGCTGGTATCAGTAAATGAAAGAACTTCCCTTCCACGGAGAGTCATGCGAAATGTGATCTTCAGCGCAGATTTCCTTGATGACACCCTAGGTAAGCATTTCGAGTATTCATGTCTAAATTTAACAAGAACAACTCGGACTGCATACCCAAGGTTTCACCATACTCTGGTACTAAATACTGACGGGGTATGCAGTGAAGGGGTACCCATATTAGCCAGCTGAATGCCTGCTTTACACAGACTCCGAGCTTAGATTGAGAGCGGTGTTACGTAACCGTGGCAAACATCTTTCCTTGTGTTCCTGTTGGTCTTTGACTTCACATGCAGAGGAACTATGCAAATATGACCGCAATAAACATTGTTGCTTCTTATGTATACGGGACAGTAGGGTTGCTAAATCACATTATATATAGGAATACAATTAAAAATGTTGCTTCTTATGTATGCGGGACAGTAGGGTTGCTAAATCACATTATATATAGGAATACAATTATAAATTGTTGCTTCTTATGTATACGGGACAGTAGGGTTGCTAAATCACATTATCTATAGGAATACAATTATAAATTGTTGCTTCTTATGTATGCGGGACAGTAGGGTTAGTAAATTACATTATAAATAGGAATACAATTATACATTATTGCTTCCTACGTATACGGGACAGTAGGGTTGCTAAATCACATTATATATAGGAATACAATTATATATTGTTGCTTCTTACGTATACGGGACAGTATGGTTGGTAAATCACATTATATATAGGCATACAAGTAAACCTTTTTGCTTCTTATGTATACGGGAGAGTTGGGGTAGGAAATCACACACTATATATATGTATTAGATTATAAGGCGTAATATGTTTGGAAATAAAGGAAATACAGCTAGGTCAAAGAACGTTCTCAAAAATATAAAGTATATCCTCAAAAATGTAGTGGATATACTTAAATAACATATAAAAATATAAGAAAAACCTATGGAAGTTGCGTTTACAGTTAGTATAAATAAATTTAATGACTTAGTGATTTCATTTCCACGGGATGTCATGTGATATGTGACCTTCAATGCAGATTTCTATAATGAAACCCTTAGCAGCAGTCTGAGTGTTCTTGGCTAAATTGAACAGAAAACTCAAATTGCATACCAAAGGCTGCATCATATTCCTCTAGTAAACACTGAAAGAGTGTGCTGCTGAGGTAATCAGACCCATATTAGTCAGCTGTATGTTTGGTTTTCACAGACTCCAAGCTTAGATTGAGAGCGGTGTTACTTGAAGGTGGCAACCGTCTTCCTTCTATTTCTGTTGGTCTTCGAATTCTCATTAAGAGGACTTATGCAAATATGACCGCGCTCTTAGAATATGCCAAATATCATGAACGCAATTGGAGAATCTGTGATGGTCTGACAGACATTGTGGTAATCTTAGGAATGCAATTTTGATACAAATAAAATTGTTACTTCTTATATATGCGTGACTATGCTTGGGAAAACACATTATATATAGTGATACAAATAAACATTGTTTCTTCTTATGTATGCGGGGCAGTAGGGCTGCTTAATCACATTTTTTTTCCTTGTAATTTACGTCCTCCGACGTTAAGTCATATCGGACGATGAATGGAAGGGGTGAAATGATGCTGAAATGAGCCCAGGGTCCATAGACCTTAGAGTTACCCGACATTCGTCTTTCAGGATAAGGGAAAACCCCGGAGAGAACCTTATCCAGGTAACTGACCCTGACCGAGATTCGAACTCGGAACCTCTTGAGCGTGAGGCAGACATGCTACCACCACGCTACCGAGGCGGACAAACCACATTATATATAGGAATATAAATATACATTGTTGCTTCTTATATATGCGGGACAGCAGGGTTGGTAAATCACATTATATATAGGAATACAATTATACATTGTTGCTTTTTATACATGCGGGACAGTGGGGTTGCTAAGTCACATTATATATATATATAGGAATACAAATAAACATTGTTGCTTCTTATATATACGGCAGTGCTGGGGTAGGAAATCACATTATATATATATATATATATATATATATATATATATATATATATATATATATATATATATATATATATAAGTAGTATAGAATTGGGAGAATCAGCACAGTGTAGATATGATGCTGAACTCTCCTCTGTGTTAATATATGAGTGATGTAGAATGCTCATTGATTTAGAACTCTCCTATGTGAATATCGAGTTGTAAAAGAAGGGGAGTGTTGGCGTAGTGCCGTTCTCCCCTGTGCAGTGAGATGTGTTTGAAGGGGGGTGATGATGATGATCATAATGGTGATGATGATGTGTGTGTGTGTGTGTGTGTGTGTGATGTGTGATGGGTGGATGGGTAACGGGGTTCCGGGGGTGTTTGAATTAAATGTGTTGATAATAATTCTTTTCGATGTGTGTGTGCTTAAACTCTCATGTATGAATATCGAGTCTAGGGTTCGATATGGGGTTCGGCGGGGGGGATGTTTGAATTAAATGTGTTGATAGTAATTCTTCGATGTCTGTGCTTAAACTCTCATGTATGAATATCGAGTCTAGGGTTTGATATCTATTACGTTTAGTGTCTGATATATGATGCAGTATCGCTATTCTTTAGATAAAAGAATATCGAGAGAATGATTAGGTAGGTGTACTGGGAGAGATTTATGAAATAAATGTAATAAGACATTCTGGTAAGGGGTGTTCCCTAACCAGAATCCATCCTTGAGCTATGTATCTATGAGCGATGTAAGGTTAAGAAAAAAGGTTAAATTCCATTCTCACATCGAGGTATGAGAAAATATAAATCTGTTCCACATTGAAGTATAAGAATGGAGATGTAAATCTATGTGAAAGGGTTTCATGACAAAGGAATGTTCCCTCTAAGCATGATAAAAGTGGAACATAGCAAATGCAAATAAAATAAAAGCACTACCCATCTCTTTAAGAATGATAAAAAAAATATTGAGAGAAAAGTATAAGAATGGAAATGTAAATCTGTGTGAAAGGGTTTCATGACAAAGGAAAGCTCCCTCTAAGCATGATAAAAGTGGAACATAACAGTGACAGAATATTTGTAAGGAGATTATTAAAATATTCCCTCTAAGCATGATAAAAGTGGAACATAACATCGAAAATAAAATAAAAGCACTAACCATCTATTTAAAAATGATTAAGATAACGAGAGAAAAGTATCTCGTCTTTAAGTATATATGAGTAATACAAACTGATCAATCAATATGATAATATATATACGCAAGTAGGGATCTATAGTGTAGATATCCTAACTATCCAGGGTAAGATATCACCCTCGACATAAAAAAAATTGTCTACAAAATCTCCCCTCAGTATTACGAATACTCCACTGAACTTCACCCTTCTCGGAATGTGGGTCAGAGAAAAAAAAAGAGTTAATCTCTCCAGACTGGTGACAGGGGTGGTCAAAACATTCTTATTGCTGTAGCGAAGTCTAATTTTGTCAAATAACGCTAGGAAAAAAAGAATATATTTTAAAATTAAACGAATGAATCTATATATTTGTATGAATGATGAAACAATACTATGAATGTGTTAGTGTACCAAATGTAAAAAAATCAAATGTTCAGAAAAATATATTTTGTACAAGTATGTGTGTGTAAAGAAATGTGTAACTATATCCCCCCTCCAAGATGTAGGGAACGAATGACAGTTAGTGTGCGCACGCAACATGGTGTTTGGGAAGGAGAGATACGGTGGGGGGGGTGTAAAAAATGCTGAATCTATATAAAGTTTAAACTATGATAATAAAGTTACTAGTAATAAGTTTTAACTCATAACGTAGTCAGTAGTAACAACTTTAAAGTCATAGCGTAATATGTAGACAGTAACAGCTCTCCCGGAAGGAGGGGCGGAGCCTCTCTCAATAAATACCCCGGTACGGATGAGTGAGGAGGCAGTCGATTCTCTGGAAATATGGATCCTACAGGTAAGATAGAAAAGTTGTATATTGTATTTCTTTTTTTATCTCTGTTTACGAAGAGTGTTGAAGTAATACTGATTCGTTTGTGTTTATATGTTTGTTTCAGATCATGAGATGCTCCAGCTAAATCAACTAGCTGAAGGTGGAACACATCTTCCCACAAAGAAACTACGTGAATTAGATCAGTCCGTTCAACACATCATTCGATCCGTCAAAACCGTGAAGACCAGATATGGTGAACGGGTCGTCGTCGAAACATCAGAATTCCAAGTCTTCCTCCCGGAGAGATTCAAACACATGACCGCAGCGCAGAAAGATCTACTAAACCGTGGTGACTGCACACTCCAATACCATGGCGAGGAAACTCTAGAAAGTGGCTTCAAACGACATAAATTGTCTTTTTTAAGCAGCCCGTAATGTCGTCAAAAGGTGAGCATAATTATTGAATAAAATTTCATAAAGAAGTGATAATGTAGTTACTAGCATGTAAATGTGAAATCGTACATGTTGTATTAGAACTTAAAGTGTTAATTATCGCACGTCGTGTAGTATTAGTAATTGAGAGTAAACGTTGTAGGGTTAATTTTCATGTGTAATATTTACGTACATTTGAATATCGTAATTCAGTTACGTTATTTCACATGCATGTTAGTTACGTTTTTTGTTACACGTAAAAGTAACGTTGTAGGTGAAAAAACGTTAATTTATATGTGTAAAACGTACATGTGAATACCATAGTTCAGTTACGTTATTTTACATGTATATGGTTTACGTTGTGTGTTTTATCATTTATGTAAGGGAGAGAGCATTACGTAAAACAGTTACATACTATCTGAATATTGTAGTTACGTAATGATAGCAATAGTTGAATTCTCTGCGTAAAATACATAATCATTATGTAAAAGTTACATGCATGTTACGTTCTATGTAAAGTATAGAGTTTACGTAAAATTGAGATTCATGCATGTAAAAGTTATTAACATGTATGTTATTTCTGTTACCACCTTACGTACATGTAAATTAATGTTCCCGTATGTAAAGTTAATCGAATGTTGTAATTGCTTTTTCAGAAACGCCGACAAGATGCTCCGATAGTGCCACTGGACAACCCTCGATTCAGCAAGATGAAACCCGTCCGAGCGTGATCCATCCGGAACGATTACAATGTATTCACAGTGAGTCTGCCTTCAAAAACAGATTATGTACCTACGAAATTCACAACTGTGTTAATATACTTGACCCCGTCATATTCTTAGCAGAATGCAAACCTTTAATTTTGAATGAAATTGATAAGGGCTTAAACATGTATAAATCAGGTCTTACGATAGGATCCTGTTTATCCTGTCAATATGTCATAATATCACAAGAGAGCGATAATATTCATACATTTAACTTTAACAGTAAACTTGAGGTGATATTGCAATCTACAGATAAATCTATATGGTATGAAGAGAAGATTGTACAACCTATACTAGATCATATGGTAATTTTGAATCGCGTACCAGTTCAAAAGCTTTATACAGTATTGAGAAATTAACAGTATATGTGACACAATACGATTCATTGAATGCCGGGATGTATACTGAATTACCCGACTTTATAAAATCGAAGAGAGCTGTTATTAACATTCGTAATACCGATAAATATTGCTTTGCATACTGTCTGTTAGCATCCAAATACCCTGTAGAACGTAACAAGAATCGACCCACATCCTATAAAAGATATGATTTTCTTAAAGAATTTAAGTTTGAGAATATAACATTCCCCGTGTCATTGAAATATGTAGAAAAATTCGAGAATCAAAATTCAAATATTTCATTAAAGATATACGGTGTTGAAAATAAATCGATTATTCTCTTATATCAACCAAGAGAGATAAAATCACATCATGTTAATCTTTTGTTGTATAAAATACATTATTGTCTGATAACAGACTTATTACGTTTGCTAGGAAAGCAGCTAACTAAACATAATGGGCGAAAATGGTTATGTAACAATTGTAACTTGTATCTCACATCAGAATCACGTTTAAATAGTCATAAAAAGCGGTGTATGATGAATCAAATTATCAGAATGCCCGAGGCTAGTAAAACAGATCTCGTTGAATTTAACGCATATTTGAAATGTCTAAAAGTTCCATTCGTGGTTTATGCAGACATAGAATGTATCTTACGTAAGGTAGATTCGTGTCAAGATGTATCGAGCAAAAGTTGGACACGTACCACCCATAAACATGAAGCGTATGCAATTGCATTACATTTGGTTTGTAGTTATGATAAAAATTTAACACGTTTCAAATCATTTGAAGGTCCATATGCAATTGAAAATTTTCTTAAAGAATTAACGTTAATTGCAAATCAGGTCATTAATATATATGCTAATAAAATTGAAATAAGTATGAGAGATGTGGATGAGCTAGAATATCAAAATGCAACACGATGTCACATATGCAAACGTGAATTTCTTAACTCGTGTATAAAGGTTCGTGATCATTATCATTTGACTGGAAGTTACGTTGGCCCAGCCCATAAGCACTGCAATTTAAATAGGAAAATGCCAGGATTAATACCAATATTCTTTCATGGCATGTCAAAATACGATGCTCATTTCATAGTCAAAAAACTAGGTTACGATACGGAACCTATCAACTGTATTGCACAAACTCCTGAAAATTACTTATCCTTTAGCAAAAGATATACAAATTCGAATGGAATGAGTATATATCTAAATTTTCTGGATAGTTATCGTTTTTTGGATTCGAAACTTAGTAACCTTTCGGATATGTTAGAACCAGATGATTTTCATTATACCAATAATACGTATACGAATACTTTGCATAGACAACTGATGAAACGCAAAGGTGTCTTCCCGTACACGTATGTGGATTCTATAGAAAAATTATACGAGAATAGTCTACCATCTAAACATTATTTTGATCATGTAAGCGATGAGGATTATAGTCATGCTAGAACGGTATGGAATGAATTCAATGTTAAAAATCTGGGTGAATATTTAAATATATATCTTAAGAGCGATACGTTAATTTTAACGGACGTGTTTGAACGCTTCCTTGAATTAAGTATCGGTTTGTACGGACTCGACCCGTGTCAGTACTACACACTGCCCGGATTAGCTTATGATGCAATGTTAAGAACGACTGGTGTACAGATTTCATTATTAACAGATAAGACTAGGTTAGATTTCTTCGAAAAAGGAATACGAGGTGGAATTTGCACTGTATCCAAACGGTATGCAAAGGCGAATAACAGATACATGACTAGCTGTGATAACACTCAACCAACTAATTATTTAATGTACGTAGACTGCAATTCTTTATATGGATATACAATGGAGAATAATAGCTTACCATACACTGATATAAGGTGGCTAACTGATGCTGAAATTAAATCAATAGATTTTATGTCTATTACAAGTGATTCTGACGTGGGATATGTGTTGGAAGTAGACTTTAAATATCCACAGGAACTTCATGATATACAAAATGATTTGCCATTATGCCCTTTGAATGAAATCGCGCCAGGTGATAAGTATACAAAATTGCTAACAACATTGAATGATAAAAATAAATACGTATTACATTATCTCAATTTTCAACAATGTGTTAAACTTGGTTTGATTGCATCACGTATACATAGAGTAATAGGTTATAAACAATCTAACTGGATAAATCCTTACATTGAACTCAACGCTCGTAAACGTATTGAAGATAAAACGAAATTTGGCCAAAATCTATGGAAGTTAATGAATAATTGTGTTTATGGAAAATTTATAGAGAATGTAAAACGTTATAATTCATTTCATTTAGCTACCAGCTGGAAACGAGCGCGTAAATTGTTAGCTCGACAGACGTGTATAAGGTATGTGATTTTTGATGAAAATTTAATAGGTATAGAATTGGTCAGAGATGAAACATTGATGAATAAGCCAATATACATAGGACAAGCAATCCTGGATCTATCCAAACATAAAATGTATGATTTTTATTATGAAATTCTGAAGAAAAAATTGAAAGATGTAACTTTAATCTATACGGACACGGATGCATTTCTCTTTGAATCTAGCTGCGATATATATGAATTTATTAAAACCAATATACATTTATTCGATACATCGAATTATCCAATGGATAATGTGTATGGTATTCCGTTAGCAAATAAGAAAATTTCAGGATTATTCAAGGATGAGCTAGCCGGTAGAGTGATGACTGTATATGTGGGATTGAAATCGAAATTATATTGTTATCGATATGATACTGAAGTGATTAAAAAATCAAAAGGTGTAACAAAAGATTCGATGAGATTCATAACCTTTGAACAATATCTCTCCTGTATTACACATCCTGACACGATACATCGAAGCATACAGACATGTTTCAGAAGTTATAAACATAATGTTCATACCATTGAATCTAATAAGATAGCTTTAAGTGGTATCGATACAAAACGATACATTCCCGATAATTCATTTTCAACATTAGCATGGGGACATTATGCTATATAAAATTGTCAAGTGTAATTTTTTTTATTTTCTCAATAAAGCATAGATTCAACTGAGTTAAAAGGTATTACTAGGCATATGATAATAACATATTACTGTATTTCAAAAAACAAAATAATTGAGTTTCAAGTATAATTGTAAAGTGTGTTACAACTGAGTTAAAAGGTATTACTAGGCACATGATAATAACATATTACTGTATTTCAAAAAACGAAATAATTGAGTTTCAAGTATAATTGTAAAGTGTGTTACTAATTACATGATAATAACATATTTACTTCATTTGAAAATTAACGTGTTTCTTTTTTTTATGTTTACGTTAGGGGGGGGGGGAAGGAATATTTTTTCCTATTCATGTCGTTTTGAAATGTTAGATAGCAGGAATCAATGTAACCTTATTGATCTCTACAATTAAATGTTAATTCAACTATAATCATGTATGATTTTTTATTAAAATATATTTACTAATTATATCAAAATGTTATTATCATGTCTCCGTTAAGGGGAGAGGGGGGATTTATATATACATATATATATAATCAATGTGAACTAGCATGTACATTATGTTAAAGGCTCTTATTTCAACTATAATCATGTATGATATTTGTTTAACGTATATTACTAATTACATCACATTGTAATTATCATGTTTACGTTAAGGGGAGGTGAATTTATATATACTCAATGTGAACTAGCATGTACGTTATGTTAAAATCTCTACAATTAAATGTTAATTCAACTATAATCATGTATGATTTTTTTTTTTAAAAAAGTATAAAAATGTTATTATCATGTTTAAGTTAAGGAGATGTGAATTTATATATAATCAATGTGAACTAGCATGAACGTTATGTTACAGAAGATATCAGGAATCAATGTGAACAAAAAAAAAACACAATATATCATTAAAATTATATTTCTTTATTGAGTTGTGTGTTTTTTTATTTATACAATGTCCACCTCATTAATCCATTCACGGGTAGGAAATCCTAACCATTTCACCAGAATCCTATCACCACGTCGTCTGATAATCCTTTTAACTAAATAAGTGTCTGGATATTGAGTTTTCTGTAATTCATAACCGTAGAATGCTCCTTCAATCAGTTTACCCTCCAGATCCTCGATGAGATAAGTCAATGGATGTGTCCTTTGCACTGTACGTATCCTAAAGACTTCAACACTCCAATTTGGTAGATAACCTTTCTCCATAACACCTTTCTGCTTAGAAATCCTCACGTAGTCACCAACACGATGAAGTCAAGATCTTCGCTTCTCACGCAGACTTCTCTCATATTTGTATACACTGAGGAGGAGAGAATTATCACGAACTTCTACAGGCTTCATACGAATCGTTCGATGGTAAGTATTATTGTATGTATGAATAATTCTAGGCAGTATGTTTATCCATTGATATGAGCCTTGAACAATAAATTCCTTATGCAAATTCATTTTGATCGTTCTTATTAAACGTTCCACTGCAGCAGCCGTAACGTGAGTGAATGTACTGTAATGATTAATATTATTACGATTCATTAGTTCGCGGAAATGTTTATTGTAAAACTCCCTTCCATAATCAGATTGAACATTCTTCGGAAACGATTCCATTTCATTCAATATCTCCTCCATAGCAGTCGAAACGTTAATACCACTTTTATCACGTAATGGTCGTGCATAAGCCATCTTGGAATAAACATTGCATGCAAGAAGAATATACTTATAATTCCTATTGTCTCTTGCATAATTAGACATGTCCATAAGATCTATTTGTACTAAATCGTTCATTCCTTTTCTTATGATCTTACGACGCAAATATCGTCTTCTAGCTGGTGCATGTAACTCGGCTGCAATGCGACGTTTTATCATGCTCTAATTTTTGATGTTTTAAGTTCTGTAATAATTTCTTCTATCTCGGGTGAGTGATTCAAATTACCTGCATCCCTCGACGCAACTAATAATCTTAATCTGTTTATTATTTCATTCGGATCGTTCCAGTAGACGTAATCTAATTTTCTCTGCGGTATATGTTCTTTCCAACGTAAACCAAATCCAGTTCGATTACTAACAAGGTCACGAATGATATGACGATACTTGAACCCTCGATTTGCTCTTAAACGTCCATCTCTTGAGTAGCCGTGTCTGTAAACTTGAGTATTCTGTAAGATTTGTGAATACATGTCTAAATCATCATCTGTGTACGATGTCTTGCGAGGTAAACGTTTAAATAATAATTCATATAAGCCTGCTGTGGGTTCATACGTTTCTGTCCCTATCTGAATACCATCAGATTTAAACACAACTGTCTTGTTACCCAATTTATACTCATTATCCTCGTAACGTATGCCGTAAGTATTCTCCATGTCACTCGAACTAGCAGTTCGAACCTTGTGTAGATACTTTGACACGAGATCAGATCCGTTAGCATCATCTGTAGTTTCGTCGTCGTCGTCGTCGCCGTCTTGGTGTGCTTTCGATATTACTTTCAATGGTTCGGTTACAGGTTGAAGAACTTCAGACATGACTCGTTGCGTTTCGAATTGAACAGGAAAACCCAAACAGACACTAAAGGCTGCATCATGTTCTTGTAATACACTGAAGGAGTGTGCTGCTGTCAATTGATAGGTAATCAGACCCATATTAGCCAGCTGAATGTTTGGTTTTTACAGACTCCGAGCTTAGATTGAGAGCGGTGTTACTTGAAGGTGACAACCGTCTTCCTCCTATTTCTGTTGGTATTCGAATTCTTATGAAGAGGTCTTATGCAAATATGACCGCGCTCTTAGATTATGCCAAATATCATGATCACAATTTGAAAGTCTGTGACGATCTAACAGACATTTCCGCAATCTTAGGAATGTAATAATGATGTAAATAAACATTGTTCCCTCTTATGTATGTGGGGCAGCAGGGTTGATAAATCACATTATATATAGGCATACAAATAAACATTGTCACTTCTTATGTATACGGGAGAATTGTGGTAGGAAATAACATTATATATACTAGATCATAAGGTGTAATATGTTTGGAAATAAAGGAAATATTGCTAGGTCAAAGAACGTTCTCGAAAAATATGAAATATCTCCTCAAAATGTAAAGGAGATAATTAAATGAAATATAAAAAAAAACACCTACAGAAGTTGGTTTACAGTTGGTATAAATAAATTTAATGACTTGATGATTTCATTTCCACGGGATGTCATGTGATATGTGATCTTCAATGCAGATTGCTGTAATGAAGCCTTGGCACCAGTCCGAGTGTTCTTGGCTAAATTGAACAAGAATACTCCAATTGGAGACCCAAGGCTGCATCATATTCTTCTTCTTCCTTCACGGGTTAGGCTTAAGCCTGTTCCGGTCTCACATTTCCTGAAGCCATCTCTTTAGGGGGCGTCCTATTTATCCTCGTCCTCTTGGTTAATAATTGAAGGCTTGTTTTGGTATTCTTTCTCTTGGCATGTGATTAAGGTGTTCGACCCAGTTGTTTCTATATCTTTGGATTTCTTCTAATAACGGTTGTAATTCTAATTCTTTTCTAATAATTTCATTCCTAATATGATCTTCTCTTGTACATCCTTTGTTTGATCGTAAGAATCTCATTTCAGCAGCTTGTATTTTATTCTTCTCCTTTTCCCTTATTATCCATGCCTCACTTCCATAGTTCAGTCACTTTGTAGTGACTTTGTATTTTGTATTTGAGTTTCTTTCCTTGCTTTATTCCTGAGGGTTCTCCTAATTGCTCCGCAAACTGCTTGGAATTTTTGTATTTTATTCCGTATATCTTGATTTTCCGATTCATAGGTTATATCACAGCCAAGGTATTCAAAGTGCGATACTTGTTCTATTATAGTTTCCTCTACTACAATTTTGGACCTTATTGGGTATTTGCCCTGGAATGCCATTACTTTTGTTTTTGTCTTTGAGATTGTCATATCATATTTTTTACAAATTTGCTTTAGTTGATATATTCCTTTCTGTAGTCTATCGTCCTTGTCAAAGATTAAAACTATATCATCTGCAAACAGAAGAGCGTTTATTGCTCTTCCTTGTCATAACCTAATCCCCTCATGCACTATTTTTTCCATTCTATTATAATTTCATCTATATATACACACACATATATATGTATAAAAAGAACTGGAGATAGACTACATCCTTGTTCCAATCCTTTGTTTATTTCAAATTCATTTGTTATTTCTCCTTGCATCTCCATTACCAATTTCGTATTTCTGTATAAGCTTTGAATAACTTTAACTAAATGTAGTGGGTATCCCTTTTTACATATTATATCCCATAACAATAACCGATAGATCTATAAATGATAGATGGATTCTCTTCGTTTTTCTAATATTTGTTTTATTCTAAAGACATTATCTATGCATGCTCTGCCTGTTCTAACTCCATTTTGTTCTTCACTAATATGTGTTTCAGCTATTATTTTCACCCTAATTGTTATAATTCGAGTATATATTTTATATATTGTATAATCCTCTACAATTTTTGCATTCATTTCTTTGCCCTTTTTCAAAGATGGATATAACTTTAGTTATTTTCCATTCTTTTGGGATCTTATTTATTCTCCAACATATATTTAGTAATGCGGAACTGCAATATTAAACCTCCATATTTATATACTTCTATGGGGATATTATTTATACCTGGTGACTTTCTATTTTTCATATTTTTATGGCCTCCTGCATTTCTTCAAATGTTATCACATCTACTGTCCTTTTTTCGTACTCTTCGTCTAACACTTTTGCTATAGTTTTATCATATAGCAATTCGGTATAATATTCTATCCATTCTTCTTGTGAGATGCACATCTCGTTCTGTTGTCTTTAATTGTTTCATTATTTTTCAGGCTATACTTTGTCTCCCATAGAGGTCATGTTCTATTGTTTCTATAAATCTGTTCCATGATTCCTGATTGTTTTCTCTTATTTTAGTTTTGGCAGCGTTTCTCTTCAATTTATAGTTCTGTCTATTTTCTTGACTGGATGTTTGTAGGCTGCATCATATTCTGGTAGTAAATACTGAAGGAGTGTGCTGCTGTTAATTGATAAGTAATAAGACCCTTATTAGCCATCTGAATGTTTGCTTTTCACAGACTCCAAGCTTAGATTGAGAGCGGTGTTACTTGAAGGTGGCAACCTTCTTCTTTCTATTTCTATTGGTCTCCGAATTCTCATGAAGAGGACTTATGCAAATATGACCACGCTCTTAGATTATGTCAAATGTCATGAGCACAATTGGAATGTCTGTGATGATCTAACAGGCATTTCCGCAATCTGAGGATTGTAATAATGATACAAATAAACATTGCTGCTTCTTATGTATGCAAGATAGTAGGATCATTGAATCACATTATATATTTTAGCCCTCGGGTTCAAAGAAATCTAAACCCTAGCATTGAAAAATGTCTTAGACAGTCCTATCGTAGGTCCAAATGATTCTTTCCACCACTGCTCATTAAGCTGGCAATGATGAAAAATGTATGGCATTTTAAACACACAAGTGAGAATTTTCAGAACTTAAGTGGTTCCAAATTTAAGGAAGATAATTTTGTAGGGCCACAAATTCAAAAACGCCGTGGAAGTTACTGCACTTCATCAAGCTTTGGAGGGCCCAAATGACCTTGTTGTTGACGGGCCCTAAAACACCACACACACACACACACACACACACACACACACACACACACACACACACACACACACACACACACACACACACACACACACACTCAAGCTCTGGAAGAGAAAGGAAGGGTATGTTACGAATACATAAAGCAAGTATTTCACGGATTTTTATTCAATAAATGAAACAACTACCCTCAGATGTTGACAGTGGTCCTACAAAAACACAGTCAACTTGGATGCAACAAGTCTCTCAAATATCATTTTCTCCACACATAACTATACATTTTCCCTCTTAATTGTAGATCGGTCTATAATGACCACGGAGAAAGTATCTATCGGAATATTTCTGTAATGAAACAAATTGCTAAATATTGCTATGCTTCCATTGCTATTAGCTATATTGCTAACTATGGGCCATTGAAATTAAGAAATGTTTGTGGATTAAAATTGGATTAAAATTATAAGGATGCTCCAATATTCACAAGGCACAAGCTGGAAGCCCAACTTCTCATGGGGCTGCCACACGATTCTCTTTAGACCCAAATATCTGCCAGGTATTCGTTTATCAGTTTGAAACTCTTAGAATGCAACTGCCATTTGAAACAAATTCAACTGACTTTAAGCACTATTTCCATACTTAATTATAATGCATCTTTTCTCTTAATCCATTAATCTGAAATAATTCCATCTATTCTGAGTCACAGAAGCTAATGCAAATAAATAGTCCTAATTGCCATATTCGCTTTTCTCGAACCAAAATGTGTAACAATTCACGTATTAGGTGAGATGGTCCGAGTAGTAAGAAGAATAGTAGTAAGAGTATTAGTAGAAGAAGAGTCTTAGTAGTAGTAGTAGTAGTAGTAGTAGTAGTAGTAGTAGTAGTAGTAGTAGTAGTAGTAGTAGTAGTAGTAGTAGTAGTAGTAGTAGTAGTTATTGTAGTAGGAGTGGTGGTAGTAGAGGTGGTAGTAGTAATAGTAGTGGCGGCAGTACTATTAGTTGTAGGAGTAGCTATTTTAATGAGGACATTGCTGGCGTCTTGCTAACCAGATCAAGTGGTCCTCTTGAAACTGACGTCTTTCCGAACCATTGGAATATAACATCGAAAGGCACCTACCTCTATTACCTTATTTTACATCAGCATCCTTTTTTTTTCGTGTGTAGTTTATCTTATTTTCTGAGATCCTATATAATCCTGATGTGATCCTATATGTTGAAAGCATCATCAATGAACAACATATAAAAAAAACTTATTCTTTTTAACCAAAAATTTATAGCGCCCTCACTGGAAGAGGTGCAAAGTTGGGAATACCAATATTCGTGACAGTGAAAAAGTGTCACACCTATTTTGATTGGAATGGTAATAAAACCAATTACAATAACTGATATAATTAATTATCAACAATTAATTACCTCCAAATTTGGACAATCGAAACATATAATTTCCTTCAATACTCTCAGTTATACAAGATAAAATAAGTAACCTCTATTAATTGCTGAGATAGGATTGCATCATTTAATTTCTTTATGTAAAAAGAAAAATAAGCCCTTTAGCCTATGCATCAGTATATTAGTATACCAATGGTGTAAGTTGAATTACACACAATAAGGCCTGGTAACCCGACATACCTTCATGGTTTAACCATTTTGTTGCATTTATGCGCCTGAAATGTAAAAGCACTCTAGCCTCTCAATTTTATTATTGCAGACATAAAATTTAATAATTCGACAGCGGAATGTTACCACTAAATTCTATTTGAGAATCCATTGTTATTTGCTCATATTCATTACTCCTTAATTCATCCAGCAGCAAGTGTGACCTATAAATTATAAATAAATAAACATATATAATAAATATATATAAATATATATAGTAAATAAATATACCTACTATAAATTTACACTGTTCAAATTTCTGTTGGGTTTGTTGTTTACCATAGTAAATGGATTAAGATTCATCCCCCAGTGCTCCCCACCCACCATGGAGTTCAACAAGGGGTCATCCCACAGGGATGACAGGGCTACACAGGGGATATAGCGAGCTCGCCGTCCCACTCACCCTGGAGTTCGATACAATATCTAGTCCTGGCCGATTGATTAGGGGTGGGTTAGTCCCTAAGCTCGCGTTTAGGCGACGCAGAAACCAAAGTAGTGTATTAGAAATGCGCACCCACCCGAATTCAGATGTACACTAAACGAGCTCAGATGATCATCCTTCAACCACCAGGACAAACCTTTCCACCGACACGGGTCTCCACGCACGGCCTACACGTGGGTGGGCGTGTTGACTGTCTCCCTCAACCACGAAGAGGAGCCCACACGAGAGACACTGTTGGCTCGGGACCTCGGGTACGCCAAACCCGTACCTACCGAAGTAGGCCCCTGGGGGAACCTCTGTGGTGTTAACTATGTTTCCCTCAGGCAGTACACTATTTTAAGACGAGAATGCCGTGTTTCAAGGAGGCAGTGCCTCTATTCACATTGATCAACGTGTAGCAGAGTGGTATGAAAAGCATAAATAAGAAGGGTGCTTCGATTTTCAGCTCTGTAAAACATTTAGCGCATCTGAGATCAGTTAGAAAATTTAGTGAGTGCAAGATTTCTCCTTTATATATTGATTAAGGTATGGATAACAACTCTTCATGACGAGTTGTATATAGTAATTCTGAACAGATCCCACGCATTATGTAGTTCAATTATGGTAAGGATTGAAGCTACTTTGAAACCAAAAGTTTGTCGGAAAACATATTGAGAAAGCCTTGTTTTTTGTTTACTTTGAGAGAAATTTTTATTATTTTCTTACTCCCTGTAAATCACATAATATATTTATAGATTAAAATACATAGCATGCAACAAAAAGTTAATAAATTAAGTAAAAAAATTCTATTGCATTGAATTTCCGGCTAAATAAGATGGTTTCTAGTCCCTCCTCTACATCAAATTGTTCTATATGAGGAGGTTGATTACCTAGATTTCAGCGTCACATACCAAATATCAATAATTATATGTAAATTATATCACCAACACCAGTTTTCCGTATTATGTAGAGTAAGTACATCCTAATTTAGTGAGAGAAAGACAGTTATCAGAAATAAAATTCATTGCTATCATGCCACTAAAGCTTGAAATGGTTGTTTTGCTCCTCAGCTCTCCGATATACTGTAATCATATATTTTACTATCCAAACGTAGTGTATAACATTTCCTTAATGTTAGTACCATAAAGCGTTTATAGCAGGACCACACATCACTATATTTGTAGTTCATTTTCACTAGATGACGTTTGTTTTTCTGCTGCTTATTAATGTAAATGATGAGCTCAAAGCTACGTTTTCATTTGTGGTGTAATCATACACCGTCAGCTACTATATTCAGTTCGAGCTGTAGAAGTAGAGCTATCCTCACTGTGCATCTGAAAGATGAGTGTTTATACAAGATATTTGTGCTGAGTGCTTAAACGTATTTGTATTAATTTTGCTACTCTTGGTCAATGAGATGCCGTCCTAGGAATTAAAACCTAAAAGGGCATGTCTATGTGGAATACATAGGTAAAAGTAAATAACACATACAGGTGTGTAAACAATCCCCTATAAATTTTCTGTTATTCCTGGTCCAATAGAGAAATAGAAAGTAAGAGCTGTGCAGGCGGCGTCAGTGTAGAGCTGAACGTGCAAGTGTGGTATTGTGTTTCTCTGACTGTTGGCGGGTTACCTCTGCGAAGTCGTTATGGTAACTTTAAAAGAACAAAGATTTTGTGTGAAATTTTGTTTAATGCTTAAAAAAATTGCAACAGAGACACGCCAAATGCTTCAGGAAGCTTTCCAGGAGGAGGCCATGCGCCGCACATAGATTTTTGACTGGTTTGGGCGCTTTAAACGTGGTGAGATGTGTGTTGAAGACCAAGCTCGTTCTGGACGCCCTTTAACATCGCGAAATAAGAAGAACATTGAACATTGAAGATCGCCGCCAAACGATCGACCAAATATGAGCAGCGACAGGAATCAGCTGGAGCTCGTGCCAGCGGATTTTGAGGGAGGATTTGCACATGAGACGTGTTGCTGCTAAATTTTTTCCGCGCCTTCTTACACAGGAGCACAAAACCATCCGCATGAATGTGTGTCAGGACTTGAAAACAGAGATTGCACGTGATCCAAACTTCTTGAACAAAGTCATTACAGGGGATGAGAGTTGGTGTTACAGGTATGACCCAGAAACCAGGCAAGCGTCAAGCCAGTGGAGGACTCCCAACTCTCCCAGACAAAAAAAGCAAGGCAAGTGAGGTCAAATGTGAAGACCATGATCATTGTCTTTTTTTATGTTCGTGAAATTGTGCATCGGGAATTCGTACCCATTGGCCAGACTGATAACCAGCACTTTTGCTTGGATGTTTTAAGGCGTCTGCGAGAGGATGTGAGGAGGAAACGACCGGAATTTTGGCGATCAGGCGTCTGGTTTCTGCATCACGACAACGCTCCAGGACTCACGGCCTTACGAGTGACCCACTATTTGGCATCTCAGAGGTGGTCTGTCGTTCCCCACGCTCCGTATTCGCCGAACCTAGCCCCGTGCGACTGTTTCCTATTTCCAAGAATGAAAAGAAAAAAAAAACACTAAAAAGGGAACGCTATGACGATTTGGAGGTGGTAAAAGCAGCTTCGCAAAGGGCACTGGATAATATCAAACTTGAAGAGTTCCAAAGATGCTTCCAACAGTGGGAAAAAAGACTTGACAGGTGCATCGCATGTAATGGAGAGTATTTTGAAGGTGACTGAAGTAATTTTTTAAAATGATGCATCAATAAAGTTTTTATGACAACAATCCGGTTTCTTTTGGGTCCCCTTCGTATGTCGGGTTAAAAAGGTTAGGAAAATGCAATCCTGAACTTAAGACGTTAGAACAAAGGTTCTCTGAGAATAAAAAGTGGGTACCTCCTTCGAACCCACTGAATACAGTTTGTAGAGACGAGTTGCACGGTAACAGAATCTCAAAATCCTGCTTCCATGGAGCAGATGATTTTATAGGGCGGAGAGTTAACCAGTACAATTCTTGCTGATATGTGCTTGTACTTTTTTTTTAAAAAAATAGTACAATGATATTTTACTGGTTGATCATTCTAAAAATGCATCTTTTCTCATAAAGTAGATGGTTTATTCCACGTTTAATTATAACTTTAGTAGTTAGTTACCTTAAGAATGAAGGGCAAATAATTTCTAGCGAATTTTCCGTAATAAGTTTTTGACATCATATACCATTTTGAACAAAATATATATTTAAATACAAAAAGGAATAAATATTTTAATATAAATATATTGTTATTAAATATATTATTAAATATCATATAAATATATTATTGCTATTTAATATAAATATTTTAACATAAATAAATTATAATAGAAAAACGAAAATTAATATTACCTTCCGCAACAGCGTTCACCAGATGTAATATATTTGGAAAGAAAAGCAAGGTTGGTAGATCAAGGTATGTTTAAAAAGCCTAATAGGTATATATGCGCAAGAAGTTACCATATAGAACTAAATGAAATATGCATGTGTTCTAAATAATTATACCTATGATTACGATAAGTTAATTAATGACTTCACTTACACTAATTGTCGTAAAGTTGGCGATGTTGAATGCAGTTATCTATGACGCGCCATCTATATACAGGGCCAACTATCTTGGCTGAATTAAACAAGACTAGTTAGCAGTGTATACAAAGGGATTCGTCACACACTAGTCATACATTCTGAAGGACTGTGCTGCTGTTAAGTGGAAGTCATATGCAATATTAACTGTTTCAAGAAAATGGAAACTATCTCTGCATCTCATGAAAGTCACTGTGTTTATCCATGTACTATTTGGAGACATTATTTAACAGATAAAATAATATACGCACACCTTTCTGTTTATTTCATTTAGGTTTATTTAATTTGAATGAAAGACTTTCAGGGGATATGAAGTAGCAACAATGGCAGATGCTGCATTGGTGCAAAGAAGCGAAACAGAAAAGTAATTACAGCAATTACAATGAACACTTTTTTTTTCTGTTAGCTCTATCTCGTTGCTCTGAACAGTAGTTATACTGGGATGAGGCTGCATTTGGATACATTTTACAAATAAATATGTTCCTATATACCTCCTCGACACATTAGTGGTTTCGTCAACGCAAAACCAGAATCAGCAATCCCATATGCTTTCGGTAATTGATCGCAATGTGGCGTCATATGTAGAATTTAGTCAATTTTTTAAAGAGTCTATTCAGATGGGATGGAACACTTGCCTTGCTTCTTATGACTCCTTTCAAAATTGTATTCTGTACCACATTCCATTGAACGGTATCAGTTACTAAAGCTCTTGCACAGATACGTATTAAAAGGAGTTTCGCTTTAAATGCAGGAAACTTTAACAACAAAGATTGATTTTTAGTGCAGTCCAGTGAACTCTATCTTTAACGCCATTAGTTCAATATTCCTCGATATGAGATTTCTTTTCTTTGTAAATTTGTAGAAATCTTCCAATAAGCAATTCATAATGAGCTTGAACTTGAAAATGACCATCTTATCTGGCCATGCGAGAATGTGGATGTGTTTAGTGGTTTAAGGCCTTTTAATATGTTTTTTTTTCTTTTCGTATGTAAGGCAAATCATAATGAAAGCAGCAAGTTGGGGTACAAAAGAAGTTTGTAGCCTCTCAACTAAGAATGTTCATCTGTAGTGGACCTTCTACAGAACCAGGATACAGTACTGTATGTTTTTAAACAGCTATTAAGTATAAATTGTTAAATATCAAAGGTGAATCCCACATGACAGAACACACCAGGAATGAATTCTGCAATAAACAGGTAACCTACCATTAGCAAAAAAAAAAAAAAAAAAAAAAAAAAAAAAAAAAAAAAAAAAAGTTTAAAATTCCCACATTCCAACACTTCAAAGCGGTCAGATAATGTTACCTGAAATACAAGTTGTTTCCTTCCGGAATGTCCCTTTTCTTACCAATTTTATTTCAAGTATCTTCAGTGCATAAATCCAGCCCACGCGTAGTGTTCATGTTTTAAAGTAACATAAAATATTTCTATTTTCTTTTTTGTTAACGACGACGAATGCCAGAATATGAATTTTGCCAGCGTGCCGGAATGTCGTCCTGCAGAAGTTTGACTACACTCCAATAATCTACTGAAATGGATCGTTCGTTGCCTGTAAGTACATTTAAAAACCATCAGTCAGGATAGAGATTGGACCAGCCATTTTCGAATAAGTAATAAATTACTAACCTCATAGACTAACGAAGCAATAAGGAAACGAGGTGTCACGAGCTTAAGATATGCACAACTTTGGAATATGCTTCATTTATCTTTTAAGTCACATATCGCAATTTCCCTAACGCTAGTGTAGTGTATATTTGGAGACCTACAAGACTATGAGCAGGGTTTGGATTTTTAGGTGCAAGTTTCAGATGCAAAAAGGAGGGGAAGTACTTCACATAAAATTTTAAAATATTTATTAATCTTTAAAACAGCGTTTAACAGACGTAAAATGTTTGGAACTCAGGGCAGCTTGCTAGAAAAAGGTATGTTCTAGAAAAGCCTAATATACCTACTCGGTAGAAACTGGTCATGCAAGAGTAAAGGAGATAAGCATAATCAGTTCTAAATAATGATACCCATACGTAATATAACTTAAAGTAATAACTCCACTTTCACAGATTGGGCTGCGATATGCCGCCTCGAATGCAGATTACCTGGATGCTCCCATAGTTAAACAATCTCCAAATTCTTGGCTGAATTGAACAAGAAAGTAAGGAGAATGTTTAACCAAGGTTCAACACACTCTGATAGTGAGCTGTTAAGGAATGTGCTGCTGTTAAGTGGAAGTCATACCCAATACTGGCTGCTCCAGACAAAAACGATCTCTATATGTCGTGAAAGTCTCTATATTCTCTATAGGGCGATAGTAAATAAGAAACTGGTGGATAATGTGTTAAGACTACTTAATTTACAAAATCATGCATTAAAACTTTCTAGAGAAAAGGAGACAAGCAATTAAATCCACATGTTATATTTGAAACTAATCAGAAAGCTTACAAAACTAGAATTTGACCTATATAGGAAAGAAAGACAAACAGAAAATATCACAAAATCAGATCTATATAACCCAAGACAGCACAAGCGAGAACTTATCAACAGTTTATCTTGCAGGCTGGTTAATGTACCTTAAACAATATGGAATACATCAAAGAGTACAATGAAATAATTCACATGGAAGAAAAAAATGAATTCAGTGCTGAATTGATTGAAAAGTACATTAATAAATTCAAAGGACAACTGAGATGCAAACCTTTCCCCGATCAGTAATAAAACTTCACACAGGAAATTTACATATCATACGAGAGCTACATGCTTTTTCTAAAAAGCCTTTAAAAAACACAATAATACTTTGGCTTCACAGAACGAATTCAGTGTACACCACCTCTTGAAATCACATAATATGAGGAAGATACCCGCAGACAAAAAGTCGGGAGTGTACCGGATAAACTGCAAAGAATGTGACAACTTCTACATTAGAAAAGCTTAAAGAAATTTGAACATTAGAATTAAAGAGCGTTTTAGGAACATCAGGTGTGTACCGGATAAACTGCAAAAAATGGAACAAATTCTACATTAGAAAAACTGAAATAAATTTAAAAATTGGGCTTATAGAGCATTTTAGGAACATCAGCAACAAATAAATACAGAAATTTGCGATAGCGTACCATTTTTGGAATGATAATCATGATATAGAACGAGAAATACACTTATTAAAAAGTGTACAGGTTCCAACAGCATTAACCACGTGGGAAAACATATTCATATAGAAATAGAAATGAAAACTGTTTAATTTCGACATCAACTTTGAAGAGCACCCAAACTTCAAGATCATCAAGTTACCAACAGAGACGCCCCTAACGCCTCCAAGCAGTTCATCAAACCGATATTCAATAATGAAAATTAGCTGAGGATCTTAGGAAGATCTAAATGTAACGCATTTTACCTTAACACTAGCAATATATGGAGCATTGGCTACTAGTTCGATTTAAAATTATATTAATTTTGGCCTCATTATATCATAGTCCTTACTCATGGGAATAAATATTTCACTTTGTTACCTTAAGAATAGAGAGCAACTCATTTCTAGCAATTTTCCATACTAAATTTGTGACATCGTATAAGGTATTAAAATAGTTATTCATTTTAGAAACACCATTTTCCAGACGCAATAAAAGCAATTGAAGAACAGGACAACTTTTCAGATAAAGATAGAAAAGCCTAATATAATAACTACGCTGAGACTGGCTATACAAAGCTGAATGAGGTATGCAACATCTGTTCTCAATAATCATGCACATAAATAAGTCAAAGTATGACTTCATTTCTACCGGGTGTCCTGAGATTTGTGAACTTGAATGCAGATTACTTTGTTGCGCCCCAAGTTAAACACATTCTCTGCTCTTGGTTGACTTGAACAAGAATGTAAAGACAATGTCTAACAAGGGATTCATCACATCATCTCACTGCACAGGTTCTCCGTCATTTCATATATCATCAGATACATCGACTGCGGAGCCGCATGTAGTAAAATCGGGCGTAAAATACTAGACATTCATTCATTAGTATGGGTATTAAATGCTGGTTTAGTACTCCAAAATGATGCTTTTATCATGGATTGACTTAAAAAGGGAGAGATTAAACACATATGCCGGTCATGAACAATCATTTGAAAAATCTAATTTTGGAATGACCAAGTATAATATCCTTTATTAACTTAAATCTCATTAGGAATTGCTTATTGCAGTGTTTCTGCAAGTTAACAAGCCTGTTGACCGCCTGTTGAAGCTCCAAGTAGTCCGTTTGCATCATTAAAAAAAATGATTTGAATTCCCACATTGTGTGCAAGAACACTGCACTTCCCTGCGGTTAGAAAATGTTGGCTCAAGTACAGGTTGTTTGATTCCGAAATGTTCCATCCTTATACCAGTTTTATTTCAGGTATCATCAGTGTACGTCTATAGCCCAGGCGTGGTGTTCATGTTTTACAGTAACCGAAAATATTAAATTATTTCTTTGTAACCACGCAGTGGAATCGCAGGATATGTATATTGCCAGTTTGACGAAATGTCGTCCTGCAGGCGTTTGATTACAATTCCTCTTTCGGTGGTGGAAATAATTCTTTCAATGTTGTATTGTTCAATTACAAGAAAAATTGAAGCTGGTCTAAAACGGAATGACCTTTTTTCATATTTCGTTATTTTTTCCACTCTGGAAATCAAAAATATATGTATACATTAAACTGCATAGCATGCATCAAACGTTTGTTAAAATTCAATGAAGGTATCGGCGCTCTAAAAGGTTCTATTGCTATCCGAATTGAATTGCTGGATATATTTACATATTAGTGTTTAGTCGCACCTCAACATAAAATTGTTCTATTTGAGGAATTTGATTATTTGGGTTTCTCTTACAAAATAATAATAATAATAATAATAATAATAATAATAATAATAATAATAATAATAATAATAATAATAATAATAATAATAATAATAATAATAATAATAATAATAATAATAATAATAATAATAATAATAATAATAATAATAATAATAATAATAATAATAATAATAATAATAATAATAATAATAATAATAATAATAATAATAATAATAATAATAATAATAATAATAATAATAATAATAATAATAATAATAATAATAATAATAATAATAATAATAATAATAATAATAATAATAATAATAATAATAATAATAATAATAATAATAATAATAATAATAATAATAATAATAATAATAATAATAATAATAATAATAATAATAATAATAATAATAATAATAATAATAATAATAATAATAATAATAATAATAATAATAATAATAATAATAATAATAATAATAATAATAATAATAATAATAATAATAATAATAATAATAATAATAATAATAATAATAAATAGAGCAAAAAAGTGCAGACTACTCACTATGAGTAACATATTAACATACACACATTAAAATACATAACACGCAACACAAACTTAAATTGATTATATGAAAACATTTGTACTCCAGAGGAAATTTCTTGTTATAAGCCGGAATTTTATATCCCTCCTCTACATTTAATTGTTTTGTGTTTTGAGAACATTTGTTAAATTGCATCATCTGATACTAAATATTTAAAAATAAACTGCTTGGTAAAATAGCAAAGGTTTAGTTTATTTATTATGTAGAAGTGCCTTCGTCTGGTTTTAGTGAGGAAAAGCTAGGAAGCATAGAAATTCGTTTATTTCAGCTAGGATGTTACACAAGAAAATGAACATTAAAATCAATAAAAAATATATAGAAATGAAATACATCGGTTATCTTCCCTTTAAGCTTTCTATAGCTTTTCCCTCCAATTTCTTGCAAAATGAAGCGTATTAAAATAAGAGATCAGCTGTTTCTGTAGTAATAGTATAGGGCAAAGATAATCATAGAACAACTATTGAACATTTGTATCGTTTAATTTATGCTACACTAACTACTGTTTTATTGCTGAGTAAACCTGTGATGACCCGTTTGAATCTACGCCTAAGGGATGTGTTATAATTATAGACCGTCAAATTTTCTACTTTTTCGAGCTAAAAGATGCAAATTCTGGTCATTATGCACCTGAGAGACATTACTCAAGTTATCTATGCAGAGGTCATTGGACTATTTTTAATTGTTTTGCCATTCTCGTTCACTAAAACACCGTCCTAAGTATTAATATATAAGAATAGAATTTTTATGTAGAATACATACGAAAAAGCAAGTCACACATACAGGTTTGTAAACAATTCCCTAGAAATAGTATGTTACTCCGAATCAAGTTTAGAATTTGTTATACAGTCGTCTGGTTAATAAGTTTAAGAAAACAGATTACTAAACATAAATAATGATTTATTGAACACAATGGGTACAATTGAAAAGAAATGTGTAGTGCCTAATGCCCGCTTTTACTACTACGGCACAGGAGGGTGTGACACATAGTATTTATATAATCGTAGTACTATGCAGGACTTCTGACAGGGCCACAGAAACCTATATAAAGAGTAAATTTTTAAAAGGGCAGATAAAATTTCGGTTAGTTATACAACTCAATTTTTCTGTGTTTCCGGAGTTTTCTCCGAATTTCGCATTCAATAACCTGGCACTGCCACTCCTAATGAGGATCGTCAACCACCATCTTGTTCATTGTGACAAATATTAATTTTACTATACTTCAATAACTGGAATTTTTACCCGTTTAATAATATAAAATTTAAATACAAGAAACGCATTTTATTGGGGCTTGAAAGCTTTTAAAAAACTCGTTCTTTTTATTCTGCTTGTAAAGGAAATAAAGCAAAAGTGCATGTGTAATGGGCTCATTATAATCTCCAACTCCATAGTTTTCTCCATCAAGGTGTCCTTCAGAATGCCTATATAAAATTCGCTGCAAATGTCGTCACATACTGGATGATTTTGTGAAGGTCCTCGATCATTTGCATATATATTGCCACTTTACAGAAGGATATCATGCATTTCTTGGTAATTCAACATGTTGACTTAGGCAGATTTAAAAGGTGTGTTTTACAAGACCATTAATGAGCGGCAATCCCACAATTTAGCCAAGGACCGCCGCAAATATGACATCCCAAATAGTGAACTGCTAAACCAAATTACCGTTTCACATTTAATGAACATATCAAAATTTCATATCTTATACATTATAGTTCATAGTTTATTAAATAATTAGTTTCAGTACCACACTACTAACCTAAATCACCGCTTAACTTACCACTAACTCATTTTGTTGCATTTGTGCGCCTGAAGTACAAGAAACTCTATAACCTCTCATTTTTATTATTGCAGATACTTTAATAATTCGATAGTGGAATGTTGCCATTTACATCCTACCTGAGCCCTTAATCTATTATTTTTTTAATACTTGTTACTCCTTTATACATGCAGTAGCATGTGTAACCTATGAATACTAATATTTTAATGGAGTAAAAAAGGTCTGGTCTATAATACGTAATATATGTGCAGAAGAATTAGTAATAGAGAGAAGATAGAATCGAATATTTTAAGTAACACAAAAAGGAGAGTGGTGGGATGGCATCAATGCGGTTCGCTCTAATCATCAAGTTCTGTAAACCCAATCCTCAAATCTATGCCGTAATGTTCTGAGAAATACTCCTCAGTTTCAGCTGGAGACAGACCCATAATTGCCGGATTAAAGCAACTAGTGTTCGGCATATAGCAGGAGAGAGGGTAACGTTATAGACACTACAGATGTGGCTTAAGCCTCAGTGTAGTGCTGCTGCATTTTTCTGTTAGTAACAGGCTTTGTACTACTGTTTAGAAAATAGCATTGCCATAGAAGTGTGTCGAGTATGTAGATGATTCCGCTGCAATACGCGAGGTTCTTCCTCGAGAGGTCTTAAGATTAAATTCGTGCTTGGCACGCTGAACTTGGACCTTTGTGAGTTTCTCTGGTCAGTAGATGAGTGCTGAGGTGCTGGTCTATTTACTACTCTCACTGTTCCAACTTTCATTTTCCATTCTGCTATATACATTCTCTTATGTTAAATGTAATTCCAGATTCCTTGTGTAAGGGGCACTCAACAAATGGTGCGGATGTTGTTGTTCAAAGGTTAGGTAACAGAGGACATTTTCGTTTACTGACCATTCATCGCCCTCTATCAGCTGCTGGAATGTGAAGCGGACCTTCAACCCTGGAAGTGTTAGACATTCCGCCGTCGTCTGTGGTTACTCTTCATCGCGTCTTCCTGGAAGAAGGTGGTTATCACAACGGATTGCACGCTTCATGTCGCGGAGGACGAGATTGTGTAGGTAACGTCATCCACGCCATGAAAGCGCGCCATTCATTGCAAAGAAATGGAGTCAAGTTCCACAACGACGCACCTGCAGCTTAATGGTCCTCACGACACGTCAAATGTTTTGACGTGTCATTCGTGATGAAAACGTCTCTATTAGTTCTGCGAGGGTGAGGCATCATTATCTGTTGAACAATACACCGGAAATGTATGAACTTCACTTGTGCTTGAAACTAGTCTTCTGAGGCTGACACATTTAAAGCTTCGGTTCGTGGTGTTAGAATAGATGTAAGACTGGGTTTCTTTGTGACAAATTTTTCAGAATAGCATTTTCTCCAGAATCATTTATTTTTAAATGTGCGGAAACTGTGGACAACAGGACAATGAAGGGCATTTAGCGCTTCAGGGAAGTCAATTTTTATGATAGGGTAGTGAGAATTTCCGTGATAGAAACTGTTGGTTTAATAGCTTTCATAAAGTATAGTATGCGAAGTTACGTGAGCATGCTCATCAGAAGTATAGGAATACCTGACAGAGCAATGATTGCCAAATCAATAATTTAATAAACTACTGAAACAATGAGTACTCGATGGTATCACGAAATTCAGACATGGACAGGTAATACATTAAAAAATGCAGCATGCCATTGTTAAGTCGTCTATCTCAATTTCGCTACGTCTGGTGGAGTATAGCTTCAGAGAACATATAAACAATAATTAAGGTCGGAGTGATTAATGCCTATTGTTAATACTTGGGGAGTGCGCCAAGTGTTGACTGCAACATTCTGGATTTCTTGGGACCTATAGGCAAGATTGAGAGATTGATATTTCTTGTCTACAAAGGGACCTTGTGGTTAATGTCAACAATATGGTGCTAACGTTGTTTCCTTCAGGCAGTACAACATTACAAGATAACAAAGCAGTAATTCAAGAGGAAAGTGTCAGAATTTATAGTCGTCAAAGAGTAGGAGAGTGATTTGTAAAGCATGAAGAGCAATGGTGTTACTATTTGCACATACAAATAACATTTGGTCATTCTAAGATAAAATAGAAGGGTTACTACAATATTTCTCTTTTACACATTTCTTATCGGATATGAAACAATTCTTAAACCGAGTGAAATATAGTAATTCTAAAAGTAGATCGTACACTATTTACATCAATCACAAGTTGGCCTGAACCTGTTTGGTAACCAAGTTGTGTCTCGAGTATGCAGTGCAGTCTACTCACTGTGAATCACATTTGTTTTTTTATATATTAAAATACATAACATGCAACACAAACTTTAATTGATTACATGAATACATTTGTACTCTAATTCCAGATACAGTTCCTTGTTATAAGTCAGAATTTCATGTCCCTCCTCTACGTCAAATTATTTTGTGTTTTGAGAAGGTTTGTTTAGGTTGCATCGTCTGATACTAAATATTAATAATAATCTGCGTGGTTAAATAGCAAAGGTTTTGTTTCCTTATTATGTAGAAGTGCCTTCGTCTGGTTTTAGTTAGGATAACATAGGAAGCATAGAATTTCATTTATTTCAGCTAGGATGTTACACAAGAAAATTAACATTAGAATCAATAAATATATATAGAAAAGAAATACATCAGTTATCTTCCCTTTAAGCTTTCTATAATTTTCCCCGCGTCAATTCTCCGATTCCTTGCTAAGTGGAGCGTATTACAAAAAGGGATTAGCTGTTTCTGTAGTAATAGTATAGCGCAAAGTTTATCATAGGACAACTATTGAGCATTTGTACAGTTTAATTTTGCTACACTAACTACTGTTTTACTGCTGTGTAAACATATGATGACCCGTTCAAATCTACTCATATGAAATGTGTTATAATTATACACCGTCAACTTTTCTACTTTTTCGAGCTACCAGATGTAAAGTATGCACCTGAGAGACAATAATCAAGACATTTGTGCAGGGTTCAGTGGAATATTTTTAATTGTTTTGCTATTCTCCTTCACTGAATAACCGTCCTAAGTATTAATATATAACAAATTAATTTTTATATAGAATACATACGTAAAATCAGGTCAGAAAATCGGTTGTGTAAACAGTTGCTTAGAAACTGTGTGTTACTTTTGAATCAAGTTTAGTATTTGTTATACAGACGTCCGATTAGTAAGTTTAAGAAAACAGACTACTAAACATAAGTAATAATTTATTGAACACAATGGGTACAATTTAAATTAAATGTGTAGTGCCTTATGCCCGCTTTTACTACATACGGTACAGGAGGCGGGACACTGATGATACATGAGGTGAAGTTGGAGCACCGGAGGAATTAGATGGAGGGAGCAGCCTGAAGTCGCGGATAAAAGCAACTTTAGCACATTGTAGCCCAACGACACATCAATTTGCGGTGGCCATGAATCGAATACGGACCGCCTTGGTGAGAGCCGTGCGATCTAACAACTTGGACACGGCGGGTTTCTTGAGCACAAATGGACTAATACAGAACTATAGTAATCGTCAAGTACGATGGTCTTTTGCTTAGACCGTCATGAGTAAGACCTTGATTGGCACGTAAGTATGAGATACTCTCCACAAGAATGACCACTAAAAGTGCAGATGCATAGAGATGATACCACGATAAGGGTTTAGGTGGAAGCTTTCTACAAAAAAAATGTATTCTGCAAGTACCTTCTTCTCACAACTTTGGTTTCGTCCACGCACAAAGACATACAGGAATCGCGTATGCCTTCGCGAAGTGACTGCAAATAGGCCCTGATCTGAAGAACTTCTTTGGGAGCTAGTTTCATTTGGGATGAAATAGTTGATTACTTCTGTAGATCTCCATTCTCTGCGCCATTCTAGGGGATGTTAGCCGCAGGTTTTGCACAGATTCCTTTTAAAGTTAATTCTGTTATGGGTTCAGGAAACCGTGTTAAGGAAGCTTGTTTCTTATGTGCACTCCAGGTACCTCTATCTTTATGGCCTCTATCATTAATATGCTGATGGATATGAGATATTTCTTTCAAATGAAATCTGCGCAATAGAAACGCCGGATATTTTAATGGTTATAGTAAGTGAATATTTTGTGCCAAAATGAATTAAGCATAACTGTATCAGGTTGGTTAATTATGGGTATTAGGTCACCCGTTTAATGCAGAATTCACAGAAAATGATTTCCTTAGCTGGTTGTGTCCTCGCATGTGCTGGAATCACTGAAACATCACTGAATTTTTGCAAGATGCTACTTGCGGCACATTTGCAACGCTGTTGACCGGTGCATTTTTTCATGTTAAAATTCATAAGTGACCTTATTACACCATTCCAAACCTAGTTTTAAATTTCGCATTCAAGTGCAAGAACACTGCACTTCCTTGCGGTCAGATACTGGACGGTACAACACACAGTTGCTTTTAAGGCAGTTTTAAAATATATTTGCTTTTAAATATAAATTTAGTTTAGGGAGTATACTGCTGCTAAATCCGTTTAGTTCACATAAGCAACTTAAATATCAAATTGCATTGCAGGTAGCGCAAGGTAACAGATGCAATGAAGTCGCTAATTACACTCTAAAGGTTTCTATTGCTCTCCGCAATTAATTGCTGGCTATATGTCATAATTTTCAGTACATTATCTATATAAAACTATATATGTGAGGATATGGTTTGGTTAAATTTCAGAGAGGCATATTAAAAATTATAATATCAGAATGGCATAGTCCCAAAGTTATTTGTTGTGATTATGCATATAACCCCTCGTCTTCTGTTAGTGTAAGATTTTTTTATTTTTTATGATTTTTAGTTTATTAAATCATTAATTTCAGTAGCACATGATTAACTTAAATTGTCACTTAACTTACCGCTTACCCATTTTGTTGCATTTATGCGCCTGAAGTACAACAAATTCTAGCCTCTGATTTATATTATCGCAGATATTTACTTTAATTATTCGATACAGCAATGTTGCAATTTAAATCCTACCTGAGCCCTTAATCTATTATTTGTTAATACTTGTTACACCTTAATACATGCAGTAGCATGTGTAACTTATAAATACTAACATTTTAACGGAGACAATCAGGTCTGGTCTACAATACGTAATATATGTGTAGAGGTTCTTTGTGTTATTTAAGTCCTCCAACGTTAAATCATATAGGACGTTGAATGAATTGGGTGAAATGATGATCAAATGAGTCCAGGATCCGTGGAGCTTAGAAGGATAAGGGGAAACCCCAGAAAAAAAACCGATTGATGTAAATCACCCTGTGCGAGATTCGAACCCGGAACCTCTTGGACGTGAGATAGACATGTTACCATCTACGCTACCGAGGCGGGCTATATGTGCAGAAGTAGTGGTGATAGAAAGAAGCTAGAATCGAATATTTTAGGTAACACAAAAAGCAGAGCAGTTGGATGGCTAGCTGTTCCACCCAAAAATGCAATCTGAGTTACTTTAGAGTTGTATGTGTATCGGAAGAGAATGCCGTCCCACAATTCTCGAACCATGTCACCAATGAGGTTCGCTGAAATCAGCAACTTCTGTAAACCCAATCTACAAATATATGCCGCAATGTTCTGAGAAATACTCCTCAGTTTCAGTTGGAGACAAGAACATAATTGCCGGATTAAGGCAAGTAGTTTTCGGCATATAGTATGAGAGAGCGTAACGTTATAGACACTACAGATGTGGCTTAAGCTTCAGTGTAATGCTGCTACTTTGTTCTGTTAGTAACAGGCTTTTTACTTCTGTTTATAAAATAGTATTGCCATAGAAGTATGGCGAGTATGTAGATGGTTCCGCTGAAATGTGCGAGGTTCTTGCTTGAAAGTTCTTAAGCTTAAATTCGTCCTTAGCACGCTGAACTTGGAGCTTTTCGAGCTTCTCTGGTCTGTAGAAAAGTTCTGAGGTTGCGGTCAGTTTACTAATCTTTCTGTTCCATCTTTCATCTTCCATTCTGCTAGATACATTCTCTTATGTCAAGTGTACTTCTAGTTTCCGTGTGTAAGGGGCACTCAACAAATGGTGCGGATGTTGTTCAAAGATTAGAGAACTCCATTAGGTAATAGACGACATCTTCGTTGACTAAACTTTCATCGTCCTCTATCACCTGTTCGAATTGTGAAGCGGACCTTCGAACCTAGAAGAGTTATATTTTTCCCCGTCGTCTATGGCTACTCCTCATTCCGACTTCTTGGAAGGAGGTGGTTATCACAATGGATTGCTCACTTTAATGGCGTCGGCGACGTGATTGTGTAGGTAACGTCATCCACGCCATGAAAGCGCGCCATTCATTGTACCGAAATGGAGTCAATTTCAACAACGACAAACCTGCATTTTAATGATCCTGACGATGCTTTGCCATGAGTGGTCATTCGTCATGAAGATGTCTTATAGAAAGATTTCTTAATGATGGAAACATCTGTATTAGTTCTGCAAGGGTTGGGCATCCTTATTAGGCACCTTCTCTGTGAACATTCCATCCTGAAATTATAATTACCGGTGCTACCTCACAAGTCCTGTACTGGCAAAAACGTATCATATCTGAGTTGTACTGAGTCATATGATGAGCAATACACTGGAAGTGTATGGACTTGACTTGTGCTTGAAACTAGTCTTCTGATGCTTATACATTCGACGTTGGAAGAGTTACATTTTCCCTGTCGTCTATTGCTACTCTTCATCGCGTCTTCCTGGAAGAAGTTGGTTATCAAAATGGATTGCACACTTTATGACATGTTCCACATGATTGTATAGGTAACGTCGTCCACGCCATAGAGTGCGCCATTCATTGTAACGAAATGGAGGCAAGATTAACAACGATGCACCTGAATCTTAATGGTCCTCACGATACGTTAAATGTTTTGCACTGAGTGGTCATTCGTGACGAAAACGTCCGTATTAGCTCTGCGAGGGTAGAGCATCATTATCAGGCCCCTTCTCTGCGAACATTCCATCCTGAAATTATAATTACCGGTGCTACCTCACAAGCCCTGTACTGGCAAAAGCGTATCATATCTAAGTTGTACTAAGTCATCTATTGAACAATACTTCGGAAGTGTATAAACCTCACTTGTTCTTGAAACTAGACTTCTGATGCCTACAGAATTAAAGCTTCGGTTCGTAGTGTTAAAACGGATTAAAGACTGGGTTTCTTTGTTACAAGCTTTTAAGAACAGTAATTTCTCCAGCATTATTTATCTTTAATTGAGCTAAACCACGGACAGAAGGACAACGAAAGGAATTTAGCATTTCAGGGAAATCAATTTTTTATGATAGGGCAGTGAGAATTTCGGTGACAGAAGCTGTAAAATTATTTGCTTTCAGAAAGTATAGTATGCGAAGTTACGTGCGCATGCTCATCGGAAATATAGGAACACCTGACAGAGCAATGACTGCCAAATCATTAATTTCATGAACTAATGAAACAGTGAGCATTCGATGGTATCACGAGCTACAGACATGGACAGCTAATACACTGAAAATTGCGGCATGCAATTGTTAAGTCGTCTACCTCAATTTCCCTACATCTGGCGGAGTATACCTTAAGGGAACATATAAACAAAAACTAAAGCTAAACTACTTATTGTTTATTGTTAGCAATTGTGGGGTGTGTCAGTATTTGGCTACAATATTTTGGAAATCGTGGGTTCTATAAGCAACATTGAGGGAGCAGTTTTTATCATCTACAAAAATAGCCTGGAGATCATGTCACCGCATTGTTGCTCACATTGTTTCCCTCAGGCAGTACATTACTTCAAGATAACAACGCAGTAATTCAAGATGAAAGTGCCAGAAATTATAGTCGCCAAAATATAGGAGAGTGATTTGTAAAGCATGAAGGGCAATGGTGTTACTATTTTCAGATACAAACAACATTTAGTCGTTCAGAGATAAAATAGAAAAATTAGTACAACATTTCCCATTTACACATTTCTTAATGGATGTGAAACAATTCTACAACACGAGCGGTATATAGTAATTCTAAAAGTAGATCGTACACTGTTTAGTTCAATCACAAGACGGAGTTAAGACGTTTGGAAACCAAGTTGTGTTTCGAAACTCGGTCAGGGTGTGTTACCTGGATAAGGTTTTGTCAGGGGTTTTTCCTTATCCTTTACGACGAAATGTCGGGTAACTCTAAGCTCCAGGGACCCTGGACTCATTTGAGCGTCATTTAACCCATTTGATACACCATTCAATATGTCTTGACGTGAGAGGACGTAAATTACAAATAGTAGTAGTAGTAGTAGTAGTAGTAATAATAATAATAATAATAATAATAATAATAATAATAATGATAATAATGATAAAAATAATGATAATAATTATAATGATAATGATGATGATGATGACAATAATAATAATAATAATAATAATAATAATAATAATAATAATAATAATAATAATAATAATAATAATAATAATAATAATAATAATAATAATAATAATAATAATAATAATAATAATAATAATAATAATAATAATAATAATAATAATAATAATAATAATAATAATAATAATAATAATAATAATAATAATAATAATAATAATAATAATAATAATAATAATAATAATAATAATAATAATAATAATAATAATAATAATAATAATAATAATAATAATAATAATAATAATAATAATAATAATAATAATAATAATAATAATAATAATAATAATAATAATAATAACAACAACAAAAAGTGGTTCAACAGTATTATAAAGGTCGCAGGCTAAAAAAATAGAACAATGTACTTTGGCCAATGCATCGCAAGTCGCTCTGAACCGATGTCTCGGAATATAAAGCATGTAGTATTACATTGTAATGGGGCATGCTGCGCAGAAATTTCAATAAAAAAAAAAAAATAATAATAATAATAATAATAATAATAATAATAATAATAATAATAATAATAATAATAATAATAATAATAATAATAATAATAATAATAAAAATAATAATAATAATAATAATAATAATAATAATAATAATAATAATAATAATAATAATAATAATAATAATAATAATAATAATAATAATAATAATAATAATAATAATAATAATAATAATAATAATAATAATAATAATAATAATAATAATAATAATAATAATAATAATAATAATAATAATAATAATAATAATAATAATAATAATAATAATAATAATAATAATAATAATAATAATAATAATAATAATAATAATAATAATAATAATAATAATAATAATAATAATAATAATAATAATAATAATAATAATAATAATAATAATAATAATAATAATAATAATAATAATAATAATAATAATAATAATAATAATAATAATAATAATAATAATAATAATAATAATAATAATAATAATAATAATAATAATAATAATAATAATAATAATAATAATAATAATAATAATAATAATAATAATAATAATAATAATAATAATAATAATAATAATAATAATAATAATAATAATAATAATAATAATAATAATAATAATAATAATAATAATAATAATAATAATAATAATAATAATAATAATAATAATAATAATAATAATAATAATAATAATAATAATAATAATAATAATAATAATAATAATAATAATAATAATAATAATAATAATAATAATAATAATAATAATAATAATAATAATAATAATAATAATAATAATAATAATAATAATAATAATAATAATAATAATAATAATAATAATAATAATAATAATAATAATAATAATAATAATAATAATAATAATAATAATAATAATAATAATAATAATAATAATAATAATAATAATAATAATAATAATAATAATAATAATAATAATAATAATAATAATAATAATAATAATAATAATAATAATAATAATAATAATAATAATAATAATAATAATAATAATAATAATAATAATAATAATAATAATAATAATAATAATAATAATAATAATAATAATAATAATAATAATAATAACAATAATAAAAATAAATAGAGGAAAAAGTGCAGACTACTCACTATGAGTCACATATTAACATACACACATTAAAATTCATAACACGCAACACAAATTGAAGTTGATTATATGAAAACATTTGTACTCCAGAGATAATTCGTTGTTATAAGTCGGAATTTTATATCCCTCCTCTACAAAAAATTGTTTTGTGTTTTGAGAACGTTTGCTTAGATTGAATCGTCGGATATTAAATATTAATAATAATCTGCGTGGAAAAATAGCAAAGGTTTAGTTTATTTATTATGTAGAAGTGCCTTCGTCTGGTTTTAGTGAGGAAAAGATAGGAAGCATAGAATTTCATTTATACCAGCTAGGATGTTACACAAGAAAATGAAAGTTAAAATCAATAAAAATATATAGAAATGAAATACATCGGTTATCTTCCCATTAAGTTTTCTATAATTTTCCCCTCCGATTTCTTGCAAAATGGAGCGTATTAAAATAGATCAGCTGTTTCTGTAGTAATTATATAGGGCAAAGTTAATCATAGAACAACTATTGAGCATTTGTGTCGTTTTATTTATGCTACACTGACTACTGTTTTATTGCTGTGTAAACTTGTGATGACCCGTTTGAATCTACGCCTTTGGGATGTGTTTTAATTATAGACTGTCAAATTTTCTACTTTATCGAGCTAAAAGATGCAAAGTCTGGTCATTATGCACCTGAGAGACATTACTCAAGACATTTGTGCAGAGTTCATTGGACTATTTTTAATTGTTTTGCCATTCTCGTTCATTAAAACAACGTCCTAAGTATTAATATATAAGAATAGAATTTTTATGTCGAATACATACGAAAAAGGAAGTCATACATACAGTTCAGTAAACATTTCCCTAGAAATAGTATGTTACTTCGAATCAAGTTTAGAATTTGTTATACAGACGTCTGGTTAATAAGTTAAAGAAAACAGATTACTAAACATAAATAATGATTTATTGAACACAATGGGTACAATTGAAAGGAAATGTGTAGTGCCTAATGCCGGCTTTTACTACCACGGCACAGGAGGGTGTGACACATAGTATTTATATGATCGTAGTACTATGCAGGACTTCTGACGGGGCCACAGAAGCCTATATGAAGAGTAAATTTTTAAAGGGGCAGATAAAATTTCGGTTAGTTATACAACTCAGTCTTTCTATGTTTCCGGAGTTTTCTCCGAATTTCGCATTCAATAACCTGGTACTACCACTCCTAATGAGGACCGTCAACCGACATCTTGTTCATTCTGACAATTATTAATTTTATTATATTTCAATAAATAGGATTTGTACCCGTTTAATAATGTTGAAGAATAACATACATACATATTTAAGAAACGCAATTTATTGGACCTTGAAAGCTTTTAAATAAACTCGTTATTTTTATTCTGCTTGTAAAGGAAATAAAGCAGAAGTACATGTGTAATAGGCCCATTATAATCTCTAACTCTATAGTTTCCTCCACCAAGGTGTCCTTCAGAATGCCTATATAAAATTCGCTGTAAATGTCTTCATATACTGGATGATTTTGTGAAGGTCCTCGATCATTTGCATATTTATTACCACTTTACAGAAGGATAGCTTGCATTTCTTGATAATTCTACATGTTGACTTAGGCAGATTTTAAAGATGTGTTTAACAAGACCATTAATAAACGGCAATCCCACAATTTAGCCAAGGACCGCCGCAAATATGACATCCCAAATAGTGAACTCCTAAACCAAATTACCGTTTCACATTTAATGAACATATCAAATTTTCATATCGTATATATTATAGTTTTTAGTTTATTAAATAATTAAGTTCAGTACCACACGACTAACTTAAATTGCCGCTTAACTTAACACTAACTCCTTTTGTTGCATTTATGCGCCTGAAGTACAACAAACGCTATATCCTCTCATTTCTATGATTAGAGATATTTATTTTAATAATTCGATAGTGGAATGTTGCCATTAACATCATACCTGAGCCCTTAATCTATTATTTTTTAATACTTGTTACTCCTTTATACATGCAGTAGCATGTGAAACCTATGAATACTAATATTTTAATGGAGAAAAAAAGGTCTGGACTATAATACGTAATATATGTGTAGAAGAATTAGTGATAGAGAGAAGATAGAACCGAATATATTAAGTAACACAAAAAGGGGAATGTTGAGATGGTATCATTGCGGTTCGCTCTAATCATCAAGTTCTGTAAACCCAATCCTCAAATCTATGCCGTAATGTTCTGAAAAGTACTCCTCAGTTTCAGCTGGAGACTGGTCCATAATTGCCGAATTAAAGAAACTGGTGCTCGGCATATAGCAGGAGATAGCGTAACGTTATAGACACTTGAGATGTGGCTTAAGCCTCATTGTAGTGCTGCTGCTTTGTTCCTTTAGTAACAGGCTTTGTACTTCTGTTTATAAACTAGCATTGCTATAGAAGAATCGCGAGTATGAAAATGATTCCGCTGCAATACGCGAGGTTCTTCCTCGAGAGTTCTTAATCTTAAATTCGTGCTTAGCACGCTGAAGTTGGACCTTTGTGATCTTCTCTGGCCAGTAGAAGAGTGCTGAGGTGCTGGTCTATTTACTGCTCTCTCTGTTCCAGTTTTCATCTTCCATTCTGCTAGATACATTTTCTTATGTCAAGTGTACGTCTAGATTCCTTGTGTAAGGGGCACTCAACAAATGGCGCGGATGTTGTTGTTGTTCAAACGTTAGGTAACAGAGGACATTTTCGTTGACTGAACATTCATCGCCCTCTACCAGCTGCTCGAATGTGAAGCGGGCGTTCAAACCTGGAAGAGTTAGACATTCCGCCGTGGCCTGGGGTTACTCTTCATCACGTCTTCCTGGAAGAAGGTGGTTATCACAATGGATTGCACGTTTCATGTCGCTGAGGACGAGCTTGTATAGGTAACGTCATCCGCGCCATGAAAGCGCGCCATTCATTTCAAAGAAATGGAGTCAAGTTCCACAACGATGCACCTGCAGCTTAATGGTCCTCACGACACGTCAAATATTTGCACTGAGTGGTCATTCGTGATGAAAACGTCCCTATTAGTTCTGCGAGGGTGGGGCATCATTATTGGGCACCTTCTCTGTCAACATTCCATCCTGAAATAATAATTATGTGTGCCACGTCACAAGCCGTGTACTGGCAAAAACGTATCATATCTGAGTTGTACTGAGTCATCTGTTGAACAATACACCGGAAATGTATGAACTTCACTTGTGCTTGAAACTAGTTTTCTGAGGCTGACACATTTAAAGCTTCGGTTCGTGGTGTTAGAATAGATTTAAGACTGGGTTTCTTTGTTACAAATTTTTCAGAGTAGAATTTTCTCCGGCATTATTTATTTTTAAATGTGCTGAAACTGTGGACAACAGGACAATGAAAGGCATTTAGCGCTTCAGGGAAGTCAATTTCTTATGATAGGGTAGTGAGAGTTTCGGTGATAGAGACTGTTGTTTAATTACTTTCAGAAAGTATATTATGCTCATTTACGTGAGCATGCTCATCAGAAGTATAGGAATACCTGACAGAGCAATGATTGCCAAATCACTAATTTCATAAACTAATAAAACAGTGAGTACTCGGCGGTATCAAGAGCTTCAGTCGTGGACAGCTAATGCATTGAAAAATGCGGTATGCCATTGTTAAATCGTCTATCTCAAGTTCGCTACGTCTGGCGGAGTATACCTTAAGAGAGCATACAAACAAAAATTAATGTCTGAGTGCTTAATGCCTATTGTTAACACTTGGGGAGTGCGCCAAGTGTTGACTGCAACATTCTGTATTTCTTGCGTCCTATAAGCAAGATTGAGAGAGTGATATTTCTTGTCTACAAAAGTACCTTGTGGATAATGTCACCACTATGGTGCTAACATTGTTTCCTTCAGGCAGTACAACATTACAGGATAACAAAGCAGTAATTCAAGAGGAAGGTGCCAGAATTTATAGTCGTCAAAGTGTAGGAGAGTGATTTGTAAAGCATGAAGAGCAATGGCGTTACTATTTATACATACACACAACATTTGGTCCTTCTAAGATAAAATAGAAGAGTTAGTACAATATTTCTCTTTTACACATTTCCTAATGGATATGAAACAATTCTTCATCACGGGTGGTATATAGTTATCCTAAAAGTAGATCTACACTATTTATTTCAATCACAAGATGGCCTGAAACTGTTTGGTAACCAAGTTGTGTCTTGAGTATGCAGTGCAGTCTACTCACTGTGAATCACATATGATTTTTATACATTAAAATACATAACATGCAACACAAACTTTAATTGGTTATATGAAAACATTTGTACTCTAATTCCAGATACAATTCCTTGTTATAAGTCAGAAGTTTATGTCCCTGGTCCACATCAAATTGTTTTGTGTTTTGAGAAGGTTTGTTCAGATTGCATCGTCTGATATTAAATATTTATAATAATCTGCGTGATAAACTAGTAAAGGTATTGTTTCCTTATTATGTAGAAGTGCCTTCGTCTGGTTTTAGTGAGGATAGCATAGGAAGCATAGAATTTAATTTATTCCAGCTTGGATGTTACACAAGAAAATTAACATTACAATCAATAAAAATGTATAGAAAAGAGGTACATCAGTTATCTTCCCTTTAAGCTTTCTATAATTTTCCCCTCTTCACATCTTCGATTCCTTGCTAAGTGGAGCCTATTACAAAATGGGATTACCTGTTCCTGTAGTAATAGTATAACGCAAAGTTTATCATAGAACAACTATTGAGCATTTGTACAGTTTAATTTTGCTACACTGACTACTGTTTTACTGCTGACTAAGCATATGATGACTCGTTCAAATCTACGCATATGAAATGTGTTATAATTATACACCGTCAACTTCTATACTATAGTTACCATCAAGTACGATCGTCTTTTGCTTAGACCGTCAGTGAGTAAATTCTTGATTGGCACGTAAGTATGAGATACTGTGCACAAGACTGACCACAAAGAGTGCAGATGCATAGAGATGATACCCCGATTAGGGTTTAGGTAGAAGCATTCTACCAACAAATGTAATCCGCAAGTACCTTTCTCACACAACATTGGTTTCGTCCACGCACAAACACATACAGGCATCGCGTATGCCGTCGCGAAGTGACTGCAATAGGGCCTGATATGAGGAACTTCTTTGGGAGCTTGTTTCAGATGGAATGGAATAGTTGAGTACTTCTGTAGATCTCCATTGTGTGCTCCATTCTAGAGGAAGTTAGCCGCAGGTTTTGCACAGATTCGTTTTAAAATTTACCTCAGTTATGGCTTCAGGAAACCGTGTTAAGGAAGCTTGTTTGTTTAGTGCAGTCCAGGTACCTCTATCTTTATGGCTTCTACTATTAATATGCTGATAGATATGAGATATTTTTTCAAATAAAATCTGCGCAATAGAAAAGCAGGGTATTAGCATGGATATAGTAAACGAATATTTTGTGCCAAAATGAATTAATTATAACTGTATCAGGTGCTTCTACAGGTTGGTTAACTATGGGTATTAGGTCACCTGTTTAATGCAGAATTCACAGAAAATGATTTTCTTACCTGGTTGAGTCCTCGCATGTGTTGGAATCACTGAAACATCATTGAATTTTTGCAAGATGCTACTAGCGGCACATTTGCAACGCTTTTGACCGGTACATTTTTTCATGTTAAAATTCATAAGTGATCTTATTATACCATTCCAAACCTAGTTTTAAATTTCGCAACCATGTGCAAGAATTCTGCCTTCCTTGCGGTCAGAAATTGGACGGTACAACTCAGTTGTTTTGAAGGCGGTTATAAAATATATTTGCTTTTAAATATAAATTTAGTTTAGGGAGTGTACTCCTGCTAAATCCGGTTAAGTCAGTAAAGTTTAAGTAGTGTTTAAAGTTTAACGCCCGCTTTTACTGCATACGGCACCGCAGGCGCTGACACTGATTATACAAGAGATGAAGATGGAGCACCGGTGGAATGAGATGGCGGGTGAAACCGGAGATCCTGGAGAAAACCCGCCCCAGCGCCGTGTTGTCCACAGCAAACTCACTTTGCGGTCGCCTGGGATCGAACCCGGGCCGCCTTGGTGAGTCCGGTTAGGTCACATAAGCAACTTAAATATCAAAATGCATTGCAGGTAGCGCAATGTGACAGATGCAATGAAGTCGCTAATTGTATCTAAAGTTTTCTATTGCTATCCGCAATTAATTGCTTGCTATATGTCATAATTTTCAGTACATTCTCTATATAAAACTACTTATGAGGGGTTTAGTTAAATTTCAGCGAAGCATACTAAAAATTATAATATCAGAATGGCATAGTCCCAAAGTTATTTGTCCTAATTTTGGATAGAAACCCTCGTCTTCTGTTAGTGTAAGAAAGACAGAAGGCATAGGCTTTCATTTATGCGAGCTAAGATAACATGGAAGCGAATTTAGCTATAGCATAATCTATAGACATGACCTACTTCTAGCTAATGCTTTCGATAATTTTTCCTTCCTCATCCTCTTTTATACATTTCAGTAATGCAGTTAATTATCCAAACCCATTCCATAATATTTATATAATCGTAGTACTATGCAGGACAGATGTCAGAGCCACAGAAAGCTATACGAATGGTAAATTTTTAAAAGAACAGATAAAATTTCGGGCAGATGATACAACTCATTTATTATAATATTCCCGGAGTTTTCTCCGAATTTCGCATTCAAGAATCTGGCACTACCACTCCTAATGAAGATGGTCAATCGACATCTTGTTCATTGTGACAAATATTAATGTTATTATATTTGAATAACTGTGTTTGTAGCCGTCTAATAATTTTGAAGAATAACATATATATAAGTTTAAGAAACGAAATTTATTGGATTTTGAAGGCCTTTAAATAAGCTCATTTTTTATTCTGCTTGTAAAGGAAATAAAGCAGAAGAACCTGTGTCATAGGCTCATTATAGTCTCCTACTCTAAAGTTTCCTTCACCAAGGTGTCCTTCAGAAAGTCTATATAAAATTCGCTGCAAATGGCTTCACATACTGCATAATTTTGTGAAGCTCTTCTATCATTTGCTTATTTGTTGCCACTTTACAGAAGGATAGCATGTATATTTTGGTAGTTTAACACAAGTTGACTTAGGAAAATTTGAAAGTATGTTTTACAAGACCATTGATGAACGGCAATCCCACAATTTAGCCAAGGACCCCCGCAAAGATGACTTCAAAAATTGTGGACTGCTAAACCAAATTACCATTTCACATTTATTGAATATATCAAACATTCATATCTAATATATTATGATTTTTAGTTTAGTAAATAATTAATTTCTGTAGCACATTATTAACTTAAATTGCCACTTAAGTTACCACTTACCCATTTTGTTGCATTTATGCGCCCGAAGTACAACACATTCTAGGCTCTGATTTATATTATTGCAGATATTTGCTTTAATTATTCGATACAGGAATGTTTCCATTTAAATCCTACCTGAGCCCTTATTCTATTATTTGTTAATACTTGTTACACCTTAATACATGCAGTAGCATGTGTAACTTATAAATACTAACATTTTAACGGAGACAGTCAGGTCAGGTTGATAACGTCCCTGTTAGGCATAACACTGTCATAATAACCCCGAAAGTCTTATTACATGCATAACTAAGGGCGGATAGATATCACAATATGAATTAAACAAAGTTATAATAGATATAGAGGATAATGATTAAATATACAGGTGTAGATACTGAACAGGCAATCCCGGTATACATTATTAAAAGTATGAACCCAACGTGTTAAGGGAGAGAGTCAAATGAACATTTTCCATCACAGGTAGATTCTTTGTGTTTCTTCCCGACAAAGGTGGCATTTTACAAGGTTAGACCCTCGGCGCCAGCCATGTCTTTGTCTGCACATGGTATGTGATGGTAGAATAGACACCGGGGTTTAAGATACACATTTTCAAACATGCTTATGCATTAATTAGCAGGACTGTGGGAAAGTGAAAATTACATAGAATACACTTTCAAACACTAGAAATTGCTATTAAATTTAAGAGTAGGGAGGAAACACAACCTATAAGGAACAAGTAACAGGTCACATGACCCCTAAAGTGTCCAAAGTTCGGCGAAAGGAAGGGCAAATTTGTGCAATGGAGACGTTTGGTGTTTGCTAGAAAAAACACTCTGTTTCGGTTAGTGAAGGGGGCCACAAGTACTGAAATTTCATCAAAGACCGTGTTCGCGAATGCACGAAGTAATGCCCTCGACGTTCGCAAACAATGCGTACACATATACATACAACACTCGGAGCGCCCTAGTGATTTACCAGTTCACTCGCGACTGTGATTCAGACTAGCCGTCGTGTCATGTGCACAACAAGGGGCAAATCTCAAATATCGCACCTAATGTGCGAACAACATCAAGATAAGAGTGACGAGTGGAGAGGACTACCTATATCAATAAACTTGACATTCAACGGTCGTGGTGTCTTCTATATGATAATACCCATACCCTGTCCGGACGTACCCACTCCCTGAAAATCAAAAGAGACATTTCATGCAGATCTACCCTGAGAAAACCCCGACCTGTTGGAAACCTCCCATTCGTAATCCTCACCCATCATATATCTTCTCATACGAGGTGTTGAGTTCCGCGAGGGCTCAACGGGGTACTTAACGTGCAAGGACCACCTCAAGGTCTATAATACGTTATATATGTGTTGAGGTTTCTTTTGTGTTGTTTAAGTCCACCAACGTTAAGTCATATAGGACGTTGAACGAATTGGGTGAAATGATGCTCACATGAGTCCAGCGTCCGTGGAGCTTAGAGTTACCCGAAATTCATCTTGAAGGATAAGGGGAAACCCCAGAAAACCGCCTATTGAGGTAAATCACCCTGACTGAAGTTCGAACCCGGAACCTTTTGAACGTGAGGCAGACATGCTACCATTTACGCTACCGAGGCGGGCTATATGTGTAGAAGTAGTAGTGATAGAAAGAAGCTAGAATCGAATATTTTAAGTAACACAAAAAGTAGAACGGTGGGATGGCTGGCTGTTCCACCCAAAAATGCAATCTGAGTTACTATAGAGTTGTATGTGTATCGGAAGAGAATTCCGTCCCACAAGTTTCGAACCATGGCATCAATGAGGTTCGCTGAAATCAGCAACTTCTGTAAACCCAATCTTCAAATATATGCCATAATGTTCTGAGAAATATTCCTCAGTTTCAGTTGGAGACATGTCCATAATCGCCGGATTAAAGCAAGTAGCTTTCGGCATATAGTATGAGAGAGCGTAACGTTATAGACATTACAGGTGTGGCTTAAGCTTCAGTGTAATGGTGCTACTTTGTTCTGTTAGTAACAGCCTTGTACTACTGTTTATAAAATAGTACTGCCATAGAAGAATGGCGAAAATGTAGATGGTTCCGCTGCAGTACGCGAGGTTCTTCCATGAAAGTTCTTAAGCTTAAATTCGTCCTTAGCACGCTGAACTTGGAGCTTTTTCAGCTTCTCTGGTCTGTAGAAGAGGGCTGAGTTGGTGGTCAGTATACTGATCTTTCTGTTCCATCTTTCATCTTCCAATCTGCTAGATACATTATCTTATGTCAACTGTACTTTTAGGTTCCGTATGTAAGGGGCACTCAAAAAATGGTGCGGATGTTGTTCAAAGATTAGAGAACTCCATTAGGTAACAGAGGACATCTTCGTTGACTGAACTTTCATCGTCCTCTATCAGCAGCTCGATTTGTGAAGCGGACCTTCCACCCTGGAAGAGTTATATTTTTCCCCGTCGACTATGGCTACTCTTCATCGGGACTTCCTGGAAGGAGGTGGTTATCACAATGGATTGCTCACTTTAATGGCGTTGGCGACGTGATTGTGTTGGTAACGTCATCCACGCCATGAAAGCGCGCCATTCATTGTACCGAAATGGAGTCAATTTCAACAACGACAAACCTGCATTTTAATGATCCTGACGATGCTTTGCCATGAGTGGTCATTCGTCATGAAGATGTCTTATAGAAAGATTTCTTAATGATGGAAACATCTGTATTAGTTCTGCAAGGCTTGGGCATCTTTATTAGGCACCTTTTCTGTGAACATTCCATCCTGAAATTATAATTATGTGCGCTACCTCACAAGTCCTGTACTGGCAAAAACGTATCATATCTGAGTTGTACTGAGTCATATGATGAGCAATACACTGGAAGTGTATGGACTTGACCTGTGCTTGAAACTAGTCTTCTGATGCTTATACATTCGACGTTGGAAGAGTTATATTTTCCCCGTCGTCTATGGCTACTCTTCATCCCGTCTTCCTGGAAGAAGTTGGTTATCACAATGGATTGCACACTTTATGACATGTTCCACGTGATTGTATAGGTAACGTCGTCCACGCCATAGAGTGCGCCATTCATTGTACCGAAATGGAGGCAAGATTAACAACGATACACCTGAATCTTAATGGTCCTCACGATACGTTAAATGTTTTGCACTGAGTGGTCATTCGTGACGAAAACGTCCGCATTAGTTCTGCGAGGGTAAAGCATCATTATTGGGCACCTTCTCTGTGAACACTCCATCCTGAAATTATAATTACGGGTGCTACCTCACAAGACCTGTACTGGCAAAACCGTATCATATCTGAGTTGTACTGAGTCATCTGTTGAACAATACTTCGGATGTTTATAAACCTCACTTGTTCTTGAAACTAGACTTCTGATGCTTACAGAATTAAAGCTTCGGTTCGTAGTGTTAAAACGGATTAAAGACTGCGTTTCTTTGTTACAAGCTTTTAAGAACAGAATTTTCTCCAGCATTATTTATTTTTAATTGTGCTAAAACACGGACAACAGGACAATGAAAGGAATTTAGCATTTCAGGGAACTCAATTTTTTATGATAGGGCAGTGAGAGTTTCGGTGACAGAAACTGTTAGATTATTAGCTTTCAGAAAGTATAGTATGCGAAGTTACGTGAGCATGCTCATCGGAAATATAGGAATACCTGACAGAGCAATGACTGCCAAATCATTAATTTCATGAACTAATGAAACAGGGCGTACTCGATGGTATCACGAGCTACAGACATGGACAGCTAATACGCTGAAAAATTCGGCATGCAAATGATAAGTCGTCTAGCTCAATTTCCCTACATCTGGCGGAGTATACCTTAAGAGAACATATAATAAAAAATTAAAGTCTAAAAACTTATTGCCTATTGTTAGCAATTGTGGGGTGAGTCAATATTTGCTGCAATATTTTGGAAATCGTGGGTGCTATAAGCAAGAATGAGAAAGTAGTTTTTATTGTCTGCAAAAGTAGCCTGGGGATCATGTCACCGCATTGGTGCTCACATTGTCTCCCTCAGGCAGTACAATACTTCAAGATAACAACGCAGTAATTCAAGAGGAAAGTGCCAGAATTTATAGCCGTCAAAATGTAGGAGAGTGATTTGTAAAGCATGAAGGGCAATGGTGTTACTATTTTCAGATACAAACAACATTTAGTCGTTCTGAGATAAAATAGAAAAATTAGTACAATATTTCCCATTTACACATTTCTTAATGGATGTGAAACAATTCTAAAACACGAGTGGTATATAGTAATTCTAAAAGTAGATCGTACACTATTTAGTTCTATCACAAGACGGAGTGAAAATATTTGGAAACCAAGTTGTGTTTCGAAAATATGCAGTGCAGACTACGGGTGCCTCGGTAGCGTAGAAGGTAACATGTCTGCCTCACATTCAAGAGGTCCCGAGTTCGAAATTCGGTCAGGGTGTGTTACCTGGATTAGGTTTTGTCCGGGGTTTTCCCTTATCCTTCACGACGAATTGTCGGGTAACTCTAAGCTCCACGCACCCCGGAGTCATTTAACCCATTTCATATACCGTCCAATATGTCTTGACGTGAGAGGACGTAAATTACAGATAATAATAATAATAATAATAATAATAATAATAATAATAATAATAATAATAATAATAATAATAATAATAATAATAATAATAATAATAATAATAATAATAATAATAATAATAATAATAATAATAATAATAATAATAATAATAATAATAATAATAATAATAATAATAATAATAATAATAATAATAATAATAATAATAATAATAATAATAATAATGATAATAATAATGATAATAATAATGATAAGGATAAGGATAAGGATAAGGATAAGGATAATGACAATGACAATGATAATGACAATGATAATGATAATGATAATGATAATGATAATGATAATGATAATGATAATGATGATGATGATGATAATAATAATAATAATAATAATAATAATAATAATAATAATAATAATAATAATAATAATAATAATAATAATAATAATAATAATAATAATAATAATAATAATAATAATAATAATAATAATAATAATAATAATAATAATAATAATAATAATAATAATAATAATAATAATAATAATAATAATAATAATAATAATAATAATAATAATAATAATAATAATAATAATAATAATAATAATAATAATAATAATAATAATAATAATAATAATAATAATAATAATAATAATAATAATAATAATAATAATAATAATAATAATAATAATAATAATAATAATAATAATAATAATAATAATAATAATAATAATAATAATAATAATAATAATAATAATAATAATAATAATAATAATAATAATAATAATAATAATAATAATAATAATAATAATAATAATAATAATAATAATAATAATAATAATAATAATAATAATAATAATAATAATAATAATAATAATAATAATAATAATAATAATAATAATAATAATAATAATAATAATAATAATAACAATAATAATAATAATAATAAATAGAGCAAAAAATTGCAGACTACTCACTATGAGTCACATATTAACATACACACATTAAAATACATAACAGGCAACACAAACTTAAATTGATTATCTGAAAACATTTGTACCCTATTTCCAGATATAATTCCTTGTGATAAGTGGGCATTTTATTTCTCTCCTCTACATCATATTATTTTGTGTTTTGAGAACGTTTGTTAAATTGCATCGTCTGATACCAAATATTAATAATAATCTGCGTGGTGAAATAACAAAGGTTTAGTTTACTTATTATTTAGAAGTGCCTTCGTCTGGTTTTAGTGAGGAAATGATTGGAAGCATAGAATTTCATTTATTCCAGCTAGGATGTTACACAAGAAAATGAACATTGGAATCAATAAATTATATAGAAGTGAAATACATCGGTTATCTTCCCATTAGGCTTTCTATTATTTTCTCCTCCGATTTCTTGCAAAATGGAGCGTATTAAAATAAGAGATCACCTGTTTCTGTAGAAATAGTATAGGGCAAAGTTAATCATAGAACAACTGTTGAGCATTTGTGTCGTTTAATTTATGCTACACTGACTACTGTTTTACTGCTGTGTAAGCCTGTGATGACCCGTTCGAATCTACGCCTATGGGATGTGTTATAATTATAGACCGTCAACTTTTCCACTTTTTCGAGCTAAAAGATGTAAAGTCTGGACATTATGCCCCTGAGAGACATTACTCAAGACATTTGTGCAGAGTTCATTGGACTATTTTTAATTGCTTTGCCATTCTCGCTCACTAAAACACAGTCCTAAGTATTAATATATACGAATAGAGTTTTTATGTAGAATACATACGAAAAAGCAAGTCACACATACAGTTGTGTAAACATTTTCCTACAAATAGTATGTTACTTGGAATCAAGGTTACAATTTGTTATACATACGTCTGGTTAATAAGTTTAAGAAAACAGATTGCTAAACATAAACAATGATTTATTGAAGACAATGGGTACAATTGAAAAGAAATGTGTAGTACCTAATGCCGGCTTTTACTACAACGGCACAGGAGGGTGTGACACTTAGTATTTATATAATCGTAGTATTATGCAGGACTGCTGACAGGGCCACAGAAACCTATATGGAGAGTAAATTTTTAAAAGGGCAGATAAAATTTCGATTAGCTGTACAACTCAATTTTTCTGTGTTTCCGCAGTTTTCTCCGAATTTCGTTTTTAATAACCTGGTACTACTACTCCTAATGAGGAACTTCAACCGACGTCTGGTTCACTGTGACAAATATTCATTTTATTATATTTCAATAAATGGGATTTGTACCCGTTTAATAATGTTGAAAAATAACATTAATAATATAAGGAGACGCATTTTATTGGCCCTAGAAGGCTTTTAAATAAACTCATTCTTTTTATTCTGCTTGCAGAGGAAATAAAGCAGAAGAACATGTGTAATAGGCTCATTATAATCTCTAACCCTATAGTTTTCTCCACCAAGGTGTCCTTCAGAATGCCTATATAAAATTCGCTGCAAATGTCTTCATATACTGGATGATTTTGTGAAGGTCCTCGATCATTTGCATATTTATTGCCACTTTACAGAAGGATATCATGCATTTCTTGGTAATTCAACATGTTGACTTAGGCAGATTTGAAAGGTGTGTTTTACAAGACCATTAATGAGCGGCAATCCCACAATTTAGCAAAGGACCACCGCAAATATGACATCCCTAATAGCGAACTGCTAAATCAAATTACCGTTTCACATTTAATGAACATGTCAAATTTTCATATCTTATACATTATAGTTCTTAGTTTATTAAATAATTAATTTCAGTACGACACGACTTACTGAAATTACCGCTTAACATACCACTAACTCATTTTGTTACATTTATGCGCCTGAAGCACAAGAAACTCTATAACCTCTCATTTTTATTATTGCAGATACTTACTTTAATAATTCGATAGTGGAATGTTGCCATTTACATCCTACCTGAGCCTTTAATCTATTATTTGTTAATAGTTGTTACTCCTTAATACATGCAGTAGCATGTGTAACCTATGAATACTAATATTTTAATGGAGACAATCAGGTCTGGTCTATAATACGTAATATATGTGTAGAAGAATTAGTGATAGAGAGAAGATAGAATCGAACATATTAAGTAACACAAAAAGGAGAGTGGTGGGATGGCATCAATGAGTTTCGCTCTAATCATCAAGTTCTCTAAACCCAATCCTCAAATTTATGCCGTAATGTTCTGAGAAATACTCCTCAGTTTCAGATGGAGACTGGTCCATAATTGCCGGATTAAAGCAACTGGTGTTCGGCATATAGTTGGAGAGAGCGAAACGTTATAGACACTTGAGATGTGGCTTAAGCCTCATTGTAGTGCTGCTGCTTTGTTCCTTTAGTAACAGGCTTTGTACTAGTGTTTATAAACTAGCATTGCTATAGAAGAATGGCGAGCATGTAGATGATTCCGCTGCAATACGCGAGGTTCTCCCTCGAGAGTTGTAAATCTTAAATTCGTGCTGAGCAGTCTGAACTTGGACCTTTGTGAACTTCTCTGGCCTGTTGAAAGGTACTGAGGTGCTGGTCTATTTACTACTCTCTCTGTTTGAATTTTCATCTTCCATTCTGCTATATACATTCTCTTATGTCAAGTGTACTTCTAGATTCCTTGTGTAAGGGGCACTCAACAAATGTTGCGGGTGTTGTTGTTCAAACTTTAGGTAACAGAGGACATTTTCGTTGACTGAATATTCATCGCCCTCTATCAGCTGCTCGAATGTGAAGCGGACCTTCAACCCTGGAAGTGTTAGACAATCCGCCGTCGTCTGTGGTTAGTCTTCATCACGTCTTCCTGGAAGAAGGTGGATATCACAATGGATTGCACGTTTCATGTCGCGGATAACGTGATTGTGTAGGAAACGTCATCCGCGCCATGAAAGCGCGCCATTCATTGCCCCGAAATGGAGTCAAGTTCAACAACGTCGCACCTGCAGCTTAATGGTCCTCACGACACGTCAAATATTTGCACTGAGTGGTCATTCGTGATGAAAACGTCTCTATTACTTCTGCGAGGGTGGGGCATCATTATTAGGCACCTTCTCTGTGAACATTCCATCCTAAAATAATAATTATGAGTGCTACGTCACAAGCCGTGTACTATAATAAACGTATCATATCTGAGTTGTACTGAGTCATCTGTTGAACAATACACCGGAAATGTATGAACTTCACTTGTGCTTGAAACTAGTCTTCTGAGCTGACACATTTAAAGCTTCGGTTCGTGGTGTTAGAATAGATTTTAGACTGGGTTTATTTGTTACAAATTTTTCAGTATAGAATTTTCTCCGGCATTATTTGTTTTTAAATGTGCTGAAAATGTGGACAACAGGACAATGAAACACATTTAGTTCTTCAGGGAACTCAATTTCTTATGATAGGGTAGTGAGAGTTTCGGTGATAGAAACTGTTGGTTTAATTTCTTTCAGAAAGTATGGTATGCGAAGTTACGTGAGCATGCTCATCAGAAGTATAGGAATACCTGACGGAGCAATGATTCCAAATCACTAATTTCATAAACTAATGAAACAATGAGTACTCGGCGGTATCAAGAGCTTCATTCGTGGACAGCTAATACACTGAAAAATGCGGCGTGCCATTAAGTCGTCTACCTCAATTTCGCTACGTCTGGGGGAGTATAGTTTAAGAGAACATATAAACAAATTTTAAAGTCTGAGTGCTTAGTGCCTATTGTTAACACTTGGGGAGTGCTCCAAGTGTTGATTGCAACATTCTGGATTTCTTGGGACCTATAAGCAAGATTGAGAGAGTGATATTTCTTGTCTACAAAAGTACCTTGTGGATAATGTCACCACTATGGTGCTAACATTGTGTCCTTCAGGCAGTACAACATTACAAGATAACAAAGAAGTAATTCAAGAGGAAGGTGCCAGAATTTATAGTCCTCAAAGTGTACGAGAGTGATTTGTAAAGCATGAAGAACAATGGTATTACTATTTACACATACAAACAACATTTGCTCCTTCTAAGATAAAATAGAAGAGTTAGTACAATATTTCTCTTTTACAGATTTCTTAATGGATATGAAACAATTCTTCATCACGGGTGGTATATAGTAATTCTAAAGGTAGATCGTACACTATTTACTTTAATCGCAAGATGGACTGAAGCTGTTTGTTAGCCAAGTTGTGTCTCGAGTATGCGGTGCAGTCTACTCACTGTGAATCACATATGATTTTTATACATTAAAATACATAACATGCAAAACATGCAAAGCTTTTGTTTCCTCATTATGTAGAAGTGCCTTCGTCTGGTTTTAGTGAGGATAGCATAGGAAGCATAGAATTTCATTTATTCCAGCTAGGATGTTACAAAAGAAAATTAACATTAGAATCAATAAAAATATATAGAAAAGAAATACATCAGTTATCTTCCCTTTAAGATTTCTGTAATTTTCCCCTCGTCACTTCTCCGATTCCGTGCAAAGTGGAGCATATTACAAAAAGGGATTATCTGTTTCTGTAGTAATAGTATAGCGCAAAGTTTATCATAGAACAACTATTGAGCATTTGTACAATTTAATTTTGCTACACTGACTACAGTTTTACTGCTGTTTAAACATATGATGACCCGTCCTATGTGATGTGTTATAATTATACACCGTCAAGTTTTGTACTACTTCGAGCTACAAGATGTAACGTCTGATCATTATGCATCTGAGAGACATTACTCAAGACATTTGTGCAGATTTCAGTGGAATATGTTTAATTGTTTTGCTATTCTCCTTCACTGAAACAACGTCCTAAGAATTAAGGTATAAGAAATGAATTTTTATGTAGAATACATACGTAAATAAAGTCAGACACACAGTGTTGTACACAGTTACCTAGAAATTGTGCGTTACCTTTGAATCAAGTTTAGTATTTGTTATACAGGCGTTCGATTAGTAAGTTTAAGAAAACAGAATAATTAATATAAATAATAATTTATTGAACACAATGGGTACAATTGAAATGAAATGTGCAGTGCCTTATGCCCGCTTTTATTATATACGGCACAGGAGGCGGGACACTAAAGATACATGAGGTGAAGATGGAGCACCGGAGGAATTAGATGGAGGGAGCAACCTGAAGTCGCGGATAAAACCAGGTCTAGCACATTGTAGCCCTACCTACACATCAATTTGCGGTGGCCTTGAATCGAATACGGGACGCCTTGGTGAGAGACGTGCGATCTAACAACTTGGACACGGCGGGCCAATTGAGTACAAATGGATTAATACAGAACTATAGTAATCGTCAAGTACGATGGTCTTTTGCTTAGACCGTCATGAGTAAGTCCTTGATTGGCACGTAAGTATGAGATACTGTCTACAAGACTGACCTGAAAGAGTGCAGATGCATAGAGATGAAACCACGATAAGGGTTTAGGTGGAAGCCTTCTGAAGTCTGTTTAGCCAACGTGTGTGCAGTTCCCAGTCAAAGGGACCTCAAAGGACGGAACCTCCCCGCCCACTAATGACCGTCATAAATCTATCTCCACACTTCAGAAATGGAACACTGACGTTGGGGACCAATAGCAGCCCCCATTTGTTGAAAATGACAGTTGCATGTCTACTCCGCGTGGAGTCTCAGTTGCCAAATTTCCAACTTCCAGTTGTTCTGTTTCATTAGGTGCAAGACGGTGATGTTAAAATGTTGCAACATTGTAGAAAGGACCGTCAGGAGGAGGGTCCATGTTGTAAAACGATTATGAGGGTTTGTCAAAGAAAGCGGCCGCCGTGCACTTGCGTTGAGTAGACAGACTTTACCAACAAATGTATTCCGCAAGTACCTTCTTCTCACTGCTTTGGTTTCGTCCACGCACAAAGACACACAGGCATCGCGTATGCCGTCGCGAAATAACTGCAATGGGGCCTGATATGAAGAACTTCTTTGGGAGCTAGTTTCATTTGGGATGGAATAGTTGATTACTTCTGTACGTCTCCATTCTCTGCGCCATTCTAGGTAATGTTAGCGGCAGGTTTTGCACAGATTCGTTTTAAAGTTAATTCTCTTTTAGATTCAGGAAACCGTGTTAAGGAAGCTTGTTTGTTTACTGCAGTCCAGGTACCTCTATCTTTATGGCCTCTACCATTAATATGCTGATGGATATGATATATTTATTTCAAATGCAATCTGCGCAATAGAAACGCCGGATATTTTCATGGTTACAGTAAGCGAATATTTTGTGCCAAAATGAATTAAACATAACTGTATCAGGTGCTTCTACATGTTGGTTAATTATGGGTATTAGGTCACCCGTTTAAAGCAAAATTCACGGAAAATGATTTCCTTAGCTGGTTGAGTCCTCGCATGTGCTGGAATCACTGAAACATCATTGAATTTATGCAAGATGCTACTTGCAGCACATTTGCAACGCTGTTGACCGGTGCATTTTTTCATGTTAAAATTCATAAGTGACCTTATTATACCATTCCAAACCTAGTTTTAAATTTCGCATTCAAGTGCAAGAACACTGCACTTCCTTGCGGTCAGAAACTGGACGGTACAATTCACAATTGTTTTTAAGGCAGTTTAGAATATATTTGCTTTTAAATATAAATTTAGTTTAGGGAGTCTACTGCTGCTAAATCCGGTAAGGTCACATAAGCAACATAAATATCAAAATGCATTGCAGGTAGCGCTAGGTAACAGATGCAATGAAATCGCTAATAGCACTCTAAAGGTTTCTATTGCTATCCGTAATTAATTGCTGGCTATATGTCATAATTTTCAGTACATGCTCTATATAAAACTATATACCTATGTGAGGATATGGTTTAGTAAATTTTCAGCGAGGCATATTAAAAGTTATAATATCAGAATGGCATAGTCCCAAAGTTATTTGTTCTAATTATGCATACAAACACTCGTCTTCTGTTAGTGTAAGATTTATTTATTTATTTTTTATGATTTTTAGTTTATTAAATCAATAATTTCAGTAGCACATGAGTAACTTAAATTGCCACTTAAGTTACCACTTACCCATTTTGTTGCATTTATGCGCCTGAAATACAACAAATTCTAGCCTCTGATTTATATTATTGCAGAAATTTACTTTAATTATTCGATACAGGAATGTTGCCATTTATATCCTACCTGGGCCCTTAATCTATTATTTGTTAATACCTGTTACACCTTAATAGATGCAGTAGCATGTGTAACTTATAAATACTATTATTTTAACGGAGACAGTCAGGTCAGGTCTATAATACGTAATATATGTGTAGAGGTTTTTTTTGGTGTTATTTAAGTCCTCCAACGTTAAGTCATATAGGACGTTGAATGAATTGGGTGAAATTATGCTCAAATAAGTCCAGGGTCCGCGGAGCTTACAGTTAAGCGAATTCATCTTGAAGGATGAGGAAAAAACCCCAGAAAGACCCCTATTGAGGTAAATCACCCTGCGCGAGATTCAAACCCGGAACCTCTTGAACGTGAGGCAGACATGTTACCATCTACGCTACCGAGGCGGGCTATATGTGTAGAAGCAGTAGTGATAGAAAGAACCTAGAATCAAATATTTTAAGTAACACAAAAAGCAGAGCGACATGATGGCTAGCTGTTCCTCCCAAAAATGCAATCTGTGTTACTATAGGGTTGTATATGTATCGGAAGAGAATACCGTCCCACAAGTTTCGAACCATTGCATCAACAAGGGTCGCTGTAATCAGCAACTTCTGTAAACCCAATCTTCAAATATATGCCGTAATGTTCTGAGAAATACTCCTCAGTTACAGTTGGAGACAAGAACATAATTGCCGGATTAAGGCAAGTAGCTTTCGGCATATAGTATGAGAGACCGTAACGTTATAGACATTACAGATGTGGCTTAAACTTCGGTGTAATGCTGCTACTTTGTTCTGTTAGTAGCAGCCTTGTATTACTGTTTATAAAATAGTACTGCCATAGAAGATTGGCGAATATGTAGATGGTTCCGCTGCAATACGCGAGGTTCTTCCATGAAAGTGCTTAAGCTTAAATTCGTCCTTAGCACGCTGAACTTGGAGCTTTTTGAGCTTCTCTGGTCTGTAGAAGAGGGCTGAGTTGGTGGACAGTATACTAATCTTTCTGTTCCATCTTTCATCTTCCAATCTGCTAGATACATTCTCTTATGTCAAGTGTACTTCTAGGTTCCGTGTGTAAGGGGCACTCAAAAAATGGTGCGGATGTTGTTCAAAGATTAGAGAACTCCATTAGGTAACAGAGGACATCTTCGTTGACTGAACTTTCATAGTCCTCTATCAGCAGCTCGATTTGTGAAGCGGACCTTCGACCCTGGAAGAGTTATATTTTTCCCCGTCGACTATGGCTACTCTTCATCGCGACTTCTTGGAAGGAGGTGGTTATCACAATGGATTGCTCACTTTAATGACGTCGGCGACGTGATTGTGTAGGTAACGTCATTCACGCCATGAAAGCGCGCCATTCATTGTACCGAAATGGAGTCAATTTCAACAACGACAAACCTGCATCTTAATGATCCTCACGATGCTTTGCCATGAATGGTCATTCGTGATGAAGATGTCTTATAGAAAGATTTCTTAATGATGGAAACATCTGTATTAGTTCTGCAAGGGTTGGGCATCTTTATTAGGCACCTTCTCTGTGATCACTCCATCCTGAAATTATAATTATGTGTGCTACCGCACAAGTCCTGTACTGGCAAAAACGTATTATATCTGAGTTGTACTGAGTCATATGATGAGCAATACACTGGAAGTGTATGGACTTGACTTGTGCTTGAAACTAGTCTTCTGATGCTTATACATTCGACGTTGGAAGAGTTACATTTTCCCTGTCGTCTATGGCTACTCTTCATCGCGTCTTCCTGGAAGAAGTTGGTTATCACAATGGATTGCACGCTTTATGACATGTGCCACGTGATTGTGTAGGTAACGTCGTCCACACCATAGAGTGCGCCATTCACTGTACCGAAATGGAGGCAAGATTAACAACGATGCACCTGAATCTTAATGGTCCTCACGATACGTTAAATGTTTTGCACTGAGTGGTCATTCGTGACGAAAACGTCCGTATTAGTTCTGCGAGGGTAGAGCATCATTATCCGGCCCCTTCTCTGTGAACACTCCATCCTGAAATTGTAATTACCGGTGCTACCTCACAAGCCCTGTACTGGCAAAAGCGTATCATATCTAAGTTGTACTAAGTCATCTATTGAACAATACTTCGGAAGTGTATAAACCTCACTTGTTCTTGAAACTAGACTTCTGATGCTTACAGAATTAAAGCTTCGGTTCGTAGTGTTAAAATGGATTAAAGACTGGGTTTCTTTGTTACAAGCTTTTAAGAACAGAAATTTCTCCAGCATTATTTATCTTTAATTGAGCTAAAACACGGACAGCAGGACAATGAAAGGAATTTAGCATTTCAGGGAAATCATTTTTCTATGATAGGGCAGTGAGAATTTCGGTGACAGAAGCTGTAAAATTATTTGCTTTCAGAAAGTATAGTATGCGAAGTTACGTGAGCATGCTCATCGGAACTATAGGAATACCTGACAGAGCAATGACTGCCAAATCCTTAATTTCATGAACTAATGAAACAGGACGTACTCGATGGTATCACGAGCTACAAACATGGACAGCTAATACACTGAAAATTGCGGCATGCTAATGTTAAGTCGTCTAGCTCAATTTCCCTACATCTGGCGGAGTATACTTTAACAGAACATATAATAAAAAATTAAAGTCTAAAAACTTGTTGCATTTTGTTAGCAATTGTGGGGGTGAGTCAATATTTGGCTACAATATTTTGGAAATCGTGGGTGCTATAAGCAAGAATGAGGAAGTAGTTTTTATTGTCTGCAAAGGTAGCCTGGGGATCATGTCACCGCATTGGTGCTCACATTGTCTCCCTCAGGCAGTACAATACTTCAAGATAACAACGCAGTAATTCAAGAGGAAAGTGCCAGAATTGTTAGCAATTGTGGGGGTGAGTCAATATTTGGCTACAATATTTTGGAAATCGTGGGTGCTATAAGCAAGAATGAGGAAGTAGTTTTTATTGTCTGCAAAGGTAGCCTGGGGATCATGTCACCGCATTGGTGCTCACATTGTCTCCCTCAGGCAGTACAATACTTCAAGATAACAACGCAGTAATTCAAGAGGAAAGTGCCAGAATTTATAGCCGTCAAAATGTAGGAGAGTGATTTGTAAAGCATGAAGGGCAATGGTGTTACTATTTTCAGATACAAACAACATTTAGTCGTTCTGAGATAAATTAGAAAAATTAGTACAATATTTCCCATTTACACATTTCTTAATGGATGTGAAACAATTCTAAAACACGAGTGGTATATAGTAATTCTAAAAGTAGATCGTACACTATTTAGTTCAGTCACAAGACGTAGTGAAAATTTTGGAAACCAAGTTGTGTTTCGAAAATATGCAGTGCAGACTACGGGTGCCTCGGTAGCGTAGAAGGTAGCATGTCTGCCTTACGTTCAAGAGGTCCTGAGTTCGAAACTCGGTCAGAGTGTGTTACCTGGATTAGGTTTTGTCCGGGGTTTTCCCTTATCCTTCACGACGAGTTGTCGGGTAACTCTAAGCTCCACGGACCCCGGAGTCATTTAACCCTTTTCATATACCGTCCAATATGTCTTGACGTGGGAAGACGTAAATTACAAATAATAATAATAATAATAATAATAATAATAATAATAATAATAATAATAATAATAATAATAATAAATAGAGCAAAAAAGTGCAGACTACTCAGTATGAGTCACATATTAACATTTACACATTAAAATTCATAACAAGCAACACAAACTTAAATTGATTATCTGAAAACATTTGTACCCTATTTCCAGATATAGTTCCTTGTTATAAGTCGGAATTTTATTTCTCTCCTCTACATCGAATTGTTTTGTGTTTTGAGAACGTTTGTGAAATTGCATCGTCTGATACCAAATATTAATAATAATCTACGTGGTGAAATAGCAAAGGTTTAGTTTACTTATTATTTAGAAGTGCCTTCGTCTGGTTTAAGTGAGGAAATGATAGGAAGCATAGAATTTCATTTATTCCAGCTAGGATGTTCTACAAGAAAATGAACATTAGAATCAATAAAAATATATAGAGGTGAAATATATCGGTTATCTTCCCATTAAGCTTTCTATAATTTTCCATTCCGATTTCTTGCAAAATGGAGCGTATTAAAATAAGAGATCAGCTGTGTCTGTAGAAATAGTATAGCGCAGTGTTAATCATAGAACAACTATTGAGCATTTGTGTCGTTTAATTTATGCTACACTGACTACTGTATAACTGCTGTGTAAACATAGGATGACCCGTTCAAATCTACGCTTATCGGATGTGTTTTAATTATAGACCGTCAACTTTTCTACTTTTTCGAGCTAAAAGATGCAAAGTCTGGTCATTATGCACCTGAGAGACATTACTCAAGACATTTGTGCAGAGTTCATTGGAATATTTTTAATTGTTTTGCCATTCTCGTTCACTAAAACACCGTCCTAAGTATTAATATATAAGAATAGAATTTTTATGTATAATACATACGTAAAAGCATCTCACACATACAGTTGTGTAAACCATTCCCTAGAAATAGTATGTTACTTCGAATCAAGTTTACAATTTGTTATACAGACGTCTGGTTAATAAGTTAAAGAAAACAGATTACTAAACATAAAAAATGATTTATTGAACACAATGGGTACAATTGAAAAGAAATGTGTAGTGCCTAATACCGGCTTTTACTACTACGGCACAGGAGGGGGTGACACATAGTATTTATATAATCGTAGTACTATGCAGGACTGCTAACGCGGCCAGAGAGACCTATATGAAGAGTAAATTTTTAAAAGTGCATATAAAATTTCGGTTAGTTATACAACTCAGTTTTTCTATGTTTTCGGAGTTTCGCATTCTATAACCTGGTACTGCCACTCCTAATGAGAACCGTCAACCCACATCTTGTTCATTGTGACAAATATTAATTTTATTATATTTCAATCACTGGGATTTGTACCCATTTAATAATGTTGAAGAATAACATACATATACATTTAAGAAACGCATTTTATTCGACCTTGAAAGCTTTTAAATAAACTCATTCTTTTTATTCTGCTTGTAGAGGAAATTAAGCAGAAGAACATGTTTAATAAGCTCATTATAATCTCTAACTCTATAGTTTCCTCCACCAAGGTGTCCTTCAGAAGGCCTATATAAAATTCGCTGCAAATGTCTTCACATACTGCATGATTTTGTGAAGGTCCTCGATCATTTGCATATTTATTGCCACTTTACAGAAGGATATCATGCATTTCTTGGTAATTCAACATGTTGACTTAGGCAGATTTTAAAGATGTGTTTAACAAGACCATTAATAAACGGCAATCCCACAATTTAGCCAAGGACCGCCGAAAATATGACATCCCTAATAGTGAACTGCTAAACCAAATTACCGTTTCACATTTAATAGGCATATCAAATTTTCATATCTTATATATTATAGTTCTTAGTTTATTAAATAAATAATTTCAGTACGACACGACTAACTTAAATTACCGCTTAACTTACCACTAACACATTTTGTTGCATTTATGCGCCTGAAGTACAACAAACTCTATAACCTCTCATTTTTGTGATTGCAGGTATTTACTTTAATAATTCGATAGTGGAATGTTGCCATTTACATCCTACCTGAGCCCTTAATCTATTATTTGTTAATACTTGTTACTCCTTAATACATGCACTAGCATGCGTAACCTATGAATACTAATATTTTAATGGAGAAAAAAAGGTCTGGTCTATAATACGTAATATATGTGTAGAAGAATTAGTGATAGAGAGAAGATAGAATCGAATATATTAAGTAACACAAAAAGGAGAATGGTGAGATGGCATCAATGCGGTTCGCTCTAATCATCCAGTTCTGTAAACCCAATCCTCAAATCTATGCCGTAATGTTCTGAGAAATACTCCTCAGTTTCAGCTGGAGACAGGTCCATAATTGCCGGATTAAAGCAACTAGTGTTCGGCATATAGCTGGAGAGAGCGTAACGTTATAGTCACTTGAGATGTGGCTTAAGCTTTACTGTAGTGCTGCTGCATTGTTCTGTTAGTAACAGGCTTTGTACTAGTGTTTATAATCTAGCATTGCTATAGAAGAATGGCGAGTATGTAAATGATTCCGCTGCAATACGCGAGGTTCTTCCTCGAGAGTTCTTAAGCTTAAATTCGTGCTTAGCACGCTGAACTTGGACGTTTGTGATCATCTCTGGCCAGTAGAAGAGTGCTGAGGTGCTGGTCTATTTACTACTCTCTCTGTTTGAATTTTCATCTTCCATTCTGCTATATACATTCTCTTATGTGAAGTGTACGTCTTGATTCCTTGTGTAAGGGTCACTCAACAAATGGTGCGGATGTTGTTGTTCAAACTTTAGGTAACAGAGGACATTTTCGTTGACTGAACATTCATCGCCCTCTATCAGCTGCTCGAATGTGAAGCGGACGTTCAAACCTGGAAGAGTTAGACTTTCCGCCGTGGCCTGGGGTTACTCATCATCGCATCTTCTTGGAAGAAGGTGGTTATCACAATGGATTGCACGTTTCATGTCGCTGAGGACGAGCTTGTGTAGGTAACGTCATCCGCGCCATGAAAGCGCGCCATTCATTGCACCGAAATGGAGTCAAGTTCAACGACGACGCACCTGCATCATAATGGTCCTCACTACAGGTCAAATATTTGCACTGAGTGGTCATTCGTAATGAAAATGTCTCTATTAGTTCTGCGAGGGTGGGGCATCATTATTAGGCACCTTCTCTGTGAACATTCCATCCTGAAATAATAATTATGTGTGCTACGTCACAAGCCGTGTACTGGCAAAAACGTATCATATCTGAGTTGTACTAATCATCTGTTGAACAATACACCGGAAATGTATGAACTTCACTTGTGCTTAAAACTAGTCTTCTGAGGCTGACACATTTAAAGCTTCGGTTCGTGGTGTTAGAATAGATTGAGGCATTTAGCGCATCAGGGAAGTCAATTCTTATGATAGGATAGTGATGGTTTGGGTGATAGAAACTGTTGGTTTAATTTCTTTCAGAAAGTATAGTATGCTCATTTACGTGAGCATGCTCATCAGAAGTATAGGAATACCGGACAGAGCAATGATTGCCAAATCACTAATTTCATAAACTAATAAAACAATGAGTTCTCGGCGGTATCAAGAGCTTCAGTCGTGGACAGCTAATGCATTGAAAAATGCGGCATGCCATTGTTAAATCGTCTATCTCAATTTCGCTACGTCTGGCGGAGTATACCTTAAGAGAACATATAAACAAAAATTAAAGTCTGAGTGCTTAATGCCTATTGTTAACACTTCGGGAGTGCGCCAAGTTTTGACTGCAACATTCTGGATTTCTTGGGTCCTATTAGCAAGATTGAGAGAGTGATATTTCTTGTCTACAAAGGTACCTTGTGGATAATGTCACCACTATGGTGCTAATATTGTTTCCTTCAGGCTGTACAACATTAAAAGTTAACAAAGCAGTAATTCAAGAGGAATGTGCCAGAATTTATAGTCGTCAAAGTGTAGGAGAGTGATTTTTAAAGCATGAAGAGCAATGGTGTTACTATTTACACATGCAAACAACATTTGGTCCTTCTAAGAAAAAATATAGGAGTTAGTACAATATTTCTCTTTTACACATTTCTTAATGGATATGAAACAATTCTTCATCACGGGTGGTATATAGTAACTCTAAAAGTAGATCGTACACTATTTACTTTAATCGCAAGATCGCCTGAAGCTGTTTCGTAACCAAGTACTCTAATTCCAGATACAGTTCCTTGTTATAAGTCAGAATTTCATATCCCTCCTCTACGTCAAATTGTTTTGTGTTTTATAACGTTTGTTTAGAAGGCATCGTCTGGTACTAAATATTAATAATAATCTGCGTGGTTAAATAGCAAAGGTTTTGTTTCCATATTATGTAGAAGTGCCTTCGTCTGGTTTTAGTGAGGATAACATAGGAAGCATAGAATTTCATTTATTCCAGCTAGGATGTTACACAAGAAGATTAACATTAGAATCAATAAATATATATAGAAAAGAAATACATCAGTTATCTTCCCTTTAAGATTTCTATAATTTTCCCCTCGTCACTTCTCCGATTCCTTGCTAAGTGGAGCGTATTACAATAAGGGATTAGCTCTTTCTGTAGTAATGGTATAGCGCAAAGTTTATCATAGAACAACTATTGAGCATTTGTGCGGTTTAATTTTGCTGCACTAACTACTGTTTTACTGCTGAGTAAACATATGATGACCCGTTCGAATCTACGCCTATGTTTTGTGTTATAATTATACACCGTCAACTTTTCTACTACATCGATCTGCAAGATGTAAAGTCTGGTCATTAAGCACCTGAGAGACATTACTCAAGACGTTTGTGCAGAGTTCATTGGACTATTTTTAATTGTTTTGCTATTCTCGTTCAGTGAAACACCGTCCTAAGTATTAATATATAAGAAAAGAATTTTTATGTTGAATACATACGTAAAAGCAAGTCTCACATACAGTTGCGTAAACATTTCCCTAGAAATTGTGTGTTACTTCTGAATCAAGTTTAATGTTTGTTTTACAGAGGTCCGATTAGTACGTTTAAGAAAACAGAATACTAAACATAAAAATGATTTATTGAACACAATGGGTGCAATTGAAGTGAAATGTGTGGTGCCTAATGCCCGCTTTAGTACATACGGCACAGGAGGCGGGACACTGATGATACATAAGGTGAAGATGGAGCACCGGCGGAATGTAATGGAGGAGAAACGAAACCTGAAGTCCCGAATAAAACCAGCTTTAGCTAAGTGTAACCCAACGTACACATCTATTTGCGGTGTCCTTGAATCGAACACGAGCCGCCTTGGTAACAACCGTGCGATCTAACCACTTAACAGCGGCGGACCCAATCAGTACAAATGGATTAATACAGTACTATAGTGATCGTAGAGTACGATCGGCTTTTGCGTAGACCGTCAGTGATTAAGTCCTTGATTGGCATGTAAGTATGAGATACTGTCTACAAGACTGAGCACAAAGAGTGTAGATGCATAGAGATAACACCACGTTAAGGGTTTAGGTGGAAGCATTCTACCAACTGTATTCCGCAAGTACCTTCCTCTTACAACTTTGGCTTCGTCCACGCACAACTGCATACAGGTATCCCGTATGCCTTCGCGAAGTGATTGCAATAGGGCCTGATATGAAGAACTTCTTTGGGAGCTTGTTTTATTTGGGATGGAATAGTTGATTACTTCTGTAGATCTCCATTCTGTGCGCCATTCTACGTGTGCTACCTCACAAGTCCTGTACTGGCAATAACGTATCATTTCTGAGTTGTACTGAGTCATCAGTTGAACAATACACCGGAAGTGTATGAGCTTCACTTGTGCTTGAAACTGGACTTCTGATGCTTATACAGTTAAAGCTTAGGTTCGTATAGTTAAAATGGTTTAAAGACTGGTTTTCTGTGTTACAAATTTTTCAAAATAGAATTTTCTCCATTATTATTTGTATTCAACTATGCTAAAACTGTGGACAAAAGACAATGTAAGGCATTTATAAATTCAGGGAAGTCAATTTTTTATGATAGGGCAGTGAGAGTTTCGGTGACAGAAACTGTTAGTTTAATAGCTTTCATAAAGTATAGTATGCGAAGTTACGTGAGCATGCTCATCAGAGGTATAGGAATACCTGACAGAGCAATGATGGTATCACGAAATTCAGACATGAACAGGAGGTAGATTGAAAAAATGCCGCATGCCATTGTTAAGTCGTCTATCTCAATTTCCCTTCGTTTGGCGGGGTATACCTTAAGAGGACATATAAACAGAAATTTAAGTCTAAACACTTAATGCCTATTGTTAACAATTTTTGGGGTGAGTCAATATTTATCTGGAATATTTTGGAAATCGTAGGTGCTATAAGAAAGATTGAGGGAGTGGTTTTTCTTGTCTACAAAAATAGGATGGGGATAATGTCACCGCATTGGTGCTAACATTGTTTCCTTCAGGCAGTACAATATTAAAAGATAACAACGCAGTAATTCAAGAGAAAAATGCCAGAATTTATAGTCGTCAAAGTGTAGGAGGATTATTTGTAAAACATAAAGAGAAATGGTGTTACCTTTTTAAGAATCAAATAACATTTATTCCTTCTAAGATGAAATAGAGGAGTTAGTTGGGATGGAATAGTGTGTACTTCTGTAGATCTCCAATCTGTGCGCCATTCTAGGAGATGTTAGCCGCAGGTTTTGCAAAGATTCATTTTAAAATTTGCTTCTGTAATAGATTCAGGAAACTGTGTTAAGGAGGCTTGTTTGTTTAGTGCTGTCCAGGTAAAGTCTGTTTAGTTAACGCGTGTGCACGTCGGCCTATGCCTTTGACGAACCCTTATAATCGTTTTACAAGATAGACCCTCCTTCTCGCAGTCCTTATTGCGAGGTTGCCACCTTTCTCGATACGTCATGGGCATCGTACGAGGTTTCGTCTAAATAAATTATCTTATGTCCAATATTACGAAACTTCCTTAGTTTTGACATAGCTAAAATTCTACTGGATTCCATAATAACACTTATCTTATTCAAAGTGCGGTATTTGAAGCCCAGCTCCTTTAAAAGGCCGCGCAAAGTGCAGCGTCCATCAGGAAAATCACAAATTTCTTGCAAATGTGCAACCAATTCATCTAAGGTGGGCGCTCTGCTTTTTGCATAGAAATTATAAATTTCTCGGCGAATTAAATCGCATATGAAATTATCCATCCTAGAGAAACGTTTTCTTTTGTTTCCACACTTAGTCGGCGTCATTGGTATTCCTTTCGTCACAATTTTTCTAACTGTATTTCTGTGAATACCCAGAATTTCTGCAGTTTCACTACATCACCCCTTACCAAGATTATTTTTCACCACATATTTATATGCGTTCAAAACAAGCGCTTGACTTTGCTTAGAAACAGTTCCCGTTATAACTTTGCTTTTTGAGGCTTCTCCCCTAACATAACTCGGCCCAGCAACACTTTCCAATTCATTCTCACTATTGTCTTCACTGTGATTATTTTCACTTGACTGATAGTTATCTATTACTTCATTTGCATATATCACTGCATTTCCCTCCCACGGTCTCCACATCGTGACACACAACGAATTTCTGCACATAATAAAACAGAACAACTGGAAGTTGGAACTTCGGCAAATGAGACTCCACGTGGAGTAGACATGCGACTGTCATTTCCAGAAAATCAGGATTGCTATTGGTCCTAAACGACAGTGTTCTATTTCTGAAGTGTGGAGACAGATTTATTACGGTCATTAGTGGGTGGTCGGGTCAGGTTCCTTTGATTCCGAACTGCACACGCGTTAACTAAACAGACTTTACCTCTCCCTTTATGACCTCTACCATTAATATGCTGATGGATATGAGCTATATTTTCAAATAAAATCTGCGCAATAGAAACGCAGGATATTTTCATGATTATAGTAAACGAATATTTTGTGCCAAAATGAATTAAAGCATAACTGTATCAGGTGCTTCTACAGGTTGGTTAATTATGCGTATTAGACCACCTTTTTAATGCAGAAGTCACAGAAAGCAATTCCCTTACCAGGTCGAGCCCTCGCATGTGCTGGATTTACTGAAATATCATTGAACTTTTGCAAGATTCTACTTGCGGCCCATTTGCAACGCTTTTGACCGGTGCATTTTTTTCATGTTAAAATTCATAAGTGATCTTATTATACCATTCCAAACCTAGTATTTAATTTCACATTCAAGTGCAAGAACACTGCACTTCCTTGCGGTCCGAAACTGGACGGTACAACCCTCAGTTGTTTTGAAGGCAGTTATAAAATATATTTTCTTTTAAATATAAATTTAGTTTAGGGAGACTACTCCTGCTAAATCCGGTTAGTTCACATAAGCAACATAAATATCAAAATGCATAGCAGGTAACAGATGCAATGAAATCGTTAATGGCACTCTAAAGGTTTCTTTTGCTATCCACAATTAATTGCTGGCTATATGTCATACTTTTCAGTACATTCTCTATATAAAACTATTTATGTGAGGATACGGTTAAGTTAAATTTCAGCCAGGCATACTAAAAATTATAACATCAGAATGGCATATTCCCAAAGTTATTTGTTCTAATTATCTATAGAAACCTTCGTCTTCCTTTAGTATAAGAAAGACAGAAGGCATAGGCTTTCACTTATGCGAGCTAAGATAACATAGAATGAATTTAGCTATAGCATAATCTATAGACATAAACCACTTCTAGCTAATGGATTCCAAAATTTTTCCTTCCTCATCCTCTTTGATACATTTCAGTAATTCAGTTAATTATCCAAACCCATTCCATAATATTTGTATAATCGTAGTACTATGCAGGATAGATGTCAGAGACACAGAAAGCTATATAAAGAGTAAATTTTTAAAAGGACAGATAAAATTTCGAGTAGATAATACAACTCATTTTCATTATATTTCCGGAGTTTTCTCCGAATTTCGAATCCTAGAATCTGGTACTACCACTCCTAATGAGGATGGTCAACCGACACCTTGTGCATTGTGACAAATATTAATGTTATTATATTTCAATAACTGGGGTTTGTACCCGTTTAATAATTTTGAAGAAATACATACATATAAATATAAGAAACGCTTTTGAAAGCTTTTAAAAATTCAACCTTTTTTTTTTCTCATTGTAAAGGAAATAAAGCAGAAGAGCATGTGTAATAGGCTCATTCTAATCTCTTAATCTATAATTTCCTCCACCATCGTGTCCTTCAGAATGTCTATATAAAATTCGCTGCAAATGTCTTCACACAGTGCAAGATTTTGTGGAGGCCCTCGATCATTTGCTTATTTGTTGCCACCTTACAGAGGGATAGCATGCATTTTTTAGTAATTCACATGTTGACTTAGGCAGATTTGAAAGGTATGTCTTACAAGACCATTAATGAACGGCAATCCTACAATTTAGCTAAGGACCGCCGCAAATACGACATCCCTAATTGTGAACTGCTAAACCAAATCACAGTTTCACATTTAATGAATATATCAAATGTTCATATCTAATATATTATGATTCTTAGTTCATTGATACAAGAGTTTCATTAGCAAATGATTAACTTAAATTACCACTTAAATTACCACTTACTAATTTTGCTGTATTTATGCGCCTGAAGTACAAACAAATTCTAACCTCTGATTAATATTGTTGCAGATATTTACTTCAAAAACCCGATAGTGGAACGTTTCCATTTAAATCCTACCTGAGCCCTTAATCTATTATTTGTTAATACTTGTTACTCCTTAATACATGCAGTAGCATGTGTAACCTATAAATACTAACATTTTAACGGAAACAATCAGGCCAGGTCTATAATATGTAATATATGTGTAGAAGAATTAATGATAGAAAGAAGACAGAATCGAATATTTTAAGTAACACAAAAAGGAGAGCAGTAGGATACCAAACCCTTCCCCCCCAAAAAATGCAATCTGAGTAACTATCGGACTGTATGTGTATCAAAAGAGAATACCGTCTCACAATTTTCGAATCATGAAATCAATGAGGTTTGCTGTAAACAGCAAGCTCTGTAAAATCAATCCTCAAATGTATGCCGTAATGTTCTGAGAAATACTCCTCAGTTTCAGATGGAGACAGGTCCATAATTGCCGGATTAAAGCAACTAGTTTTCGACATATAGTATGAAAGACCGTAACGTTATAGACATTTCAGATGCCGCTTAAACATCTGTGTAGTGCTGCTGCCTTGTTCTGTTAGTAACAGTATTTGTACTACTGTTTATAAAATAGCATTGCCATAGAAGAGTGGCGAGTATGTAGATGGTTCCGCTGCAATACGCGAGGTTCGTCCTTGAAAGTTCTTAAGCTTAAATTCGTGCTTAGCACGCTGACCTTGGACTTTTGTGAACTTCTCTGATCTATAGAAGAGTGCTGAGGTGCTGGGCTATTTACTACTGTTTCTGTTCCATCTGTATTCTTCTTTCTGCTAGACACATACTGTTATGTCAAGTGTACTTCTAGATTCCATGTGTAACGGGCACTCAACAAATGGTGCGTATGTTGTTCAAAGATTAGAAAATTCCAGTACGTAACAGAGGACATCTTCGTTGACTGAACTTTCATCGCCATCCCGCAGCTGCTCGATTTGTGAAACGGACCTTCGACCCTGCAAAAGCTAGACATTCCGCCGTCGTCCGTTGTCAATCTTCATCGCGTCTTCCTGGAAGAAGGTGGTTATCACAATGGATTGCACTCTTCATCACCTGGCCGACGTGATTGTGTTGTTAACGTCAAACAGGAAATAAAGAGCGCTATTCATTGTACCGAAATGGAGTAAAGTTTAACAACGACGCACCTGCATCTTAATGGTCCTCACGTCATGTTAAATGTTTTGCACTGAGTTGTCATTCGTGTTGAAAACGTCTGTGTTAGTTCTGCGTTTGTAGAGCATCACTATTAGGCACCGTCTCTGTGAAAATTCCATCCTGGAATTGTAATTATGTGTGCTACCTCACAAGTCCTGTACTGGCAAAAACATATTATATCTCAGTTGCACTAGGTCATCTGTTGAAGAATAGACCGGAAATGCACAACTTCACTTGTGCTTGAAACTAGACTTCTGATGTTTACACAATTAATGCTTCGGTTCGTAGTGTTAAAACGGATTAAATACTGGGTTTCTGTGTTACAAATTATTCAGAACAGAACTTTCTGCAGCATTATTTATCTTTAATTGTGCTAAAACTGTAGACAACAGGACAAGGAAAGGCATTTAGCCCTTCAGGGAAGTCAATGTTTTAAGATAGCACAGTGAGAGTTTCGGTGACAGAAACTGTTAATTTAATAGCTTTCAGAAAGTATAGTATGCGAAGTTACGTGAATATGCTCATCAGAAGTATAGGAATACCTAACAGAGCAATGGTTGTTAAATTACTAAGTTCAAAAACTAATGAAACAGTGAGTACTCGATGGTATCACGAGTTTCAGACATGGACAGCTAAAAGATTGAAAAATGCTGCTTGCCATTGTTAAGTCGTCTACCTCAATTTCCCACTTCTGGTGGAGTATATCTTAAGAGAACGTATAAACAAAAATTTAAGTCTGAGTTCTTAGTGCCTATTGTTAGCAATTGTGAAGGTTAATCAATATTTGATTTTAATATTTTGGAAATTTAGGTGCTCTAAGCAAGATTGAGGGAGTGGTTTTTATTCTGTACAAAAATAGCCTGGGGATCATGTCACCGTATTTGTGCTAACATTGTTTCCTTCAGGAGTACAATATTATAAGATAACAACGCAGTAATTCAAGAGGAAAGTGCCAGAATTTATAGTCGTCAAAGTGTAGGAGGGTTATTTGTAAATCATGAAGAAAATGGTGTTACTATTTTCAGAATCAAACAACATTTAGTCCTTCTAAGATGAAATAGAAGATTTAGTACAATATTTCTCCTTTACACATTTCTTAATGGATGTGAAACAATTCTTCATCACGAGGGGTATACAGTAATTCTAAAAGTAGATCGTACAATATTTAGTTCAAACACAAGACGCGGTAAAGCTGTTTGGGAACCAAGTTGTGTCTCGAAAGTATGCAGTGCAGACTACTCACTGTGAATCACATATTATCATTTATATGCCCGCCTCTGTAGCGTAGATGGTAGCATGTCTGCCTCACGTTCAAGAGGTCCCGAGTTCGAATCTTGGTCACGGTGAGTTAGCTGGATATGGTTTATACGGGGCTTTCCCTTATCCCTCAAGGCAAATGTCGTGCAACTCTAAGCTCCATGGCCCTGGACTCATTTAAACATCATTTCACCCAATTCATTCACCGTCCGATATGACTTAACGTCGGAGGACGTAAATTTGAAAAAAAAAGTCATTTATACATTGAAATACATAACATGCAACACAAACTTTAATTGATTATATGGAAACAGTTGTACTCTAATTCCAGATATAATTCCTTGCTATAAGTCACAATTTTATGTCCCACCTCTACATCAAATTGCTTTGTGTTTTTAGAACGTTTGTTAAATTGCATCGTCTGATACTGAGTAATAATAATAATCTGCGTGGTAAAATAGCAAAGGTTTAGTTTCCATATTATGTAGAAGTGCCTTCGTCTGGTTTTATTGAGGAAAATATAGGAAGCATAGAATTTAATTTATTCCAGCTAAGATGTCACACAAGAAAATTAAAATTAGAATCAGTAAAGATATATAGTAATGAAATACATCGGTTATCTTTCCCTTAGGATTTCTATAATTTTTCCTTCCTCACTTCTCCGATTCCTTGATAAGTGGAGCGTATTACAAAAAGGGATTACCTGTTTCTGTAGTGATAATATAACGCAAAGTTTATCACTGAAGGTAGAATCGAATATTTTAAGTAACACCAAAAGGAGAGCGGTGGGATGGCTAGCTGCCCCCCCCCCCCCCCCCCGCCAAATGCAATCTAAATATTTATAGGCTTGTATGCGTTTCAAAAGAGAATACGGTCCCAGAATTTTCAAACCATGGCATCAATGTGGTTCGCTGTATTCAGCAAGCTCTGTAAAACCAATCCTCAAATCTATACCGTAATGTTCTGAGTAATACTCCCTCAGCGTCAGATGACAGGTCTATAATTGCTGGATTAAAGCAACTAGTGTTCGGCATATAGTATTGTGACTTTGTGGGTTCGTAGAATTAAAAGTCCAATTTGCCGAAATTCTAAATGTTCTTTATTTCCGTCGAAATACACTGTTCAGTTCTCACGTAACAACATTACAATACTCATACACAGTCTTCCAAGGTCGATGACAATAGCAAACAGCGTTTTGACCAGCTCTCGTTACAACAACACACTCGTTACTCACAACTGACTGTTTTACAAACTGTCCTGCTGGCGTGTCACAATCGCTTACATATCTCATTCATAATTTGAGAGACTTCTCGAGAAAATAAGGAAAACAATTATTCTCTGTCAGTCGAGATATCCTTCGAATCTTCCACACAGGAAATCCTATCTGTGCCGGCGAGTCCTTTGTGTACACTAGCTGCGCTGCTTATCAAGATCTTTATTACCGCGAAACATTATCCGCCGTCTATTATCTATTTGTGCCGAAACTGTTTATGCGTGTTACCGCGACGGTATGAAGGAGAGTAACGTTATAGGCAATTCAGTAGTGGCTTAAGCCTCAGTGTAATACTGCTGCTTTATTCCATTAGTAGCCAGGGTTCTAATACTGTTTATATAAGAAAAATGGCATACAAGGAAGGCGAGCATCTATATGGTTCTATATGGTTCCGCTGCAATAGTTCTTAACCTTAAATCTGTGCTTAGCACGCTGAACTTGGACTTTTGTGAGTTTGACTGGTCTGTGGAAGAGTGCTTGGTGGGGGATGTAGTATTTAATACTGTTTCAGCTCGATCTTTCTGCTCTCATTCCGCTAGATACATACCCATTTGTCAGGTGTTCTAAATTCCGTGTATATAGGATACTCGAAAAGTTGTTGCGGATATTGCACAAAGGTTAGAGAACTCCAGTAGGTAAGAGAGGACATCTTCGTAAACTGAACTTTCTTTGCCCTCTACCAGCTGCTCGAATTGTAAAACGGACCTTCGGCCCTGGAGCAGTTAGGCTTTCTCCTGTCGTCTGTATTTCCCCTTCACCGCATCTTTGTGGAAGCCGATGGTTATCACAATGGACCGCACATTGCACGATCCAGATAACTTAATTATGTAGGTAACGTTAACTATTTCGTGCAAGACACCATTCATTTTACCGAAATGGAGTCAAATTAACAGCGAGGCGCTTGCATCATAGTGGTCCACACGATGCGTCAGAAGTTTTGCACTGAGTGGTCATTCGTGATTAAAACCTCTCTGTTCCTAATTCTGTGAGGGACGAAGTTAGACATCCTGTGTGTGAACACTCCAACTTGAAATTATGATTTCCTATGGTATCTGACAAGCCATGTAACTGGCAAAAACGTATCAAATCTGAGTTGTACCTGAGTCATCTTTTGATCAACGCACATAAAGTGTATAGTCATCACTTGTGCTTGAAACTAGACTTCTGATGCTTACACAGTTAAAGCCTCTGTTCGTAGTGTTAAAATGTATTAAATACTGAGTTTGCTTGTTTTAAATTATTCAGAATGGAAATATTCCCGAGGGATTAATTTTTTAATTGTGCAAAAATTGTGGACGGCAGGACAATGAAGGCACTTCGATCATTCGGAGAAGTCAAATTTTTGATGACAGGCCAGCGAGAGCTGCGGTGACTGAAACTGTTAGTTTAATAGCTTTCAGAAGTTAGAGTATGCGAAGTTAGGAAAGTATGCTCGCCAGAATGCTAGGAATACCTGACAGAGCAGTGATTGCCAAACAATTAATCTCATATACTAATGAAACAATGAGTACTCTATGGTATCACGAGCCTCATACATGGACAGCTAATAGATTGAAAAATGCAGCATGCCATTGTTAAGTCGTCTACATCAATTTCTCTACGTCTGGCGGAGTATAGCTTAAGAGAACATATAAACAAACATTTAAGTCTGAGTACTTAATGCCTATTGTTAGCAATTGGGGGGTGAGTCAGTACTTGGTTGCAATATTTTGGAATTCTTAGGCGCTATAAGCAAGATTGAGGGAGTGGTTTAATTGTCTATAAAAATAGACTGGGGACCATGTCACCGCATTGGTGCTCACATTGTTTCCTTCGGGCAGTACAATATTACAAGATAACAAAGCAGTAATTCAAGAGGAAAGTGCCAGAATTTATAATCGCCGGTGCGTAGGATAGTGGTTTGCAAAGCATCAAGAAAAATGGTGATAGAATTTTCAGATCTAAAAGCATTTAGTCTTTAGAGAAGAAATAGAGAAGTTCGTTCATACAATATTTCCCCTTGACACATTTCTTAATGGATGTGAAACAATTCTTCATCACGAGTGGTATATAGTAATTCTAAAAGAAGATCGTACACTATTTAGTTCAATCACAAGACGGGTAAAGCTGTTTGAAAACCAAGTTGTGTAGACCAAGTATGCAGTGTAGACTACTGACTGTGAATCACATATTATCATTTATACATTAAAATACATAACATGCAACCAAAACTTTAATTGATTATATGAAAACTTTTGTAATCTCATTCCACATATAATTTCTTGTTATAAGTCGGTATTTTATTTCCCTCCTCTACATCAAATTGTTTTGTATTTGAGAACGTTTGTTTAGATTGCATCATCTGATACCAAATATTAATAATAATCTGCGTGGTAAAATAGCAAAGGCTTAGTTTCCTTATGATGTAGACGTGCCTTCGTCTGGTTTTAGTGAGGAAAAGATAGGAAGCATAGAATTTCATTTATTCCAGCTAGGATGTTAGTTAGTTAGTTACTAACGCTCCCCACATGGCAACCTTGGCCTTCGGGGTAACCTCATCCCACCAAGCGATGACCGGACCCATTTCTCAGGTGGAGGCACCCAGAGGGCGGTGTCCATTACCTCCGATGATAGGGTGATAGTGAAGATGGCGGTGAGGTGAGAGGACCTACAGTTTTTACCGTGGACTCCGAACCACGTTGGGCATAGGGGATACTTCACGTGTGCTAGACAGAGGTGAAGGCGTGGATAGGGCCGACTTAAAATCGCCAACCCCAGAGCCGGGAATCGAACTCGGGACCCTTAGAACGGGAGCCGCGAACGAAACCACCGCGCTACCCCGGCGCCCCCAGCTAGGATGATAGACAAGAGCTTTAACATTAGTATCAATAAAAATATATAGTAATGAAATACATTGGTTATCTTCCCCTTAAGCTTTCTATAACTTTCCGCTCCTCACTTCTCCGATTCCTTGCAAATGAAATGTGTAGTGTTTAACGCCCGCTTTTACTACATACGGCACCGCATGCGGTAACACTGATGATGCATGAGATGAAGATGGAGCACCGGTGGAATGAGATGGCGGGGGAAACCGGAGATCACGGAGAAAACCCGCCCCAACGCCGTGTTGTCCACCACAAATCTCACTTTGCGGTCGCCTGGGGTCGAACCCGGGCCGCCTTGGTGAGAGCCAAGCGGTCTAACCACTGAGCCACGGCATGGCCGATTCCTTGCAAAATAGAGCGTATTACAAAAAGGGATTACCTGTTTCTGTAGTAATAGTATAGGGCAAAGTTAGTCACAGAACAACTATTGAGCATTTGTGCAGTTTATTTTTGCTACACTGACTACTGTTTTACTGCTGTGTAAACATGTGATGACCCGTACAAGTCTACGCCTATGGATTGTGTTATAATTATACACCGTCAACTTTTCTACCTTTTCGAGCTGCAAGATGTAAAGTCTGGTCATTATGAACCTGAGAGACATTACTCAAGACATTTGTGCAGAGTTCATTGGTCTATTATTAATTGTTTTGCTACTCCCGTTCACTGAAACACCGTCCTAAGTATTAATATATAAGAAAAGAATTTTTATGTAGAATACATACGTAGAATCAAGTCACACATACAGTTGTGTAAACATTTCCCTATAAATTGTTTGTTACTCCTGAATCAAGTTTAGAATTTGTTATACAGACGTCTCGTTAGTAAGCTTAAGAAACACATTACTAAACATAAATAATGATTTACTGAACACAATGGGTACAATTGAAATGAAATGTGTAGTGCCTAATGCCCGCTTTTATTACATGCGGCACAGGAGGGAGTGACACATAATACTTGTATAATCGTAGTACTATGCAGGACTGCTGACAAGGCCACAGAAATCTATATGAAGAGTACATTTTTAAAAGAGCAGATAAAATTTCGGGTAGATAATACAACTCATTTATTACTATATTCCCGGAGTATTCTCCGAATTTCGCATTCAAGGATCTGGAACTACCACTCCTAATGAGGATGGTCAACCAACATCTTGGTCATTGTGACAAATATTAATGTTATTATATTTCAATAACTGGGGTTTATATCCGTTTAATAATTTTGAAGAATAACATACATATAAATTTAAGAAACGTATTTTCTTGGCCTTGAAAGCTTTTAAATAAACTCATTCATTTTATTCTGCTTGTAAATGAAATAGAGCAGAAGAACATGTGTAATAGGCTCATTATAGTCTATAATTTTATAGTTTCGTCCACCACGGTGTCCTTCAGAATGTTTATATAAATTCGCTGCAACTGTCTTCACATACTGTATGATTTTGTGAAGGTCCACGATCATTTACTTATTTGTTGCCACTTTACAGAAGGATTGCATGCATTTCTTGGTAATTCAACCTGTTGACTTAGGGAAATTTGAAAGGTATGATTTACAAGATCATTGAAGACCGGCAGCCCCACAATTTAGCCAAGGACCGCCGCGAAGGTGACTTCATTAATTGTCAACTGCTAAACCAGTTTACCGTTTCACATTTAATGAACATATCAAATTTTTACATCTAATATATTATGATTCTTAGATTATTAAATCATTAATTGCAGTAGCACATGACTAACTTAAATCACGGCTTAACTTACCGCTTACTTATTTTGTTGCATTTATACGCTTGAAGTACAACAAACTCCGAAAATTCAGATTTTTATTATTGCAGATATTTACTTCAATAATTCGATAGTGGAATTTTGCCATTTAAATCCTACCTGAGCCCTCAATCTATTATATGTTAACACTTGTTACACCTTGATACATGCAGCAGCATGTGTAACCTATAAATACTAACATTTTAATGGAGACATCAAGTCAGGTCAGTAATACGTAATATATGTGTAGAAGAATTAGTGATAGAAATAAGATAGAATCGAATATTTTAAGTAATACAAAGAGGAGAGCCGTGGGATGGCTAGCTGTTCCCACCAAAAATGCAATCTGAGTAACCATAGGGTTTTTTGTGTATCAAAAGAGAATACCGTCCCACAATTTTCGAACCACGGCATCAATGAGGTTTGCTGTAATGAGCAATCTCTTAAACCAATCCTCAAATTTGTGCAGTAATGTTCTGAGAAATAAACCTCAGTTTCAGATGGAGACGGGTCCATAATTGCCGGATTAAAGCAACTAGTGTTCGGCATATAGTATGAAAGAGCGTAACGTTATAGACACTACAGATGTGGCAGAAGCTCCAGTGTAATGCTGCTGCTTTGTTCTGTTAGTAACAGGCTTTGTACTACTGTTTATAAGATAGCAATGCCATAGAAGTGTGGTGAATATGTAGATGGTTCCGCTGCAATACGCGAGGTTCTTCCTTGAAAGTTCTTAAGCTTAAATTCGTGCTTAGCGCGCTGACCTTTGACTTTTGTGAGCTTCTCTGATCTGTAGAAGAGTGCTCAGGTGGTGGGCTATTTACTACCGTTTCTGTTCCATCTGTACTCTTCTTTCTTCTAGACACATTCTGTTATGTCAAGCGTACTTCTAGATTCCATGTGTAAGGGACACTCAACAAATGGTGCGTATGTTGTTCAAAGATTAGAGAACTCCAGTAGGTAACAGAGGACATCTTCTTTGACTGAAGTTTCATCGCCATCTCGCAGCTGCTCGATTTGTGAAACGGACTTTCGACCCTGCAACAGCTAGACATTCCGCCGTCGTCTGTGGTTACTCTTCATCGCGTGTTCCTGGACGAAGGTGGTTATCACAATGGATTGCACGCTTCATCACCTGGACGACGTGATTGTGTAGCTAACGTCATTCGGAAGATGAAGAGCGCTATTCATTGTACTGAAATGGAGTAAAGTTTAACAACGACGCACCTGCATCTTAATGGTCCTCACGATACGTTAAATGTTTTGCACTGAGTTGTCATTTGTGATGAAGACATCTGTGCTAGTTCTGCTTTTGTGGAGCATCACTATTAGGCACCTTCTCTGTGAACATTCCATCCTGGAATTGTAATTATGTGTGCTACCTCACAAGTCCTGTACTGGCAAAAACATATCATATCTCAGTTGCACTAAGTCATCTGTTGAAGAATAGACAAGTGCACAAACTTCACTTGTGCTTGAAACTAGACTTCTGATGCTTACACGATTAAAGCTTCGGTTCGTAGTGTTAAAACGGATTAAATACTGGGTTTCTTTGTTACAAATTATTCAGAACAGAACTTTCTGCAGCATTATTTATCTTTAATTGTACTGAATCTGTGGACAACAGGGCAATGAAAGGCATTTAGCCCTTCAGTGAAGTCAATTTTTTTATGATAGAACAGTGAGAGTTTCGGTGACAGAAACTGTTAATTTAATAGCTTTCAGAAAGTATGGTATGCGAAGTTACGTGAGCATGCTCATCAGAAGTATAGGAATACCTAACAGAGCAATGATTGTTAAATTACTAATTTCATAAACTAATGAAACAATGAGTACTCGATGGTATCACGAGTTTCAGTCATGGACAGCTAATAGATTGAAAAATGCTGCATGCCATTGTTAAGTCGTCTACCTCAATTTCCCACGTCTGGCGGAGTATACTATAAGAGAACATATAAACAAAAATTTAAGTCTGAGTACTTAGGGCCTATTGTTAGCAATTGTGAAGGTTAGTCAATATTTGGTTTTAATATTTTGGAAATTTAGGTGCTATAAGCAAAATTGAGGGAGTGGTTTTTATTCTCTACAAAAAAGCCTGGGAATCATGTTACCGTACTGGTGCTAACATTGTTTTCTTCAGGCAGTACAATATTATAAGATAACAACGCAGTAATTCAAAAGGAAAGTGCCAGAATTTATAGTCCTCAAAGTGTAGGAGGGCTATTTGTAAACCATGAAGAAAAATGGTGTTACTATTTTCAGAATCAAACAACATTTAGTCCTTCTAAGATGAAATAGAAGATTTAGTACAATATTTCTCCTTTACACATTTCTTAATGGATGTGAAATAATTCTTCATCACGAGTGGTATACAGTAATTCTAAAAGTAGATCGTACACTATTTAGTTCAATCACAAGACGGGGTAAAGCTGTTTGGAAACCAAGTTGTGTCTCGAAAGTATGCACTGCAGACTACTCACTGTGAATCACATATTATAATTTATATGCCCGCCTCTGTAGCGTAGATGGTAACATGTTGAGGTACTTCTGTAGAGCTGCATTCTGTGCCACATTCTAAGGGACCCTAACCAAAGGTTTTGCACAGATTCATATTAAAGTTTGTTTCAGTTATAGACGCAGGAAGCTGTGTTAACGAAGATTGTTTCTTTAGTGCAATCTAAGTATCTCTATCTTTATGGCCCCTACTATTAGTGTGTTGATTGATTCGAGATACCTTTTCAATTGAAACCTGCGGAATATTGACGCAGGATTATAGTTATAGTAAACTAATATTTGGTACCAAATTGAATTTAAGCATAATTGTATCAGGTGCGTATAAAATTTTATTAATTATAGGTATCAGACAACCTTTTTATTTGAGAATTCACAGAAAACGCTTTTCTTATCTCTGAGGAGTCCTCGCATGTGTTGGAATCACTGAAATATCATTGAATATTTGGAAGATTTTACTTGCGGAAAATTTGGAACGTTGTTGACCGCGGCATTTCTTACAAGTGTCAATTCCAAAATGATCTTACTACACCATTGCAAACCGAGTTTCAAATTCCGCATCATGTGCAAAAACACTGCACTTCCTTACGTTTAGAGAATTGGTTGCCAACTCCCAGGCGTTGGGAAGGAAGTTTTAAAATATATTTACTTCTAAAAGTACATTAAGTTTAAGCAGTCTACTTCCCGCTAAGTCCCGTTAAATCGCATAAGCAACTTGAACACCAAAACGCATAGCATGCAGCACAAGGAGTAAAAGATGCAATGAAATCCTTATTAATCGCCCTTTAAAGGTTTCTATTTCTATCCGCTATTAATTGCAGGCTATATAAGATAATTTTGAGGACTTTCTCTACATAAAATTATTCTATGTGAGAATACTGTTTATTTAGATTTCAGCGACACATCATATAAATAATAATCCCTGTATGGTATATTACCAATATTATTTTTTCCTAATTATGTACAAAAACCTTCGTCTTTTGTTAGTGAGAGAAAGATAGAAGGTAGAGACTCTTATTTATGCGAGCTAGGAGATGATAGAAACAAAATTAAATGTAGCATAATCTATAGAAATGAAATACTTCTAGCTAATTCTTTCGATAATTTTTCGTTCCTCACGCTCTTTGATACATTGCAGTAATACAGTGGATTATCCAAATCATTCCATTATGTTTCTGCAATCGTAGGACCATGAAGGATTGATAGCAGGGCTACAGATCGCCAAATGAATGGTCAATTTTTAAAAGGGCAGATAAAAAGTCGGGTAGATCAAAAAGCTTATTTATTGCTACATTTCCTGTGCTTTCTGCGAATTTTAAATTCAATAATCTGGTACCACCATTCCTAATGAGGATGGTCGACTGAAATCTTGTTTATTAAGAAATTTAATAATTTTATAATATTTCAAAAACAGGTGTTTGTGCTCTTTTAACCAAATGTGAAAAACAAGATTTATACAAATTTAAAACAAAACGTATTTTATTGGTTTTGTAATGCTTTCACATAAACGCACTCTTTTCATTCTGCTTGTAAAGCAATTAAAGCAGAATATGTGTAATAATTTAGTTCATATTAGTCGTCTAACCCTGCATTTTCTTATTCCAAAATGTCCTTCAGAATATCCATATAAAATTTGCTGCTTCTATCTTCCACATACTGCATGATTTTGTGGTCCTATCTGTTGTATTTTATTGGCACTTTACAGAAGGATAGCATACCTTTTTAGGTAATTCAAAATGTTGACCTAGGCATATTTGAAAGGTATATTTGACAAGACCATTGATAAACGGCAATCCCACAATTTAGCCAAGATTACTGGTATCAAAAATAAAGTGATGTAGCGAACTTAAGCCAAAATGAATTCTCTCATTTCTCTGTTTGAATGACGTTTCTAGGGAGACAGACGTTCTCCTGCGGAATTTGAACCACTAATGTTTAATATTCAGAACTTTCTTTAGAGCTATCTACTTCTTTTTCTATTACAGATGTGTTTATCTTAATTGTCTGTTGGGCTTTGTCCCATCAGCTTTAAGTTCCTCAGTCGTCTAATTCTTTTTGTAGTCACAGCATAGGGTGAGAGAAAAACATAACTCATTCCCTTCAGTACCCAGTAAAACATGACACTTAAACATCTTATTTTGTCCAGTTTTCTTTCTACTTGTCGCAATCGTACCCGATCCACATCTTTTATATCAGTTAAGCTCTGTGCACAAATAAATGTATCACCCTTTGTCTTAAGAGAATGCAGCTGGTTAAACAATTCCAAGTATTCATCGTCTCCAATATTTTGGGTGCACTTCATTCTGTAAATATAATGAGACTTTCACAGATTTAGTAATTTTGTTTCCGTTTATAAAATTATGTAGTCATAAACTTATGTTCAATGAATTTTAATGAATTTGAAACTGTATTACTTTAAATCTGTTTTCAGGCAATGATAGGAATTTTCTTAAGGGCCAAATTTTAAATAATATGGAATTACCTGCCTTTTCCACCAATTATATTAGCATGACCATTCTTTCCAGAGCAGTTATTATAAGATGCGCCTCTCAGCTTGATTTCTTATTTTCTCCTTAATCTTTGGATACTTGTTTTCATTTTCTGCCAAGAACACGCACATCTTCCTCCGAGGAAGCCATGATGCTTAACGCGCATAGTAAAAGGTATACACAAGGCAGATTTTATAGTGCATTATGGTGCTCTGAACTAACACGGGCGAATTATTTTCAACTGTGATACATTGTTGCTCTACACTAACAGGCACAAAATGCGGTCAGCTCAATAATAACATTGTATTTTGTTAAAAAGGCAGATATCCAGAACATTTGCCCTTTTAACAAATCATGAAGGAATTAATAGCATTCTAATCTTACTTGCACTTAAGATATTTTTGACCTTTTCATATATAAAGACACACCTATGTACATATAAGATTCTATAATAGGTGAAAAAGTGAAAATAATAAAAAATGTGACAAATAGCTAACAAATAGCTATTCATATACATGCATGACAAAGCGAGCAGGCGTACCGGAAATAATGCAAACTAGAGAGTTGTTGACCTGAGCTTAAGGCACATGCAAGGCGAGTCCTGTGTGGTTACACTTGTTCAGATACAATCACAGCAACGTATCGTACTGTCGCGAGTCATTGTTGCGACTGGCACGGCCGGAGCACACAAAGGGACAGATAGTGCAGCACGGAGATAGAAAGCTTGCCGAAACAGAAAAGGGTAGATGACTGGAAGGTTCGTATTTTTAGTACGCTCTTGATTCTTAGACAACATACCACAAATTTCTAGGATAATGAGTGGAGCTATAAAAGAAGCCGCAGATCTCCAGTTGGGACAGTCGTGATTGAACTCGATAATTGTGAGAGTGCAGCTGTGAATTCAAAGTGGACTCTTCTGTTTATTTACATGTCCAAAACTGCCGAGAGATTGTGTTGGTTTTTTACGCCAGCTTGCTGAAAAGGGGTGTACAAACAGTGTCTTTCTACGGAAATAAAGGGTACTTTGAATTTCTGCAAACTTGGCCTTTAACTTTACGAACCCACAAAGTCACAATACATATGCACATACGCAAACCTAAAATATCAGTATATTCTTATTTTTATTTATATCTTTAATCAAATTTATCTTTATTAAAAAAATGTGTTTCAGTAGTAATTTTAATAATAATTTCTAAAACTATATACACAATTTGGTATAGCTTAACATTGTTATGCAGTTAAATCATTTTTTATAATACGGCAATGGCCTATTTGTTCAGATTAATCACGCTTCAGATAATTAGTTGTTTTACGATGTACTTCCTATAGTAATTATAATAATTACGGAAATTACATAATAAGAAAAGCTTTTCCGTCAAAGCCAGAGTTTCTTTCCCTTCTTTTAACTAAATGTCCGAAATAATTCACAATCATAGGGAGAAGCGATGGAACACTGAAACAAGAAGTTTGCGAGTTTGGTGGTTTGTATAAAATAATAAGAACAATGGCAGTGAGACATCCTGCGTGAGGAACACTGCTAATGATATGTATGTTATTACGCCTTTGCCAATGGATTAAATCATTTTTTAAGAAATTATTCCTGTCGTACATCATGATCACACTAGAAAATTAGTAACATTACCGTGCACTTCCTATAGTTGCATTAATCATTTAATGACAGAAGTGTAGTAATTACTTCACTTGGTTTTCTCCTTTATAATCGTTATGGAAATTGCAGAAGCTGGGCCTGCTAAGCCTGATTTTTTTTTTTTAATATTGCAATAAGTAATTACGGGATACATATTTAATGTACTTAAAATCATTAAGTTAACTTTGTTATTATGCACCCGTGTTGCGTATAATGATTGGCTTACCTTTCATGTCTGACACATGTAGCTCAATTTGTGTTTCCTAAATGTACACCAACTATATACACAATTTGGTATAGCTTAACATTATTAGTCAGTTAAATCATCTTTTTATAATACTGCAATGGCCTATTTGTTAAGATTTATCACGCTTCAGATAATTAGTTGTTTTACCATGTACTCCATTTCACTCTCGTAATCGACATCGGCCACGCCGTGGTCGAACGGTTATAACGCTTGGCTCTCACCAAGGCAGCTCGGGTTCAGCTTCATCAAACGATTTGTTAGTATTCATTCCTCCTTAATTCATGCAGTAGCATGTGTGACCTATAAATACTAATATTTTAATGGAAACAATCAAGTCAGGCCAATCTACCGTCTATAATACTTAAAAAATGTATAGAAGAATTAGTGTTGGTAATGAGATGAAAACGAATGTTTTTAAATAGCCGAGAAATGAAAGCGGCGGTTTGTGCTAGTTGTTCCCCGAAAATATAATCTGAGTTATGATAGAGTCGTATGTGTTTCAAATGAGAATACCGTCCCACAATTTTCGAAACCTGGTATCAATGAGGTATGCTGTAATCAGTAAGCTCTGTAAAACCAATTCTCAAATCTATGCTGCAATGTTCTGAGAAATACTCCTCAGCTTCAGAGAGATACAGATCAATAATTGCCGGATTCAAGCAACTAGTGTTCGGCATAATAGTATGAAAGAGCGAAACGCCATAGGCGCTTCAGATGTGGTTGAAGTTTTAGCGTATCGCTCCTGCTTCATCTGTTAGTAACAGGCTTTGGACTACTGTGTATGTAACAGTAATGACATTAAAAAAGCGAGCATCTATATCAGAGGTGCCATCGAGTGTAGTTGAGGGTGACTTCCCTCTTTTTCCCCTTCTTCAGTTTTTCGCTTCTGGCACCGGGGTGCAGAGGAACAGCTCACTGGCATTGGGTATTGCGGAACCTCTACACCCTTTGAGTTTTAAAACAAATGCAAGTAAGCGGCGGAAAGTCAACATGTACCGTTATATTCCCCGACATCGACAAATTAACAGCTAAGAAGAAGAACTCCACTTAAATTATAAACTAATAATTATTAACGTGTAGCTATAAAATTATAATTCACAATACACATTATGCACATAAAAATATGAATAAGTAGTTTAACAACCCACCACTGAATCTTCCGCACGCTCTTCCTCACCCCATTATCTATTATGCCACTTGAAAAGGTTAACTAGAAGGGGGAAAAGGTAACCAACCTGTTTCCCCTCAATGACACCACTGATCTAGATGGTTCCGCTGCAATACGTGAGGTTTGCCCTTGAAAGTTTCCGAGCTTAAATCCCTGCTTAGCACGTTGAACTTGGGTTTTCGTGAGTTTCTCAGGTCTGTAGAAGAGTGCTGGGTTGGTGGGCCATTTACTATTGATTCCGCTTCATTTTTCTCCTACCATTCCGCTAGATACATTCTCGTTTGTTAGGCGTACTTTCAGATTCCCTGTGTATTGGACACACAACAAATGATGCGGATATTGCTCAAAGATTAGAGAACTACAGTAGGTAAGAGAGGAGAACCTTGTCGACTGAACTTTCATTGCCCTCTACCAGCTGCTCGAATTGTGAAAAGGACCTTCGGGCCTGGAACAGTTAGACCTTCCCTTGTCGTCTGTGGTTCCTCTTCATCGCATCTTCCTGGAAGAAGGTGGTTATCACAACGTATCGCACACTCCAGGACCCAGATAACGTAATTTTGTAGGTAACGTCTGCCTGATCCATTCCTTGTATCGAAATGGAGTCAGGTTTCGCAACGACGCACTTGAATCATAGTGGTCCTCACGAGAAGTCAGAAGTTTTGCACTGAGTGGTTATACGTGATAAAAATATATGTGTGGTTAATTCTGCGTGGGACGAACTTCATTATTAGACATCCTCTGTGTGAACATTCCACTTGCAATTATGATTTCCTGTGCTACCTGACCAGCTCTGTAACTGGTAGAAACGTATCATATCTGAATTGTACCTGACTCATGTGTTGACCAACACACCTAAAGTGTATAGACTTCACTTGTGCTTGAAACTAGACTTTTGATGCTTACACAGTTAAAGCTTCTGTTCGTAATGTAAAAGTGGATTTAAGGCCGGGATTGTTCGTTATGAATTATTCAGAATAGAAATATTCCCCAGTGCCATTAATTTTTAATTGTGCTGAAGTTGTGGACAGTATAACAATGAAAGACCATTCCGGGATATTCAGGTAAGTCAAATATTTAATGATATGGCAGCGATATCCAGGCACATGTCCAGAACATTTGCATTCTTAAAAAGATATGAGGGAAATAATAGCATTTTAATCTTAGTTGCAATTAATATGTTTTTGAACTTTTCATATATAATGATACGTCTACATACATTTAAGATTCCATAATCGACGAAAAAGTGAAAATAATAAAAAATGTGATGTCTGCCATTTTAATAAATAGGTATTCATATACGTACCACATGACAAAGCGGGGAGGCATACCGGAAATAATGCAAAGAGGAGAGATGTTTGCCTGAGCTTAACGCATATATACGGTGAGTCCTGTGTGAGTACAGTTCATCAGATACAATTACAGCAAGGTGTCATACCCATGTGGATATCGAAACTAAAACTATCAATATGTTGCTATTTTTCTTTATATCTTCATGCACATTAATCTTTATTAAAATAACAAGAGATTGTGTTTCGGTAGTAATTTCAATAATAATTTTTAAAATTATACACACAGTGTATAATTAACATTATTATGCACTTAAATAATCATTTTTGAGATACGGAAATGGCCTGTTTGTTCAGAATGACTACGCTTCAGATAATTTGTGTTACCATTTAATTACTATAATAATTATAATAATTAGGGAAATTTTATAATAATAAAAACTTTTCCATCAAAGCAACAGTCTCTTTGCCTTTTTCACCAACAGTGTGAAGGAATATATAATCAATGGCAGAAGCAATGGAACACTGAAACAAGCAGCTCGCCGTTGATGATTTTTATACAATAATAGAGACAGTGACTGTGAGACACCCTGCGTGAAGGAACAGTGCTGATGATATATATGACATTACGACTCTGTCGATAGATTACATCACTTTTGAAGAAAGTATTCCCATTGTACATTACGATCTAGATGAATCTACACTAGAAAATTGGTTGCATTGCCGTGCGCTTCCTGTACTTGCAATGATCAGTTAATAACAGAAGTGTAGTAACAAAATCATTTGGTTTTCTCCTTTCTATTCGTTACAAAATTTGCAGAAGATAGTGCTGCTAATCATTTTCATTTTTTGAAACATACCGCAATAAGTAATTACGTGGATACATATTTAATGTATTTAAACTCATTAAGGTAACTTTTTTATTATACACTGGTGCTGCATATGATTGGCTTACCTTTCATGAATCTTCGAAGTACTCAATTTGTGTTTCCTAAATTTACGCCAACTTATAATATTTCACTCTCGTAATCGACATAGGCCGCGCCGTGGCTGAGCGGTATTAACGCTTGGCTCTCACCAAGGCATCTCGGGTTCAACCAATGCGACCGGTTATGAGATTGTGGTGAACAACACAGCGCTGGGGTGGGTTTTCTCCAGAATCCCCAGTTTCCTCCGCTAACTAATTACACTGTTGCGCCATCTTCATTTCAGGTATCATCATTGTCACTGACTGCGGTACCGCAGGTAGTAAAGGCGGGTGTTAAACATATGTATCTCATGAAAGTTTTTATCACAAAGCCATGTATTATTTCAGATTATTCTTTAACAGGTAAACTGGTGTACGTAATTCATTCATTCCTTTTAATTAATTTAATATGGATAAAAGATTTGCAGGAGAGTCCCCTTGCTGCTCAAAGGAAAGAAAACTCCAGTGGGTAACAAATGACATCTTGGTCGAATAGGCATATATCGCCCTCTACCAACTGCTCGAATTGTGAAACGGACCTTCGGCCCTGGAACTAGTAGACCTTCCCCCGTCGTTTGTGGTTCTTCTTTATCGCATCCCTCTGGAAGAAGGTGGTTATCACAATGAATCGCATACTGTAAGGCTTGATTGACGTAATTATATGGTTAACATTAATCAAACCCTGCAGTCACGCCATTCATTGTACCAAAATGGAGTGAAGTTCAGCAACGACGCGGGTGCATCATCGTGGTCCTCACAAGACTTCAACAGGTTTGAACTGAGTGGACATTGGTGATGAAAATATCTGTTACTAATTCTTCGAGGGACGAGCTTCATTGTTAGACATCCTCTGTGTGAACACACAAACGTGAAATTACGAATGGAAATACTTTAAAGCACTCTGAACGTAAGCCTGTAGTAAACTCTAAACTTTCAGGTGCATAATGAGCAGACTCTACCTTTTACTGCTCGAAATATGTAGAAAAGCTGACGGGGTATGATTATAATACAACGGATAGACGTAGCCTTGAACAGTCCATTCACATTTACACGCAGCAGAAAAATAGCAGTCAGGTTCATTTATTAATCTTCACTGTGGTTCTTTTATCAAATTCGCGTAGTACTCTGGTTGCAGAAACATATACTCCGTTTCTGTAATACAAACCATTTTGCATCGAATCGGAGAAGTGAGTAGGGAAGATTGCAGAATGCTTAAGGTAAAGGTAACCGATGTAGTTCATAGCTACAGACTTTATAGATTTTAGAGTTAATTTTCTTTATTTACTCCTTGCTGGCATAAATTAAAGTCTGTGATTTGCATCTTTTTCTCACTAAAACCAGACTAAGGCACTTCTAGATAATATGGACAAATAATTTTGAAAATTTACCTTGCAAATTATTATTAATAATTAGTATAAGACGATGCAATCTAAACAAACGGCCTCCTCACATAGACCAATTAGATATAGAGGAGAAACTTAAAACTGTGACATCTAACGAGAAATCATATACGGAATTATAGTGTAAATGTTTTCACATGATCTATGAAGGGTTGTGTTGCAGGTTATGTATTTTCATGTATAAATGGTATTATGTGATTTACTATGATCAATTTGTACTGCATGTTGTCGGACCATATTTTGTTTCCAAAGAGCTTCACTCCATCTTGTGATTGTCACACCGCCAATACCTGTCTTCTCCTGCTCTGAACTAACAGGGGCCAAGTATTGTTAACTGCAATACATAGTTGCTCTGCACTAACATGTGCCAAATACTGTCAGCTCAATGATAGCAAAAGGCGAGGGCAGTAAGAGCATTGTAAACTTACTTGCAATTAAAATGTTGCAGACCTTTCCATATAGAATGATAAGACTATGTACCTTTAAGATTCAATAATCTGTGAAAAAGTGAAAATCATAAAAAGTGTGACATCTGCCCGTTTAACAAATAGCTATTCATATACGTACCACATGACAAACCTAAGGGGCGTACAGGAAATAATGCAAACAAGAGAGATGTTTACCTGAGCTTAAAGCAAATACACGGTGAATCCAGTGTATGTACACTCTGTTCATGTACAATCAGAGAAACATATTACATATTAAACGTTTGTAAGCCAAAACTATGAATAAGTAGCTATTTTTATTTATATTTTCATTCAGATTCACCTCTATTAAAATAACATGAGATTGTGTTTCACTAGTAATTGCTCTAATAGTATCAAAAACTATATACACAACTTTGTATAGCTTAATATTGTTAAGCATTTAAATCATCTTTTCATAATACGGCAATGGCCTATTTTTGCTGATTAATCATGCTTCAAATCATAAGTTGCTTTACCATGTACATCCTATAATAATTATAGAAATTATCTAATAATGAAAGCTTTTCGGTTAGTGACAGAGGGTATTTTTGTAACTGAAAGGCAAAAGAATGGATAATAATTGGGAGAAGCGACGGAACACTGAAACAAGGTATACAATAATAGCGACAGTGACAGTGAGACCTCTTCCGTGACGGAACACTGCTGATGATATATATATATATATATATATATATATATATATATATATATATATATATATATATATATGGTATTACGCCTTTGCCAGTGGAGTAAATCACTTTTCAAGAAATTATTCCTGTTGTACAGATTGATTACACTAGAAGATTAGATACATTACCGTGCACTTCCTGTAGTTGCAATAGTCATTTAATAGCAGAAGTGTAGGAATTATTCAATTGGTTTTATTTCTCTTATGTTAAGAAAATTACAGAAGATAGTGCTATTTTCCCTCATTTTCATTTTTTGAAAAATATTACAATAAATAATTATGTGCACACATATTTAATGTATTTATAATTATTAAGGTTCGTTTTTTTATCATGCACCCGTGTTGCATATAATGATTGGGTAACCTTTCATGTCAGACATGCAGCTTGCAAGTGCTTCCTTAATTACTGTATGCCAACTTACTAATATTTCACTTGTCCAATCGACATGGGCCGCGCTGTGGTCGAGCGGTTAAACCACATGTCTCACCAAAGCAGCTCGGGTTCAATCCCGCATATGAGACCCATGGTGAACCATGTGGTGCTGGGGAGCGTTTTCTCCGGAATCACTGGTTTCCACAGCCATCGCATTCCACCAGTACTCCATCTTCGTTACATGTGTCATCAGTACCACCGACTGCGGTGGCGCAGGTAGTAGAACGGACGTTAAACATTACACATTGATTCTAATCGACAAGACAGGAAATGAACGCAGCTGTGGTCACTGAAGTTCAATATGCCTCAACGCTCTGTCCTGTAGTAGTAGTAGTTTGTTTTCACTACACTGGCTACTGTTATGCTGTATATTAATATGAATGACTCCCTCAAGTTACATTCATCAGCTTGTAGTCATACAACGTCAGTATCTGTATTCAGTTCCAGCTGTAAAAAGCAGATTTTGCTCATTGTGCACCTGAAAGATTAGAGTTTATTCAAGATATCTATGCTGAGTGCTTTAAGGAATTTATTAATGTTGTTATTCTTGTCCATTTGAATTGCCGATCGAAAAATTAAAAGTGGATCAAAGAAATTTTATGTGCAATGCACAGGTAAAAATAAATCTCACATACAGGTGTGTACACAACTTGCCGAAATTCTAAATGTTCTTTATTTGCATAGAAATACAGTCTGATCAATTCTCACGTAACACCATTGCGACACATACACAAAGTCTAAAAAGGTCGATGACCAAACAGCGTTCTGATTACATCACTTTACAACATCAGCTCTCGTTACAACAACACTCTACAGCTGTTTACTCCTCTCTGTTTACGACTCCGTTCACGACTGACTCTTGGCGAATCGTCGCCTTCTTAAATACCTCATTGATAAATTCTAGATATTTCCGGAACAATAAAGAAACCGAATAATCTCTATCAACCAAGACGTCACCAGAAACTTCCATTTATCTCAGTTTGTTTGTTTCGGCAGACCTTTTTCTCACGCTATCTTTAACTGCTTATGCAAGTTCTTTATTACCGTGAAACACTATCCGTCTGTTATCTATTTGCGCCGAAACTTTTATGCCCGTTACCGCGACAGTATGTACTTTATACATCTCTTACAAACAAAACTGTGCAATACCATTTTAGTCTGTGATCATCCACAAAATGCATTTTTTCTGAAGTTAATGGTTTATTTCAGGATTACGTACAAAGATAGTAAAGTTGAACCTCATTTATGCTTATATCAAGAAAAAGAGAGAATAATACTTTTAAATCAGTATTACTTAAATGAGATATTTCAATACATCAAACATTTTTAAAAGAGAAATACAGAGCAGCTGCGTGTATAAAACTTCAGAAACACTAAAAATATGTATGATGGAAACATTATTTAGAAATAGGTCTCTCTTTATAGTATTCAGTCAGCTGGCATGTTTCACTTTTCTTGCATTAAGTGCATGCAACTCATTGATAAATATGTTAATGAACTTAGAGCTTTTTCGCTACAACTTTCCTCACTGAAGTAACGCCAATATTCATTTATTGCACTTAACAACCTAACAATGGTTGGACCATAAAGCCGGGACTTCAGTACTGACACGTTGAAATCGCCATTAAGGTAGTTGTCTCATGTATATACATATGTGAGAACTCCTGTCAGTTGGAGAATAAATGTCATATTGGCATGTTTGGCCATGGTAGCTCATTGGTTAGAGCAACCGGACGGAGACCGAAAGGTCCGTGTTCAAATTCCGGCTATGGCATTGAATTATACAGTTTGACTCCATTTGTCCAAAATTTTGCCTGCACGTGGCTGGTGTGAAAGAGCAATTTAATTTCGATTGCACTTAGCTTTTCACCTACTTTCGGTGTACCAAGTTTTGAATCCTGATGCCTATTTTTATCAATTTGTCACTTTCGCTTGAAGCTGGTCCCCAGTTTTCAATCACTATCATGTTTTTTGACACAAATCAGCAATGATTTCCGCATCCTGTAGTTCCCCACATACAGCTAATTCATCGCAATACACGAATTTATCGTAAGTTATTTGCACTCTCCCATAGAGTTAGTTCATTTATCAGTACAATTTACAACTACAGGTATCACAACCATTCTTAAGATACCAGATTTAAAGATACTGTGTGGAAGATGACACCTGCTCCCAGGTAGTCGAAATAAATTCCATGGCTCGTAGCAAGTTAATAGAGAGATTACCATTTCTTGAATCTCTCAGTGTAATTAAACGTTTCTCTAATAGTGAACTTTGAAATTAGCAATGATATCCAAATCAAGTGGCTGTAGACGACTGTTGCCGTTAAGGGGAAAAGTCCATGCAAATATTTTCCAAAATGATTTGAGATAAATGTGGTGCACATATATTCATAAAAATGGATATTCTGCTGTTTCTTTGTTATTCAAATGTCCAGTTTCTTTAGCCACTGTTCCATTAAAATCATATTCCATAGGTTTTGTTTTCTCGCCCTTAAAGCACCACGGAGATCTTGATTTCCGTGTCACAAACGGGATAAGCAGGTCCATCTGCAATGGTAGCACAAAGAATTGTTACGTGAATGTTACTTTTCTTCCCTCCATGGCACGGGTCACCCATTTCAGTTAATATCTTTCTGTGAACATGATTATATTATAGGCCAGTCTCATCACACTTGTAGATGATTTGAGGATGATAATCGCTTATGATACCTGGTAGAACGTCATTCTTCCAGTGGTGCTCCGTGATGTCATCCACAATATTCACTCGCCGCAAATTATTTTCCCTGTGATTCCATGACGATCTTTGAATCCTTGCAATCATTCTGATTGAGCCTTGAAATCAACCGCAATGTTCATGAGTTTAGCTACATATATCGCTTTAGCATTCAACGTGTCGCCAGTGATTAGTAGGTCTGCAGCCCGTTTCTCCTGGAACTAAATGAAAAGTTCAATTTCCAAATCAGCATAGCTCCCTACATGCTGATTGCTGCGTTTAGTTTATTTTGCACGCAATGTTAAAAACGTATCCAAAATAGCTTTTCTGTTAGTAATGACTGTAAGTAGCGTTCCATAAGAAATTCCTAAGCCTGAAGCAGTTTCATTTTGGTTCTGTGTCCATTATATGTCACCTCACGTATGACTTAGTTTCTCATCTACTGTACAAAATTCTTTTTTCTTCTTCCCTCCATGGCTGATTAAAAGAAACTGAGAGCTTAAACGCAAAACCGCTGTTCAACTGTAAGCTCAGCTACCGAAAAGTATCTGTATTTCTCGTTTCGTACTACGACATTATTGTGCCGAAAACAAACGCCTTTGTTTCCTTTCTCAGACTGCGTCTTCCCAGAAGCGATGAAGAAAAGCAGTTTCAAATTCCTATTAGAATAGCCTAAGCCGTATGCCGTCCGATTTACATATAAACCTATTAACTATAAACAATGCTATATTAAAATTTTCCTAAATTACAGTTTTTCCGGGACAAGTATTTACTTATACTTAAATAAGAATTACTTAGATTGCGTAAAGTATAAAGCAGGTTCAACTCTAGTCTTTTTTACCTGTAGCTTCCAACAGTTTCCTTAATAACTCTGTTACTTTATATAATCTTTTGAAATAATTATTCATTTTCCCAACAACTTTTTACATACGTAATAGGTTTAGAACTGAAGGCAACCCTACTAGATTAAGATATCTTCTGGAATAGCAGCATATCCGCAGAAAGCGGCCATAACTAACTGAAATATACAACACATTTTTTAAATAATTATACCAATAATTAAGATAAATTAATGTAATGACTTCAGTTACACCGATTGTCCTGTGATTTGTGATCTTGAATGCAGTTTTCTGCGACGCTTCCCTTATATGTAGAACCAGCTTTCTTGGCTGACTTGAACAAGAAAATAGCTGGTAGTACACATAAGGGCTTCATCACATTTCAGCAGTATGGACTGGAGGACTGTGCTGATATTAAGTAGAACTATAGCCAGTATCAACTGTTTCAAGAAAAGAAAAATAATCAATTTCTGTATCTACTGAAAGGCACTATCAAACGCCATGTATTGCTTGAAACCACTCTTTAACATGTAAAATAGTATATGCACACCTTCTTTGTTGCAAAAATGAATGCCTTATCCTATATCCCCAATCAGAGCCTTCTCCTGCCTTCAGGCAATAACTATTATATGCACGAGATTTTACTTGGCATTTTCTGCACTGTCCTTGTCTTGCAAGGACGTTGGATTTCTTTCCTTGAAATGGTCAGTCTCTTTTAAAGCCCTATTGTATTCTCTAAATGAATATAGGAACTGTAGTTGAAGCACTTTGTTCATTTGAAAGCTGAGGAGAGGCTATCTACGTGACTCCTTTCTACTCCATAGCTCATGTCCCTAGTATTCATCGAACAGTAGAGTCTGACAACCGACCACGAAAGCGTCAATTGAGTTTGGAAATTTATAAGGGAAACCAATGATCTAGAAACCATCCATAGAAGAAATGAAAACAGTCAATCAGAGTAGAGTTAAGCTTGACCTAGTGTAAATGTTTAAGTAGGCTGTCAATGAGTTAGAGATAAATAACGTTAGGATAACGTTGTCCTCAAGGAAAATGTGACCCCAACAATGATGTAATAATTAAGAAAATCATGGCGACAAATATGAATAATCAGTGCAGACCACGCCTAAGGTATAGCCAGTTGAATTTTTGTTTTGTTTTCATAGCTCTAGTCATATAGCCGTGTTCATCATTAGATGAATTTATGCCAAAAAAGAGCAATTGCAGAGCGGTGATGAATAAGAGACTTAGGGGTATGCGTCCAACTAAGTAATAACCTGCATCAAGGAATTCAGATATTTTAATGATACATTATTTGTGAATTATCTGGGAAAAGCCTCAGGATCGACAAAGTCGTGCTTGTAAAACATGTAAAAATCACCGCAAACTAACCCTACGGCTTACGAAAAAAAAAATCCAGCTACCCGCAACCATTTCCATGGATTGACGGTGAGATAATTGCATCATCCAGATTCACACTAAACAGAGTCTTCAAGTTGTGTGAAGGACTTGCTTGTGCTAGAACTGGAATGGTGAATTAAAAGGCGAATAAATGACAACCATTTTGAAACCTGTTTCATGATGGCGAAACAAACCCAGGTTTTCATTGTCTATCATTGTCTACTATGCTGCAATCAAAGGCATGGGGAGATTATGCACGTCAACATAAATGGAAGAATATAGAATAAACAAATGACAGGATAACAGTTATAAGATTCCCTAATACAATAATATTTTGTAGTTATGTGTACTGGGAGTAATATTTAATGTAGGCAAGCAACTCCAGAATTGAAATAGGGAAGATTGCCTCGTTACCAGTCAGGCTCTACTACCGGTCAACAACTCATTACACTTTAAGACGTTAGATAGGCAGAAACAAAAGAGGTTTATTCCCGGCATAGAGTTCACGTTTGTCGCGCCATTCTAGAGAAAACCTTTATGAAGTGTGGGAAACGGAATTTTTGCATTACGCTGCTAACATTTAAGGCTGTATTGGCTGTGTATGTGTGAGTTCAACATGAATATTGTATTTTATTATACTCTTAATATAACCAAGCAATGAGTTAATCTGCTCAAATGACGGAAAATCCTGTTGCATTGTGTTCGATTTATTAGTTTATAACCCCGCTTGCTTACCCCGTGTACAGTCAACGTGTATGTTCCCATTATCGGCCATGAAAGGAAGCCTACTAACATAAATCGTTTTTCATTTTAGGGCTTTTTGTCAAGATGGCAGCATCCAAGAACGGAAAATGGAATGCATAACATTAAAAGTTATTATTTATGGTAATTTACGGAAAATTTGCACTGAGGGAAACAACTGATTCCTTTTGTGTACCTAGATCTGCAGACTTCCAGAAGACCATTGGTAAGATCTCTTCTGCATTTCATGACCTGCAGGGAAAAATCATCAATAAATAAAGGAAGGGAGCAAGATGTGTATTTCCGACATCCAATCCCTACAAAAATATATTAAAAGAAGAGGGAGAAATCAAACGACAGAATAAAGAAAGATAAATGTGTGGGGGAAATCGTCCAAAAAGAAGGAAATTTCATGTGTTATCAAACGGAAACTTCAGTTTGGAAATGGAAATGAACACAACAAAAAAGATAATAACACCGAAGAAACCGAATGAATTATTTGTTGCAAGATTGAACAACGAAATAGTGTATATTGTGTGTGAGCATTGCAACAATGGCTATGGGCTAATTCTATTATTGTCATATATATTTTGTTTAACTATTAAGTTGCATCAATATTTTTCCATGCAAAACAATGTGACCGGTAATGGGAACAGTTATTCTTTAAAGTCAGTAGCTCAACATTTATAATAATGTGAATTATGTGTAATTAAAAGCATATTATGTTTTCAAATTGTTGAGCAAATTCATGTTATCCTCTATTCCCAGCTTTCAGTTTTCTTTAAATCCATTGTACGATTTGCCTAAAATACGTAATAGGCTTAAGTGACAGGTACCGGGGCAACCTCCCCTACTTAGGAGAGAACTAATTTCTACACCACCTAATTTTAGATTAATTGAATGTAAGCAATATCAAAATATGCAACTAATGTATCCATGATGACAAATATACATTATCCCGTCCCTAAAGGAGTACAATGTATCTAAAAGCACTTATACATTTCAACCCTTTAGATCGAATAATGCATTGTTAAAAAACTTTTTGAATTCACAGAGACATACATACTTACACTGTCTGCATTAATGTGTGAATTCACAAAGGTTGAAGCAGAAATTTATGTAACTGAGAGAGCAGGGATTTTGTACAGAAATATGAAATATGCAAAACAAAGGAATGGTATGTATTATATTGTAAATATCTTATTTTGTGTAACAGATGACTGTAACATGAGTAAAGAAAGAAGTGTGTGGTGTTTATAAGAATGATATTACAAAGTACACTCAACCCGAACCTAAACAGAATGGCACCGCTGTAACGTGTATGGCTCGAATAGGGAGGTCTGTTCCCGTTTGTAATCTGTCTTGAGTCTTTAATGGTTTCCCCTTTTTACTTAGTCCAATGCTGGGGTGCCTACTTTCATATATTTAACTCCTTTCTACCATTCCCCTTCATTTCAGTGCTTTATCATTTTGAGGAGTACTTTCGGACTCCTGATCAATGGTGTCAAACAGATGGCGTAGATGCTTGCACATGGTAAAACCTGTTGTCGGTGCTAGGCGGGTTGTTTGATCGCTACCCTCAGGTAGCAGGACAACGCTTCTTCGCATGGAACCCGGAGTGTAGGGCTGCACAGGGGTTTCTGGCATCCGGGTGAGTAACTCTTAGCACAGTCTTTACTGCCCGACCCTATAGCCTACTGGTTACCTCACTTCACCCCTTCCCTTTTATGGGTGTGAGCCGCAAAACATCTGTGTGGAGGCCGCAATAGGCGAGGTGATCCCTTTTGTTTATCTACCCTTTGCAATTTTACACTCAACCATATAAGAGGTCTCATTCAGCAAGGGTGTTTCAAGTTATATTAGACATCACAATATTTGCAGATCCCGTTGTCCGTAGTTTCCAAAAGGGAAGGAGTTTGTTTCTCATTCAAGTTTTTACACGTGTTGAAGCAATGTGTAAAATGGGGTGGGTATCTGCTCGTTGCGCTTTCTGTTATGGTCCCTTGCTTGAGGCGGCCAGAAATAAAACTTCACTCGGCGCTTCATATGTAAACAATAACGCTTCAATTGTGCGATTTCTGCTTCCATTTGCCTCGAATATTAAGTTGTCTATTATTCTTCGTATTACAAAGCACAAAGGCTTAAAATATTGATCATTATTACTGTTGTAGACAGTAGGAAGTGTGAAATAGGATTCAAATCACAGCGTTGTTGTCACTTATAAGGTTTCTGTACCGTCCTTCACCGAGTTTGGCCGCGGGATCTTTGGAACCAGAGACTAACTTGTTACTTCTTGACCATGGAGAGCGACAAGAGTATCAAATATTTTCTAATACAGTTAAATTATTTTTTTAAATACCCAGACATGTCAAACACATATACTCTCATTGTTTTAAATATAACATGTAATTTTAAGTATAACTTCTGTAGAATTTGTGACGTCATTGGAGATAGTTTAAAATGACTACTTATATATTTTGTACACCATTTCATAGATTTATTCAACAAATGTTGATATGTTAACTAAATAAACATTAATTTTTTTGGTATTATTGGTACAGCTCCTTTGTAGAAATTAGCATATATATACAGGTGTTACGAAACGACACCGAACGATTATATAGAAGTAGCTGCTCCGCTTCGATGTGACACACATGGATGGTTTTTACCACCAATAGAGCCGCGGTAAACATGCTCCAGCATGAGTGTAGATTAGGCAGTTACAGGAACAACGCCGCTTGCCTCACGCTATCGAAGTTTGCAGGTAGGTGACACAGCGTGCCGCCTGCTGTAGCTGTTTGTAAACATATTGACATACTCCATGGTGGCTTGCTACTACATATTAAGAATTTCATTGGTTTATGAAACCGCAATAAAACGCGTTTATTTAGTTGTTTTGTTTAGAGTGTTTAACGTGTCCCAACATTCCGTCATAAGAGTCCATGGTGGCAAATAAGCTGGTGGATATATGCAACTTAAACCTTATAGAGGTAAGTTAATATTAGTGAAGTTGAGGATGGAAGCATTGCCTTTTGCAATGAGACAAGCATTTTATTTAACTTTGTAACTTAAAAAGAAGCTGTTGATTTTACAGTAACTGGTTGAAAGTACTGTAGAATTAAGATCATAGCAAAATGAGCAACCTTGGAACTGCTCGAGTCATTGTCGAATTTTTCACAAGTAGCTGTCCTTGACCCAGTTAGCTGAAAGTGAGGCTAGGGTCACTGATAACGAGCAAGGAACAATGCTTTTATTTTCGTGGCCGGTGCGTTCCAATAGCAATTTTTTAGTTTCGCACACCAGTGGTTCATGCACTAAATGTGATATTTAATGCTTCATAAAACTATACCTAAGAGAATTTCGAAGCTGTGACTCCAAAATTCGGATTAGTTAACGTATAAGCTACGAAATGGCTATATTTGATAAGTGTCGTTTCGAAACAACCTGTGTGTATAAGTGTGTGTGTGTGTTTGTTTGTTTGTTTGTTTGTTTGTTTTAGTGAGAGCGATAAAAATTAAAATTGTTCTAGGTCTTTACATTACTAAATGATAAACAAAATATTGAACATTTACATTTGTAAATTAGTTTATTGTGCGATTTACATGTATAAATCGTTTTCTTCTTTCGACTGGCATTCTTACACTCTCCCACATGGTCCCTAATTGCACGAAACTACTTACACAGATTATATACAGAAAATAGATTGGAAGTACAGATGTACAAAGAGAATTAGTAGACGAATAATCAATGTAGTATGTAGATGGGTAAATACAGAAAGTAGATCAGTTATAAAGTTATGATATCACAGGGAAGAGAATATTACACAGTATGCACAGAGGAGTTAATCTTACACAATATACGTTCCACTCAAAGTAATATCACTCTGTTTGTGGGGATATTGTTAAAGGTATTCCAATAAAAATGTGATCCACAAGGGGAAGTGGGCGGGTTACCCCAGCAACCAGAAGGAGTGTGCTGCGGGTAATGTGACAATCTGTTGTGTCTGGTAGAAGCAGAACACTGGCACATCGAATATTTTATCACGGGTAAATGTGTTGTATTCTTTATCCAGGATATTTCAGGCTCAGATGGGTAGAAATTTAACATCTATTAGTAGTCATTTGCATAATGTGAGTATAAAAATTATTGGTACCCCCAATAGTATCACTCCTATTTTATCCGCATAACTGAAACCTGACACTGAAAATCATAATTTAATTTTCTTTTCGTTCTATAAGCTCTAAAAATTGATTTAAAATTTTCATACTGTCACTGTATTAATTGTAATTAATTGTAATATTAATTGTTGTATATTCGAATATTCACAGAATAGTAGGAAAAATAAATATTAGGAGACCTCTTTTTGTACACCCTTTATTGTACATGCTCACTGGGGAAAGACACAACAGCTCCAGCTGTGGTTAGTTGACAATCTTAAATATATAATCAAGACAAGTAGCTCAGTTACACGAAATGGGGCATTGTGTAAGAATGTGGCTTAAGAGCAAAGGCAACTCGTTATCTTCCATTGTGAGAGAACTAGGATTGCCGAGTCATCAGCTGGAAATGTACTTAACAGAGACGTACCTCAAAGTAGTCGTCTAAAAGCCTTTACATACCACATGGTATGTTTTCATATATGTTAGTCTAGATATCAGAAAATTTCTTTTATTTATCTTTAATTTCATTTATTTATAAATATCTTTTATTTTTATTCTTTTTAAGTAGCTCCTTATATATTATCAATATCGTGCACGATTTCTGATTATAATTTATGATTGATGGCATTGAGAAGATAATTTTGAATTTCATGCTCTCCCCATATATTTTTTAACCCACTGTATGTAAGAAAGGCAACGTGTAAATGACTCCAGCAGTATCTTCAAACAGCTGGCCACAAAACACGTAGTCATGTTGCATTAGGGATTTCCGTCCCACAGAAAGTTCTCATAAACAGCTACTCAAATCTGTATTTATAAGGTAAGAGCAATATCAACATTTGCATCATTAAGATGGCGTATCTGGGAAAGTTGCAAACTTTACGCTGTTTAGCTGGAATGTATACCGATGTTGCACATAATAAAGGTGACAGTTTTGAAGACCTTCGTAATTCTAGCTTGAGTGATTATTTAAACATTAATTTTATACTATATAAATTCACTCTGCTTGGCAAAATGAGGGATACATACATTTTTAATTCCTTTCTTATCATATTTCCATTATTCATTCGCTTTTATCACAGGTGTACTAGTAAACATTTTTGTTGGATGTTTTACATTTGAAAGGTGATTCCTAATATTTTGAGGACAGCTGATTTGAAAAATGATTTGCGTTTTACTCCACCACATCACGCTTTTTCATAAATCAAAAACAAAGTATTGACATCTTTTCTTCAAAAATGAATATACCCATTAGTCATGTAAGAGCTACAAATGAGTTCGTGGGCTTTTTTATTACCAAGCATCACATTTATAAACAGTAAGTCAGTCAAATCTTGTATGTTTGGTAATGAATGCTTTTCTCTTGGATTTTCTCTTGTGCATTTCCTGAAAATACTACAAAGTGTCCAATAGTTATCTGCAGTCATTGAAGAGTTAAATTGTCCTTGGTATCACCTCTGTGTTTCTCGATGTCTTGTTTGAACCTCTCCACTTGTTCGACCCTCACTGGCCACAGGTTGTCAGGAAATACTCCAAATGTTAAAGAAAAAAGTGTAATTTGAGAATCATATTACACCCTAAAATTCTGAACTTCTGTAACATGTTGTTCACTATTTCAGCATAGGATGTTTATTATTCCTTTCAAACTTGTCTATAATTTATTTAAATATATTCCAAAAAATTTTGTCTTTAGAAGTCATAGTAGCTTTAAAGAAAATTTTTATTTGGGAACCCACAAGAATTCCTTCTTTTATTTTCGCTTCAGAAAGAGTGGAAAATTTGAAAATAAGTTTGAAACAATCACCCTTTTGATCAAGTGCTGTTACAAACTCTTTCATTACACCAAGTTTTATACGAAGAGATGATAAACGATACTTCTTAAGAGCCACTTAGGATCACCTCATTCTACCTGTCGTTAAACTTTCTATTTTGGACTATCGTCTTTGTTTCCAATTTTTGTCTACTATCCTACTCGCATAAATAACATGGAAAACTTTTGAATCCCTGTTGTTGGCCTAATATAAACTTACTTTCAAATCTTCACAAATGAACGGCTAATTTTGAGCACATTTAATTCTCTTCGAAACATAACTCTTTCTTCAGCTGCACCGAGTGACAAAGAGCATTCCCATTTTGAAGCAGCACAACCTTAGAACTTCTTTTACTAGAATCAATAGCCTCCATTCATGTGGATCATACGTAAATTAACGCAGTTTGTTTATGAAGTCGGCAATGTTATTACATTAAACTAAACTTTTTTCTTTCCTGGAGGTATTGCAAAGGAGTAATTTTTTCTGTTACTGTTAAAAGTCACTAATGTATCAACTGCAAGTAAGTTCTCCTGTATGCTGGAACCCAACACGTCATCTACAACCTTGTGAAGATTTAAATCCCTTACAGTATCATTTAGCTTGGCTTGTGATAATGGTGAAGCCATTTGCTGTTGCAGAAAGAAACTCCTAGAACACATGTGATACCTAATGGTGAATCACTGCTGCTATTTGCACCTAAAATAAGACTACTACTCTCGGTAGGTGCCTTAAGTATAGAAATACAGTGCATTGCAGTTTAGGCAGGTCTGGGTGTACAATTCTATTTTTTTTTTTTTTTGTAGTTTATATTAAAGCCCTTCACATTGCATGTAGAACAGTAACACACAGTACTGTGATTATGAGGTTCTCACAATGCCATTGGTGTTTCAGAACATTGACGGTCTCTCTTCTCCTTTGTCCCATTTTGTAAGCATTCAAGAGAAATACAGCATATTTTATGAAGACTCTAAAACTTGGATTGAGCTCCTATTTTAACTTCGAAGTAAGTTCCACGCGCTTTTCTTACAAATGAGGTTATGTTTCTTCTCTGGTTCTTCACAATAAAATTGCCACAAATATTTAAAGATGAATTTAGATTATTTACAGCACACCTTTCCATTGTGTTCTACTGCGTTACATATAGTAAAAATAACAAAATGGTACCACTAAAACGATATATTCTTTCTTAATACAGCAAATATTACGTTCTGCAACAGATTAATTCTCAATTCAAAACGCTATAAGCAGCGTAGAATATGCTAACGTCTGCAATAAAGTAATCAACTATTTCATTTTGGCAGCTTGACTCCAACATATGGCTTTGTTGTAGTGGTATACTGATGCATGAACACATAAAAGATTCACAAATAATTAAAAATGGAAGATATGAATTTTGAAAAAAAAAAATAGGATGTGATACGATAGTATGGACTTGTTTTTTGGAAGCAAGACATGAAAATTTCTACAAATGGACTTGAATATCTCAAACAGCAAAATCACTGTTAACCTGCGAACAAAAACTATAGAATATTCTGCTATATGAGATGTTTATGTTAGCGTTAAATTGCCTTACATATTTTTGCTCTGTATATAATTTGGAAAATGGGGCGATTTTCAATGTTCACGTTTTATTTAATTTTTGATGTAAATTAACCACATCCATAATAAATTATATCACATTTCATATTACGGTGTTTTAAGCTACAATTACATTTTGAAAAAAAAATGTATCGTGCGTAATTTTTCTATTATAGAGCTGCTGATAAAGACATTTGTAAAATCAAAGCCTAATTTTCTACATGCAAAATGTTATTATTTTTTTACCTCCAAATCTCGAGTGCACTCGAGTTGATTCAATATTTGAATAGTTTTCTTTACACTTAGGCTGAGTTGAAGACTTTGAGCTTCTTTTCTGAGTTTTTCACTTCCAATGCATCCCATATTAAACTGCCTTAGTGCTTTGTTATCTTCACCTGCAACAGTTTCTTTGAAATAAATATATCCTTTGGACATTTACAACATAACACGTTATTAAATGCCTCACTGGCGCTTTGAGCTTTCCATGCAGCACACCTCATCAAAAGTTCCTCATTTGCTGGCCTCTGAGACATGGGAATAAGCTTTTGAATTACTTGAGCTATTGGCGATGCTTTCGCTGCGGTGCTACTATGCTGAAAAATCGCCTTGCCTTTCACAATGTCTCTATCAAAGAATTTAAAAAAAAATGGGACTTCTGGAGCCTTTATGGTTTTATGGGTTAGTGTCCTCAATTGTAATGATACAACGTTACGTAAATCGCAGTTTTCAAATTCTTCACGTTAGAACAATTTTCTATAAAAATTTGTGAATTTTATTATCGTATCCTTTTTCAAGCTTCCAAACTTCCATTCACACAAAGTAACCACCTTTATCCTTTTTCTTCTTTAGCAAATTTCTTATCCTCTGCCCAACTCATTAAATACATTTTACAAGCATTTTTCATTCTTTACTGTTTCATTATTAATCTATACTGCCGAGTAGTGTAGGTAAATTTTATATCTGTCAAAATAGTTGTATCTCGCATTTTGCATGTACTGATAGATTTCTTCCACCATACATTTTTAATTGACATTTCTACAGCACTTAAAGGGTCACTATAACTTAAATTCACAGTTCCCGCTTTGTTTATACTCTCTGATTTAATTTTGGGGCATTTCAAAATCGATAAAAGAAAGTGGAAGTAACTAGGTAAATCTGTAAGGACTCCTATGCTGTTTAAAGAAGAAAATCCTCACTTCTTTCCACATACTATCGTATATATTGCAATGTCTGTGAAGTTATCCATATCGTACAGCACTCATGTAAATTTTCTAATTTTTTACCACAGTGTTTAGCAACTTGGTATTGTAAGATGAAGTTTTAATAACTAAAATGCCTATTCTCGTACAAAAATGTTCTAAGCAAGCATAGCGTTTACCCAGTGACATAAAACTCTTTATCAATTTTCGTCAATTTTTTATGTTCTCAGATACTGTCTAATGATTCCGATTAAAATGCTGCATGTTTGAGATGCGACAATCTTGAATTTTCTGGGAATAGGCGATAAACACCTCTTTAATTAAAATGATTATTTAACTAAGAAACCATGGTATCATAAATAAAAACATCAGGTTACAAGAGACGTAGAGTTCATAAACTTTCCTTGTATCAGCTATTTTCAAAACATCTCATGCCATAAAACAAGTTGTATGTAGATCTGGCAGTCTCAAAATTGCAAATTGTTTTATTCAGCTGAATAATGCATAAGAAGTCTAGTATTTTTATTTATTTGGTTTTAATACTTTAACGTCTTTTAACCAGATAATCATATTGCGCAATAAATGAAACAGGTGATACCATCAAATCAGTTCAGGACGACTAGAACATAAGATTTACCTGACATTAGTCTTCTTAAGATAAGGGAATGCCCTGTAGAAAGCCCTATTGGGGAAACATTTTGATATTGATTGGAACTTCTGCGGTACTCAACTTTCGCTCATATGACCGGAAGTTGGACTTTATCACTTCACCCTGCCTACTGATGAAATCATTTTCCCTTCACTCGCTCGCTCTACATAAAGGAACGTTGCGTCTTATCTTCAGAGACAGTGGCTGGAGGTAAACCCTCCTTCCCCTCGCGCAGCAAGGTTGGCCACTACGCCTTCACTGGGAGTCAAACATTGTACCACCAAACTACGGAGGCGGGCTCTGGTTGAACTAATTTATAACCGAACAGTTTGATGCCGATATGGAAAGGAGCAATCGTGCTTTTTTGAATAGTGAAACTGTGAGAGCCAGAGAAACTCATGTCAGTGTACGACATTAGTGCCTCTACTACGTGCATAGTAATCACAAACGTGTTATATTCCAATTAACAATTTAATATCTAGATGTCATCAGGAAAACAAGTTTTGAGGACACCAGAACAGGAAAAAATTAAAAAAAAAGGAATGTCCGCAGGCGATCTGCAATGTGTAATTTGTTTCTACTAATAGCATATTACAGAAAACAAATATTGGAGGAATAATGTAGGATTTAATTTTGTTATCTTTCAAGGATGCGAAACGAAGACTTTCAAGAAAATCGTTCAAAAATGGCTTCAGTAATTTTAATTTAAACACCACATATTTACGTTAGTTACATAACAAATAAAATGCCTATTGTGAATTTTCCGAGGATAAGCTCTCAAGTCCGCGTTACTGGAAGTGAAGTCTATATAACTATTCCAAACCTAAGAGATAAACGAGAAGTTGCTGCACAGCAGCTGTACAACTCGTTAAGATACACAGATAATATCAATTACAATAATGTATTGCAAAGTTAACCAATTCCGATAATTATTTGTTGGTGATTAGAATTCTCAGATATTTACTTAAAGGTATATAATTTTTAACTTTAATTTTTGACTTCTCAATACGTGCCTGGCGACAGTCGATGATTGAAGTGTACCGCAGTAATTTCTTTCATTTGTTTTTGTACGGCGGAACACCGAGTCGGCCTTGAAGACAGCTGACTGTCATTTTCATGTCCTTTTACTGCAGCAATAGTTATTCAAAATTTCTGCAAACCAGATTTTCGAATCTACGTAACTCACGTAGCCACAGTATTATTATATATTCCTTTGCAGGTACAATGGAAATAGTGGAATATAAGAAGTTAAGGATAATCAAAATTTCTAAGAGCTGGTAGCTAAGCAATGGCATTGACATTCAATTCTCTTTGCATAAAGAGAGGGAAAAGAATAATGATTTCCCATTTCATAAACCTATAAATACCACATATCTGAAACTAATAACCAGAAATATCTCAGAAATAATTAATTATATATAAAGTATTTCACATATTATATTGTGTGCTTTAAAGAGACCTACATTGTTTGTGTATGGCATGCCTTTATCGCTTACCATTTACCAGTTAAGTAAACGACCTTGAAAAAGAAAGACAACTTAAGAGGTTATTCTCAGAAAATTCGGATACACATTTCACTCCTCACCAAACTATCTTAAAAATACCTTGATTTTTTGCTAAATTGTAAGAGATAGATTTGGTGAAAGTATTCGAAGCATTTTTCAGGTTGTTTGAGATGCAGGATTTTATATTAAAATTTTCGTATCCCATCCTGGAAAGGCACTTTGCTTAAATATCAAGTTTGGTATTTATATGACATTAAACATTTAGGCCGTTGGACAGAAAAATGCGCACGCACGAATACATAACAAAGTCTTTTTATATAATTTTTTTTTTTTTCTGGGAGTCTCAAAAGAGTATTTCTTGCAGAACCTTGATATCAAATTTTGGGATTCTTTCCTTACTGTAACTACGTAACAGAGGAATAAATATCTCCGCAATTCAAACATTATGACAAACTGTTCGAGGCTTTGCAGCAAAATAAACTCTGCGGGTTGCGTGGATACGGAACACTAGGGTGATGGATTTACCTTCTGTATCCCGCTTTTATACCTCGCACACTTGTTAGCAGGGGTCGCACACCTTTGTATTCCCTAATTAAATCCGAATTCTTTCACGGAATAACACACACTCTGATTATGAAGTGGTAGAGGTAATATTTGAAAACAAGCTACTGTGAAAAAAACCTGCTTGGCAACGCTGTTAGGAATAATAAAAACAGGATTCCCGGAAAACTTTTAAGGGGACCGGTGGAGGATCAAAAGCGAAACGCTGATTATATTAGCAAAGGGGATGTTATTTTCTGGAACAGAAGGTTAACCTGGCACTCCACAGGAAAGCTGATCAATATGTGGATACCAATAACCGAGTCCTTATATGTGAATGTTGTTTAAAATTAAATGTCAATATAGACAACGCAAAAGTGAAGACAAAGGAAGTTAAGGGATACAGATTATTCTCTTATTTCGTAATAACTTATAAAATGTACGACATTTTAATATTTTTATAAGTGCTTGAGAAATAAGTGAATTTTTTAATCTCTAAAGGACATCGCATGTCCTTTCCGTTGTACCCTAAAACTTTGGTATAGAAGACTAGTCATTATTCGTTTTATATATACTCACAATGAACGCTTTTCAGCGAAATTATTTCTTATCTTGTATTACAGATTTATTTACTCGTACTTAGAAGATGTAGCAAAAGCACTTCAATTTTTATATCTCAAGTCCATATTTCTAATAGTGAGAATGTACCAATAAATTCAATAAAACTATATTTTCACACAACAGATATAGATATGATACAATTTGAAAATTCAGAGTAGGATTACCGAATGCATTAAACCAATGTTTCAGAAGTTATTGGAGATACTTTCCTGAATATACCATTTAAAGAAATGTTTTCAATTAATATGCTGTTCAAGCTAAGGAAATTTAACCACCCCGTCACCTTGCATGTTCTAAAGGCACTGGACAAAACATACCTACATTTTCTCTCCAAGTTTTTTACCGAGATATACAATTATTTTTTCCTCTTTCTCTCCTTTTTTATCTCTCTTATCCTCTCTTCTCCTCTTCCTCTTACACAGATTAATGCACACGAACACGAAATCTATTATAAGAATGGGCTTATTCATTTTCACACAACAGGAACAAATTAATCCTCTTGCAATACAGGCAGCATGAGAAATATATAGGTACACAAATCAATCAAAATTTGATTCATTGTGCTTCCCTTTATTTACACTACTGGTATTCCTGCCTCTTAGGTAAAGTCTGTTGGTCCCTCAGTAGACATATTAGAATCTGTAACAGCCAACCAGGAGAAAAGATGAAATTAAATGAAAAGTTAGTGAAATGGAGAGACACAATATTAGGTAATGCAATTATTCTTCCAAGAATTCGCCTAGCAGGTCGAGGAAACCCTCGAAAGGACCCATGAGTCGAAAAAGTTGACCATCTCCTAAATTTGGGCCACAGACTCTACCACCTGGCTATCTCGTCAATTGACCACTTTAGTGCTATTTTCCTCATACATCGAATAAGTTTTAAGGACACAAGAACAGGTAAAAAATTTAAAAAAAAAGGAATGTCTGCGTGCGCTATTACAGAATTACAGAATTGGAGGTATAATGTAGGATTTAATTCTGTTATCTTTCAAGGATGCGAAACGAAGACTTTCAAGAAGATCGTCCAAATTGGTTTCAATAATTTTAATTTAAACACCACATATTTACGTAGTTACATAACAAATAAAATGCCTATTGTGAATTTTCTGAGGATAAGCTCTCAAGTCCGCGTTACTGGAAGGGAAGTTTATATAACTATTCCAAACCTAAGAGAGAGACGAAAAGTTGCTGCACAGCAGCTGTAGAACTCGTTAAAATACACAGATAATATCAATTACAATAATGTATTGCAAAGTTAACCAATTCCGATAATTATTTGTTGGTGATTAGAATTCTCAGATACTTACTTAAACGTATATAATTTTTAACTTCTAAGTACCTATTCCCTTTTTCATTCAAGGAGAACTAATACTTCAAATGCGTCAAATAATAATTCGCTTTTTAAATATCCAATTATTTCTTATAACACTTTCTCCCAGGTATAAGAATAAAAATTGTGCAACTAAAAGCTTTTCTCCAGACCTTATCCAAAGAAGCAAGACAAAAGCAAAACTTTCTAAGAACAATTTGTAGAAGCTTGGGGGAAGAAAGTCATGTGAGTGTAATATATTACATCTGTTTTTATTTATTACCAACATGATAAAAACACATCCCTGATTAATTATTAAAAACAAACAATCCAACGTAGACGTTTGGACCCCCTCTCCCCAGAAATTGACTTCTCAACGTGTGCCTGGCGACAGTCGATGATTAAAGTGTACCGCAGTGATTTCTTTCATTTGTTTTTGTGCGGCGAAACACCGAGTCGGTCTTGAAAACAGCTGATTGTCATTTTCATGTCCTTTTACTGCAGCAATAGTTATTCTAAATTTCTGCAAACCAGATTTTCGAATCTACGTAACTCACGTAGTCACAGTATTATTATATGTTCCTTTGCAGGTACAATGTAAACAGTGGAATACAAGAAGTTAAGGATAATTAAATTTCTAAGAGCCGTTAGCTAAGTAATGGCATTGAAATTCAATTCCCTTTGCATGGAGAGAGAGAAAAATAATAACGACTTTCCATTTCATAAACTGATAAATACCACAAATCTGAAACTAATAACCAGAAATATCTCAGAAATAATTAATTATATAAACAGTTTTTCGCTTATATTGTGTGCTTTAAAGACACGTACATTGCTTGTGTGCGGCATGCCTTTATCGCTTACTGTTTACGAGTTATGTAAACATCATTGAAAATGAAAGAGAACTTAAAAGGTTATTCTCAGAAAATTCAGATACACAAAAATATCTTAAAATAACTTGACTTTTTCTAAATTGTTAGAGATGGATTTGGTGAAAGTATTCGAAGCATCTTTCTGGTAGTTTGAGATGCAGGATTTTATATTAAAATTTTCGTAACCCATCCTGGAAACGCACTTAACTTAAATACCAAGTTTGGTATTTATCTGACATTAAAAATTTTGGTCGTTGGACAGAAAAATGCGCACGCACGAATACATAACAAAGTCTTTTTATATAAATTTGTTTTTTTTTTCTGGGAGTCTCAAAAATGCATTTCTTGCAAAACCTTGGTATCAAATTTTTGGATTCTTTCCTTACTGTAACTACGTAACAGAGGAATAAATACCTCCGCAATTCAAACATTATGACAAAGTGTTCGAGGCTTTGCAGCAAAATGTACTCTGCGGGTTGCGTGGATACGGAACACTAGGGTGATGGATTTAACTTCTGTATTCCGCTTTTATACCTCGCACACTTGTAGCAGGGGTCGCACACCTTTGTATTCCCTAATTAAATCCAAATTCTTTCTCGGAATAACACACAATCTGATTATGAAGTGGTAGAGTTAATATTTGAAAACAAGCTACTGTGAAAAAAGGCTGCTTGACAACGCTGTTAGGAATAATAAAAACAGAATTTCCGGAAAACTTTTAAGGGGACCGGTGGAGGAACAAAAGCGAAACGCTGATTATATTAGCAAAGGGGACGATATTTTCTGGAACAGAAGGTTAAGCTGGCACTCCACAGGAAAGCTGATCAATATGTGGACATCAACAACCGAGTCCTTATATGTGAATGTTGTTTAAAATTAAATGTCAATATAGACATCGCAACGGTACAGACAAAGGAAGTTACAGAAAACAGACTATTCCCTAATCTTGTAATAACTTCTAAAATGTACGACATTTTAATCTTTTTATAAATGCTTGAGAAATAAGTGAATTTTGAATCTCTAAAGGACATCGCATGTCCTTTCCCTAGTACCCTAAAACTTTGGTATAGAAGACTAGCCATTGTTCGTTTTATATATTCTCACGGTGAATGCTTTTCAGCGAAATATTTCTTATCGTGTATTAAGGATTTGTTTACTCGCACTTAGAAGATGTAGTAAAAGCACTTCAATGTTTATATCTCAAGTCCATATTTTTAATAGTGAGAATGCACCAATAAAGTCAATAAAACTATCATATTTTCTCACAACATATATATAGAGTACCATATATATATATATATATATATATATATATATATATATATGGTACTATAAGGAAATTCAGAGTAGGATAACCTAATGCATTAAACCAATGTTTCAGAAGTTATTGGAGATACTTCCCTAAATATACAATTTAAAGAAATGTTTTCAATTAAACTGCTGTTCAAGCTAACGAAATGTAACCACCCGTCACCTTGCATTTTCTAAAGGCTCTGGACAAAACATACCTACATTTTCTCTCCAAGTCTTTTTACTGAGATTTGCAACTATATGGTCCTGTTTCTTTCCATTTTTGTCTCTCTTCTCCTCTCCCTCTTACACAGATTAATGCAATGAACACGAAATCTATTATAAGAATAGGTTTATTCATTTTCAGACAGGTAAAAATATGCTTTAAGTAACAACAGGAACAAATTAATTCTCTTGCAATACAGGCAGCATGAGAAATATATAGGTACACAAATCAATCAAAATTTGATTCATTGTGCTTCCTTTTATTTACACTACTGGTATCCCTGCCTCTTACGTAAAGTTTGTTGGTCCCTCAGTAGACATATTAGAATCTGTAACAGCCAACCAGGAGAAAAGATGAAATGAAATGAAAACTTAGTATAATGGAGAGACACAATATTCGGTAATTCAATTATTCTTCCAAGAATTCGCCTAGCAAGTCGAGAAAACCCTCGAAAGGACCCATGAGTCGAAAAGGGTGACCATCTCTTGAATTTGGGCCACAGACTCTACCACCTGGCTATCTCGTCAATTGACCACTTTAGTGCTATTTTCCTCATACATCGACATGCTACTGTTATGCTTATTTTCGTCTTTTTAATGAGGGCTTTAGGGCACTTGTATCTTTATTATTATTATTAATTATTATTATTAATTATTATTATTATTATTATTATTATTATTATTATTATTATTATTATTATTATTATTATTATTATTATTATTATTATTATTATTATTATTATTATTATTATTATTATTATTATTATTATTATTATTATTATTATTATTATTAGTATTATTATTATTATTATTATTATTATTATTATTATTTTTATTATTATTATTATTATTATTATTATTATTATTATTATTATTATTATTATTATTATTATTATTATTATTATTATTATTATTATTATTATTATTATTATTATTATTATTATTATTATTATTATTATTATTATTATTATTATTATTATTATTATTATTATTATTATTATTATTATTATTATTATTATTATTATTATTATTATTATTATTATTATTATTATTATTATTATTATTATTATTATTATTATTATTATTATTATTATTATTATTATTATTATTATTATTATTATTATTATTATTATTATTATTATTATTATTATTATTATTATTATTATTATTATTATTATTATTATTATTATTATTATTATTATTATTATTATTATTATTATTATTGTGTCTTTGCTTAGCCATTCCCGGACTACAACTATGACAAAACCACAGAAAAAGAAACCAGTCTCGGTTCAACAACAAAATAGATGAATGAGTGAATGAATACAAGAATAAATACATAAAATACATAAATAAAGCATAACAAATAAAATAACAATAACGAATTATTATTTGTTCGCAAATAACCTACTAGTGATAACTCTAAAGCCAGGGACTTAAAGACTTGCAGAGTTAGGAAGTCGCCACAGAAGGTACGTATCTCAGTGTATATGAGAACCCCTATGTTTAACCGGGAAACATACAAGTCAGTTGGAGAAATTAATGTCATAATGGCACGTTGGCCATGGTGGTTGAAAGGTTAAGAGCGACCGGACGGAGAACGGGAGATCCGTATTCTAAATCCCGGCCATGGCATTGAATTTCCCAGTCTGACTCTATATATTTAATCCTAATTTTGTTTATTATAACGACACTTCCAACCTATAAATAAAAAAGGTGCTGAAGCTTTCCTGGCGATATGAATATTCCAACATTTACATACTTCAAGACGCGTGAAGGTGCAAATAACTTCACGCGTTGCTTGAGGTATCTAAACGCATAGAATACAGCAAACACAAATTCTGGAAATGAATGCAAAATTTGTTGTATAGAAAAATGTGTAGGTATACATATACACTCACGGGCCAATTTCTACAAATACTTCTTTATTTAGAGAGTCTGAAGGCATGTACTTTCTCTGTAACTTGGAATCAAGTTTTTGGATGGATTGCCATATATTCTTCACTTACTGCAACAATATAATAGGGAAATAAATAAATGCACTGTTCAATTATTATTTTACAAAGCAATCCAGGTTTTCTAGCAAGTTCGTAATGTGCGCGTTACATGGATTAGAAGATCTGTAATGAAGTGATTTACCGTTTGTATCCCACGTCTGTGCCTTAACACACATGACAGGCAGCACATACCTATGTTTTAATTAAAACCCTATATGGAAGTCTTGCTTAGGATACAACACAATCTGACTCTGAAATGGTAGAAGTAATATTGGAACAGAAGCTACCATGGAAACCAAGTTGCTTGGCAACAAGCGTTGGGAACAATAAAAGCAAGATTCCCGGAAACCTTTTAAAGGGAGCGGTGGAGTAACAAAAGCGAAGCGCTTATTATGTCGGCAAAGGGTTTGATATCATATGGAAGACAGGGTCATATCAGAAATCGATAGAAAAGTTGATCAATATGTAGGTATATGTCGAGGACGGACTCCTTATATGTCAGTGTTGTTTAGCAATTAAATATCAATATGCAATACAATAGTACAGACAAATAAATTAGAGGCTGGCTCCGTAGTTCGGTGGAGCACCTGCCTGCCGAGCTAGGGGTCCCGGGTTCGATATCCGGCGGTGGGGGTGGGGACTTTTCTCCGACCAAAATAATTCCCCATCTTCTCCAGATACTTCTCATACTTCTCTGAAGTAAGAATGAGAGTGTGAATGTGTGCGTGATCTAATGATTAAAACCCCAACAAATACGAGTTAACACCTTCGGTATGTTCCAAAGGAGAACGGTCGCTGATATGACCATTGCAGTTAAAGGTGGAGCAAGTAAAAGGAAAAAATTGCAGGTATTCTCTCAATTTGTAATAACCTTCAGAAGATCTAATCAATATCTTTTTACCTGGTTTTGTGAAATGGGACACACTAATCGTGCTCAACGCATTTTTTTGTCCTTTTTCCAGCATTCTAATGCATTGGTATGGAAGATTAGCAACTGCTCGTTTATGTCTAATCACCCCCCCCCCCCACACACACACACTGTCACACACTGTCACCCTCTGTCTCTCTCTGTCTGTATTAAAAGCACATGCACGAACTAGTCATATACTGTGAATAAATTTGTGTTCATCACGGCAGTTAGTCACGGCTGCGAAATATTTCTTATCAGAAATTGTAGGTTTGCTTACTCGCACTTACAGATGCGGAAAAACACTTTAATGTTTATATCTCAAGTATATATTTTAATAGTAAAAATGTATTAATGCAGACAGTGAAACTATCATATTCTTTCTCAATCTGCGTCGATATGGTATCAAAGGAAAATTTTAGAGTAGGAAAATCAGATGCATGTAACCAATGCTTTAGAACTTTTTTAAAGCCGAAGACAGCAAGCTTATTAAATGTAACTTGAGGGTGTTAATGACATTTACAATTTATTCGTAGGAAACATTTGACAACCGCATATTTTGTTTAGGCCTTATTTACCTTAAAGGCATCTTAACACTTGTTATAATAGTTTGAGGTAAATATATAACTCAATTAAATGTGTTCAGTTTAACTGATATTCAAGCTGAAGTATATAATCACAATTTCACAATCTATTTTTTAAAGGTGCTGGATAAGACACACATAATTTTTTTCTCCACACCTTTATGCTGACATGTGCATTTATTTGTCCTTGTTTCTTTCAATGTTTCTCTCTCTCTCATACACAAAAAACGCTCCCGATCGCGAAATGTATTACACACACACACACACACACACACACACACATATATATATATATATATATATATATGTTTAACCAATTTGTTTTATTGTGCATCCCTTCGTTTACAGTACCGGGATCCTTATATCTTTCACAAAGTCTGCTAGTCTCTTAGTAGACACATTAGCTGAAAGAACCAACAGGAAATTTCATTTCATGAAAGACACCATGAAATTAGAAGTTTGTGAAATGGGGAGATAGAAATTTGGGTAATATGATATTTCTTCATAAGAGATTTCATCTAGCAACCCAAGGAACCCACAGAAGGACCTATGAGTTAGGAAGGTTAGCCATCTTCCGTATTCTGGTCATAGATTCTGCCACCTGTTTATCACGCTCGATAATGACCATTTTAGCGCTATTCCACTCATACATGGTAGCTAATATGTTTTGCTCCTTTTGTTCCCTGATGGAGGTTTAGAGGAATTGTGTCTTGTAACAATTTAGTCCTAATTATGTATCTTTCCTGGCCCATTCCGTGTCTAACGGTTTGACAAAACCACAATTGGCCCAAGTCTGGGTTCAGGACCGAACAAAAGAATTCTTTGTTCCTTCTTTTGACAAATCGTTTAGCCTTTCCTTACATTGATTCCCTCTATGTCCTTGCAAAAACAACAATTCTAATGAATTAGGTTGAGCCAAAATTATTATGGTCTCGATCGTAACAGCTATAACACTTTCAAGTTAACAAACACTCTTAAATTCCTTGCTTAATTAATAAAGCCTTTCATGACACTTCTATGACTTGTCAAGAGCATTGTAGGTACTATGTAAATCAGAACATAACGAAGCAATAGTTATAGTTTTTTTGTGGTTACAAGTTCGAAAGGGGCTGTATTTTGCTTGTCAGACAAGGATCAAAGTTTTGTAATAACATATTAAAAATATGAAACGCCAACAGATATAATCAAGACATTCACTGCAATGGTATCAGGACATGGAAAAACTAAAGCTTACACATCATATCATAGATGATCCTCAATGTACGTGCAATAGCCCACAACATACTGCAAACCACCTTATTTATGAATGTAGAGACACAAGGCATCAGAGGGACAAGTTGATTGAAGTACACAAGAATGGAGGAAACTGGCCAGTGTCAAACCAAAACTTGATAAATAAACATTTGAAAGCTTTTTGCAAATATGTTAGTTCAATTAACTTGTAAACAATTATTTAAAATAATACGTGAATTGAACATTTAAAACCTAATATTTCAAAAATTATTGTAAAATAATATCAGAATGTGGTTACAATTTATAATGTATCTATGTAATTCAATGCATATAATGTTACTCTGTAATGGGGCATGCTGTTAAAGTTCAATAAATTAAAAAAATACATACATGTATACATACATGTATACATACATACGTACGTACATACATGTATACATGCATACATACATGCATACACACATACATACATACGTACATACATACATACGTGCATACACACGTACATACATATATACATACATACTGTTGAAAGATGTAATGTAATGCATGTAATACTACTATGTAGTGGAGCATGCTGATTGTTATCAATAAAGAAAAAAATACATACATGTATACATACATACATCATACATACATACCTACATACACACATACATACACACATACATGTATACATACATACATACGTACATACATAGATACATACATACACACATGCATGTATACATACATACGTACGTACATAGATACATACATACACATACATGTATACATACATACATACATACATACATACATACATACATACATACATACATACATACATACATACATACATACATACATACATACATACATACATACATACATACATACATACATACATACATACATACATACATACATACATACATACATACATACATACATACATACATACATACATACATACATACATACATACATACATACATACATACATACATACATACATACATACATACATACATACATACATACATACATACATACATACATACATACATACATACATACGCACGCACGCACGCACGCACGCACGCACGCACGCACGCACGCACGCACACACACACACACACACACACACACACACACATACATACATACATACATACATACATACATACATACATACATACATACATACATACATACATACATACATACATACATACATATATTTACAGGTTAATGGAATTGATACATGTATGTATGTGTGTATGTATGTACATATGTATTTTGTTTTCTCTTTATTGGTATCAACTGCATGCCCCATTACATGGTAATATTACATGCATTACAAAACATAATTATACATTATAATTCACAAATTGAATGTGTAAATTATAATGTATAATTATGTATTGTAATGTATGTATTATTACCATGTAATGGGGCATGCAGTTGATACCAATAAAGAGAAAATATACATACACACATACATACATGTATCAATTCCATTAACCTGTAAATATATGTAAATATGTATAATTTGTAAAATCAACTGTTAAAAGATGTAATGCATGTAATACTACTATGTAGTGGGGCCTGCTGATTGTTATCAATAAAGAAAAAATACCTACATACACATACGACATACATACATAAATACATGCGTACATACATAGTCACAGACCTATTTGTATAAATATTTTTTTTTATTATTCAGGAGGCTCAAAGCGTGTATTTCTTCTGAAGCTTGGAATCAAATTTCTGGATGTATTGCCATACATTTTTCACTTAAGGTAATCATAAGGTAGTGGAATAAATGATTCCACTATTCAATTATAATTTGTCAAAGCGCTCCAGGATTTCAAGCAAGATCTTAATCTGCGCGCTACATGGCTGCGAAAAGCTGTGATTTACTTTGTGTGTTTCACGTCTGTCCCTTGCACAAACGAGGCAGGAATCCCATACCTGTGGTTTAATTAAACTCCAATATGGAAATCCTGTTTGGAATACCACACAATCTGATTTTGAAATGTCAGAGGTAATATTTAGAACAAGCTACCATGGAAACCAAGTTGCCTGGCAACAACGTTAGGAACAATAAAAGCAGGATTCCCGGAAACTTTTTAAGGGGAACGGAGTTGTATCAAAAGCGAAGCGCTTATTACAGTAGCAAAGGGTTTGACATCATATGGAAGAGGAGGTCAAACTAGAAAACGATAGGAACGCTGATCAATATGTATATGTGAATGACCGAGTCCTTATATGTCAATGATGTTAAGTAATTAAATATCAGTATACACACTAGTACAGACAAAGAAATTAGAGAATACAGGTGTTTTCTCAATTTTTAAGAACCTCTAGAAGATATAATCAAAATCTTTTTACCTGGTTTTGAGAAACGGGGCAAATTCATTATGACCAAACGTCTTTTTTTTTCTCTTGTTTCAGCTCCTAATACGTTGGTATGGAGGATTAGCCACTCTTCGTTTTATGTCAGCTCCCACACACACGCGCTCTCTCACGCCCCCTTGCATGTGCAAGAACAAGACAAATATTACAAGCAATTTTACATTAATCGCGGTAGGTTAATCTTCCATTGCGAAATGTTATGGATCAGACACTTCAGATCTATTTACTGTACTTAAAAGAAAACTATCAGTATGCTTTTAGGCTTCACTTACTGGCTTTGCGCTTCTACGCCACAGCAGATTTTTGACACGCAGATCCCTATTAGAGTACAGATGACACCACAGTCTCAAACCAATACAGGTATGGGCATAGTGATATTTCCCTTGTTAGAAGATGTTGAAAATGCATGTACTTTAATGTTTATATCTCAAGTCGATATATTTAGTAGGAGAATATACCAATAAAACAATCAGATTTTCGCACAACATATATCGATATGAAGTGAAAGGAAGATTTTGGAGTAGGAAACTCAAATGCGTTTAACAAATGCTTTAGAACTTTTAAAAACAGAATACCGCAAGCTTGTTAGATACAACTTGAACGTGTTAATTACTTTTACAATTTATTCATAGGAAACATTTGACAACTGCATGTTTTGTTTACTCTTTATTTGCCGTAAAAGTGTCTCAGCAGTTGTAATAACAGATATTGGATATATTTCCTTATATGTAAAATTTAATAGTTTTTTTTCAATTAAGCTGATATATAAGTTGAGAGAGTTTACCACTATTTTACATTAAAGGTGTTGGACAAGAGGTATATAACTTTTCTCTCCAAACCTTTATACAGAGATATAAAATTATCGGCTCCTGTTTCTCTCAATCTTTATCTCTCTCATGCATATCTAAACGCTCCCGAACACGAAATCTATTAAAACAATAGGTGTACACATTTTTAAACACGTTAAGATATTCACTATATAACAATACTAAAATTACTCATGCTATGATACTGATAACATGAGCGATATATGGGTACACAAAGCAGTCAAAATTTTAAGTATTGTGCGTCCCTTTGTTTACACTACTAAGATCCTTTCCTCTTTCTCAAATTTAGTTCATCCCTTAGTACGCACATTAGAAACTGTAAGAACTAAGCAGGTTGAAAAATGAAATGGAATTAGAGATTAGTAAAATAGATAGACAGGGATTTTGGTGATCTGATATTTCTTCATAGTGGATTTCGTCTAGCAAGTCGAGGGGACCCTCAGAAGTACCTATGGGTCAGAAAGGTTGGCCATCTCCCACCTGGTTTTCCCACTCGATAATTGAACAATTTAGTGTTATTACAGGTATATGTAGTACCTAATGTGTTCTGCTCCTTTTGGTCCTTGATGGGAGCTTTAGAGGAATTGTGTCTTGTAACAGTCCTCAGTGTTTATTAAGTGTCTTTCCTTGCCCATTCCCAGACATTAGACATTCCATTAGACAAAATTACAAGTTGGCCCAGGTCTGTGTTCAAGACCAATAACAGAATTCTTTATTCCTTCTTCTGACAAATCGTTTAGCCTTTCCTTACAATGATTTCCTCTAAGTCCTAGCAGCAACAAAAGTTCTAATGAATTGTGCTGAGCAAAAGTTATTATAACTTCTATCGCTACAGCTATAACACTTTCAATTAACTAACGTTCTTAAATTCCTTGATAAGTAATAAAGATAAGTTCTGAGATTTCTATGATTTACCAAAGGCATTTCATGTACTATGTAAATCAGAGCATAACGCAAACATTACTGCTTTGTGGTTACAAGTCCTCAAGCGGATGTATTTTGCTTGTCAGACAAGGATCAAAGATTCGTAATAAATTCTTCAAAAGTTTGCAAAATCAACACAGAACAGTCCGAAGTAATGGCCGGTGTTCCGCAGCAATATACCACTCAACCATCTTACAAATTATCAATTGAACTTTTCGTCAGACTGACAGACTTTTACCAAGAATAACAGAACATACGTAGTACGTAGTAAAATACTAAGTAGATAAGATTCATACAAAATACCCAAACCTACAATCATAGAGATATAAGATAATGCCAATTAAACAGCAGATCTATGAACAACCTTAGCGTAGTACCGATAATTTTGAATATCGCTATTATTAATTATTATTATTATTATTATTATTATTATTATTATTATTATTATTATTATTATTATTATTATTATTATTATTATTATTATTATTATTATTATTATTATTATTATTATTATTATTATTATTATTATTATTATTATTATTATTATTATTATTATTATTATTATTATTATTATTATTATTATTATTATTATTATTATTATTATTATTATTATTATTATTATTATTATTATTATTATTATTATTATTATTATTATTATTATTATTATTATTATTATTATTATTATTATTATTATTATTATTATTATTATTATTATTATTATTATTATTATTATTATTATTATTATTATTATTATTATTATTATTATTATTATTATTATTATTATTATTATTATTATTATTATTATTATTATTATTATTATTATTATTATTATTATTATTATTATTATTATTATTATTATTATTATTATTATTATTATTATTATTATTATTATTATTATTATTATTATTATTATTATTATTATTATTATTATTATTATTATTATTATTATTATTATTATTATTATTATTATTATTATTATTATTATTATTATTATTATTATTATTATTATTATTATTATTATTATTATTATTATTATTATTATTATTATTATTATTATTATTATTATTATTATTATTATTATTATTATTATTATTATTATTATTATTATTATTATTATTATTATTATTGTTATTATTATTGTTGTTGTTATTGTTGTTGTTCTTGTTATTGTTCTTGTTATTGTTATTATTATTGTTATTATTATTGTTATTATTATTGTTATTATTATTATTATTATTATTATTATTATTATTATTATTATTATTATTATTATTATTATTATTATTATTATTATTATTATTATTATTATTATTATTATTATTATTATTATTATTATTATTATTATTATTATTATTATTATTATTATTATTATTATTATTATTATTATTATTATTATTATTATTATTATTATTATTATTATTATTATTATTATTATTATTATTATTATTATTATTATTATTATTATTATTATTATTATTATTATTATTATTATTATTATGATTATGATTATGATTATGATTATGATTATGATTATGATTATGATTATGATTATGATTATGATTATGATTATGATTATGATTATTATTATGATTATTATTATGATTATTATTATTATTATTATTATTATTATTATTATTATTATTATTATTATTATTATTATTATTATTATTATTATGATTATGATTATTATGATTATGATTATTATGATTATGATTATTATGATTATGATTATGATTATTATTATTATTATTATTATTATTATTATTATTATTATTATTATTATTATTATTATTATTATTATTATTATTATTATTATTATTATTATTATTATTATTATTATTATTATTATTATTATTATTATTATTATTATTATTATTATTATTATTATTATTATTATTATTATTATTATTATTATTATTATTATTATTATTATTATTATTATTATTATTATTATTATTATTATTATTATTATTATTATTATTATTATTATTATTATTATTATTATTATTATTATTATTATTATTATTATTATTATTATTATTATTATTATTATTATTATTATTATTATTATTATTATTATTATTATTATTATTATTATTATTATTATTATTATTATTATGATTATGATTATGATTATGATTATGATTATTATTATGATTATGATTATGATTATGATTATTATTATGATTATGATTATTATTATGATTATTATTATGATTATTATTATTATTATTATTATTATTATTATTATTATTATTATTATTATTATTATTATTATTATTATTATTATTATTATTATTATTATTATTATTATTATTATTATTATTATTATTATTATTATTATTATTATTATTATTATTATTATTATTATTATTATTATTATTATTATTATTATTATTATTATTATTATTATTATTATTATTATTATTATTATTATTATTATTATTATTATTATTATTATTATTATTATTATTATTATTATTATTATTATTATTATTATTATTATTATTATTATTATTATTATTATTATTATTATTATTATTATTATTATTATTATTATTATTATTATTATTATTATTATTATTATTATTATTATTATTATTATTATTATTATTATTATTATTATTATTATTATTATTATTATTATTATTATTATTATTATTATTATTATTATTATACTGGTCATCTGTCTCATTATCGCTATTTCTGTCTTTCTTCCCTCCAACGTATACGTCAGGATTGGTGACATATAGGAAAATATGACGTGAGTAAATGCCAAGGCCTGAAGAGATACTCGTGCCTCTGTATGTTATGACATTAGTTCCAACCTCGTATTTGTATCAAGCTAGATTAAAGAAAAAAGCCCCCCAAAATAGCGCAAGTGAAGTACTATTTAATTTTCCAGTTCATGCATTTTTTGCCTATGTGAATGACACGCTCATACCAGACGAGTAGAGTGGAGTAGCCTGCTCTGCATCGAAGCCAGTTGGAGGGGAAGAAGGGGAATCGGTATTGGCGTTTCCCAGAATAATTACAATTGTAACAGTATTTTTGGTTATGTTCGGAGGAATTATGAATTTATATAATATATGTAGTTGTGAGATTGGCCGAAGTAGTAATGGTATGACGTAATATGACGTAATGTGGTGACGTTCTATTGGATCGGCCAATCAGAAAATTAAGTAGAAGTAACGATAGTTACGATGAGTCAATAATCTTTAGGAGAAAGATGTGTTCTTCAGTCTTGTTAAGTTACGATAAATCAATAATCTTTAGGAGAGAGATATGTTCTTCAGTCTTGTTAAGTTACGATAAATCAATAATCTTTAGGAGACAGATATGTTCTTCAGTCTTGAATAGTGACGATAAATCAATAATCTTGTTTTAAAGAGAAAGAAACTTTTGTTGTAATGGTGGAGTGTGATGAATACTGGTACTAGATCAAAAACATTTTAAGTTATAATTTGAATCTGTATAAATATAACCAATTACAGAATTTGACTTCTTTAATCCGAACCACGCCTTGAAACACAGATGTCTCATGACTCTTATTTAGAATAAGATGATACAATTGGTGACCAGAGGAAATAGATAGCCGCAAAAACTCACATGATAAGAGAGAGAATTGTGCGTGGATGCCTTGTACAGGAGGATCCAAGTAGGAAATGAGTCCCAAATTCCTGTTACACAATACTGTCAGTTAAGTTTTAAACTATACCGTCTTTCTCACACTAATCATTTTCTATATTTTCTACATGTTTACAGAAGACCTCCTGTTTGTTGGAGTCACAAGTGATATACTCAAGTGTTACATCGCACAGCTTCTGTAAGGATAAGTCATCTGTTGCATTTCTTTCTCCAACTACACGCTCCTCTTGACCCAAGTTAATTCTATGAGATTTAAGTCACACATGTATGGGGACAGGGAAACGACAATGTGGCGCAAAGAAACTAAAAAGTCATCCACTTAAAAAACTTTCTGTTTAGGTTTTATCTGGGTGAACCCATTAAGAACAGTTTTGAGCATGGAATAGTCATACTGAACCCCTTTGATTTGCAACCACAGTATAATTTCAGACTTCACAGCACTCCTGGAGTGGCTTTGCTCACCTCCACTGTGTTAAGGAGCAGTATCTAACACCTCGACAGCTGAAGGGGCACATTAATAGCCTGCGTTTCTCGATTACATTCTCTAAAGCTCAAATCTTGACTTCTCCATGGTAGTTGTCTGGAGGAGTCCCGAACTTGTAAACGAGCAGAGAATTTTCGGAAGTCTGTTTACACTACTGCATAAACTATTATCAATCTATTCCTTGGATGACAAATTCCTCCTCACTTCGCCCCAGCACTTGCCAAATGTTTTGTTACTATCCAACTTTCAGCAGTCTCGAATATACTTCCTTTTCCACATTCTGGCAAGTGCTTTGTTTTAATCAGATACTTGAGGCTCCAAGCAACGATATGAGGATATCCTGTTATTACCTTATGTATAATTTTGCGAAACACGCACCTATCATACTGAGCCACATTCACAACTCGTCTTGTCTTCTAGTGTTTCTCTGGCGTTAGAGCACTTGCTTCACCAATTACAGCAAAATTTTGGACCTGTTCGAGAGTTCTTGACATTTTTCTTTCAGAGACCCTGTCAGAACGCTTCTATAATGGTTACTTGACCAAGTGGAGGTTTTATATTCTTGTTCCTGGATTCCAGATCCATTTGCTAGTTCCCTACCCCTAGAATGTATTACTCTTTTCTTTACTTCCGACAAAAATAAATAACTTATACAATTTTAGAATAGCAACTAAGAGAAATTATCAGTAAGAAGACACCAGGAATAACATTGGAAATGATATTTTAGGTAAGAAAGAAGGAATTTAAGATGTTGCCTTAGAGAATAGGAGTTTTGTGAAGGGCCGATTGCACGCTTAATGGATCTCAGTTATATGTCAAGTAGTATAATCATCAAATTTCCTTTCGAAACGTTTGTCCATTGACAACCCATTCATTCAGATAAACAATTCAGTAATACAAATGCTTGTCCCTTTTGTTTCCTATATCTAAAATATTCATTCCTAGGAAATAAATTTATATTTCTAATGATACCTCAATATTAAATTATTAATCACTGCATTTAGAACCTGTTCTCCATATATTAGCAAATATAGAGCAATCGGTTTTTCAATAAACAGGAAATACTTAGAGTGGTGATATATTTTAGAAGTTTTCTTGCATTCATTCATTATGTCAACACATATCAGAAAATAGTTCTTCTAAATTATTTTGTTTTGAAAGAGCAGAGCCAGACTGAAAAATTCAATGTCATAGCTGGAATTTGAACCACGAATCTTCTGATCTCCATCCAGCCGCTCTAAACCATTGAGCTACTATGGCCAACGTGCCGATATGACATTAAATTCTCCAACCGAATCGTATTTTTTTCCGGTGAACCACTAGGAGTTCTCATAAACACAAGAGACAACTACCTTAATGGCGACTAACTATACTGCAAGTACTTTAAGGCCCGGGCTGTATAGTTCGGACACGAGTAAGTTGGAGAATTTAATGTCATGTCTGCACGTTGACCATAGTAGCTCAATGGTTTAGATCGGCTGGACGGAGACCAGATGATCCGTGGTTCAAATCCCGGCTATGGCATTGAATTTTTCAGTCTGGTTCTACTCTTTCATAGTGCGTCGTACACACGGCTAGTGTAAAAGAACAAATAATTTCCATTAATTGTACCTAATAGTGGTCCGAACTATAAAGCCCGGACCTTAAAGTACTTACAGTAAAGTAAGTCGCCATTAAGGTGGTTGTCTCTTGTGTTTATAACTCCTATTGGTTTACCGGGAAAAGCACGAGTCAGTTGGAGAATTTAATGTCATGTTGGTACGTTGGCCATAGTAGCTCAATGGTTTAGAGCGGCTGGACGGAGACCAGAAGATCCATGGTTGAAATCGTGGCTATGGCATTGAATTTTTCAGTCCGGCTCTACTCTTTCACAGTGCGTCCTACACACGGCTAGTGTGAAAGAACAATTAATTTCTATTTTGCTTTGGTTATAAATGTATTTGTTTTGTGGCACAAATTAAGATATACTGGGTACTTTTTGTTATACAAGTGTGACTATAAGTAACTTATGTTAAGAAACAGCATAGAAATAATGAACAAATTCCCTGTTATTTTATAATATTCTATCCAGGGTATGAATTTTGCATTTAATTAAACAAAACTGAAATAACAACATGTCACTACTCACAAAAAACTGATTCTAATGTTATTGAATATAACGTCATTCCTATCCTATACATGAAAAAGGTGTTGAAGCTTTCCTGGCGACAGGCATATTCCAACATTTACAGGTTTCAAGATGTGTGAAGGATTAAATAGCTTCACAAATAACTTAAAGCCTGAAAACGTATGGAACACAATACCGGAACTGATTGTAAATTATCTTGTAGAGAAAAATGCGTGCATATACATATAATTATACTCACCAGCTTATTTGTATAAATACTTTTTTTTTTATTCAGGGAGTCTCCAAGCATGTATTTCTTCTGAAACTTGGAATCAAATTTTTTGATGTATTGCTGTTCTTCACTTACTGCAACCATATAGTAGTGAAATCAATAGCTGCACTGTTCAATTTTTATTTGTCGAAGTGTTCCAGGTTTTCCAGCAAGATCTTAATCTAAGCGCTTCATGGATGCGAAAAGCTGTGATGACGCATCCCATACCTGTGTTTTAATTCAATCCCTATATGGAAATCTTGCTTGGAATACCGCACAATCTGATTCTGAAGTGGTAGAGATAATGCTTTAAACAAGCTACCATGGAAACCAAGTTGCTTGGCAACAACCGTTGGGAACAATAAAAGCAGGATTCCCGGAAAACTTTTTAAGGGGAACGGAGGTGTATCAAAAGCGAAGCGCTTATTACATTGTCAAAGGGTTTGATATCATATGGAAGAGGAAGTCAAATTAGAACTCGATAGGAAAGATGATGAATATGCCGACGACCTAGTCCTTGTGTGTAAATGTTGTTTACTAATTAAATGTCAATATGCAACGCAATAGTGCAGACAAAGAAATTAGTGAATGTTGGTATTCGCTCAGTTTGTAATAACTTCTAGAACATCTAATCAAAATCTTTTTAGCTGTTTTTGAGAGATAGAGTAACTTTATTCATGTCTAGAATACTCATGCCGGACCCCTTTGATTGGCAACCACAGTATAGTTTCACACTTCACTGCACTCCTGGCGGAAGTTTATTCGCCTCCAATGTGATAAGGAGCATTATCTATCACCATAACGGATGAAGGGCCTGCCTTTCTCTATTCTATTCTTCAAAGTTCAAAGTTTGATTTCTCCGTGGCAATCGTCTGCATCTGTCCCGACTTTGGGACCTATCTTGAACGAGAAGAGAATTTTCGGGAGCACATTAACACTTGCTGCAAGAACTATTATCCATTTATTCCTTTCATTAGTTCTTCCATGGATGACATATTCCTCCACACATTGCTAGAACTTGCCAAATGTTCTGTTACTATCCAGCTTTCAGCAGTCTCGAAGATAAATCTCCCCTATTCCAGCTAGTGCTTTTGTTTTAAACAGATACTTGACGCTCCAAGTCACGATGTGAGGATATCCTTTTAGCACTTTATGTATAATTCTGCGTAACACCCACCTATCATATTGACCCATATTCACTACTCGTTTTGTGCTTCGGTGTTTCTCTGAGGTGTCAGAGCACTCGCTTCACCACTTACACCTAACTATTGGGCCTTTTGGCGAGTCATTTAGAGTTTTATTTCAGAAACCCCTGCAAAAAACGCCTCCATTACGATTGCTTAAGGTTTTACGATCTTGTGTCTAGCTTCCAGGTCTATTTGCTATTTCCCTACCCACAGAATGTACCTATTACTCGTTTTTTCTTTACTTCCGACAAAAATTAAATCACTTCTACAATTTTACAATAGTAACTAAGAGAAATTATCAGTAAGTCGACACCGGGAATAACATTGGAGGTCAGACTTTAGGTGAGAAGGAAATGGAAGAAAAATTGTAGCAGAATTACATTTGTGAGGAAGTTTACAGAACTCGGTGGCACTGCGTGGAAGGTCTCTGCCTTCTACGTCACATTTCTGGAGCCATTATTTCATGGTGAGACAGTACTAGTTACTAACAATATTAAAATTCTACAGCAATGTGTGTACTTAAGAGTATATATGAAAAAATCGAAATCACGTCAAAGTGAGTTATGGAGTACATAATTGCCGCAACTAAGTTAACACTTAGCACAAGTACATCATGAGAACACTGAAGTTTTGTCGAAAGAATTTAAGATATACCCATTTGATAGTTTCACGAACGTTCAATTTTCTGGCAAACGCAGATAGTCTGACGATCCATTTTCTCGCATTATATACAAGAGTGTTTGGCATATATACGTTCCTTTATATATACATTTCAAATACTTCATATGAAATTTAAATCGTATAACTCTTTTAAGAATTAATAAAATGAGAAGCCATAAACCCTTCTGTGCTAATCTGGTTCCAGCACAATTCGAGAATGACAAGAAAACATAATAGTTCGATTGCTTTGAATTATTTTATACCACCTATAGCATGGTGTTCAAAAACAGTTTTGCAAAAAGTGTTTTGCAACATACAAACAAGATCTGCTCGTTGAATGCCATACACAAATTTCTTTCAAAAACAGCAGCTGCTAACATCTTAATGGCTTGGTGTGTGGATCATAAATACGTGCTTTTTAAATTTATGTCCTCCAACGTTAAGTCATATCGGACGGTGAATGAAGTGGGTGAAATGATGCTCAAATGAGTCCAGGGTCCATGCAGCTTAGAGTTACCCGACATTCGTCTGCAAGGATAAGGGAAAACGCCGGAAAAAACGTATCACAATAACTCAACCTGGTCGAGATTCGAACTCGGGAGTCTTGAACGTGAGGCAGACACGCTGCCATCTACGCTACCGAGGCGGGCTACACGCTCTTCGCTCCATGGTTGAAGAGGTGCGGATTTCATGTTGTACTATGGTATTTGTAGATTCCATAGAACACAACAGGAAGTTAAACACTTTCATTTTATTTTTATTTATATATTTTTTTATTTTTTTAGATGCGTTCTCCAATTTCTTCTTTAACCAGCATCTACCCAAAGTTTAACACTTTGTTACCCATCAGAAAACAAAACTTCAATTATTTTTGCCTGAAATATAATTCCAGGGAAATTGTATGTCAAATCAATAAAGTTACTATGATAAACATTCCCTCTTCGCTCTATAGTTAATAGATGGTGATTCCAACCTCTGCTCCTGCATATCTAGATGCCCCTGATTAAAGACACTATCCTGTTTTTCGTTACTGAGCTGCGGTTTTTAACTTCTTCCTTTAACTAAGCCATTTTCTCACAGTTTAACATTTTGTTTCCCATTGGAAATAACTACAACGATAGATTTTGGCTTAATCGTTTCGAACCTAAGTTAGAATGTTGCGGAAATTGTTTTAAAATAATACAGTTACCATCCAGAAAGAAACAAACAACGCAAAGGTTTGAATTTAAGGTGTTGTCTTAGAGAATAGGAGTTTCGTGAAGGGCACATAGCACGCTTAATGGAGTGCGTGAGTGAATGAGTGAGTGAGTGAGGGTTTTTTTTTTTTTTTTTTTTTTTTTTTTTTTTTTTTGTAATTTACGTCCTCCAACGTTAAGCCATATCGGACGATGAATGGAATTTATGAAATGATGCTCAAATGAGTCCAGGGTCCATAGAGTTACCCGACATTCGTCTTTCAGGATAAGGGAAAGCCCGGAAAAACCCTTATCCAGATAACTCACACTGAGCGAGATTCGAACTCGGGACCTCTTGAACGTGGGGCAGACATGCTACCATCTACGCTACCGAGGCGGGCGAGTGAGTGAGTGAATGAGTGAATGAGTGAGTGAGTGCGTGAGTGAGAGAGTGAGTGAGTGAGTGAGTGAGTGAATGAGTGAGTGTGTGCGTGATGTTTTAGGGCCCATCGACAGCGAGGTCATTTGGGAACACTCTTAATAGATGTCTGTTATATGTCAAGTAATACAATTATTAAATTTGGGTTAGAGACGTTTGTCAATTGACAACACATACATTCAGATAAACACACCAATACTTCAAATGCGTATACCTTTCCGTTTCCTATATCTACGATATTCATTCCTAGGACAATAAATTTATCTTTCTACTGATGCCTCAATATTAAATTTTTAGGCACTGCAATTGGAACCTCTTCCTCAAATACAGAAACAGGAAATAGATAGGGTAGTGATAAATGTCCGAATTTATGCTTATTACCTTTCATTATGTCAACACATATCAGAAAGTAGTTCCTCTAAATTATTTTGTTTTGATAATAAATGTGTTTAAGATTAAGATATATTTGGTACACTTTGTTATACAAGTGAGACAATAGGCAGCTTATGTTAAGATACAGCATAGACATAAGGAACAAATGCCCTGTTATTTTATAATATTTTATTCAGAGTACAATGTCTGTATTTAATTAAACAAATTGCGATAACAACATATCTAGAAATGCCATGACAACTAATTCTAATTTAATTGAACATAACCACATTCCCAAACTATAGATGAAAAAGGAGCCGAAGTTTTCCTGGCGATACGCATATTCAAACATTCACAAGCGTCAAGAAGAGTCAAGATGTAAATAACTTCCCTGGCATCTTGAAGCTGATAAACGTATAGAATACAGCCCACACGAATACTGGAAATAATTGCAAATGATGTTGGCTAGAACAATGTGTGTGCGCGCGCGCGCACACACACACACACACACACACACACATATATATACACACACACACACACACACACACACACACACACACACACACACACACACACACACACACACACACAGGGAGTCTCATAGCTTGTAGTTCTTCTCAAACTTGGAATCAAATTTCTGGATATATTGCCATATATTCTTCGCTTACTGCAGCCATATAGTAGTGAAATAAATAATTCCACTATTCAATTATTATTTGACGAAATGTTACAGGTTCTCTAGCAAGATTTTAATCTGCGCGCTTCATGGACGCAAAAAGCTGGGACGATGTGATTTACTTTGTGTATCCCATGTCTGTGCCTTAATATTTCTTCCTAGCAGATTTCGACTTGCAGCCGGAAGAAGCCCTCAGAAAGACCCATGGAATAGAAAGGTTAGCCATCTCCCAAATTCAGACCATAGACTCTACCACCTAATTATACCTCTCGATAATTGACCATTTTAGTGTTATTCCACTCATACATACTCATGCGTTCTGCTCCGTTTGGTCCTTGATGGGAGCTTTGGAGGAAGAACCTTCAGTCTTTATTATGTGTCTTTCCTAATCCATTCAGTGTCTAAACCTTTGACAAAACCACAGGTTGGCCCAAGTCTGTGTTTAGGACCAACAAAAAGAAGCTTTGTCCGTACGACAAAATCGTTTAACCTTTCTTTACCAATAACTCCTCTATGTCTTAGCAACCATAACAGTTCTACTGCAGTGTGTTGAGCCAATATTATTTATGGGCTCTATGCTAACAGCTATAACACTTTGAAGTTAACTAATAAGGTTCTTAGATTTCTTGATAGTACAATTTATTATGAATATTGAGGCGGTCCGGCCCTTAGCGAACCACGTCGAGCTCCCCTTGTGCTCAACGCCTCACAATTAAGGATTGGTGGTGTGCGGAGGTTAAGCAGAGGGAGATTGTAACCGGTTCGAGGTGATTTGTAGCTGCCGCATGAGATATCTCATCTGTACTTCAGGGAGTGGGTGCGTCCTAACTGGTTGTGGGTTGAATGATGACACCTCGAATCTGGTACAGAGAAATTTATTGTTGTCCTTAGACTCCTTTGCTCGCCACCGTAAAGTTGTCGTCCGTGAGGTCGCCGTGTTTAGCGTCACTGTATCCCGCGTCAGTTCAAAACCTGCAGCAGAAGCACCATTGCCAATGGACAAGACGTTCCAAAGTTAAAAGGCCGCTGACATGTCCATTGCAATTAAAGGTGTGATATAAATGGAACAATAAAGGATAATTAATCCCTCTTTGAACCTAATCGTGACTGACTAATGGATTGATTTTCGTTCAGAGATTCCCTAGTAGTCACAAAGGTCCGTGGACATCGAGCATGTCGTACTGGCATATATACTTAAATATTGAACCTAAAAGGCACATTGTACACAGGCAATGTGTAAAACATTGCAAGAATAACTATATAATTTAAATATTTCCCTGCGGTCAGAAGACAAGCGGAGTGTATCATCGTATATTGACCTATAATCACCACTAAACAATCCCATCGATAAAAACCATCCCAAGCATTCTTCTAGCAGACCTTACCAGTATTGACAATAAATGTGTTGTCATGTCGGTATGTTTTATGGCCATGTTAAGCGTACTCAAGTGGAATTTATCGCTTTACAAAGTTATACAGCTCATTTTGGAGTGGGTTTATATATAGTAAATAACATTATTTACACAGAAGAATATAAATGTTACGCAAAAAATTACAATATAGCTTGATGCACTGTTTTAGGAAATATATTAGTCTAGACAATCGCTGCACTGTTGCGCTCTCAGTGAGCAAGGTAGTTTAGTAAACATTCGTTGCGACAGATTAAATTCTCATAACATAAACCTAAATAGCAAAGCGTAATAACCTGTCATTAAGTTCCAATGTGTTTAATTAGTAAAAACCACGTACCTGGATTTCTTACAGGGACCTGTTGTGGAGCAGTTGAAACTCATCATCTTCCTGGTCTTCTTCCTCGATGTCCTCTTCACTATTTTCATAATCGACGTCCTGCATATTTAAAATATTTTGTGGGGGAGCTCGAATTACATGCGGGATCAGCCCAGGTAGAAAAAGTAAACATTGAATTGAGTGCAGGGATTTCTGAACGCCCACTTGAATTGAATGCGTAAGTGTTCTTGGACGTGTCTTTAAGTTTGACAGATGGGAATAACGGTCGATACGTAACTAGTCATTTGGTGTGTTTAAGACGGTGCTGATATCAACTTGTCTTCTACTAGGTTAGTAGTGGTATAAAACATAGCAATTTATTTTATTTTAGAGTTCTACAGTATTAAAAGTAACGTATTGCATTTATGTAAATTCAACCAAGACATATACCAACCATGGAACAAGCGGTAACTACTATGATCAGTGCGAGAAATAGGAAGCTACTCGTCATCAATGACTTCTATTTCCAAAAGACACTAAGTAATAATAAGCAAAGAGGAGCATGTGGCAAGAGACTTATGTTAAAATGGGTGGACAGTGAGCTATAGTATAGAGAAGGTTAAACCATGATCATGAAAAGGACAAGAATCAATTAATAAACAATGGCTGTTTAGATAGCATTTTGAAACGGAAAGCTGTTAAAAGTCATTCTGAGAGACCGGCTAAAATTACACATTCTGAAATATCAAACAGTGAAACTGATTCATAAACAACTACAGACATAGCTATGCTCGTGCAGCCTTTAGAACAGAAGTTCCAAATCTTTGGAAATCTTAAATACTCTTTGAAATGGTTTGAATGTTAAAACAAACAGAGATCAATAGCTTTTATTGCTAAACTACAGTGAAAAAAATATTGCTGTTTTATCAAATGAATCAAACTTAAAATATTTAAGTGAGTGTGAAGTTATCTACATTGATGGAGCATTCAAAAGTTACCCAAAACTATTTTTCCAAATATTAACAATCCATGGGGTAAACAATTTCAGATGCATACTATTAACAATGTTCCTACTGGCAGGAAAAACTGTTAAATCAATCTATAAGAAGTTATTCCAGGATAAAAAATCTTTGAGACTGCTATAAAGATATACTGATCTGAAAATAAACATAAAGCTATGTGGGATATTATAAAACGGGAGAAATATTCTAACAAGTTGTTGAAAAGAAATATTGCATTGAAGCATTAAAATAAAACTAATAAATCTTAGAGAAATAACCAACATATTTAAGAATTTCTTTTTAGAGATCTCATAAACTTGGCAAACTAAAAGCAACTGAACTATCAGTTTAGAAAATGAAGCCCTCACTCGTACCAATGCTAAATCACCATTCCTTTCACCAGTCTGTAAAGACTAATTACTTGACATAATTAAGGAGCTAAAAATGAGAAACCTGAAGCTCTTAATGGAAGTTCAAGCTATTTAATTAGACATTGTAGTATAAATATCTTAAAAATAACTGTGTCATATAGCAAATAAATCTCTTAAATGTGTCATGTTCCCGCATGAACTAAAAGCAACAAAAATAAAAACAATATTCAAAAAATGAAATGAGAAAATCCCTCACAACTATCGAAAATGTAGATTTTCTCTCAGCCTTTTCTAAAATATTATAAAAATAATGGACAAGAAGCTTATGGGGTTCCTCAAAAAATTTAATATAATTAATAAAAGTTATCATGGGTTCCGAAACGAGAAAGCTACTAGTTGGGCATTAATAAGTTTTGTTGAAAGTCTCTGTGACATGCTGGACAGAAGAGAAGTTGGGATGGGACTACTTTTTATCTAACCAAAGCTTTCGACTTGGTGGATCATGATATTTTGCTAAATAAGCCACATAAATATATTGTAAGAGGGGTGGATTTCAATTGGTTAAGACATATCCTGAATGAGAGATCAAATTGATATCAATTTTGTAGAAAAAAGGCCAGAAGAAACAAAGAAGGAGCTATCACAAAAATAGCTGTAGCATCAGGAGTTCCACAAGGACCTATACTAGGCTCCCTACTGTTCTTAGTATATACAAATGATCTGCCATTGTTTCTTAAAAACAATTTGGATGCTAAAATCACAATTTTGAGGTTAATACAAGTATTTTCATTACAGGAAATGATGGTGACAGACATAAAGAAAATGTAAAATCACCTGTAGAGAAAGTATTGAACAGGTTTAAAGTGAATAGGTTGCTTGTAAATGAAGAGAAAACAATAGCACTCAGTTTACAGCATAAGGCTAGTAGAAAAGTGGGAAATCCCTGCATCTCTAATTTTGCCTAGTCGCTAAATTTTTAACTTGAAACTAAATTCATAGGATTATGAATAGATAAAACTTTAAGCTGGGACAAACATATTGAAAAGTTAGCACTGGAGTTGAGCCGAGCTTTTTTCCTTTATATCAGCTGAGAATTTGAGTAACATTTAAGGGGCTCAGAGCATGCTACTTTGCTTATTTTCATTCACTAATATCATACGATCTATCACTGTGGGGAGGTGATACTAAAAGTAAGATAATATTTAAGCTACAAAAGGAGACATTAATAATTATGGTTGGCATTCCAAAATCAGAAAGCTGCTGGAATCGTTTTAGCAATTTGAGTCTCTTGACCTTACCAAGTTTATATATGGAACAATTATTAGTTTATATGAAAGCTAATCATACAAATTATGTCACAAATGCTGAAATACTCACTCAAAACACACGTCATGTACATAAATTACACATCTAAATTCATAAAACTAAACTAATTGATACTTTTATCAAATATATAGGTTCAAAATTATATAAAAACTTGCCAAATTAATTAAAAGAGGTAAACAGGTTTGAGGCAAAACTTCACATATACTTTATACAAATCAGTTTTACTCAGTAAGTGAATATTTGGAATATAATATAAGTAAACTGTATATCTATCAGTTGCGTGCACTTTATTAACCTGACATTGGTTCTTGATTCATGTGATCGAGAATTGAAGATTCATCAACAAAGAAGTATCTTGAAAACTCCTGAAGTGTAATACTAGTGTCAATGTCTATATAAATAAGTTTTGATATGATTGATATGATTGTGCACATCGTATTAATGCTTGCAAGTGTAAGCAGTAACTTGTGTAAGTTAGTGGTGATTCTCATATTGTAAATAAGTTACAGAAAAAGATGATAATATTGTCTAATACTCTTCTAAGTATTTTGAGGATGTCTATAATTCTGTATAAATTCCTTAGCTAATAAACTAAATTGAATTGAAAGCGTTTGTATTAAATTCCGACAAATTGCTGTTGTCTGTTGTTATTTGCTAATGGTCTGGATCTTAGACTTCATCCATTCTATGTCTGGCATCCGATTAATAAGAAATCCAGAAAAATAGTCAACATTCTTATACCTCATTTGGAGAAACGAAAGACCAAATCTTCTATTTATGCCCTGAATAGTCGATGAAATTGAATCAGGGATAAATAGGGATGGAATTTCATTACAAGGGTCAGAGGAAACTCTAGAAGCTACCTAAAGTATCAAATTGGAATTTATAACCAAAAAATATCCAGAAAACAGAATATTAGAGTTTATAATAACCTCATTATCTGGTGTAAGGTAAGGACTAGTAGCAAATCAACAAAATATGGATCATCCACATTCTCACTGTACACGTCTCTAAACACAACTTATCTTAGTTGCATATAGATCTACAATAAATATATTAGTACTATTCCGTTAATACTTTATAAATTACAGGACTGTTTGAAAATAGTGTATGCCACACAAGTTAGGGGGTATTTTATTTCCCGGTAACATCCACCTACACTTGAAATAATTTAAAATTCTCAGTTATTGTTAATAAGAATAAACTAAAACCAATTTTTTAGTGCTTGACTTCAGTTTAAGGTCAATAAAATTATGTTAATACTACGTATGATATAATAGTGTCAATTAAGGGTTTACTAACCGTCTTGGAATCGAACTGCAAGCTGTGACAGGTGAGAAAATAAACATGGAAAGCATTTCAAGCTGGTAACATGGATTCCATTATTGCGGTGTTATGCTGCTAACGTTAATTAAATTCAAATAAAGAAAAGAAAAAAACTAGTCAGATTTACTTATTCCTACTTATCGATTTACAGGCAGTTACCTCCATATGCACTAAGACAGTTGTTTTAGTATGTCCAGTCTGTAGAATAGTGAGATATTTCGGAGGAGTGACTAAGCACCTGAACCTATGGAAGATATTTTGTGCTTATGCCCTTCATGGAACACCTCCCGGGAGGCTGTGGTGAGTTGAGGGCGACTATGGATAGTTGGATCTGAGGAAAGCCGGCGGTAGCTATATCGGCAAGAGATTGAATCTCCCGATGGTGTCCGTACAACCCACTAGTGGTACAGAAACGGGGATATCTCACCCGATTCGAAAGACCAGCGTTTACAGAGACAAATTTTCAGCAAGTCCACCGACAATCCACTGATATTTAGAACTCCGAATCAGTCAACCAGCATAAATAGTGTACTTAAATAAAAGGAGAAACAGGTAATTCCGGCGGTGAAATTATTCTTCCCAGCATTCGAACACATCAGCTCATGAATGCGAGCCACAGAGAACCGTAGTGGTGCTGTTTACGAGATAATGTGAGCTGGAAAAGAGGACTGACGAGCAGACAAATGGTAACAGAATTAGAGCCGTTGCCATCGCAACGAGGGTACGGCCTTGATCTGAACGCGGTGTGTGGAGCACATACACAGGTTTCTAAGCAACACTCTGGGAGCGAGAAAGAGGTAGTCGCATTGTATAAGGGTTCAGAACGCCAATAATATTAATAAAGCTGATGGCATCTTTGAAACAGAAGTGGCAACAGACGAACATATACTTCTGCTGAGCACTGTAGAGCATTAAATATGGCATTCCTGTCGCTTTCTCTAGAATAAACACAGCATTTAAATGTTGATCTCGCGTTTTAGGTTTATCAAGTTTGATAAAAGCCAAAAAATAATCAAAATTTATGAATACGTATTATTAAACACTGCAAACCTTGTACTTTAGGTCTATGCAGCTTTTATAACTGTAAAAAAAAACACCATGGCATACCCATGGCATACTGTCAGGATCACTCACCTCTTGACCAGATTTCGCTATCTATCATAGCTCTTCAATTTTTCTCAAGACCGTGAGTGGCCTCCGATCCTATATCTGGGTTTTAAAATCCGCACCACCTGTAGTGGAGTCGAACCCAGGTGAATTTCTTGGCAGGAAACAAAGCAAAATTCCCAAGACCATTTATAGCAGTGGCACCTAACAAATTGTCACATAGAGGCTTAACTGATGCCAGTAAACCCAGCGTTCTAAAAATTACATTGTAAAAGATAACCTTTGCCTAAGTAATCAAGTCATTTAAGAAATACCCCTAGAGTCTTCAAACACTAAATTAGTTTCAGAGAAATAGATGAAGGAGGCCCTTCCTACGTATGTTCTAAAATCCTTTTAAAACATGAATGAGACCAAAAATGTATTATTTACATTTGAATTTGTATCTCTTAAACGTTCTGATCGATATTCTTATCGATTTGAATAAATATAACATCCACATACTCCCGTGAAAATAACAGGATAAATACAGATGAACATTTGTTAACATACTTAGTCGTACGGATATTAAATAAGAATGTTGATACTCATATTGTGAAAATTAAACAGAAAATTAAAGTCTCTTATTCAACAGTCATTTATTCGGAAACTATCATGTTAATTTAACACTCATTTCTATAGCTCATCAATATAGTTTGATGATGTGTTTAATCAAAGATATGAATTTGTCAAAGCTATTTGCATTGCAATTTTGCAGGCATTAAAATAAGTAATAAATAAATAACATCTCTAAAAGTATTTTTAAGCATGTAAGAATATTATTTTAGTTAATTGATGGAAATCAATCATTTCTCTACACTAGCCGTATATAGGCTAAGGTGTTTGATAGATAGAGTCAACATGAAAAATTCAATGCCATCACCGGGATTGGAACCACGGATCTCCTGGTTTCCGTCCAGTCGCTCTTAACCTTTGAGCTACCATGGCCAACGTGCCATCTTGACATTAAATTCTCCATTTGACATATATTTCCCCGGTAGACCACTAGGGGCTCTCGCATCCGAGATACACCGTTTGTGGCGACTTACTATCGTAAGTACTTGAGTCCCAGGCTTCATCATTTAACTCTTATTATTTTAGTTAATTGTTGGAAATTAATCATTTCTCTACACTAGCCGTATATAGGCTAAGGTGTTTGGAGAATTTAATGTCAGGACGGCACGTTGGCTATGGTAGCTCAAAGGTTAAGAGCGACTGGACGGAAACCAGGAGATCCGTGGTTCAAATCCCGGCCATGGCATTGAATTTTTCATGTTGACTTTATCTATCTGTGTAAGAATGTTTTTTACGAATTTCGCACATTATATTCTGACTTTTTTTCCTAAAACTTTAAATAAATAACCCAAATATTGCAGATTCTCTTTTAATTTTACAGCTAGTTTGCTACCCTTAATATCGCAATCATTGGATCCTCAAAGTGAATACTTATCAAACCTAAAGAAAAAAATTCAACTGATAATTGTAATCTGCAACGAGGGGGCCTAATGAACTATTTTCCTATTATCCTAGCATTTTAGTATAAAATCGCTTATTCACTTTTGAAATAATTTTATGTTCCCTCTCTCTCACACCCTCTCTCTCTCTCTCTCTCTTTCTCTCTCCCCATCTGCCTTTCACTCAATAAGCTTTATTTCAAGATTGAAATGACTTTCTCTGTCATTCTTCTACGACATATTCTTAGAAATATATATTATTTTAAGTAGTCCTTATTAATCCAGAATTGAACATTTATACATTCTTTGTAGGAATAATGTAGTCGAGTTTTAAAAAGCGTATCGCCATGTGATGCCCTTGAAATTCCTTGTTGCTTGCACGACCACGTAAAGAAACGAATAGCGACTTACAACTTAAAAAAAATTAAGTATTTGAAAATTCAAACCAATAGCAAAAATACGTCGGAGATCGCTTATATTAAAACAATTCTGATACTTCCTTACTGTAGTACGGTTTTGTCTATATCTTGCATATTCAAGTTATTCAGAAAGAACACAACTCCAGGACACACTCGCAGAAAATGCAAATATTAATGCATTTTACATGCCATGCAAATATCTTAAACATACGGAATTCCAGTCAAAAGCTTAAGAGGCATTATTGAGGAAATAAAACATACAGAAACCTTTTCCATGTAAAGATTAATTTGAAGTAGGGAGTTTTTTTTAAAAAAAATCTTCGTTCATATTCTTGGAAGATGTTAAGCTTAAGTACCAAGTTTGGCATTAAATCAAATTTTCGTTTTTGAGTCATACTGTTCACATACACGCACTTCCCTTTCCATAAACGTTCTGTGCTTGTTTATTGGATTTTAAATCGTGTATTTCCACTAAGATCTTCATTATGAATTTTTACTAACACCTTAGATTGGGTGTACTGCAAATCAGTATCATCAATATCATCACTTTACATTACTCACATCAAATGTTACCTGCAAAATGGTATGAAATACAAGATGTGGAAGAGACAATTTGCTCTAGAGATCTTAAGTCAAATTCTATTCCTAAGGTCTTCAAATAAAAAGAGAATAAAAATAGCACATTTAAAAGAATCTAGCATAGAAATTGAACCAAATTACAACAATATGCGGGAAAATTAAATATAAAACGAGAAGTACTTCAGAATAGGAAAATGTTTTCCTTTAAGCATCTTTAAACCTTTTTCTACAGAAAAGTTTTCGCTGTTTTTTTCCCTATATCCAACTTACATAAACTTACTATAAGAATAATGAAAATTCCAAAACTTTGGGCATGTGTAATAATACGGTATTTATAAACGAGCGGGATAGCTCAGGTGGTAAGATCCATCGCACGCTTTCAGGAGTTCACGTGTTCGATTCCCGTCCATCGAACTTTCTAACCTGGGCTTTTTCTTGGTTTGCCCTAGTCGCTAGCAACTGTAGAGTGACAAGGATTCCTTTCCTTTACTTCTTCATCTCATTCTCTTGCAGGTTTGGTGGTTAACGCGATGGTTCGGGTATAAGCGGGGAGATGGTGTGGATGCTGGCGCTCTTCATTAGACTTCTTCCCTACTTCTACATATGCGTTGTGCTTATTGCAGTGGAAATGCCCATGTCTTGATCTTCCCGCACATGGGTTTCAAATTCACAGGTAAATATTATAGTTTTAAGTTCTAACGATTCACTTAGGCCTGTCCTTTGCTTGACGATCATTGGTTGGGATGGAATAAATTTTCTGCAAAATTTAGTAAATGTTCAAACGATAAGCCACATGGAAAAGTGGTATAACTTGAAATTCATTCCCGGCCATTGAGATGAGGGTTATGTTGGCCGCAGCCCCACCCATACAAAAAAAGTTTCAGATATACCTGTGACAAGAACTGTCATATAGCTTGTAACTTTTCTAAATGCTGCGAAAGGTATAAAAACATTATCCCCTCATCGAACCTACAAGCATTTACGCACAAAAGCGTACTAATGATAACCTTCAACCATTAATGTAGCGAGGAGGAAATCGGTTGCAGTTAGATACAACTTCTTTCCCAGTTTTGGCTACCTCCAAGAAGAAACAAAAGCTAAAAGATGCAGGACAAAACGAACAAACAAAGCCCCCACTTTCCAAACATAACTTTTCCTATCTAAAATGGTGTAAAATACATGGATAAGCTTCTTATAATCCCTCAGCGTACCACCGCCTGCGGTGCCGTATGTAGTGAAAGCGGACGTTAAATACTACACATTTCATGTCCTCAGCGTACCCATTCAGATCTCTCCCTCTAGTTTAAAGGATTATATGCACACACCTTCTACCGAGTACAAAACTTGTGTGAATATAAGCTTGGCTTAGAGAAGATAAACCCACAATTCCTAATCCACAGTGGTATTCAAGATTTATTTCAGATTGAAATTATTACTGTAAATGCTGCCTATTTATGTAGATTAATTAATAGACTACATCTGCATCCTGCACGTTTCAAATGCCTACACAATCAATACATAGGTAACTTGAAAAAAAAATGAGGAATATGGTTTCCTAAACCAGAACGTATATTCCAAATTTTGAATTTATGGTATCCTTACTATTACATCCCTCTGATAGTGATTACTAATAATGTGACAAACAATATATCAAGTAAATAGTATAAAAGTAACTAATATCCCATAATTACTCCTATTGGTCATAGTAATCAGCAGCTAAATTTTGTGGTTTTCAATTAGCATTTCCCCTACTCGTCCACTTATCATTATTCTTAAACTAAGCATCTTTAACGTAAAAAAATGCTAAAGGTTTAGATTTTAGCTACACGTAATATCTCTTAGTAGCCTCTACTGCTATTAGCTTTCCAATTTCTTATATCTGTAACTACTTAAGCTACCTTAAAAAGTTACTTATTCTGATAGTAAAACAGTAATATCCCTAAGTTATTATAATTTACTGTTAATTTGTTAATACAGTTTACTATTAATAGTACTCTTAAAACACTCAATTATTAAATCTCTATACGTTCACTAATTAGCCCTATATTTGAATATTAATTATTTATTTTAGACCATGAGTAAATCATTTATAATATTTCGAACTCCCACTTTGTTACAATGTAGGGGTATTTAAACTTATGCTCTTCATTCCTTATCAAAGATGTAAGAAAAACAACAACATTCCTGCAAGTGTCGTTACGGATAGCAAGGTACCTGAGACATGGATTTGAACGGGAGTCCGGACCACTTTCCCGGGCTAATATTTTTCCCCCTTCTAGATGTTGCATAGTTCTCACGACTGGAAAATCCCGGTATTACGCTCTAAACCTTGATATACCAATAAAACTATTTATTACTTTCATTTGACTCATCTTCGTTTATCTAGAGCAAGTTTGAAGTACCATGAGGGAATGTTTCCAAGAATCAGATTGTCGAAGTTAAAAGAAAGCGTTTATCTAGAAGAGCAGAAAATCTAACAGGGAAGATGAGAACTTAATATCCTCGGAGATAACCGCTAAAGCCTTATAACAGCAACCTCAGGGAATCGAAGATGGGCAAAGGACGGACATCCAATTAAGAGGACAGGATGGACAAGCCGGTTTGATTTAAAGCTAAGATAGTTGATTAATTTTACCAAATCAGGTCATTCTATTAGGAAGGATACCACTGCGTATTAGATGCACGTTTTATATTTATCTATATTTACTTTACAGGCAAGTATACTGTTTACTAAAAGCCTAAAGGGTAGTAGACAAAAAGGGGTTATATTTAAACTCAGCACACAGAATTACATAAGAAGTGGCGTACTTGGTGGAAAAAGAAAATATGTGTAATTGTCATGTTTTTTCTAAAATGAAAGTTGGAAATAATAAAATAAACAACCCTGAATAGAAAGCCATTTGAATGCAGCAAAACAGCTTTTTTCTTTATGTTCCATGTATATACTAAGGTGGTCAAAACCATTCCACCCAGAAATTCATCACAGAGGTTTCATGAGGAACTAAATGTTTAGAGGCTTCTTGAGTAAACAGTATATCCAGATAAAGTTCTTGGGACTTCGGTGAGTGGAGAAAGTTTTAGAAATACAAAACTTCAGAAGTTTTTCCTTTCACATACTGCCAGAAAGTATAGTAGAAAAAGTTCTCCAAATCCTTAGACGGAATAAGCTATATGCTTTCAGGATACCTACATTTACAATTTGCAAGCACCTTATATAGTTTATAGTGAACTTCATAGACAAAGTTTACACTTGTTGACTTCGTTTTGTTAACATGTACATATGAGAAAGAATTGGCCAATTAGGTAACAAGCGTAGTGTATTTAATATGAAAAAACAATAGACTTTAAACCAGCTGAGCTGACCGCTATCTATGATATTTCATTCTCTTTGTAAGTTCAAAACATAAAAAAGGACGAGTGCATATATTTGGAAATTGGGACCAATAAGATAATATCTCGGAAATGGTTCTCTGTAAAACAGAAATTTGAAAATTCGCTGCTTTAATGCTATCTACATGTAGATTCACATAATTCTATAACCATGAATATTTTAACTGTTTCTTTTTGGAGTTAAGAATATGTTGAAAATGTTGTAATTATAACTACAAATAAGTATTAAACATATTAATTACTAATTGCTTTATAATTGATACTAATCACACAAATGGAAGCTTTGATTATCCTGCCATCTGAGGATAGAAGTAAATATTAAATAGCAAACCTCGATTTTTGCCTCAAAATTTACGAATATAATTATTGCTAATTAACTTCACCAACACCAAATTTAACAGGAACTCATCTAATGACTCGCAATTATCTTCCTTACAAGCGGTAAACATATTCTCATTATCTTCTTGGGGAGGAATTTGAAAATGAGATTGGAAGGACAAATTAAATTCTGAGAAAAAGGAGATAAAAATGATGGTGAAATAACCCTGTTTCTTACTTTCTATGAATTTAGAAATGATTTTTTCTCCCCTTAAGCTAATTCAGTATTTGTATATTAGATGGCCGAGGACTTCCTTACTTGGTACGTAAAGTACGCTAAATTTCTATATTTATAGTTTCACTACAATGTCACAGCAAACTAGCCTTACAGGCAGTGAATCAAATAATTATATGACATATTTTACACCATATAAACTAAAGAATAGGTTTTGTGGTGTTTAATAAAACTAAAATTCATATTTATGCACGTTGAAGAGTTTCGATCTTTCTTAATGATGGGAAATTCCTCTTTAAGATACGTAGATGTTCAAATTCTCTGGACATGCTGTATATGCTGTTCAATTGTTTATGCTGAAAACGTTCCATGAACTTTGATAATGTCTTTGGCACCATATGAGACACTTTCATGTCTTCAATGTCACCTTTATTGATGGATATTCTGTCGGCTGCAATGGTGGTGATGCTATGGAACCTTTCTGAGGAAGTATGCATAGGTATAGTAAGTATATAGGTATAGGAAGTATAGGTGTGAGAGGATAAAACACAGGTAAGTTATATGAAGACTTAATGGAAACCAATAAATAAACTGTTTGAAGTTATTTGCCTACTGTTTGAGAATTTAGAATTAAATTGTTTCTGACGTTTATCATTAGAAAGTGTAGCTACAGAAGCATTAAATCTGCTATATGTTTAAGTATCGTAAATTAATTATTTAAACTGTTTCCGTAGTAGCAAAGAGAAGCGTATGTTATCGTACATCACTATAACCCTAAGCGACTAGTCAATTTTGCGGCTATCGCACACCAAACTTGGTCTTTGGGCGCTACAGACTACGATAATAACACCATCCAACATGAAATTTACTTCCGCGAAGATAGGTAATACGTGCTTCTAGTCCATTTTTACACGTAGATTCTGTAAATTCTACTTAAAGTGGCACATCACGTCACAGTTTTTAGACATTTTAGATACATATAATCGAAAAGCAGTTCGTACCAGCCGGTAGCATGCCTGTCATAGGTTGCTCACCTTTACACGATTATTTATGCAGGTACTTACAAAACGTAAAGATAAAAACATGCTGTACAATTTAACCTGGCTTCTACTTTAAAAGATCCTGACTTTCAACCAGAAAATTGTGAAAGTGAAAGACATTTTGTAGAGTAAGGAGAATTGAATGATTTGGCGCGCAAATTAAACCTCTGAAAAGAAGAATCTGAACTTCTATGTTTCAGGCTACAACAATGGAAAGTACTTGCACCGGTACAAAAATTACCGAGTTTTGAAATAGACATCAGAAACTTGGAAAATATTTTCAGTAAAAGAAAATACATGTTCCTGTACCGACATCAATGGTTTAATAAGTGAGCTAGAAATTGAACATAATCCAAATGATTGGTGGTTGTTTATAGATTCATCAAAGCTTAACTTAAAGACAGTGTTACCTTATAATGGCAACGAACTTCCAGTAACTGTTCCAGTTTTCCATTCTGTAGACCTTAAAGAAAGCTTTGAAAGTATGGCCAAGATTGTGCGTGTTTTAAAATATGAGGTTCAGTGTTGGAAAGTATGTAGTGACCTTAAAGCAATTGGTTTGCTGCCTGGCTTACAAGGGGGTTCACAAAATATTGTTTCTTTTTGAGAAGAAAATGTTTGAAAAAAGCTTACCATAGGTGGAATTAGCAGATTGGTAACCATTTACAAGGATTGTGTGTAGTTTTCTGGGAAACACAAAGGAAAAAAATCCGTCTTTGAAAATCCCTATTCTCCATGCACATTTAGAGCTATATTCCAAAAATCTGGGTGATGTTAGTGATCAACAAGGAGAACTGCTTCATCAGGATATTTTTCTCATGGAGAAGGGGTACCAAGGTCGTAAGGACCCAGTAATGGTAGGGGAATAATGTTGGTTTCTTGTGATAAAAAGCAGACAAGAGTACAAGAGGCAATCACATGCTGCCAAGCAGTTTATACCTTAATTACCGGGTTTTGCCTTAAATATAGAGTTAAGTATTACTGCATGCATGCGAAACAACATTTTTAATTAATATTATTTCACCATGATATATAGTGTTATATCATATATCATTATATCAGAATAATAAATGTAATACGTCTTATCTGAAACCTCGTAGGTGAGTACCTAAATGTCTTCATACCCTTTTTAACCTGACGTGATAGAAGATCTCTATATCACCACATCTTTTTCCTTAAGAATCACCTAACTTTATCGCGAACGTAGAAAATAAGTTTTTTTTTGGTGTAAATGATCACAGTAACACTCTTGTGCAAGATATAGAAGTCTGTAAGATAACATTTCATGAAAAACACATTCCTGTTCAACTTAAATCCATGCTACTTCATGATCTTCCTACCAAGCTTCCCACGATAGTATATGTTGCAACTAAAACACGACTTTTTCTCTGGGACTTCCTAAATTCTAAGTTCTTTTATCATTAGAACGAAGAAGAAGAACGGTTAAATTTCCATGAATTAACCTAATAGTGGTAACTGTAAAGCCTGGGACTTAAGTGCTTACAGCATAGTTAGTCGCCACAAAAAGGTGTGTATCTCATTATATGTGAGAACCCCTAGTGGTTTACTGGGAAACATACCAATCAGTTGTAGAAATTAGTGTTATGAGGGCATGTTGGCCATGGTAGTTTAATGGTTAGAGCGTTCAGATAATGGACTTCTTGTTGATTAAATTAGCCTGATTGGGTTAGCTACCCTCAGTTATAAACAATTACTTTTCCTCAAAACATAACTGCGTGGCTAATGATTTCTTATCCTCAGGGGAAAATGTACTTTTAATTTGTGCATTTTCCAGTACATATGGATTTTAACACACGAAAATTATTTATTGCAATGATTATTCATCCATCTCCTATGTTTATGTACACAATTATCAATCTTTCAAGTGATTAATTCCAGTATCAGTTAAAATTTTGTAATATATTTTAATTTTTATTTCGTGGAAGTGCTTTATTCTGACTTTTTATAATTTTTTAACTTATGAGTTTAGAGAAGGTTTTTATTTTAGTGTCGAAAATCTTTTCTGAGTTGAAAAATAGGGAATTAAAAAAGGAAAGAAAACAATACATTTAACTTCAGCCACAAGTTATGAGATATTATTTCACAATTCATAACCTCTAAACCCATTAATGCTACTTTTATACTGAACTTAGAATTTTGCTATTTAACAGAAAATGCTATATCTTCTCTTTATATTCCTTTATAAGACCTAAGCCACTCTCTTACAAATTGAGTTAACTAGCTTATTTAAAAGGTCTAAATTTACTAACCTGTTCTTCATTACATATTACAGTAAAACAAATTAGATGGTTGTTGGAAGTTACAAAACACGTTACCAACGAAGGACTCTAGTATAAATTTATACTAAAGTAATCAGTATCGTGAATAAAATCTAGATCCTGAACTTTAAACTACTGAACTAATTTTTGCAATATGATGTTAAACGCGTTAATTTAATTTCTAAAACATATATGGTCCAATTCGAGATCATTCACTAATTGAGCTAAACGAAATATAGATTAACCTTACGTTTTTCTGCCAACACAGTACTTCAAACCATAGTCAGTCTCAATCTGGAAAAATAATCTCTAGTTTGGGTCAAATAATGTAGATTAAGCTATCATTTATAATGCTAATGTAGTACCTTAGAAAATATACAGTTTCATACAATCTGGAACAATATTATCTAACTGAGCTAAAAGAAATGTAGATTAACCTAAAGTTTCTAATACTGGCATAGTACGTCTAAACATGTGCAGTTAAATTCTGGAAGAATACTCTCTGATTTGGCGTAAAGAAATATATAACTTGTCTAATGTTATGCCAGCTAGTTCAATGTAATCCCTCAAAACTAGAGTTGTAGAAATACTGTAAAATAGGAATAATGCATTAATTAAGGTATACAAAAGGCAACCTTCGCCACCATCATTGTCACCGTAGTGCATAATTAGTGAACGAGCTGTCTTTGCCTTTCAGCCAATTGATAAGTTGAGTTAGCGGGATAATTCTGACTAACTTAATAAAATTTAAAGTTAGAAGTGGTAGTTTTTCTCGAGACACTTTGTGCGTTGATGTACATGTCTTGTTTATTACCTGGTGAGAGGATTGTATGGCAAACAAACGATGAGATCGCTGGCATCTAAGCTTCTGAATATGTCACCATCATGAGCAGCAACTGGTTCACCCATGGGCGAATCTACATATAAATTAGAAAGATATTTCTCCAGGGACAATCCAAAAGTTAATTTAGGTAAAATGGAATCTCCGACACAAATACATCCATGCAAATGCAATACAATCAGTCCAGAATCCAACACTATGATTGTGTAATGAAGAGGTCGATGCTGTAGCACGGATGCATTCACTTAGTATGAGACTGAAAATAAAACTGGGTCGTTTACGAATATTGTGAGGTATGTACAGTTTCACAGGGATCTAAGAACAAGTCTCTTAGAGGTTTTTATATGAGTCAAATAGTCTCGGTTTGTGCATAAAGGTTGAGATTAAAACTATGAATATCGTTAAAATGGTAAATTAGCCTCAAAGATGTTCTAAGTCCTGCATCTTTAGTAAGAGTATTTGCCAAGCCAACTGATGAAATTCTGTATACAAGAGTTCGGGAATAAAGCTACGGGTAGTATCTGGATGATGTAAAGTAATGTCTGCTTTTAAATGGTCAAAATATAATATAGAACATAACTTTCTGCATAAGAGTTTGAAAATATGATAGATAAAACCTTTTAATTTATCTGGACATAGAACCAGTGGTATATACAAAGAGAACATCAATAAATTAAATAGTGATAAATGTAATATTTGCCTTAAACAGCATACAACAAAGCATGCTATGTTTAAATACCCCAAAATAACAAAAACACTAACCTTCGTCTGAGGAGAGAGAAAATTTAAAAGGACATCAACCTTTTGACATAATACGTGATAAACATCTACTTCAATATTTGGAGGTTTTATCAAATAAGGTTAGTATACACGCTAGAGGGATAGCTATAAGACAACCTCTACAAGAAGATATTGTAACCAGAAATTTAACGGAAAAAAGATCGCAAAGGATTCAAACTAGGAATATTATAAGAGCTCATGAGAACCTAAACACGCGCAAGGAAAGCCAACAGGATACAGAAAATGATAATGACAGAGCAAGAAAATGATTACGAATTATTTTTATCTTGAAGAGAAAGAATTAGACAAGATTAAGCAAAAAAGTGCAGAATTAGATTAGTATCAACGAATGAACTTTATGCGGATTATACAAATAGATATGAAGAGGTTTAAATTTTAAGTTACTAGAGAAAACGGACAGAGGTAAATATCTAACAGCAACGTACTGTTGCAGTATACAGCCAGAACGGATAAGAGGAAGTGATACAGAACAAAGCGAGTAGGAGGCACGAAGCGATAAACACCCAAGGAGTAGCGAGTCATCACCATGGAGGGGGCCGTTTTGCAGAACTCCGGGAGGAGATAAGAGGAAACTTGTACTGAGTGAAGTGATAGCGATTTAGTGAATGTGAGCATCTGAAACGAAATACAGTTTAATTTGTTCCTGAAATGAAATTAAAAAGTAATAAGTGATTTAGTGTTGGGAAGAAACTGTCTAGTGAAGCGATAAGCTTAAATGTTTTTAGATGTTCAAAAGGAAGTGCTATGAAAAAATAATTTTGTGGTAATTATTGAATAACAACAACTAGTATTACTTTGAAGTATAAAAATCTGTTTTTAATTAGAATAACTAGTGGAAACCAGTGGAAATTTAGAGTTTTGACGTTTTGTTTTTGTTTTAATGGCTGGTTACCAGTTATAGCTTTACTGTATACCAGTAAATTTTTTATTGTATTGTAATAAATACGTAGATTTAAATTAAAATTATTTTAAATATAAAAATTTAATTTTATCTAATAATAATAGTAATAATAATAAATATTATTTTAATTTTATATCTCTGTTGTTGATAGTTGTTAGTATTAGTTTTGTATGGGTGATGTTGATATGGATGAAAAGTTACTGTATGTTTTTATTTAGACTGATTTTCATAAAAAGTTTGTTTATTTTATTTTGTATATTTTTATCAATGTTGTAATAATTGTAATTTACTGTACTATATGTTATTTTATGTGTATAAGCTTCTCAGTAGATTTTGTTGTATGTATGATTGTAGTGTTAATAAATGTTAAAAATCTTTTATATTAGCCCTCGTTTAGTAATTTGGGTGCTAGGGATATTTTATAGATTCTTACTCTATTTTTAATACAGAGTAATAGTCAAAACTTTTGATCTCGGATTGGGAGAAACGAAAGACCCTTATCTATGCCCCGAATAATTGATAAAATGGAATCAGGGACAAATAGGGATGGAATTTGATTTCAAGAGCCATAGTTAACTCTGGAAGCTGCCTAAAGGATGATATTCAAATTGGTAACCAAAATTATCTATAAAATAGCATATTATAGCTTATAGTAACCTCATTATAGTAACCTCAGATGTAACGTAAGGACTAATAGCAAATCAACAAAAGAGCAAAACATCTACATTCTCGCTGCACACTTTTCTAATCCTAATTTTTCTTTGTGCCACATAGACTTACAGTCACTATATTAGTATCATTCAGTTATTATTTTAAAATTATAGGACTGTTTAAAAATAGTGTATACCAGATATGGTTTTATTTCCCAGCAATACCCTGCTACACGGGAGCTAATTTAAGGTTCCCAGTTCTTGTCAATAGGAATAAAATAAAACCAGTTTTTAACTAATTAATCTAAGATTAGTTACGTTAACCCTATGTACGATATAATAATGTCAATTTATGGTTTACTACGCATCATAGTGTCGAACTGCGGGCTCCTGCATGACAAACGAGAAAATAACCGCGTAAAGTATTTGAAACTGTTAATATCGATTCCATTGTTGCTGTATTATATTCCTAACGGCAATTAAATTTAAATAAGAAATCAAACACAACAAAACAAAAAGAACTATTCCAATTTACTTCCACCTACTTACCGATTCATAGTCAATTACGTCCATATGCACCACTCCAGTTGTTTTAGTATCTCCACTCTGTAGATGTAGTGAGACGGTTCGGAAGGGTGATTAGACCAACGGAAGATTCTTTGTGTGTCCCCCGGGAGGCAGTGGTGAGATTAGCGGACACTATGGATGGACGGATCTGAAGAAAGACAGTAGTAGAAGCCTGGGTCCCTAACGGCTAGCGATGGAAACTCCCGGTGGTGTCCGTATAACTGGCTTCCTTGAATCCTCTATGTGAGCTCACACACGTTTGTAGCGTAGAGACGGGGAGACCTCACTCCATCCAAAAGACCAGCGTTTACAGAAACAAATATCCCAGCAAATCCGCCGAAATTCCACCGACATTAAAACCACGAAACAGTCAACCAGCATAAACGGTGTAGTTAAATAAAGGGAGCAACAGCAAATTCCGGCGTTAGGGATATCCTTCCCAGCATTCAAACACACCACCTCCTGATTACAGGCCACAAACAACCGTTGGGTTGCGGTTCACAAAATATTGTGAGCTACAAGACTGACAAGCAGGAAGACGCCAGCGCAAAGGGGTTGCCATGCAACAAGGTGAACGACCCTGATCCGAATGGGCACATACGGTTTCCAGGCAACCTCCGGAGAGCGAGGAAGGGATAGTCGCATTGTATGAGGGTTCTGAACGCCATTAATGTTATTAAAGCTGATGCCGTCTTTTAAACAGATTTGGGAACTGACTAACGTAATTCTGCTGAGCGCGTTAGAGCATTAAACAGGCCATTCCATTCGCTTTCTCTAAAATAAACACAGTATTTAAATGTTTCTTTAGCGTTTTGGGGTTATCAAGTGTAGCAAAGGGCAAAAACTTATCCAAACTTATGAATACACATGTTAGTATGTATTATTAAACACTACATACCTTGTGCTTTAGTTCTAGGTAGCTATTATAGCTGTAAAAAATTACCCATGGCATATCAGCCAAATCAACCCGAGCCACATCCGGCAAAACGACTGACGACCTCGCACCCACATAAGCAAAGCAGAGGTTGGCGATCATCCAGGCGATACGAGGAGGTGATGTAGTCAGAATCACGCACCATCCGAAAATGTGGGCTCTCTAACCAGGTTTCCTAGATAGAGTAGTACTTCAATTTTCTCAAGCTTCTGAGCGGCCACCGGCCCTACACCTGGGTCTTAAAATCCGCATCCTCTGGAGTGGAGTCAAACCTAGATGAATCCCTTGCCAGGAAACAAAAGCACAACGTTCTAGCCTATTACGTCATTGCACCAGACCATTTATAGCTGCAGGGCCTAACAAGTATTGTCACACAGGGTTTCCATTATTGTCTGTAAAGTTAACGTTCTAAAAATTTACAGTACGAAAGAAAACCTTTGCCTATATAAAAGTAGTCAAGCCATTTAAGACATTCCCCTAAAATCTTAAAACATTAAGTAACTTTCAGAGAAATAGATGAAGGAGACCATTCATACTTATATACTAATTTTTTAAGCAGGATAAAGACCAAAACAGTGTTATTTGCATTTGAATTTTTATTTTTAAAATGTGCTGTTCGATAGTCTTATCGATTTAAATAAATGAAACATTCACATACTTCCATGAAAATAACAGGACAACATACAAGATGAACCTTTGATAACATTCCTAGTTGTAAGGGTATTAAATAAGAATTCGTATTGTGAAAACTGTAAACAAAAAATTGAAGTCTCGTATTCAACAACATTAACAACATTCCGAAACTATCATGTTAATTAAAAGCTCATTTCTACAGCTCATCAATACTTATAGTTAGATGAAGTGTTTAATCAATAAATGTGAATTTGTCAAAGCTATTTGCATAGCAGTTTTACAAGCACTAAAATAAGTACTAAATAAACAACATCTCTAAAACTATTTTTAGACATGTAAAAATTTTCTTTTATGTAATTAACATATTATATTCTGAGTTTTTCCAAAAAGTTTCAAATAAATAACACATTGCAGATTCGCTTTTAATTTCACATCTAGTTTACTACCCTTGATATCGCAATTGCTGGATCTTCAAAGGGAACCAATATCAAACTTAAGGAATAAATTTACTTAAGTAATAATTGTAATCTATAATCAGAGCGACCTAATGAATTTATTTTCCTATCACCCTAGAATTTAAATATAAGGCAATTTACGTTTCAAATAATTTTATTTTCTTTCAATGGTGCGCGCACACACTCTTTCTCTCCCCCCCTCTCTCTCCATCTCTCTTTTACTCAAAATGATTTACTTAAAAATTTCATATGTTACATGTAGATGACTTTCTCTATCATTGCTCTACTACATATTCTTAGAAAAAATATATTATTTTAAGTACTTCTTATTAATCCAGAATTGAATATTTATACATTCGTTGTAGGTATAATGCAGTCGAGTTTTAAAAAGCGAGTCGCTATATGATGCCCTTGAAATTCCCTGCTGCTTGCACGACCACATAAAGAAACGAATAGTGACTTACAACTTAAAAAATTTTAAGCATTTGAAAAGTCAAACCAATAACAAAAATATCTCGGAGTTCGCTAATACTAAAAACACACAAGTTTTCTATTTCAGACCTAGCTTCCTAACTGTAGTACGGTTTTGTCTATGTTTTACATACTTCCAGTTATTCAGAATGAAGACCACTGCAAAACTTATTTGCAGAACAAACATTTTACTTGCCATGCAAATATCTTAAATATGCGGGATTTCAGTCAAAACCTTAAGAGGGTTTCTTGAGAAACCTTTTCCCTGTAAAGAGTATTTTCCATGTATTGAAGCATGGATTTTTTTCTAAATCTTTGTTCACATTCTTGGAAGATGATGAGCTTAAATACCAAGTTTGGTATTAAACCAAATGTTTCAATTATGCTGTTCACACACACGCACATCTCTTTCTACAAATGTTCTGTATATATTTATTGGACTTTAAAATGTGTATTTCCACTAAGAACTTCATAATGGCTTTTTAAGTAACACCTTAGATATGAGGTGTCAATATGCAATTAAGTATAACGTAGACCAATTTACATTATTCACATGCACAATGTATGAAATGCAAGATGTGGAAGAGACAATTTGCTCTTTATATATTAAGTCAAGTTCTATTCCTAAGGTTTTCAGAGAAAACGAGAGTAAAAATCGCACATTTAAAAGAATCTGGCATAGTAATTAAACAAAATTAAAACTCTGTGCTGAAAAATTAAATGCATACCGAGAAGTGCTTCAAAATCGGAAAATACCTTCCTTAAGCATATTGACACCTTTTCTTGTAGAAAAGTTTTCACTGTTATTCCCTATATCCCACTTATATACATTTGCTGTAAGTAAATGAAGGTTCCACAACGCTGGGCATGTGTAATAATACGGTATTTATAACCGAGAGGGATGGCTCAGGCGGTAACGTCTAGCGCACACTTTCGGGCGTTCACGTGTTCGATTCCCGTCGGCGTACCTTTCTGACTTGGGATTTTACGTGGTTTCCCCTAGTCGCTAGGCAAATGATAGGGTAGCACGGACTCCTTTCCTTTCTTTCTTTATCTCATTCTCTTGTAATCTTGCAAGTGTGGTGGTCAGCGCGATGGTTCGGCCATAACCGTAGGAATGGTGCGGATGCTTGCGCTCTTTAAAGCTTCTTTCCTAGTCCAATTTCGAGCAGCTCCGTGCCGGTGCCCATTTCGGTAGAGTCGCTTCGTTGATCTTTGATCTCGCTCTCTCTCTCTCTCTCTCTCTCTCTCTCTCTCTCTCTCTCTCTCTCTCTCTCTCTCTCTCTCTCTCTCTCTCTCTCTCTCTCTCTCTCTCTGTGCGTGCGTGGTAAGCTTCGACCTTGCACTGTTGGATATCGGTAAAACTGTTAAGGGCTTCTGCATTTGACTGTGACTCCCCTCTGTCGGTCTGTGGTCTCCTTTTCCTCCATCATTTCCCTCCGGGGGATGGGATCCCACAGTAACTCCGTGCCTTGTCGCAGTGAGCGAGGCGCTCTCCTTCGTTACATTCACATTACAATCAAGGTATGTTATGCCCGACAGGGGTCAGAATTCCTAAGCAGTTGGCATTACGTTATCTACTCTAAAATAAAAAACTGCATAGCAAATAGCTTTAGGTTGAAAATAAATAAATAATGTACAATGAATTACAAGGTAGTATCTAAGGTACAGTTGATATTACATATTCCAGTAGAAAAATATGGAAACTTCTTGTTTTAAGACATAGATATGATAATCAGTAAATTTAGTATACATGGATTTACAAGATGCTGATTGAAACTTTGAGAATAAAAACTACAATACTGCACACAAATCGACTCTAAAATGATACTTTATGCATAAGTTTGCGTAAAAGCTAGGTATGGTTCCTCTTGCCCCAAACATCAGTCCAAGATATCAAATTGTATTTCTCAAGTTATCAAAGGATGGCAGATTTATGAGTGGACTCCTCTCATCATGGACTTCAGCAGTTTTGCTCCATTGTCACTGTTGTATCACAATTATATAACCAGATGATAAGCCTGATGGAAGGGCAACTAGTCTTTTATAAATTATAATAGGAATCTCTTAATTTCAGTTTTTAGAATTGCAAATAATTCCAATTAATATACAACCCAACTCAAAACAAGTGCATCTTAAATACAAGTTACAATGATCTGATATTTAAATCATCAGAAAGCAGGTGCACCTTTCTGCAGGCCTTGGAGCCTAATCCGTGCTACCTTAAATGATAGGTAAGCGAATCTGATCAATAGGTGTCTAGTACATGAAGCATATAGTATAATTTGTTAAAATAAACAACTATCTGTTTAATATTAAGTTTTATTGATATGATGTAATAATGACTGTCAGGATAGAAAGTAATGAAAGCTTGGGTGCAAAGCAGAACGACACTCCTACAAATAACAGAATAAAAAGCAGCACCTGATTCATTTCTTAATATTAAAACTAGTTTATCAGAAATTAGGCTAACCAGGAATCCGGATAATCGCAGAAAGGTCCAACATTTGTACCTTCGCCTTGAGAAATATAACAATTCCACTGTTCAGTTCCATTAACACCTAAAAATGTTTCCAAACATACTTGTTAAAAGTGGTGGCATTACTTTTACTGATTCTGAAGGCAACGCTATTGTTGAGAGCCTTTTCTAACTAATATTGTTCCTTTGTGACATTGATGTCGAATTTGAGCTGTGACTGTTGTAGCTGAAATACTCATGTCTCGATATTCCCTCACAAGATTACCTTACATGTACGCAATCTAGGCTTGGCTTACAGAAATTAAGAGCACAATTCTTTACCTACAATGATATTCAATAGTTGTGTTATTTCGGTTTGAAATTCTTATAGAAAATGCTGCCCATTTATGTATATTAATTAACGGACTACATGTGCATCCTGTATGTTTCCAATTCCTACATAGCCAATAGGTAAGAGTAACTTTAAAATATTTAAAAATGTGGTTTCCTATCCCAGGACATATAGTAGGATGCGTAACGCATGGATTGTGAAAGGGGAGTCTGTGGTTCTAATCCATCCAGGACCGCCATTCCTTACTGAGCTTTTTATAGCTTCTATATTTTTTGCAGTACTCATAAGTAGAAAATCAAAGATAGTACTCTATACTTTGACATATAAATAAAAAATGAAATTATTGATTACTTTCATGTTACTTCTCGTTCATCCTTGAAAAGGTTTCAAATAACTTGAGAAAAGGTTTACAAAACTTAGTGTGTTTAAGTTACAATAAGGCGTTTATGTTGGATGGCAGTTTACTGAACTATTCAAGTATTATCTTCTTGAAAGGCAATTGAATAGTATAAAATTTGACCCTGCATATTATTCGAGATATTTTATGAACAGTTCTTGGGTAATATTAAGAGCACATAATCTTCAACAATGAATCGACAAATAATTAGGAGTTCATAGACGTCTTGCCTGCAATCCATTCCTCAAAATTCACTTTCAGCATTTCTGTTTCTATTTCTTCCCCGGAAAGCTTGGATAATTCAATAATGAACGTGAAGAAAGATTACGGCAAGGTATTCCTAAGGTGCGGAAACTCTATCAGGGAAGATGAAAATCCAATATCCTCGGAGATTACTGCTGAAGCCTTATAACAGGTACCTCAGGGAAATAAAGATTGGCAATGGACAGAGATCTAATTAAGAGCAGAGCATGGGCATGCTGGTATGACTTTTTTCTGAGCTACTTGATTAATTCTACAAAAACAGGTCATTTTATTAGGAAGGATACCACAGTGTATTAGAGATACTTTTTTATTTATAGTTGCTTAACGGTGTGAATTTAAGAATTACTGAAATAAGTAGAGCACCAAACGGAAACAGGCTATATTTCAGCTCAACGCATAAAATTACATAAAAATGGCACATGTGAAAAAATATCTGTTAAATTCAATTTTGTTTTCCAATGAAAGCTAGTTATAATAAAATAAATCATCGTAAACAGAAATTCGTTTTAATGCAGGACAGCATATTTTTAGTTTATGTTCCGCGTATATTCCAGGTGGTGAAAGTCATTCTCCCCAGAAATTTAATACAGAGATTTCATGAGGGTAAAAAATGTCAGAGTCTTCTAAAGTAAAAATCCATCCATATAAACTTTGGGTACGTGCGCATGTGTATTCTACTAATAGAATACTTAAAAAAATTAAGACAGACTTTGGCATTTCAGTACAGTATCTTCCAAAGACGAAACAAGCAGGTTTTATCCCAAACTGACCTGTACACTCGTATAGAACATTACTTGAAACTACTTATTTTCTCAAAAATAGTTCTAAGAATTTTCATTACAATGCTATATATTAATTATATATATATATTAATTTGAAGCCACATATTGAGACTTGTGAGAATATTGTGTGAAGTCTTCTACATTCTAAAAGAATTTTGTATAAATTTTACATAACACGTAAACGTTAAGCAATAGCCAAAAACATACTACACAAAAAATAATGAATTGATGAACGGAAAATTTCCTGTGAAAGTTTCACCACGACCATCCTCCCTGACTGAGATTTTTACCAGACTTGCTTTAATATCCATTACTACAAAATTTCAGAAATGCACATTAAGTACTTAAAATGTTGGAACGTTTTATTTTAAATCCTGGTTCTAAATTATTATTTCATTTTATGTATTATCCATGTTCATGGGCTGTGATGTCGTGTTCAATACGAATGGGTGTTAAACATTATGTGCTATGGTAAGAACTCTGTTGGAACGGCGTCTCTTGTAGTTGGCTATGAGATAATGTTTCAGTTTATATCTATAAAACTCTTGAGCAACTGCCTCTATACATCCTTGTGTATAATTGGTCTTCCTTGCTCAAAATATCCCCTAGTTACCTAATAACATCGCTTCATAAGTGCCCAGTAGGGCTTTAAGGCTCAGTCATTAGTGACTGCATACTTGTGTATCCTTAATCTAGTTAACAAAATTCGCACAGTATGAATGTTCATTATATTTTGGTCCACTACCCAACATGTTGAACCAGGTATGAGGTCAGCGTTGACTCCAAATTTTCAGTCTTCAAATTTCAAATAAGTCACGTCATAAATATGAGATAGGGTAGAAGGAAAAAGAAAAGAGAGCTCAAAAGTTGGGGTATGGTGTGATAATTCTTGTAATATTTGTCAGTTGCTGCTTAAGTGTAGGGCTCATGATAAGAAAAACAGTGATTTTTATCAACTAGTTCCGATGTAAAAAGTGATTAAGAGGAAGGATGTTCTTCTATTAGTATGTGTGAAAGAAGGGATAAATAAGAACTGCCCAATCCCCTTCACTGTTTTCTTTACATGACTTTCCACATTATAAATTTTAAACAATTGTCTTTCTTTGCTTCCGTCACACATATTTTACTTTATCCTACGAAAAGAATTAAATTGTTTTCCCTCTAATCTCTAAATCCCAAGCGTTTTCAGATTTAATTTATCAATGATAACATCCGGTACCTATATTTTTCTTTAGAAATTAATATGTCAACACCACTGACGCAGAGTTATAAGCTCATATGACCACGATGTGTCACAAAGTATCGAAGTTACATTCGAAGCTGACTCTCGGCCTGGACCAAATTACATTTTACACTCCTCTTCTATTTTTACCAGCTTCCTTCTCTATCACATGGCTTTTAGATTATGTCATTGTCTCCCTTTATACATTTTGCTACACGTTTCTTGGTGGTGTAGTTATGATAACAGGAATATGTTTCTTGTATATTCCATTATTGCATTATTTTCGCTTTTTCTGTGTCGTTTAAGTTTTTATTTTAGTTTTATATTCTTTTTTTTTTTTTTTTGCAAGCTTCGTTTTCTCCCCCCCCCCCCCTGCACATTGTCCACGTTGCTTCACCAGTTTGCCCCTGGATTCTGCTGTACCTGTACCTTTTTTATTCTTTATAACAGGAGTTTGCAAATTGCTCATCCGAAAGCAGGTGATGACGTCAGTGAACGCAATCCCCTACACATGTTGCACAGTTCCAAAGAGGGTTTTCTGAAGCCACGTGGCGGTGCAGCACAAAGAAACATCTCTAACCCACCTTTGATTTTATGTATGCTTAATACATGTATACAGACTGGAAGGGCTTTATTATTAATGTTCACCTTATAATTTTTCTTCGTCAGAAGTATTGCGGATTTGCCTACATCTAACGTTGAAACACATCACTAATGTACAACAGAGCATGTAGGTTTTCATCTATCAATCTGCTCTCACACCCACGTACACACGTATTGAGCCAAAATTAGCAATAACAAATGCAGGAAATCAAAACGGAGAGACTGAAATGCTTCCATATCAAGATCCCTTAATAAATATGAACCAGAACTAATTTTTGTGATTACATAATTGCGTTCCTCTGTAAATTCGCGACCACATTCGTTTACTGTGTGAATTTCCACAACAAAATGACTTGCGAAAATTTGAAAGTCATTGTTCACTGCTTTGATGTCATTAAACCTTCTTTACTTTTCAAATCTTTTTTTAACTTCCATAACATAACTTCATATTTATTTAAATTCGATTCTATAACGTTTATTGAGAGCCGGTTAGCAAGGGAAATGGTAAAACCGTTTTTAAATTAAGTTAGACTTTCACTACGACGGATTGCACGGTATCATACATATGCAGTGTGTTTTGATCTGCTCCTTGAAGGGGACAATGCAAGTGCTTATGTTCACATATGTTATACAGAAAATCTAAATCACTTATTCAATTTTGGTTTTGAAGTTCGGTATTTTAGTACCGGAAAAGAAGCAAACATTAGTGACATGAGTACCAAAGTAAATGTGTATATAAACTTTACATAGTAGCCTCCAAATATCTCAATTTAAGACGTACTCGTAGATCACCTCATGCACACCAAAACATAGTTTTAGCGTTTTTCCTCAACTAAGCCATCGCAGTTTTGCGTAATACACCAAATCCTCGGAATGAATCTTCAAATTTTTAAGAATATTTCGAAACTGCCACTGGTGAAATGTCTTTATTGTTCCGACAGCAATATCCAGAATATTTTTCATGCGCATGACTTCAACCTATAAAACCTCCTGAAGTATAACGCATTGAAATGCTTCTCCATGTTCAATGGCGCCAAATTCTTGTAAATTTTTAGTGAGTCTACATACCTTTCTTGCTTTCCTACAATTACATGTTCTCTGAGTGTAAACTGATATCAATTTTCTTCAAGTTTAGGTATTTATTTTCACCCGAATCATATACTACCTTAGATAAATCTTTTTCTGTACCATGTTCTGCATGGAGGACAGTATCAAATATCCATGAACCTCAATGTATTCAAATATTTCTAATCACTCGCTTAATAAACATTGCTAACTAAGCTGTATTCATTAATATCTATACCTTCATTAAGAGCATATTACAGGCCATAAATGTATATAGTTTGGATTCCAATTCACAATCAATCTGTTTCATAAAGTCATTTACATTTTTAAAGTGTGCATGCTGATAACTTGATGTTCTTGAAACTTTCACACTGATCAGAGCACATTGCATTAGTGATCTTTAACTTTTGAATACAATAGACATCTCACTTTTCTCTTTACTCCTCTTGGAATAGCAGTTTGCGTTTTGGTGATTTCAAAATAACCATGTTTTATCTCTGAAGAGTATGTAAACCACTGTTTCAACGCATGCTGCTTGAAGGAAGAAGGGTTGAAGCAGCACAAATTTCTAACAAAATTTATTATAGCACTTCTTTGTAAGAAGCTATAAATACAAACGTTCAACAATATTTATTGTGTGATATCAGATCTGCAGTCAAAATTCTTTTTATAAAACTGTATGGCCAGGAAAGAGCGGCAACTTCTATTACTTCTTTTGAAGTGCTACATCGCTTGAAACTTCCCTAAATATTGCAGCAATTAGATATATTGCTTTGCTCCTGAGGGTAGTATTACGTCGTATCAGCTACCAGTAGATATTTGCCGACCTTTGCTTTATAATCTTCTTATTACTGCTTTTATATTTGATGAATATTTCTCGGTGAATATTTCAACCTGCCGGACTCCCTGGCCGCGCTTGCATAAGGGCCCAGCTGTGCTTCATGGTGCCGGAGTTCGCAGATTCGAGGCCTGTCGCAGGCTTCAGTATATGTGACAGAATACAAGGAAAACGTCAGGTACTTAACGAAATATTTTGAGGTTTCCTGAAGCATTTATTTCATTTAATTGCTCAGTGACAGGAGGAACAGTTAAATTATGATCCTCTTCACAAGTTTAAATATCAATAAAGATTATTTTTATTCATTTTGCAAGGAGCAAAGAATAGACTCATTTTGGAACAGCTCTCTATAATTAACAGTAATAAACGTTCGATGAGTGATTGGGTTATGAGCAACCTCTTCGGTACAGAACTGCAGAACACTTGCAAACCTTGACGTAATTTAGAACAAGAGGGAAGCACAACACGATCAATTCAACGTGAACATCCCATAAAAGTTTTAATATTAGTCGAATTACTGTATGTTATTATATTTCTATCTTATATAGGTATTGCATTTTAGTGTTTGTCATCATAAAATCTCCTTTAATTCTCCTAATTTTAATTATATTTCTACCTTCCTTTGCTTCCCTTTTTTTCTACAACAGTCATCAATTTTTATCTAGTTATTAAACTATTTGGTTTCCATGTAGGTGTTGTATTTAACGAAACCAAACTCATATTAGTTAAGCTGCATATAAAAATTCCCCATAACCCCCGAATTAAATATTTTGGAAGTATTATACAGCTTATGTCTATTGAGAACAGCAGGACTCCTAAACAAGTTCGAAAATATTATCAAAATATGTTGAAGGGTTTTGAGATTACCCTGCAGACACACAGACAACATATTCTCTTTATATTACAGTAGTATAAACGCTATCAAATAGAAACTTATTTTACTAAATGTATATAGGAACATTCAAGAATGTAAGTGTTCATCTTTCGAGGATCAGTTACGCTCAGGCGTATTTCCCTGAAGGGTACAAAAATTAAATCATTAATGGTAATATAGCCACTACTGCCAATTCTGGTTGGTAATGGTGCACTGAGGACGTATATTGAGAATCTGGTTATTCATCAATTTTCTCTATCATGTATGTAATATTAACATAAACATCAATAACCTAAGGCATAAACGTATTTTAAATACTTTAACATAACAATTACTAAATAGCAGAAATAAAGTGCAATAGAAATTCCAGTTATCTGGAAATGAGCCATCTGATTAACTCAGTAGCAGAACGCTTTCAAAGTACTTCAGAACTACCAACCCAACGAAATCACATTACGGCACCTTAACAGCACAAGCTCGCACAATCAGCTGTTCTACGAGCACAGCTTTCACCCGCCTCGGTAGCGTGGTGGTAGCATGTCTGCCACACGTTCAAGAGGTTCCCAGTTCGAATCTCGATCAGGGTGAGTTACCTGGATAAGGGTTTTTTCCGGGTTTTTTCATTATCCTCAAAGATGAATGTCGGTTAACTCTATGCACCTTGGGCTCATTTGAGCATCATTTCACCCATTCCATTCATCGTCCGATATGACTTAACGTTGGAGGACTTAAATTATAAAAAAGGCGCAACTTTCAATTGCCAACTTTAAATTATGGATTATATATACAGTCTGCCCGCTACAAGAACGTAAGGCAGAGGATGTGTAACGGTATCGCTTTTGCTGTAGCTCTGTTTACTACAAAATGAGTGTATGAGAGTGCATATGAGTCACCCATGCTGCCAGATTTAATGCTCGTTTCAATAAGTGTAGTGATAGGTGCCATGCATGGGTGAGTTATATGACAACACTGTATATTTTACGAGCATTTATGCTCATACACTCATTTCGTAGTGAACAGAGCCACCAATAGAGCAGATAAAGACTTCAAGCTCCTCTCCCCTTCATTCCCAGCTTGCCTACTTGTGGTGGGCAGACAGTATATATATATATATATATATATATATATATATATGTGTGTGTGTGTGTGTGTGTGTGTGTGTGCGTGCGTGTGTGTGTAACATAAAATATAGGCAACATAAAATTCTCTGGAAGAGGTGAGAAGAGCGACAAACTACATTGCATCGAATGTGGCCGAACAGCCCATTTAAAACGTTTGAACCGTAGCAAAGCAGATTAAGAATTCCTTAAACAAGGTTCTGCTGCAGTGAAGTGTTAACACCGTACTCGTAGGAAGTGTGTTGTAATGAAGTTGGTTTCTCCGATGGCTACTGCAGGTGCAAGTTCAGGAATAACAAAAGTACTACACCTGATAAAGAAGGACATATGTGCAATAAAAGCGCCTCGAAATACAAATTAAATTGTTACAAAAAATATTTAATCAGATCGAACAAAATATAGACCTTAATTACGAGTAGCTGGCATGCTTTAATTTGTATAAGATTACTCACTCAGACTTTAGATGTTCAAATTTGAACAACAAAAAATTGAAAAAAAAAAAACCAACTAAAGAGAAATTTAAAAAAAATTGAACATCTAAAGTCTGAGTGAGTACTCTTATACAAATTAAAGCATGCCAGCTAATCGTAATTAATATAAAAGATGCCTCAGTTTAACTAATTTGACAATTCTTTATAAAATATAGACCTTTTCAGCTCCCAAATAATTATTAAGGTATATCTTGAATTATCTGAAATAAGGATTCTACTTAGGATTTAAGCAGGGGTAGTAATAAAGCAAAATTACTGAATAGTATGCTATCTTTTACCAATATGCAGTCCGTAAACCATGAAAACAATGCAAATGGTAGGTGTAGACTTAGTTTCAACTAACATAACAACATATAACATAAAAAAAATGCTTTATTATCAACAGAGCCACACCACATTGCCCTAAATTTAAGATTTAAAATTGAAAAAGTTTTAAAACGTAATATAGCTCTAACATATACCTGCATTTTTTTCAAAGCAGATTTTTACAACTTGTAAGCGCTAATAAAAAACAGTAAATGGGTTCGTATAGCATCATCTCAAAACATTAATTATTCAGTGGCTATTTTTCATGACCAAATATACTCAATACTACACAGATGTGTGCCAGATTAGAAGCAATCTAAACACAAATATCGTGTCTGGTTCACCAACGAAATAATAAGAAAAGTAAGATTACGTAAAAGTAAAATACCGTTAAAGGAAAAGTATCAGAATGTTATATGTAGTGTTATAATAACATGCTTGAATTGTTAAAAACTCAAATTAAGTTACCTTTTAGAAATCATGTAGGACGTGTTGAAGATCAAACGTTATTTGATAACGATTTTTGACAGTTTATTATAAATGAAAGGAAACAACTTCAGACACACGGAGATCGAATATAATGGCAGAACATTAAAATCTCATACTGACATTGCCAATAGATTTGCCGATTACTTTAATTCAGTTTATTCAAGTATACTCAAAAATATACCTATAAAACTCAATATGCTGTAATGTAAAAGATCTACAGGTCCTGGAGGAATCTGGACTTATATTTTAGAGGATGTGGGAAATGGTTGATATACCTTCTAAGATTCGCTTATCACAAAATCCTGCATAAAGGAGCTTTACCCGACGTATGGAAGCAAACTAAGGTACACCCGCCACGGTAGCGTAGATGTTAACGTGACTGTCTCACGATTAAGAGGTTTCGAGTTTGAATCTCGGTCAGGGTGAGTTACCTGGATAAGGTTTTTTCCAGGGTTTTTCCATATCATGGAAGACGAATGTCGCGTAGCTCTAAGCTCAATGGACCGTGGGCTTATTTGAGCATCATTTCACCCATTCCATTCATCGTCTGATATGACTTAATGTTGGAGGACGTAAGTTAAAAAAAACAACCAAGGTACGATAATTCCAATTCCTAAGTGCGGAAACTCTTAAGCTGATGAGCAACTAAAGGTCTATTGCTCTTTTGTAAACACCAGCAAAAATTATTGAAATCTTTACTCATACGCATGTATTTCACCACAAAATGTTAGTGATTTAATCATTACATCCTGGTTACATGCCTAAAAGATAACTACTACAAATCTGAATAACTTTACTTAATATGTATTATAAGAGCTAAACCAGTTTAAACAAAGCTATGTGGAATACACTAATTTCTAAAAGCTTTCGATATGATTGATCATGACTGTGTACTTGCTTAGTTATCTAAATTACGGTATGCTTTTCCATTAATGAAAACATTTGGACCATATTTAAAAGACAGATCACAGGTATGTATTACAAATTCAATGCCATAGCCGGGATTTGAGCCATGGATCTTTTCAGTTGGAGAATTTAATGTCATGCTGACCTGTTGGCAATAGTAGCTCAATGGTTAAGAGCAACCGGACGGAGACGATCCGTGGTTCAAATCCCGGCTATGGCATTGAATTTTTCAATCTGACTCTACACATTCAAATCATCGCCTACACGCGGCTAGTGTGGAACAACGATATATTCCTTCAATTTACCTAATATAAGGCATTCGGTATTAGAAAGCATATGAGGCGGAGCTAGGTGGGGCTCGCCTAGAGGAACTGTCCTATCATTGTCGTGCAGCGTTGCCTAGTTCGGAAAGCATAGCACAAACGTGAGCAACAGAGATTTCTCTTTTTCATGCGCCCAAAATTACTACTGGAAATTCGACATTGTGATATGCATAGGTTTATGCAGCAAGAATTTTTAGGCAGCCTGTACAAAGGCTATTTTTCTACGACCTATGGTGCTCAAGTTATCGCTTCGATAATAAGCACCTGACCCCCATGTTTATGCTTATGATGGACTTCAATTTCCAATCTTTCCCTATGTTATTCCTTTTCATTACGTAGTACAAAGTAATATATTACGAACTGTCAGTAGGAACTGCATATATTTACTTCATAAATTAACTGATCACGGATCAGTGCAGTCCTGAAGTTGTTCAGGACCACTGCGTAACACAAATTGAGTATAAAGTAATTTGTGTAACTGTGACAATGAGCAGAAAAATCTGTTAACAGTCTCACTTTCAAAGCCTGGTACCAGTACCGTAGGTACTAAGGATAAAGTACTCCGCTCTCAGGTTAGAAATATTATTTTTAAAGTGTGCAGTTTCTTTAAGGAATTGTCATTTGAGAAAGTGGGTAACCGGATCAATTTTTCAGAAAGCTAGATACTCGTGACCAGAGCGTGCAATGTGAGTTGGTATACTGTGTCGCACATTGTGAAACAAGGCAAAACTTCTAGAACAAAAATTGCTGAATCTTTATTTATTTCATTTAAGCTAGCAACTCCTCTGCAATAAATCGTTTTCAGTACGTTATTTTAAGTATATAAGCATGTTAATATTGAACGTCACAGTTTATAATGGTATCATAATACACCCTTGCTGCGTAAGTTTACGTTCTGACAATTTGTCAGACAATTTCCTCGTTCTCTCTCTCTCCATCTTCCGCTCTCTGGCGCAACAGATGGCACCACGGCAGCCACCGTATGCACGCATATTTTTTCATTTAATATCTGGATGGTGTTCAGAGGCTTTATTGAAAAATGGTGCCCGCCGGAAGTTCCACCAAGTCTTATTTTTTTCTTTTTCTTTTTCGTTCTTTTTTTATTACTTACTAACAGGTGAGGTGTATTTCGTCACCATTTGTTTCTCTCTTTTTTGAAGAGGGAGAGGGAGGAAGGGGGGAACCTATTTCTATCTTTTTTTTACCTCACTGTCTTATATGGAGGGGGATGATGTCGGAAAGGGGTATCATATTGCCCATATCTCTTTTACTTGCAGTATCCATTGTTTGAAGGGTGCTATTTTCTTAAGTTTTATCACTGTCCATCTCTCATCGCGTAAAAATTGTCTGAGACGTGAAATCGTACAATCAATCCGGCGTGTCCAGCGTCTTTAACAATGCAAATGTAACCATTATCAGACAGAGCAGTGCACGTTATAATGAAGTGCTCACCTTAGGAAGATTCAAGTGTAATATATCTTCATGTGAAGCATCCCTTCCGGCAGGTATCCAACTATTACATTTGTCTAGCACCCACTTCCATATCCCAGCTTTTCCGGAACATACCATCACTCGATGCGGAAGTGAATCTGCTGCCGAGCAAATAGAGCATCTCGGGCAGCTAGCCATTCTGTGGCGATACAGTTTGTCTGCCGTTGGAAGAATTTCATTTACAGTTTCGTATGTCACCGCTAACCATTTGGTATTCAGTTGCTGAATGCCAAAACATTTCCAGGACAGCTGCGGATATTTTATCTATACCTGCGGGGTAATTCTAACTGCTTGACTAAGACAAACATAAATGTTCTTCACTTTGCACTTATCACCATTTAGTGAGTGCTCCGTGGGTAACCGCGGTATCTCGTAAAATCTCGGTTACCTTGTCACGTTGTCCTTGGCGTCAAAACCCATGTGCGTGCGTTGTATCATTGTGTCCTCGAGATCACTCTGATTATTCAGGGCAAGCAAAAGCATTTTAATCATCAAGGCTTGCAACTGGAGAGCCACCTCTATTAATCCCCAACCACCTTGCGCCTTCGGGAGGCGTAGAGTTCGCAAGATTCTTTCCGATACCTGTGCCACTTATTATGAGGTGAAGTGGCCTCATATGACTCAGCACAATGAGGGGTCGACGATATTGACCGTTGTAGAAGAAAGGAGTGGTAAGGAGAGGGGAATGCCGAAATGAAGTTAGATTGTCGATAGCAGCGATTACCCTACAAATTATGTCTATTCAGGTTACAACTAAATACCCGCAATTATCTAGCAGAAGTACACAAGTGCCAAAACGAAAGGGACATAGGATACAGGCAATTACTGATGAATATGATCCGGAGTAGTTCTCTTCAAATAGTAACAGCAAATTAGAGAAGCAGGAGGGCGCTCACTACAGTGCACAAAAACCCAGGTAATATTTAAATAAGTATTCTGATAGTTAACAGCAAAAACTGCCCGCATCATCTAATAAGTACATTACAAGTAAACATTTTTAAGTCTTGTGTTTCAAGAACTAACATTACCAGCCAACAAAGTCAGCAATTAGCATTTTAAGATATATTATGACATGCGCTTGCATCATAATCCAGATATTTCTACTGGACAATATGCTACGAGATAATATTGTAAGAAAACAGGTAACAAGTAAGAAAATATGGATTTCGATCTGGCAGATACGCGACAAATCTTATTGTTAGCATTCCTACTCCTGAAGGTGAAGGTCCGAAGAGTTTAGCGCATAATAGGATACTTCCAACAGAAATAAACAAACAACCGTTTTTTTTAAATAATTTGTCATCATTATGGCCTTCTGGTATCCAGGACACAATTACCATCATTTTCGAAGTAATTAGGCAGTAGGATTTATTACAAATATTTTAATTTTACAAATCTCAAGAAACATTCAGCATTATTACAAATAAATAATGCAAAAATGGGATAGTCAACTCCCTTAGATTCAAATTACAAATCACTTTTTTTCAGAATTGTTTCATATGCTCAAAAAGAGTAGATATCTTTTAAAGGGATGCATTTTTCGATATCCCTGATTCGTAGTTATACCTGCAGGGGTACGTTATTCGGGTAACAATGGAGCAAACGGAACTGCGGGGAGACAGATGCACACTTGCTAATTTAGCGTGTTTTTGTCACCAATGCTAGTATCACTAATTACGTACGTACGTTGGAGTTGCGTCGACATTGTGGATAGGATATGTAATTATCCCAAAGGAAACGTGCAAGAGAAACGAAGCATATTAGAAGTGGTTTTTATTTAGTTACTTGAACTCTACGATTACATCCATTTTTATGAAAAATAGGCGTAAAGGAATGTTCTAGCTAGATGCAGATATCGCAGATATCTGTCGACTAACTCGGATTTCTGAGTCAATTTTTACTGAACGCACAAAAAGTAGAGAGTAGTGGCAATAGAATTTCTCTTCTCAAAATTAAATTAGTGCTACTTTAAAAACGTTTATTGATGTGATTCATATATAAATATATTTCTAAATTGTTTTTATTGCATTTCAGTTAGTAAATAACACTACTTAAATGAACACACCATAAGATTTTGGATCACATTTAATAAACTTATGTTTAATTCCATGATCATTTTCCCATGATGCTGAAAATTAGATTCTTCATTCTCGGAATCAAGAGCTTCCTTGAAGGGTTTTTTTTTTTTTTTTTTTTTTTTTGAAATTTACTCCTCCAACTTTTGTCATATCGGACTATGAATGAAATGGGTGAAATGATGCTCAAATGAGTCCGGTGTACATGGAGCTTAGAGTTATCCGACATTCGCCTATCAGGATAAGGAAAACCACCGGAAAAACCCTTATTCAGGTAACTCACCCTGACCGACATTCCAACTCGGGATCTCTTGAACGTGCGGCAGACACGCTACTATCTACGCTACCGAGGCAGGCGTTGGAGAATCTTCAGGATACAACACCAAATAATGGAAACAAGCAATAACACAACATAAAATAATAAACTTCGAGCAGTTAAGTCCTCCCGCAAAAACTTCCACGAATATTAAAAATATGCCAGGGACTAGAATAGGGTTATAACGAGCCCAGGGTTATAAATTATCGAAAAGCTCGGTAAACTGCCGGCCCTGAAAAAGAACAGGCGGTCCGCCGTGGGCAGCGCAGCAGCAGCGAAGCCCGGAAGCTTGTCCATGAGAAGAATAATGGCTGCAAGATATATCAACGGTTAATGTTATTTAGTAGAGGTACCTTTTTATTTTAAGGGTTATAGTGAGTACTTGTTACCCGTACTTTAAATGCCCCATACCTGTATAGGGTAAATAGATAGTAAAAGTGATAAACTGGATTCCGGTTTGTAGTGACGGATACCAGCATTAAGTAGTTTTTAGATATAAGATTTTGTGAAACTACAATAAAATAAAGTGATTGAGTTTTAGTTTTATATGCACGAAATTGAATTTAAAAGTTTAAGATTGGTATATGCTTAATTGTTTAATATGTTTAATAAAAAGTGAATTTATAAAAGGGATTGTTTAACGATATTTTGTTGAAATATCTTTAAAACATTGCAATATGATTTTGAATGTTAATGGAAAATTTTTTTGATAGTTAAGTTTGATAAAAATGCTTTAAATTATATATCTTATGTTTTATTATTGCTTGAATTATTTTTTTATTTTATTATATTTGGTTTTGTTTTATTTTATGTAATAGCTAAAGGTTAATTAATCTGAAGAACTGATGTAATTTAGTTTTGTGCTATGAAGTTAATGAATGTAAAGTTTGGAATAAATGTCCTGGTGTAAGAAATCAGGTACCAGGATGGAGCATTGTAGATTTTATTTATTTATTCATTCATTTATTCATTCATTAATTCATTGTCTATGTGTTAATCACATACAATTAACGTGCAATGGTTCTATAAAGGAAAACAGGATAATAGTGTATGCAGTAGGTAGGTTACTAAAAACAAAACAAGTATGTTTGGAGGCGCCGGATGTCTTGGAGTAAGTACCTATAGGGATAGTGGATAATTGCACGGGTAACATTGATGGCTAGGTAAAAGTACTTCTTCCACTAGTATCACACGCTTTTCCACCCGATATTCGCACATAGTCATTTGACTTTTAAAGAACTTGTGAGGTATAAAAATGGTTTCAGTATTTTGTATAACACACTATGTAGCTAAGGACTAGAGAATCAGTGGACCATCTTGCTCACAATTTCATAATTTCTCTGTTGTTCTGGGAAGGAAAATCTTTCTCTATAATTTTCAATAAATATTCATTTTTAAACTTTTATATTTCGTGTCAATTTAAAACACCTCCAGGTAGCTGAAAAATGACAAATACGTATTCGGAAATACCGACAACTTTAAAATAAATCCTTACATACCAACAATTTTAATCTATAAGTACATTACCGGTCGAAGGAATTCTTAAGGTTGCTGTAAATTATGTACACTAAAATGATTATGTCAATATAAAATATATAAACCATCCTGAGCATGAGTCACTGATGGACAGGCAAACACAGTCTGATTATTGCTGTAAGCAACAGGGTGATGCTCTTGTCCCGAGTATAGGTACACTTGGAAATTCGTACACCTCTCACGATATAGTATTTAAGTAAAACTATTGCAATCTCTATAAACCTATTCATAAGAGTAGTTCTTAATGTTGTTGATGTATATATTGAGTGCTGTGCTTTCAGGTTACCTATACCTTTTTGTGGAGCATCCTTATACGAAGAAATCCCGTAGGTAGAATTGAACTGCTTTGTATAACGTATTGCAATCAGCTTAGGTTTTTTTTACGAAGGATTGCAAGTGTACTAATTATAAATTCATTATTTAGTACCTTATGCCAGTTTACTGTTTCCGTAAAAGTGCCAAATATCCAAACTTATTGTTTCATTTTTATTTATACGCGTAGAAAGATCAGTATAATCTTTCTTGAGACATTGTATTCATTGCGTGTTAACTTCCTGTAATGCCTTGGAAATGTCAAGCAAACTTGAATTAAAGGCAATTGTAGTTACTTCAATCGAACATCAATTATAGGTTCTCTTTCTACTCTGATTCTCCAAAAGAACTATTAGTTTTGTAATAATGTATCTAAGATTCGCCTCTTGAAGGCATACTTTATAGTGATAGCTATAAATATAGGCATTTTATATTCCATTAAGTATATGGTGTTTTCGTACAGGATGGATGCACAATTGACATACATCACTCACTATTGTTTCTTTTGTTCTACTCATTCATGGGATCTACATAAGTACACATAATGAGGATATTGCATTTCTCTTTAATATGAAATCTCTAAGCTTCCGTGGCTAACGGGCCATTCAAAGAAACTTAAATTTGGATGTTCATGTCAAGAAGCAGCTTCATGCATTTCAAACGTACATTCTGAAAATGGCAGCATTATAGGTATACATAGGCGTAATTTTCTTGTAGTGTAATTCTTAATTTTTATAACAACACCAACTTCAGAAAGTGTGCTCGGTTTTCATAAAGACGTTGCTCCCAAACAGAACGCACATTATTGAGTTAGCGTTTTAAGCTATCAGTTGTGCGGTGACTGGCATACCGCGAGGTTGTCTTTCCGCTGTGCACGGTAGTAAACGCCAGGCAGAGCGGGCTTTGTTTGTGCTGTCGTGTATACAGTTCAGCGCTCCGCGCGTAGTTTTGTTGAATTGGGTATATTTATACCTGTTCGGTTTTGAGTTTAAAAAGTAATCATGGCGATGTACAAACGTGTGAATACACTAAAAATTCAATTTGAAGCAACGGCAAGTAAACCTACTGCATTAGAAATCCACCAGTGGCTTGTAAATTTCATGGGATTACAAGTGGATCAAGTTGACACGCTCCAGCTGCACACAAGAGAACGTGCTATATATGTGAAGGTGATTTCGGCGGTATTATACGATAATCTCCTAGCCCGTTATCAAGATGAACAAACCTTTACCTACGCCTCTGGAGAAACGGCAAAGTTACGAATTACACCGGGTGATCAGCAAACAGTGAATGTTAGAGTGTTCAATTTACCTTCGGAGGTTCCCCTCGCTGTGTTGTCGCAGCAGCTGAGCCAATACGGTACAGTGTATGACATACGCAGAGAGCAATGGAGCTCCCAGTATCTTCTTCCGACTAACAACGGAGTGATTGCTGTGAAGATGGGAATAAAACGTCACATACCTGCTAGCTTGGTTATCGATACCTATTTGATTGGAATCAGTTACATCGGTCAACCGCAAGCTTGTCATCTCTGTCATGCCACTACCCACCTGAAAGCTAAGTGCCCCCTTCGTGCTACGCGGTTACCCATCAACCCACGGAATCGTCCAGTTACCTTCAGTGTCGCAGCAGGTGCTAACTCATATGCTGCTGCTGTCGGTAGAGAGTACGCAGCAGGTTCGACGAGTACGTCCACAGAAGACCAGCCGCAGGAGCAACCTACACAACAGGCAGACAATGGTCCGGTAGTAGTGGAGCTAACGAGAGAGCCGGCGGAGTCCGAAAAGTCTGCAGTGGCCAACGATATCACGCCTATGGTTGAGACACAGGATGCCCCTAAAAGATCTGCTGTTACTGCTCCAGCTGAGGGTTCTCGGGATGGTGTTATGGAGGTTGTAAGTGATGAAGAAGTAGAGGTATCTGATACTGAAATAGCTCAGTTAAGGCAAAAGGTTGGCATTACATTGTCGGGTCGCGACCCTCGATTAAGAAGTCAGCACAGGAGGATGGAAGTGCAAGGAATTCCACCACGACAGCAACCTCCGGATGTGCTACACCTGAAAGGTGGTCCCCCGGTTCCCATCCAAGGGAAAGAGATAGACTCAGTCAAGCGGCCGGCAGTGGATGACGGTGATGAATATGAAGAAGAACTACGTTCAGCTAAACTTACCAAAGAGGATTCGTGCCCAGGCATTGTTCAAAGAAGCTCAACTGATATTAAAGTGGTTCCTGGTTCTTCGAAATCCTGGCATCACTAAGGATGTGCTCCTAGCCCATTGAATGCCGATAGGTGCGCAAATCTGGGCTTCGCTTAATGTTAATGGTCTGCGACAGGTGGTCAAACAGCAACTTTTAAGGGACTTCTTGATAAATCATGACATAGATATCTGCTTTTTGCAGGAGGTGAATATTGATAATATGGATAATATGGCTACGAGTACGAGACGAATCTTGGGCCGGAAGGTACCGGTACGGCTATTGTGTATCGTCAAGGTTTACAACTACATAATTTCGTGCTCCATCCCTCTGGTAGAGCCATCTCAGCAGTGTATGAGGGCATTACCTTGGTGAACATTTACGCCCCTGCGGGCAGTAATAAACGAAAGCAGCGAGAAAATTTTTTTAGGCAAGACATCTTGACCCATATTCCAGCAAGTGCACCGTTCGTCCTGGTTGGCGATTTTAATTGTACTTTAGCTGCTAAAGATCAACGGGGTGCCGTCAATGGGTGTAGTACTCTGCAACAGCTAGTAGAACAAATGCACCTGACAGATACCTGGGAACATAAGCACGGCTCAGCAGTACAATTTACATTCGTGAGAGGACCATCAGCTTCACGACTGGACCGCATGTATGTTACGGCTGAACTCTTACCCCGCCTTCAGCGCACAGAAATAATGCCGGTGGCATTTAGTGATCATAACGCTCTAATACATGCACTTGAGGGCAGGGCGGCGAGCTGCAATAGAGGCAGAGGTTACTGGAAACTTAACTGCTCCTTGCTTACGGATGAGGAAGTGATGACTGATTTCCAGGACTGCTGGTCACGATTGCGGGAATCCTTTGCGCGTGCACCAAACAAAGTCGACTGGTGGGTGTGTAAAGCCAAACCTACATTACGAAACTTCTTTCGGGCTGCTGCCATTCGTCGAGCGCTGGCTAGAGGAGAAACCATGGAATATTACTTCCAAATCCTCCACGAGCTGCACGTACGCCAACAGCAGGGAGACAATGTTCTGCAACTAGTGCGGGAGATCAAAGAACATATAAAAGCTCGTAAAACACAACAACTTCAGGGATATTTGGCCAGAGTACACTCGGAGGAAGTGCTGCATGGGGAGCAGGCGAGTTTTTTTCATTTGGCAAAGGAACGTAATCATGGTCGCCGTAAGCTAATCACTCAACTTGAAATAGATGGACGGGAGGTTTCCACTACAGCCGAAATTATTCGTGAAGTGAACAATTTCTACGCACAACGATTCACCGACCCCGCAGATCTCGCACACAAAGTAGAGGCATATATGCCAAAATTCCTACCAGAGCTACCGGAAGAATTGTGGCAGGACACGCTGTCGCTGTCCAAATCAGAGTTACGTGAAATAATCCAAAAATCCAAATTGCGTACCTCCCCAGGACCTGATGGCTTGCCATATGAATTTTACAAGCAATGTTGGTGTCACATCCAGAACGAACTGTTACAAGTCTTTCAGGAAATGTGGAATACAGAGCATTTACCACGCACATTTGCAGATGGGATAGTGGTACAACTTCCGAAGGTGGCTAGACCCAAGTCCTTACAGGATTATCGACCGATCACGCTGTTAAACTGTGATTACAAACTGTTCGCTAAAATAATTGTTGGTCGTATGCAAAAGATACTACCATATAGCATTAGCGAGTTCCAGGCCGCAGTAAAGAAGGGAGCGACCCTGCAAAATACGTTAGCTGCCTTGAGAGGATGTATACTGCATTGTGCACAGGAACATCAGTCTGCAGCGATTATTAATTTGGACCTCCAAAGGGCCTTTGACAGCGTTGTTCATGACGGTTTGTGGAGACGTATGATGGAATTAAAAGTGCCTGATAAATTCTGCAACCTGATTCGAGCCATGTATGCTGGTGCCTCGTCAAAAGTTCTCTGCAATGGCTATTTAACGTCTGCTATACCGATTAAACGCTCAGTCAGACAAGGATGTCCCATGTCCATGATGCTTTTCTCCCTGTATGTTGACCCACTACTCCGACAGCTGCAATCTACACTTGATGGACTTGAGATATATGGGCAGCGAATGGTTGTGAGGGCCTACGCAGACGATATTACGGTAATAGTTACCACCCCCCAAGACAGTCCTCGCTTAAGAGATTGTTTACAAGAGTACGAGGGATTGACAGGGATGACATTTAATATGCAGAAGTCCGAGATTTTAGCCATTGGACCAGATCCGCCGGACACATCCATCTTAGGAATACCTATGGTGCGGCGCACGAAGATTTTGGGAGTTTACTTTAGTGATAGCGAGACGGACATGAGGGAATATAACTGGACGACCCGGATTAATGTACTGCGTGGGATGATGTACAAGCAGAAACTCCGGATGTTGAATTTGGTACAACGTATACGATATTGTAACAGTTTCGCGCTCAGCAGGATTTGGTACCTTGCACACGTGCTACCACCAACAAAGCGGGATTCCCAGAGGATAGAACAGATACTGGGCTATTTCATCTGGACAGGGAAGCTCTACCGTGTTGCGCGGGCTCAACTACGTCTCCCGAAGGGGCAAGGTGGTTGGGGATTAATAGAGGTGGCTCTCCAGTCGCAAGCGTTGATGATCAAAATGCTTCTGCTTGCCCTAAATAATCAGAGTGATCCCGTGGACACCATGATACAACGCACGCACATGGATTTTTGGCGCCAAGGACAACGAGGCAAGGTACCCGAGATTTTACGGGACACGTATTACGCGTTGGAGCGGTTACCCCCGGAGCACTCAATAGATGGTGATAAGTGCACAGTAAAGAACATTTATGTTTATCTTCGTCAAGCAGCTAGAATCACCCCACAGGTACAGATAAAATATCCGCAGCTGCCCTGGCAGCGCATATGGAAATGTTTTGGCTGTCAGCAACTGAACACCACATGGTTAGCGGTGACGTATGAAATTGTCAATGAACTTCTTCCAACGGCAGACAAACTGTACCGCCACAGAATGGCTAACTGCCCGAGATGCCCTATTTGCTCGGAAGCAGATTCACTTCCGCATCGGGTGATGGTATGTTCCGGAAAAGCTGATATATGGAACTGGGTGCTAGACAAATGTAATAGCTGGATACCTGCCGGATGGGATGCTTCACATGAAGATATATTACATCTGAATCTTCCTAAGGTGAACCCTTCATTACAACGTGCACTGCTCTGGCTCATAATGGGTACATTTACCTGGATAAACACACTGGACACGCCCAGTGATTGTTCAGTATCACGGCTCAGACGATTTTTACGCGAAGAGAGATGGACAATGATCCAGCTCAAGAAAATAGCACCCTTCAAACCGTGGATACTGCACGTTTAAGAGATATAGGCAGAATAATATCAATTTCGGACATCATTCCCCTACATGTAAAACAGTGAGGTACAATAAAATAAAGATAAAAATCGGTCCCCTCCCTTCCTCCCTCTCCTTGTCCCTCCCTTCCTCCCTCTTTCGCTTCAAAAATAAAAGCAAGTAGCTTAAGTTAACAAAAAAAAAAGGCATAAGTGTATTCATAAGAAAAAAAATGTAAAACTAAGCGTAGCAACGGTGCATAGAAAAATGCACGTGTATGCGAAACTGCATACTAGAAGGGAAGGTAACAAGAAATAAAGGAAGAGAAAAACAAATCAGTCTGTTGTATATCACTCCTGAGATCAAAGATACATGCAAACCTGAGCTAGGAATGAACCCAGATCCCTTTATATGATATTCCTTGCAATAAAATTCACACCGTTCGCTCCCAACAACGCACAACCTTTCAGACAGAAGAATATAAACGGGAGAGAGAAAGAGAAAAAAAAAAAAAAAAAACTATGGTGAACTGTACTGTGTTTGACGTTTTATCATCTTCCAGGTCAATTTCTTAGAAATTCTCCTCGTCTGAACAGTTTACGTTTTGGAAATTATAGATACATATATAAAATGCATTCACAGTACATTAGAAAACACTACATCTTTTGTGGATCAAAACTTTAATATTTTGCACTAGCTCCTCTAGCAGTATTCAGTTCGTCATGATATAGCACCATATCTTTCTGGTTTAATTGTGTTTTGTGTTTTTCCACATATTGAATGCTTATCATGCAAGTTCTAACAATAAAACGACGTTTTATTGGATAAGCCTTATTTTCTTCTCCATGGTTCAGGCATCCAAGTAGGTAGATCTAAAGTAGAACAGTTAAAACAGTGTAATTACTGTGGTACATCTTCATGGAATAAAATTTGGTAGACACGAAGAGATGTTGGAGCAATAACGAAACTGACTTATCTGAATAATTATCTGATTAAGCAAGTGAGTAACACCGGTGAAACAGACGGTTACAGGTGTGTTGTTGGTATGGTTGTATAAAAAATCCTATAATACCAAAACAGTGCAATTGGTAGTATAACACGTATAATACATGCAACTGTCACTGCCTCAAGTGAACGGTGCATGGCAGCGGGGTAAACGTTGCTAATTTCTCTAAATTTAAAGTTTGTAATTGGAATTATTCACTAACAACTTTTAGTTATTGCTCAGTGTAATTTTCTTCAATATGGTGTAAGAGATTTTGTAACAATTAACCGAGATGTTCATTTCATGAGACGCAACAGGTCCATGTAGGGGCAAATTCACATAAAACCACGAAAATACTTTCTCCAGCAATAGTCTAAAAGCTGCTATTGTTAAAATGGGATCTCCTACACAAGGATAACCATGCAGATGAACCAGAATCAGTTGATAATAAGCAATTATGATTGTTGTCTGATGAAAAGAGTGACTAAGATTCGGAACTTTGTATCTCTTAATAAAACCATCACAGCACTCGCATAAAATATAATTTGCTTCCAGTGACTTCGTTAAATATATCATGAAGTATAATAATACAATATATTAATTTTGCTTTCTTTTAATACAGAATGGACGGCTCGAATGTCTCTAATTTGCATTGTATGTGACGGGTAAACCGTGAAAGATACAAGCTTATAACAGCGTTTATATGAAAGGAAAGCTCACCAAGTTTTGGTGTACAAATCATCACTACTATGAACAATTTCTTGTAGTGTGGCTCAATAGCCTCTATGGTGCGCTCCCCAAGATCACGAAAGTCTCTTAATGGGGCAGCTTAACTTTATATTTGACGTAATCTGAGAGAAAGAAATGGAGCAGTGTTAAATCTGAATAGCTCGGGAGACAAAGAATCAATCCTCACCTACCAATCTAGTGGCCAGGGAAAACGACCGAAGTCGTAACACACTGAGCCAGTCCAAAGGTACGTCATTTGCATTTGCATTTTGCATTGTCGAATTCCATTGTATTGACGAATTCCACACTTTTGGGTTTGTCATTTCGCTGATGTTGCAATAATTTCAATTTGTGTATGTACCGTTAGAAATGATCGTGGACAAATCGCTGGCATGTTGATTTCGGTATTTAAGGTTCCCTCGGAATTCCACTAATTGATTTTCATGGGCTTCACTCAAATGCGGCTTCAAAAACATTTGCAACATTTCGTGGTATGTTGTACCACCATGCTTCTTTAACATAGTTCCAGTAGCTAAAATATATCTCATCACTTCTTTATGCCTTTAGCAGTTGGAACATTATGGTTAAAGATTCGCCGAAATTTCCTTTTAACTCGGAAAAATAATTTAAGCCCGCATACCACAGAACAGTTTGCGCTTTGCGTCACCATTTCCATAAACGATAAGATCTATGATTAAAAATATTTTCGTTACATCATTTACAAGCAGGTTTTGAAACTTCCTGAGCTGCCCTTTTATATAAATGTTTTTTTTTTCTAAATTTCGATATTCAACCGTTTACCCGTAACATGCAATTCAACTTTCGAGTAGCGCACGCTGTAGAATGAGCGCAGTTATTTTCTTCACCAAATCAATGTCATGCAAAATATTGCTATAGTGATTCATTTTGTATATGATTTTGCTATTCATATATTTCAGTTAGTAAGAAATAATAACTAACTTGAGTTTCGCTGGACGACATATGTATGTAATAAAGCTATAATGATTCTGGCATAATGAAATTGATATCATCTTCAAAAAAAGACCTTTTTTTTGTTTCTTGGAAACTTATTTCATCGATCGAACCAATTTTTCTAATTATACTATGTACGAGTATTTTACAGCATAATACTCTGATTTGGTATTACACCAAAATTGGAGCCTTGTTTTAACCAGTACCTCAACTCAGCCGTTTGTTAGTAATTTACAGTCCAAATACCAAAATTAAGAATCAAACTTCTACAGAGATAATGAGTGTGACAATGCAAAAAGTAAAAAAAAAAAAAAAAAAAAAAAAAAAAAAAAAAAAAAAAAAAAAAAAAAAAACAGAAAAGCTGGTTGATAGACTTAAACAGGAAGGGCTATTACTCATTTCCCAACAAAACACTTCTTACTGGTCCATCATATATAAAGGTAAAGAACTGCTTTAAACACTGTAAAGAAGCATATAATTCCCATGTAAAGGTATCCTGGGGTGACTAACGAGGTATTTCTAAGACGATGGACGTAATTCAGGTCACGTAACTTCAGCAGTCATCTAGCTCTTGAGGAAGCGATGATATTAAATATATATTTAAGTTAAATATTAAAAATACGTAAATGATATGCTATTTCCTCTTACCTGGGCCACAGTAAAATGAAGTAAAGAAGGTATGCCCGAAGGTCAAAATATACATATAGGATTTGAATAGTCTAAATGCATCTCGAATTGGCTTTGAAATCCTACAAACTTTATTAACTAATCAATTTTAGCCATTAAAGTTTATGTTTAAGAAGCATCCACTTTATTCCTGAAAAGAAAGGAAAAATTATAATATCGAATTTAGGCTATTTAGTTTATGTTCACTTAATTTCGAACTTTACCGCACATGCTTTGTACATCATGACGTCATAACTATTTGATGAGCACACATTCGACACATCCTTCTGGTTGTCTTTGACACAGTAGCCGGTTATGTTGCAGGACGCACATAGTTGCAGAAAATCATACTCTATTAAAACAATTTGCTAGACTACTTAGATTTTTGATTGACTGTTTCACATAACACGTGTCGATGAAACACGTTTTCTCCTATTTCTGACACTGCTTATGTCTATTCCTAAAATAAGGGCAGAACAAAAGTTGTCAACGGGGCACTACAATTAAAGCAATACTAAAACGAGAAATGCAGGAGTTGAGGTCTGCATATTGGACAAAACTATATAATTTGATTTGCTGCAATGTTGCCCTCTGTATAATTTGGTACGTTCGCTAATGAGCATCAAGATATAACCACTAACGTTAATTTCAGAGCCAGCCAACTGCATAAACAACGTAAGACGTAATGTAGTCGTTTGACGCAAAGAACATGTTTTTCTTTCCCCGCTATTCCTTCCCTTAGAGAAATGCGCCCTAATCCCTAACTCCCCTGCTTTATACCTCCTACCGAGTTAATAACTGAGTCAGAAGCAAGAAGAGATTTGTTCCCTGACGTCATAGATTAGATATATGTTGGCTGGAGCTGTCTTAAAACAATCGGCTGGTACTATAATTCAGCCCGTAAGAAAATGTCCCAATTGCAGCATGCTGAATAAGTGCATATTATGATTGGAATAAGACATAAGAAATTATTTTATATATATTGTAAACATGTAGAACGATTTCTAAGAACATTTTAAGTTGAATGTTTCTTGAAAATTGCAGCATATTCTTTACATTGATTACACGTTTCCTTCATTGTTCAAATCTGTTGGAACGCTGTTAGGTGTGACATTTACACAATTTACAATTAAGTCAGTTAAGCGTCTGGAATGCAAGTACCCGTGGTAGTAAATTTGGTTCACATTTTTAGTGACAGTAGTGTTGCCTAGTGCAATGACGTCATTACAAAGCAATGCCCGCAAAAGTTGGAAATTAAGTGACCACATGATATATGCTTGACTGCAATCGAATTTTGATCACAGAGAAAAGTGTTTGCATATTTTGTTCAACAATGAGCCTCCTCCCCACTTATATACAATACAGTTAATTACAGTATCAGTTTTTATTCTACAATATAATAAACAGTATAATATTCGAAAATAAGATACATTATTAAATGATATATTCTTCTGAAGAGGAGACTTAAAGTCCTTTAAGCTGAATAGTTAATGTAAATTTAGAAAAGTGATATATATCTAATTCCTTAGGGCTGCGCCGTAGCCGAACGGTTAGACCACTTGACTCTCACATAGGTGGCCCGGGTTCGATCCCAGGCGATTACATGTGAGATTTAAGGTGGACAACACGGTGAAAGGCGGATTTTCTCCGAGATCTCCCCGTTCCCCCGCCGCCATTGAACCAACTGCTCCATTATCATCTTTCCTCATAATGCCATCTACTTCTCTCACTGTCATACCAGGCTTCAGGGTTATCACTTAACCTGTGTTCTCAATCTGATCCAGAGTTTCTGTTTCTCAACCCCACGAGTAAAGGCATAAAGGATAAGATGAAGAATATATATAATCCTTGGTACCAGAGTCACGCTGGAGGTTCTAAATATGACTATCAAGGAATAAAGCTACTGCAGATATTTCTATGATAGTACTGCACTGTGATTAACTCAGGTGCAATTCTGGGAGCACTTTCACGATGCATATGTAGTAGATCTGTGTATCTGGATGTGGATATATCAGGTAGCACGATTCATTTTAAATCACAGATCTGCGTGCAATGTTTCTTACTGCTAACTTGTTTTGGAACACGAAGTTTTGAAATGTGTAGTTTGTTATGCAATCGTGGATCTTATTTTTCACAACCCAACATTTATGAATCTTTAAGAACTTTAATTTTAGAAGGCATTCTCATATAATGAACACTGTCAATGTGAGTGTTTTTAAAACATATTCCCGAAAGCATAAATCAAATTTAACCAGGAAGAAAATAATATTTTTCAGCTGAACTTTGGAGCAATTTACTAGTGTGGTGGAGAGTTGAATTATTTTAATAAAGTGCAACTCTCAAAATTTATACGTTCCCTTTCATTTTCAAAACTTTCAGTGTGACTCTGGTATAATTTTTATAATTACAGCATACCATACAATATAATTATAAAATTCAGTTTACGAGTGCTATATAAGGTAATACATAAGCATGAAATAGCACTGAGAATAATTATTAAATGTGATTATATATATATACTATCATGCAAAGCCTGTTTACCGTTCACCTCCTGTAGAAATGTGTATCTGAATTGTTTCAACTCACAATTTTGCTACTCTTAAAATAACAATTAAGTTGTAAATTTCTCAGAGTACTTGTGTTTTTGAGTATGGTTTTTGTCATGGATTTTTTCCACTTTGTTTTCAAACATTACTTACTTGAAGGTACAGACGTGAACCGTACAAATTCAAGATCTTCATAGACTTTGCTAAAATGTTATGTATTCCTTTATGGATTTTCACCAGCAATTTATTTAACGAATGTTCAAAGATAATCAGTATTGCCGCCAAAATGTTGTAGTTACACATAATCCTTCTTTGAGCATTTGCAATCATTTAATTTTCATGATTTTGATGCAAGTAATTTCCATGTTTTCCAAGTACATTAAATTCATTTGTTTTCCTTAGCTGACAGATTATTTATGTGATGTTTAGAACAAAAATGTGTCAGTTGGTGTCGACTGTGCTTTTCACTGAGCGCTTACTGTGAAAAATCCAAATGCTCTCTTTCTAGTCTCATTGTATGTTAAACTAAAGAGTCATATATTCCTTTGAGAATTTGCAGTATCCTTTCTTAACGAATGTACGAAATGAATCAGTATTGTCGCCAAAATCGTAGAAAATATACATTGCTTTCCTTTAATCATTTAGAATTATTTTATTTTTACGTTTTTCGAGCACATGCTTCTTGGGTGCTTTAGTTTCTTATCATGGCTTTCACCATTCCTAAGAACCTAAACCTGTAATAAATATTCCTTGTGTATTACACCATCCTCTACAAGCTTTCATGGACGGAATTAAATTCATTAAAGGGCATTCATTTCTCTATAAAACATGAAACATTTTACTTTAGACCACATTCATTATTCGTTATTTGTATTTTCTTTGTTGATAGTTTTGGGAATGCACATTGTTTCAAATTAGTGCGATCGCAATCATAGATCAGCTGAATGTTTAAGTCGTTTGCTCAAGAACACAATTTTCAGATTTTTTAGTGAGAGGGAATCATTGTAGCATTTTATTCTGTGAAACCTTCATGTGTTTTGCCAATATTCAAATTCTTAAGTATAATCCATTAAAAGATTTCCTTAAAATTTCCTAACTTATGTGTAGTCACTAGGAATGATGGACGTTTGAGAAAACATTGATAGAAATGGTTGAAGAACTTCAATAATTCTTAAATATTTTAAAAATGTTAAGTTTATTTCGTCCGTAAAACAAATCTGCAACACATCTTATATTCTTCTCTATTTTATATTCCACTTTAGATCTATAAGGCTTATATAAGTATATTGAACAGCACACAGATGTTTTACAGATCTGTTGTTTAACGCGAAATATCATATCTTCAGTTCTTTCCTTTCCGAAATTCGTTGATGTTGTGCCATATCCTCATGATGTTTTTATATTTTAGCTCCATTGTTTTACGTAAAGTTGTAGTAGAGTGATGTTCTGTAAAATTTTCATTATAAACTTGACTTAATATTCCTCAGTTTCCTTACTATCCAGCATATAATACTTTTTGTGCTATGCTTTACATCTGCAATTTTTCTGCAAAGTTATACATTGTTTTTCAGCTTAGATTTTCCTGTTTCTTTACATTTGTGGAAACACATACGACTTTTTGTTTCATCGCTAGCTATTTTACAGATGATAATGCCAAGGTTTCTTCCACAGAAGAGACCATAGTTTAAAATTACCTTGAAAGTTTTGAGAACATATGAGCCCCATTCGATTTTTTTTTTTTTTTTTTTTTTTTTTTTTTTTTTTTTTTGGCTTCATCATGAGTGATAGAGCCAAAGTTTTGTTTACACAAGAAACCATAGTTTCAAATGATCTTTAAAGTTTTAAGAATACATTTGCAATTCACGTCCACCAGACCTTTTGTTTCATCATTAATTATTTGTACAGATGCTTAAACCAATATTTTGTTCATAAAAGGAGTCACAGAATCAAAGTACATGTGTTGATTGTTTTAGGAAGTTATTTGCAATTCAGGTCTACTGGACACTTTTGCTTCCTCCTTTACAAATGCTTAAGCTGAAGTTTTTTTCGATAAAAGACATCACAGTGTCAAAATGTATTGAAGGTTTTAAGAATGTATTTACAATTCAAGTCTTGGATGTTTCTTCTTTTTTTTTTTCGTCATAAAATATTTTTTTCAAATATTTAAGCCAACGTGTTTTTTCCATGGAAGAGTGCAGAGTTTCAAATTATCTTAGAAGTTGTAAGAATATGTTTGCAATCTGTGTCCATTGCATTTTTTACTTCATCGCTAGTTATTTTTTGCAAATGATTAAGCCTATGAATTATCCACAGAAGAGATCATAGTTTCAAATTACGTTGAAGGTTTCTAGAACATATTAGGCCCATTAGATCCTTTGCTTCATCATAAGCTATTTTACAAATGCTTAAGCCAAAGTTTTGTTAATACAAGAGACCATAGTTACAAATTATCTTTAAAGTTTTAAGTCTAAATTTGCAATTCACGCTCACCAGACCCTTTGCTTCATCATGAAATATTTTTACAAATGCTTAAGCCAAAGTTGTGTTCATAAAAAATCACAGAGACGAAGTACGTCGTAAGTTTTAAGAACATATTATCAATTCAAGTCTACTGGATCTGTTGCTTCCTCGTGAGATATGTTTACAAGTACTTAATATAAAGTTTTGTCCATGAAAGAAATCACAGTGTCAAAATACGTCGGAAGTTTTAAGAACATATTTGCAATTCAAGTCCACTGAATGTTTTGCTTTGTCATGAGGTATTTTTACAAATTCTTAAGGCACAGCTTTGTCTATAGAAAAGAGCAGAGTTCCAAGTTATCTTAAAAGTTGTAAGAACATATTTGTCATACGTGTGCATTGCATTTTTCGCTTCATCATGAGATATTTTTACAAAGCTTAAACCAAACTTTTGTCTATAGAAGGGATCACAGTTTCAAATTGTGTTGAGGGTCTTAGGAGCATATTGGCAATCCACGTCTACCAGGATTTTGCTTCCTAATAAACTGTTTTTAAACATTCTAAAGCCAAAGTTTGTCCACAGAAGACAGCATAGTTTCAAATTATGTTTATAATCATAATGGCATATAGTAATGTAACTATTTTCAGTGAGTGCACACTTCACGAAATTCTAAGGATAAAATCTTACTAGAATAACATGTGTTGTCCAGAGCAAACAAATGATAGGTCCACACTGGTAATTTTGCTTTAAAAAGTAAGTTTTCTTTCACAAAAATCTTTCATAAAATTATTTCCAATTTATCGTTTCAACTGAAGTCATATCTTACTAGAATTTCACCAAATTACAATATTAGCACAAAATACTTTTGAAAAGTATTCATTTCATAGTTCTTTTTCAATATTCTAAATAATACATTTATTTCTATTCCATCAACTTTATCTACGAAGTACAGCATTTCGGAAAACAAACACTAGTTTGTTTCATATAAATATTATTTCATTTCCTGGCATCTGAACATAACTGTTGTAATATCACTCAGTAGTCTGTAGAATCCAATGAAATTCATTTTGTAATATAAAGGCTGATTCGTCTTTCAATAACTTGGAAGAAATGTTCATATTTTACAAATAAGGTCTAGAAATGCTGGGAAGCTCAAATCATTACTCAGTGGTCTGAAGAATTCCAAATGTTTAGCCAATGACACTGCGCATAAATATTGAGTTTTCGAGTGCGTAGACGTATAACTTCTCCTCCATATTATGATTTATTGAATAGTTTGTCTTTAAAGAGGTAATTGATGACGCTTTTCTATCTTCAGCAAGCATTTGTTAAAAATACAACAATTTTCAAAAAATTGTGAAATACATTTTGTGAAGAGCTGTCATAGAAGCTTATGCCCAATTTACCTTTTATTTTGGAATCGACGAATGGTAAAATCCATGTTTTAGTTAATAGTCATGTATACATCATGTATATTACTGTATTCTCTTCCATCGAAAAGAGCAACTCCTTTTGTGTGTTGTGCTTTTTGCACAAGTATATTGTCAGTGAAATTCAGAAGAGTAGATGCTTCAAATACTACAAAATAAGACTGTAAGATGAATCCAATGGGTAAACATTAATCTCATTCTTAGCTGAAGTTGCTTAGTTATGAACTCTTTTCCGAGTAAGAACTGTTTTCAGATGAGTTAATGATTCTGTTGTATTATTGATTTACTTACTATTTCTTTCTGATATTTCTACTTTAAATTCTTGAAAATTTCAAATGTTGTATGGTAGAATCGTACATATCAAACATTAGACTATTTAATTTGATAAAACACATAAAGGGCTATAAATCCTGGGCTCCAAAGTAGAATTTAGTTGCCTTCGGGGTTCAGATATTATTTAATATTCTTTTGTCTGCGGTGTCACACAAGTTCACTTGTTCAAATAAAAGTAAAAGAATATATCTCATTTATTCAAAAGTATATCTTGAAGTCAGCCAATTTTGAAGTAAATGCCATTAAAATCCCTAGTAGCAATTTACTGTTTATAGTGTCCAAGACCTTTTCAAAACCTGAAAAAATACACACCTCTCCTCTTTTACTACTTAAATATTTGTTATCTATTGTTCTGGAGATATCTTCAAATCCCGAAGTTTTGGCTTATTATGAACGTTTCAGGCAGTTTCGACATGAGTTACTGTTTTATTTACACAACGAAGAAATGTTTGCGTTTAACTTTTGTGTGAATACAGAAGTAAAATCCTCATAGCTACACAGGTGCATATATCGTGGTAGCGCATTTTTTGATAAATTGAATGTTATTACAACCTTTTTCGTCCAATGTTCCAGCTTTGCCTTTTAAATGCATTGTAGAAATCCTTTAGAATAATATGAAGGTACATCTAGCAAACAAGAATGCACTGTATTTACTGATAGTTATGTCACTCACTATGCCTGAAAATTCGTAATATGCTTTATTGCTCAGAAATCTAACAGTTCATTTAAATCCCTGTCTTTTATAAATGCCTCATGAAGGGGGACAAATTCTTTATTGGGGTAGTTCTTCGTGGTGTCATTATGAAGCAGGTGGTAATATTTTACAGACATATAAGTGACGGAATTGATCAAATGTGGACTATAGTAAAAGGATTTGCAAACATGGCGCTCAGAGATTGTTGTCAGGGACAATGAAGGCCACGAATATGGATAGGTGCGTCTATAGCATTTCTGTCGGTTATGACAAATTTAATACTCCTGTTTTGTGTTCTTATTTGACGTATAACGTTATCAATCTTTGTGCATGACCAAAGCAGTTTTACCAAACCTAAAATAAAATAATGCAGTATTGTTAGTTGAGCTATGAAGTATCACACAAATATTTTCACAGAGCTTTAGAGCAACGGGTTGATCACATCAATAGCTAATTAGATAAGTAATTCTAGCATCTATATCTACATATAACGGAACACTAAAAGCTATAGTATCTCAATGTATCTCAACATTTGTAAATGACTTATAACAATGTATATCGCATTGCACTGCAACAGAGTAACCGCCAAAATAATCCCAAATATAATAATTGAAAAACAAGGAATAATGTGAATTATAAGGAGTTATAAAATCAATGAGTCCACCGTTACCACGCAAGCACCTTCCCTCATTTTTGTTCAAGTCAAGGCTCTTTCTGCTATTAGGAAAAAGAAACTTGCAAGGGAAGATAAGGTAACAAAATCCACCATTACTGACTCACTGGCCTCGTCAAAAGGTCGTCCCCTCTCTGGTGAAGGTTATGGTAGGACAGCCTTGTTAGGCTTTTTCCATCACAAAGGACTCGTTAAAAATAACTAGGACCAATAACAGTTCAGGTCGTGTTGACATCTTTGTCACTAAGTTAGGAGGATTATCACCAAATATCAAGATGTTAGGAGGTTAGCGTCGAGGAAGCCGTTCAGGTATACACGGATCGCAGTGCTCGTTAGGGTGGGTCTCACAGTTTAAGCTTATATCGACGCTTTAACAAGCGACGGTTGTCTTTTAACGAAGTGTTATGGCATGGTCTAAGGTCTGTTATTTTATAATAGGGCAACACTGAGCTGAAGATCCCCGTGGAACTGAGATATTGGTAACGCACATGCAAGCGCATCGACTGGATTCCACTTTTTTGTTTATGGTGACACCGTTCCTAAAATAAAATTTTGCAGTTTATCCAAGGATATATAGTTAGAATGACAGAAAAGTCAGAGGCAAAAAGTACTGTGTGTAGTGTTTAGCGTCCGCTTTTACTACATGCGGCACCGCAGGCGGTGACACTGATGATATATGAAATGAAGATTGGAGCACCGGTGGAATGAGATGGTGGGGGAAACTGGAGATCCTGCAGAAACTCGCTCCAGCACCATGCTGTCCACCAAAAGACTCACCTTGCGTTCGCCTGGGAGTGAACCCGGGCCGCCTTGTTGAGAGTCGGGCGTCTAACCACTCAGCAACGGAACATGTACTGTGAGCTTCAATTGTTAAGTAGTTAGTATTCTCTTAGAATTTGTGAAGCAGCAAAAACAGGTATTGGTAATAAAATTGAAGCAATCCGATAGTAAATATGGAGTGAGATAAATCAAACTTGGGAAACATTGCGTTTTGAAGAGTGGATTATAACTGCAAGAAATAATTACCATGACTCTGTGTTTTGAGATGCCGGAAAAATATGCGTTGCAATCAGGGTGCTACCACTTACATAAAATCTCAGTATCAACAGAAAAATTGTTTTCAGGAGAGGGGCTCTTAACTGAATTATAAAGGGAATGCCATAGATGTTGTGATAATCAATACAACAAAATGTGCTACAAAAGTGTGAAGTATTATTATGAATAACAAGTATGAAGTGATATTAAGATCAAGTTTTGCTAACCAGTCACTTTTATGCTCAATTGAATCAATAATTTCTCTCATAGTACCTCTACTGCAGACTGTTTAACTAATAGAAATCTCCCAAAGAATTCTATACCATTCTACATGTGTTAATGCTTGGGACGTATTCTAAATATTCCAGGTCGTCTTCATTTTTGCATTTTATGGTCACTAACATCGGCTTCTTCAGATAACATAGTAACTCATTGGCAGAAACTACATTTCAGCACAGTTAAGCCAAGCCTCGTAGAGCTTACTGCGATATAAAACTTGACTGCACCTTAAGCCTTCACTTAAGTGCAATTTGAAGTTTAAGCTTAAACCGTGAAACCAGCCTAAATGCCATAATGACAGAGCTCTTCAAATTTGATTTTTCTGTCCACAAAAGTATTTGTTGACGGTAATTTCGAAGGAAGATATATTTCTGGATTTTAAGCAATAGATGCTTAAAAAAACTGTTATATGTATCGTTGTAGAAGGGACAATGAGTACCGTTTGCGTTGGAATTTATTAGGCAGAGTAACGTCAGTAAGTTTTGGAAACATCACCAAATGTTAAAAACAGAAAAGTATTGATTCTTCAGCAAATATTTTCACTCTAGACTATTTTCAACCTCAAGAATAACGATCTCCACATAGGATTTATTAAAAGTGCGAAGATATTTTCGTGTGTGCCAACTTCAACATTATAAGACACAGCACTTTTTCATTTTAAAGGCACTGTCAGGTAGTATTAATGAATAATCATGGAGTGAAATGATAATAAATAATCATATTATATTATCAGTAATATTGTATACTATTTTAGTGGCAGTAATTCAGATGGAGAAGTAGTTTTCAATTCTAATCATCGGCCAAATTAGGCATTTCATTCCTCTGTGTATCGGAATTTGTAAAAGTAGGAAAATGAAGTGTACAACATTTTACACGATCTGCAAATGAATATCGGGATTACAAATCCTTATGGTTGATAAAGTTAAATATGCTGCAATAGATATCCTATAATGAAAAACTTAAGTTTAATTACAAGAATTTAATTATAATGACGATGGAATGCGTGCATTCTGCAGCCAGATGGCTCACATGTAATGTTAACTGTATTTTATTTTTCTTCAGAAAATCCTGAGCTAACCTTAATGAATAGGGTGCAAGTAAAGGTGCAACGGATATTGAATGACATATAGGGTGTATACAGACTTCAAATATTCTGACACTTGTTATCATTGGTAGAAAATATTTCAGATAAAGGAAAACAATCTGAAAGCCATAGTCAGAATGGGCTGACGCTTATAATGAATTGAATTTAATGGACCGAGGGTTAATAACAAACCAGGATCGCGTACTTTAATAATTTGTAGATGCCATTTTCAATGTAATTAATATTTATGATACAGGTACAAATTTTGATGCAGACGAGATTTACCCTATCTCCCCAATTTAGGTGACAGTTCCGCTGATCTCTTCCTCTGCTCAAAACCACAGAACGAGGCGTGCAACCCAAGATATGGTTTGTCTGTAAATCTTCAGCTAAACGTAAGGTAATCTCGCACTGTGCGAGTTTAAGTGCTGACTCCAATGTCAAATTACCAATATGTATTATTAATATAGGAGGATTTTGAAACACGAAAATCTCTGCGAATATATATGAGGGAAGGTATAATTTGCCACGCGTTGTGTCGGTAAGCGTGACTGTTGCAATTTTATGAACGTAAAATAAGCGATTATACTGCAGGTATATTCTCGGTATTTGTATAGCAATTTGTAGATCAACACGAAGCTTTAGAGCTCTATGGATTACATAAAAAGTTATACAAAGGGGCAGATACAGTTTTCAGGTATATAATTTTTATTTAATTATTCAATAATTAATTCTTCTGTATGGATCAACCACAAAAATTTGCTAATGAAGAATTGAAAAGTAGTACCTTTCCCATGTCAAGTGAACCTAATTTCAATTTCAGATAATTAATTCACATGCCAAATTAAGTTATTCAAAGTATCTGCAGCTTGCTCTACTGGAATCATAATTTTCCCTGGCAGACTGCATACTTTAAAAGATATTTCAATTTTGTTACTTTTGTTACTTTCAGAACTATACTTCTATCTGTATGAGCAGTACTATAAATCTATCTTCAAATTAACGAAGCAATTCCAGATTATTTAGTCATGACATGTTTTTTTACAAAACAGAAATGTTATCAAGCGGAGGAACATATTTCTGATCACTTTTTTTGCACATGTATGCAGTAAAATTCCCCAAAAATGCATTTAAATTTCAGATTTTTTTAATTCTCATGGATAAGGTTTAGAAAAAAATTGTTTGAGGAAATTAGGTTTGAACATTTGACATGAAATTTTAGATATCTTTTTCAGCTATCTTCAACATGATGCAGTATCTTGCCAATAAAATATTTAAGTTGAAATAAATGCAGATATTCCTGAAAAATTTACCTATGTGTATGCTACATCCAATAACACAATTTTAAAAATCGATGCTTTTGTAAATCTTAAACTGTATCTATCCCCTTAAAGAACATATATTTGATAATGAAAATACACTTCCCCAAGGTAAGTATGTGATATAAGTATTAACAGGTTATACTCAAACAAAATAGCATATGAGAAATCATATTAACATATAAGTATGTTTCATATATATGAAAGAATTATAAAATCGAAGATTTACTTCTATTGCATTTCGATTGCAGTGGATAAAATATCACAAAATGTGCTCAAGGCAAGCTGAAGTATGCAGCTTTTGATATCTAAGCTGCCGAAGATACGTGACCTTTTGTCCTCTACCCTATTTCCCTCATTAGCCACAGCTGAGGTTAGGTTATACTTCCTAGATAATCTGTACTTGAATTAGCAAGCATCGAGTCCACTCGTTAGTCACGGCTTAGGAAAGCTGGTACGGAGAGATTTGTGGTCTGTCAGTAAAGTTCAGAAGTAATTTCAGATGACACTTTTTGTATATTTAGAAGAAAATAAAAGGGGAAATCAAACCGTGGATCTGCAGCCTGAACAGCTGAAGAGAATGTATTACCCTATACAATACTGATATAAAAGAAACCCTATATGCTGTCTAGGAACATAAAAGCAAATCAATATATCATACATTTTCTAATTTCGTAACATAGTAAGCTATGCCTTATTTGCAACAAATAATGTAATTCACAAAATAAACACTAGACAAAAGTATAATATCCATTATCCCAGTGCTAAACTTTCTTGCTTCCAGAAAGGTGTGTATTATGAAACTATCAAAATATTTGGCGCACTTCCTAATGTTCTTAAAGAAAAAGTTGATAATTTCGGTGCTTTTAAAAAAGCTGTTAGAGAGTACCTTTGCTCAAAATCTTTTTATTCTGTACAAGATTATCTGAATGACAAATTATCCTGATAATGCTTCTGTAGCAGGGTTCCAATGACAAATCATTACTTATAAATATTTGATGCAAGCTGAAAGTTTATTTTTAATCTATATGTATTTAATAAATAACAAGAATGGTATCCATTGCAAAAAGGTTGAGACGTACTGGCATAAGCCAAGTGAAAGCTGGTTTAAAAAGTGTTTCATTTTGTATCAAATATAATTATCCCTGCTTTGTTTTCCATATTGTTGTTCATATTGCCTGTGTACTATAATATGTGTCTTATGTTAACTTTTGTACATATATACGCTATTAAACTTTATACCTCTAGACATGTTCAATGTTCACAGCCTTTTCTGGCTACAAGTGAACCTACTGAACGCAAATCAATCTAATCTAATCTAATCTATGAAATGCTCTGCCTCAGGACTAATATCAGGTTTAGCAGCAGGCGTAGGAATTTCCAAGCAATAAATGTTAAACTGCTGTTGGACTTACCGCGATAACACAAAATAACTAGTCACCCCATCCGTCGTTAAGTCTGGTAGCGTGTGCAGGCTGCTCACGTTACAGTGATCAGAGGCCGCTGTTTACACTACTTGTATTTATAGTAGTTTGGGTGTAGCTAACCTGAAGCCGACTGCTTAAGAATTTCTATGCCTACATATCAGAAAGCGAATTTCCTGGGAAGCACGGAGTAGTATAACTGATCACTGATGCCTCGCACTTTTCACATTCTATCTAGTTTCGAAGTTATTACCGAGTTTTTTAAATGACGACACTGTTACATGCCGCAAAATTATTGTAGTGATGGTCAATAGAACGCAACAGAAATGACTATATAATGCATGACTATATAACATGCACCGCCACAAATAATACAAAAATCAAATACTGCAAATTATTGGTATAACAAACCTGAAAGGACATTCTTTATTCAACAAAGTGCTTCTGAACCCAGTGTGATGTAATTCAACGTACAAAAGCTGTGTTGTGACAGAACAAGTTTATAACTCAAGTAAGAAATACCATAAACGTATCTATCTAGAATAAATATTAGCTAAATAATAATAATAATAATAATAATAATAATAATAATAATAATAATAATAATAATAATAATAATAATAATAATAATAATAATAATAATAATAATAATAATAATAATAATAATAATAATAATAATAATAATAATAATAATAATAATAATAATAATAATAATATATTTATTTATTTATAAATGTTCCATTCAGATTTGATAAAAACGATTCTTAGATTCTAAATAATAATACTTGAATAACATCCATAACACTTAGTTTCAGCAATGTTCAAAATTACCCCAATATTATAATTTCAAATTTAACTTCCGTGGTCACTATTTTGCACAAAGCATGTTTCATAGTACTAGAGGTGTAATACTGCGTATCTCTTTTTGGGTATGTTCCTTTAGATCGGTAGTGTGGTGGAGTGGTTCTCAAAACCCACAGTGACAGGCGCTTCATATCTCGATATGCAAGAGCAGTTCCTGTAGCAAGAACTGGAGTAGAGTGTTAACTTAGGAAATTAGGTTTTGCAGCAGGAAGGAGCTCCGCTTTATTTCTCAGAATTATTTGTTTGTATCTTTCTGGCACATTTCCATTTAGGTAGAATGATGGGAAATTTCATCTTATCTCTATCACACGTACTACATACCGCATTTCAATAAAAATTATTAGAATCACTTTTTAAAGAAGCAAAGTTCTCTACTTAAATGGTAGTTTAGAGTGAGGGATTTTCTTGAAATATCGTATTTGTATTCCATCCTTGAAGGGTGCTGCCCTTGGCCTTTAACCAACATTTTGTTTTTAAGCTCTGCTTTTCACATACGTAGCACATATACGTATACGGACCTTTAGCAAATACTTTTTTTAATTCAGGGAGTCTCAAAAGCTGCATTTCCCACGAAATCGCGGTATAGAAATTTTGGGAAGAATATTTTTTTTTTAGACAGGCCCCACCCCGCCTGCCTGGTGGCGATCAAACATCATATATTGACAAATATTTTACCACGGCTGTTCAATAAAGAATGGTACTCATCCTCATAATTTTGATGGTACTTCTGAAAATAGTCTCTACTGAATGCGATGCATTTATCCCAGCGTTTCTGCAATGTTTTCAGGACATCCCTGTAGTATTGTCCAGTTACTGATGTGTGTGCAGGTACAACATGCTGATAAACCATTCCATGAATATCAAAGAATGAGATGGCCGTAACTTTCCCAGCAGAAGCAACCACTTTTGCTGTTTTGGGAGTCGGTGATGAAGGAGATATCCACACTGAGCTTTGCTGTTTGCTCTCAGGATCAAAATGATGTAGCCAAGTATCATCAGCAGTGATTACGTTTGAAAGAAACTCTGGATCTTCCTCTAACATCAACTTTAACTGCGTTTTACCTCCATTGCAGCTGTAGGTGATACTGAACATGTCTGAACTTGCCTTGTTGTCACAGGCGAGAACCAGAAGTACCAACAACGAAACTACTACGGTGTGTTTGTTTCAAATTTAGCTAACAGGATATAAGAAAATTGAATTTTAGTGCGAAAAATTATGACCGAAAAAAAATATGATCATTCTTTACTGAACAGCCCTCGTACATCGCCTCCCGTATGCTGTTAGTACTATCATGCAGGAATGCGGGATTAGGTGAAGGAAATTAGTGAGTTTGTTTACAGATCCGCTGACTGTTGTTATTACTGTCATGCTGCGGTGTGAATGTGTTGCGTGCTGGTGTCGTGTGTGTAGTGCGTATTGCGATGCAAGCAGGTCCATGCTTTTTGGAGCGGAATATAATGTCAGATAGTGTCGGGTTAATGCGTGTTAATGATGGTACATTAGTAACAGTAGGGTCATGAAGGTTAGTTGAGTGTAATTGGATGGTTGAGCATGCCGTTCAGTGCAGGATGTTTGTGATGAAATAAGATGTGTCGGTTAATCTTGGAATGCTTAGGGAGTTCAGTGAGTACGTGCTGTTATGTAGTGGTTGGGTTCAGTCCTAGAAGGGGATGAGGTGATTAAGGTGATCCAGGATATCTTGTTATGTGACGTCGTTGTCTGAGCATCCATGAAAAATATATAGATAGCGTTTTGTGTTTGTTAGCTAGTGGGCCGTGGTTACCTATGCTTTCAATAAGCGGGTCTGTGTTGTTTACTGCGCCTTTGTATAAGCCTAAGGCGAGTTTGCGGATAAATTCGTTGACGGTATGAATTTTCAGTTCTTTGTGTAAAGGTGCTGCAGGAGTTTTCCCCGGGAATTTACAGATAAGGCGTAGAATTTTATTTTGAAACGTTTGAAGCTGGTTTGTGTGTGTATTTGCAGCAAAGCCCTAGACTGGGATGGCATACGTGATGAGTGGTTGAGAAGAGTCTTGTAAGTAACTAGGGCAGTTTCAATGGGGATGAGTAGTACAGTAGTGGATGACGTTCTTTTAAGCGCGCTCATGCTTTGCCTCTTATCCTGATGTGTTCGCGCCAGCTGAGGTCTGTGTCCATTGTAACGCCAAGGTATTTTACCGTCGGTACCCAGGTTATATTAGTGCCGAAGAGTTACAGGGGAGGGAGATTGTGTCTTCGATGGTTGATGCGCTTTGTGAATAGGATGGCTTGGCATTTAGTTGGGCTCGGTTTAATTCTCCAGTCAGTGAGCCATACTTCAAGTTGGATGATGGTGTATTGTAAGCGGCGATGAATGAGTTGTGGCTGCTAGGATTGAGCCATGATGGCAGTGTCGTCTGCATAAACGAACTTTTTAACTGAATTTGGGATGGAAATATGGAGATTCTTAAGGGCTAAGTTGGGTATCTGGTGTGGCCAGGTGCTTTCCTGTTGAGAAGGTGGCGGATTAGCCAGGTGATTTCAGAGTGGACAGTCTTTCTCATTCGGTTGTGGATGGAAAGATCTTGATTATCGCGTGTCATTCGATGTGGGTTTTAATGATAAAATGTGCAGATGATGACTGGTCGTTTGGTGTCAGGGTAAGCTCTAGAGCATCTGTGAGCGCTTCTGCATTTTATGGTCCGTTGCGGCTATGGTGTTATTAGTGTGCAGTGGTGGAATTTCTAACGACTTTTTGGTGAGGTATCGGGTTAGAAAGTTACTATAGATTATTCAGAAAGTATGCAGCATTGTTGATACCTATCTGAAAGTAAATAAAGCGATGAATAACATAGGGATTTGGAGAAAAATTTGGGGACCACAGTTCAAAACCCCAGAATTTATGATTTCACAAACCTGTCAGTAATTCTGCCAAATTCTTTTGCAGCGTACAACTTAACTTAAAGAGCTTCTTTCTTAGTTTTATTTTAATGGACGCTATTTAATTGCTGTGGTTCTCAGCGTTTCATTCTTCTTTGAGCGTAAAAGACCGCTTAAGTTTGCTCAGAGGTCCCTTTATGATGATTGGAGTTCTTTTACGTGCCATAAATATATGACATGGGATCACCATCTTTATTTCACTTCCGAAGGAAGCCATGCTAAGAATGTTGCGTTCGAAAAAGTCCAACGTCCTCTGTCGGGCCTCAGGAGCACCTCCATAGCTTCCGTGTCAACAATATCCTAGATAAATAGTGTGGACAATGTACTGCGCACATATGTTTCATAAAGAATACCAACAAATAAGATATTGGAAAGTCAAACACTTTTTACTTTCTAGGGACGCAGCAATTGAGACAACCAAGCACTATTCAACCTTATTCAGACTACAAAACGGAGATGCTTGATGGGCCATATCAAGTTGGCATTCATACTAGCTTGAGTCAATAGGTGTGTAACCAGAGAAATTATCGATCTACTTAGGAAAGAAGCATTATTTATATTTTCTGTTAGTGCTATGAGATTTGATAATGTACATTTCATGTCACTATTATACTAAAATCGTACATATATATTTAATTGATTTTCAACATATGTGTATAAAGAAGATACAAATGCCTGAAGCCGCGTTTACGCTTTTTAGAGATGGCCTTAGGGACATTTGTAAACTTCAGAGCTTAATCGGTTTTTGCCAGATAAGTCTACAGCTCTACAGTCCCCTTTTGTGCCTTCTACTTGAATAACCTGCTCAAATGTAAGAACGGCTGCGTAGTCAGCTGTGTGTGTCATATAGAAGAGGTGAAACCTTTGTTCATGGAATTTAAATACCCATTCAATATCTATGCTGTTTTCATATATCTCATATGATATAGATGTATCATCCATGAATCTGGGATGTGAGATAAATATCCATCTCGTTATTTGACCAGTGGCACAAGAAAATCTCCACCAAAAAAGCCCAAAGTCAGAAAGTTCAACCGTGGGTATCGAATCCTTGAGCTTACCAAATCGTGCCTATATCATCTGAGCTAACGTGTTTTTTTTTTTCTTTTGCAATATGTAGCGCCTTTTTACCTACTGCATGTGGCACTGAAGGCGGTGACACTGATTATACGTGAAATGAACATGGAGCACGGTGGAATGACATGGTCGGGGAAGCCGGAGAACCCGGAAGAAAGCTACTCCTACACCGCTTTGTCCATCACAAATCTCACATGTGCTAGCCTGGGATCGACTTTGCTGAGAATCGAATGGAATAATAGCGAGGCTCCTCGCGCTCGTTGGTGCCATGGTAAAGTTAAGAAATGGAAAAGCCAAGATTTAGTGAATAAACGATTGGTGCGTAAAGTTTTCACTTATAAGTTGTACCTCAGAAACCTTTGATAAAATGAACATATATTTGGAAACGCTGACAATTTGCTTCAACAGGTCGGTGGAGGGGTTTGTGAGAGACTATTATTAGCCTGTGGTCGATCAATAACACAAACTACGCAATCGAGACGGAAAGCGCGCTTAAGAGAATTGGACAGAACGAACACGGGAGATTTATCTCCCTTGACGACAAGTAATCACTTTGTCAATAAATTCACCTTACAACATATGAAGAGACAGAGAGATGTTTCCCATTGTGGCTTCATCCTCCGAATACGGAGATGGAAAATTCAGCAGAGATATCCATAAAACGCTAATCTGATTCATTTATTTAAAAAAGATATGTGTTCACTAAGGAACTTCTTTTATTCGGTATGAGAATCGAATTGTGCACGTTGTTATATAAGAAAATAAATAAAATTTAGCCATCCTTAATATAGCTGTAAAATCACTCATTTTATTCTGAAGACACTGCCAACATCAGAGTAAGATAAAAGTGTTTTATTGTATATTAAACCTCAGTCACTCTAAAATCTTATTTCCCTACTAACATAGTAGGCATGTCATAAATATACATAGCTGGCAGTGATAAGTTTTACTCCTAAGTTCCATATGGTAATAAATAAAGACTGGCTCATTTCTTCGAGTCCAACTCGCTCCAAAAGCAGCTAGAAATACACTGACGTATAGTTCTTATCCTTCATATTAACTGACTTGGGAAATTGGCATTCAATTTTCTAGTATTTACTCGTTTGATAATTCACATCATAGCATAATTTTCACGCCTGAGGTTTCAGTATAATAATATTAAGGTAAGTTAATGAAAATATTAAAACTCACGTCACTCGTTTTTTAACTTTGTTTCTACCTACCTATGAGACGAAAATCCATTGTTCTGGCATTACGATACACAAATTCCATTTTCTTGCATATATTTCTGCTGTTATGTTTAACCAATTTTCCAAATTACACAACATAGTTATACGTTTCTCAAGCAATTTCATTCCGAATTCCTGTAATGGGAAAAAACTCCGAACCATTATAAAAATGTCGTTAACATGCCAATGATATGTATGGATGTTATCCACAAAATAAATGATTATCTGTTAACCGTAGTAAATTGCACTAGTATACTTAAATTAACTTGTGTGGTAATTGCTGTTTCCGCACAATTAAAGATAAATTAAATAAAAATGTATTGCTTTATATCAGTACAGTTACATTCATTACCGGAATACAAAACAGTAAGTTTTTCTTAAAACTGCATTTTGTTTTGGAGATTAAAATGAACAAATCTCAGAACAATTTCGGTAATAAAAGTCAGAAATTGAGGTACTCTTTCATACTTGGGAGGACTTAAATATTTTATAACACAAAATCTCAGATACACTGAACAGCCGGAGTTTTCTTATAAGTAATTTTAAGAGCGCTTCAAAAATTTATGGTAATACATTTTAATCAATTACATCAGAAAATATTATTACTTTGTAGTATATTAAATAAGATTTTTTTCTCAACAGTTATTCTAAAGGTCCTCCTTATCTTTCCGTTTTATATTCCAAAAATAAACTGCTTCATTTAATATTGACATAACATTTTCTCGCGACTCCAATCCATAATATCATCGGAATATCGGCTGCCCAACAATGTCAAAGAAATAAATGGAGTGAAACTTCACCTCGATTTAAACACACTAGACATTCGAAGAGATGCAATTCTTTGGTATACCAAATGGAATAGACTGAAAGCGAAACAGCGTTCCAATTTGAGTACAACTTGAACATGAATTGTACAGATCAACCCATGTGTTGAATAACTCTGATCATAAATACTCGTCATACATTCTTCGGCCCGACCCAACTTGCTTAATTTGCTTAAGGAAATGAATTGTATGGAGTTATAGCACGGTAGATGCATTCTCCTTGGAAGCAGATCTATTTAAATAAAGGCACACAAGATCGTAATCTAACTGAGTTTTATAAATCACTAAAAGTAAATTGTTTTGATCGCTAAATTTATTATTTATCTTCACATCATATTTATACAAAATATATCAGGTGGCCCAACTGCCCCGTCTTTCAGGTAAGCGTATATCGTTTCGTACATTAGAACAGTTGCAGAAAGCAACGGGGTAAATCCAGTTAAACGGACGATAGTGGCGTTTGCGAATTTTGTTCTGCTACGAGCGAGAAAACCAGTTGCCAGGCTTTAACTAGCCTGTGTAATACGTGATAATATACAAGATCAGTGTAAACAAACGAAAACGTCCAATAATCTTTTCCGTTTACGTTATAGAGTCCTTATTTTCGAGAGAATGATCTTACTTTTTAGATAAACAATTTATTGTGGAATTGTTATTTGACTTGTCCGTGGATAATCATAGCTATTTTTAATTTTTCTACTAGGCAATTACAGTAAGTAAGGAAAGTATTGCATTCCAGGAGAAAATTCGATTCCGGGAGCGATTCCACTAGGTGCATATCAAAATTCCGTCACACCGACGCAGTCTGTTTAACGGGATTTACCCATTTCGTCCTGTAACTTTTCTAACTTATGAAGGGATATCTGCTTACCTGAAAGGCCAGGCAGTTAGCCACCTGATATATTATAGGAGTAACGACACTCACCTTCGCATTACTCGCTTCAAAATTTGCATACAACCTAATAAAGCCCTTAGGGGAACCTGAACCCCTAGGGAGCGCGTCCCCACGTGTCACGTTAAGGGGAAGCCTCCCACATATGCTTGATAGCAGCCAAATTAAATACCTCCCGTGGACCAAGAGAAATTGCTGCCCTGCAGTTACACATGGGCTTTTCAAATGCTAAGGTAAAAATAACCAGAAAACTGCGGAGAAGCCTTAGGACGGCACCACATAGGGAGAAAATACTCCGAAATTAAATAATAATAATAATAATAATAATAATAATAATAATAATAATAATAATAATAATAATAATAATAATAATAATAATAATAATAATAATAATAATAATAATAATAATAATAATAATAATAATAATAATAATAATAATAATAATAATAATAATAATAATAATAATAATAATAATAATAATAATAATAATAATAATAATAATAATAATAATAATAATAATAATAATAATAATAATAATAATAATAATAATAATAATAATAATAATAATAATAATAATAATAATAATAATAATAATAATAATAATAATAATAATAATAATAATAATAATAATAATAATAATAATAATAATAATAATAATAATAATAATAATAATAATAATAATAATAATAATATAATAATAATGATGATGGTGATAATAATAATAATAGTGATGATGATGATGATGATGATGATGATGATGATGATGATGATGATGATGATGATGATGATGATGATGATGATGATGATGATGATGATGATGATGATGATGATGATGATGATGATGATGATGATGATGATGATGATGATGATGATGATGATGATGATGATGATGATGATGATGATGATGATGATGATGATGATGATGATGATGATGATGATGATGATGATGATAACGAAGCAGTGATAACAGCTGTTTAGTTGAACAAGGGAACTTCTGTTAGGATATAAATTAGTTTTATATTAATTACAGTTTTCCCAGAAGAAGACCCTGCGGTAGGCCAGCCCCTCACTTCTATAGACAAAAATTAAATGCTAAACACCGAAATAATAATTTTGTTGTTGTGGCATACTGGCGATGAAAAATGTGAAACCTCTTTTAATTATAGGAACATACAAGTTGTTTTATCTTAATAGGTGTACTGTCAGAACTCGACACAGTTGAAATCAACATCATTATAACTTCAAGATCTAAGAGGAACAAAAAAGGGCAATGAAAGTTGGGTGATTATGTGACATCTCTAATTGAATATACAAAGGAACGTGGTCGACAACAGGGGTGTTTATTATGATAAGGAGGAAAGGAAAGATAATATTGCAACATGGGAATTTATAAATGAAGTGATTATTATAATCAAAATGACCTTGTTTTACAGGGAGTTTGTATAGCGAGTATACACAACAACAAATGATACGTAATATCAGGGAAAACATGCTATCTGAAACAATACTTGAATAGAATACTATCAATAGTACCAATACTGTTACTAGAGAATCTGTATTGTATATGAAAACAGAGAGACTGGCGTATGATTTAGACTAATTGTACACAAATGTGACAAACAGTTAAAGGTTAGATATTTTCGTTACCTAGTTGCTGTACTAGAAGAAGAGGGTACATCTAACATGGATAGCGATCAAAGATCAGCACTGAGAAGAAAGTAATAATAATTGGAAAGTTTAATGCAATATCATGGGACAAAAATAACACTGATAGTACAGAAGGAAGGGTCTTTAAAACAATGTTACACATAGCATAGTTTCGTCTGGAGTAGAAATATGGACTTAAAAATAACGCTAATAACTTTAAATTACAATAACGGACTTCTGCAGAAGGCCATCCAGAATATGCAGGAAATACAAACTAAGGACCGCAGGAATACGAGCATTTGTGTAAGCGGAGGTGTTCTTACAATTATTCACAGCACTCTGTAAAAAGCAACTTGACGACATCTATTAAATACAGAAAAAGCTGAGATTAACACTTACAAACGGGCGGAACACTCGACTCAAATCGCCAAAATGAATTCATAATGAGAAAATGGTATCAGGTATGTACCACAAAGGTGACACAGCTTGTATAGAATAGGGTAGCCTAGCCGCGTAGTTGAAGATCTGGCAATGATGTTATTGTATAGCCTTAGGTATATAGGGATGAACGGGTGCTCCTCCTAACCCCGAAAGATACAGAGATGCTCCTTTCAAGCATTGGGAAAACTCAGTGGAGAGAAACCTTTATTGTCCATCCATCCCCGTAACCGCTAATCCGGGATGATAGCTTGGTTGCAAAAAATAATTTGATTGCTCCTTATTAGAGAAGGCTTTTAACAATCTCGGGTAAGGGTATCATGGTAATACAATGGAGGTAACTGATCTCGTCCACCCACATCACATCAAAGCACCACCGTCTTGTGAGTGAGAAGGGAAAACAAACCTCGTTGTGATGGTGTTATGCTCAGTCAACATGGGAAAGCTTTGTTTGTGATATCCGGCTAAAAATTCACATCTCCAAACTGATTAAGGGTGGAACTGAGATGGACTTATTGCAGAAAATGATGAGTGGGGAATCAGAATTAATAAAATCCTCTGTGAACTCTATGGGGACATGGAAATTGTGAAACCGATCAATAGTGCAAGAACTAGATGAGCAGGACATATAAAATGGGGAAAGAAGGGATCCCTATTACAAAGGGAATGAAGTATGAAAACAGAAGAAAGGAGGTATGTGGAAAGAGCAAGGAATAAATGGATGGAGAACACAGAGTAATATATATGAAGTAGTTGAGTATTTTAGGATGGAGGAAACAGTTGTATAATACTCAAAGAAAATAACTGTTTTCTATAATGAGAGAGGTTCTAGCGCTTCAAGTGCTGTAATATCATGTAGCATTATAGCCCTTGCAGAACAGTGACTAAGGAAAGTCATTTGAATGCAACATCGGACTTTTGCATTTGAACAAAAGTTCAATATCGACGTTTCACCGGATTACACGATGGTGGCTGCCTACATAAGGCATTTTATATGAAGCCCTATGTAGGTATGCGCGTGTTGGTCTATTTGACTGTGACCACTGTAATTCCAAAACTAAAAGCTTTCTAAACACCATCCTCAACATTTAAGTTTAAGATCAGTACCTTCTAAGGATATGACACAACGATGTTCAAGGATATCCTAAAACTCAAGCAATTGCTTGTATGAACATTTTTTCATTATTTTAATTTTTTAATATCTCTGGCAACTGTTTTAATCTGTAATTGGCTTCAAATATTTGTGAAACAACCTTAATTGTATATAACAAATAGCCCGTCAAGTTTTCATGATCCTGTATGACCACTGAGTAACTGATGAACCTTAAAAGGTGTACAAAATCTTACTTCAGAAAAAATTTAATCTAGTTAAAGCACAGAACTTAATACACATAGCACTTCTTGTAACGCTAACCTCTCAAAAGATACCTTTTTTATTAGTTTGAATTTTCATGCGACATGTAGCTATTGTTGTTTCTATGGTCATGCACACAGCATGACACCTCAAAGCCGTTATAGAACGATCCAATGTGCAGATGTGTAATACAAGTTGAACTCGATTACCAACAAATAGGAAAAAGTAGCTTTTATAAGAATACTTTATACAAGAAAATTAAAAATAGAAGTTCCTTGCAGTTTTGAAAGAAGGGCTTATAATTAAATTTCCTAAAACAAAAGTTAGAGACCTTACTGTGACAGTTGGGGAGATGTTATACTGATGAGTATCTCCAGCAAAGTACTTCCCAGATTAAGCTTAAATATGTTTCTAAATATAATAGAACTTCAGCTTCTCAGATAACAGACACGTTTCCGGTGACACCAAAGTTGTGTGGATTCATAAACACGCTAAGAATTATCGGCGACAAAGCAATCAACTGCGAACTACATTATGTTTGACGTTCATCGATTTAGAGAAGGCGTTTGATTCATTAAACCAAAACATCGTGTGGGACGTGTTGGAAGAATATGCAATACCAAATAAAATATTAACTCTCATACAGTGCATGCATTAGCATTACAGCTTAAAATACTACGCGAAGTAAGACTCACGGAAAACATTGAGGTTATGAATGGTGCAAAACAATTATATTATTGCTTGTGATTGATGTGATGAGAACTATTGCAAATACAAATAAAGATATACATTGGAGGTTAAATAACAGATTGAAAGAGCTTAAATTTGTTGATGATATTGATTATTACAACATAGACATACAGATATGTACTGCAGATTAATGAAGTTACAGGAAGATGGCTGGTCTAAATATCAATGGAAATAAAACTAAAGAATTTAGAATAAATGGACAAAAATGAGTAAATATACATTTCGAATAATTAAATATAATAAGTAACTAAATTTTCCAATGTAGGATGCATAGTAGCACTAAATGGAGGAACAGATAAGGATATTAGCCAAAGAATTCAAAATCAAATGTGGCATTTATGCCATTATATCAAATATGAAGAAATAATAAAAAATAAAAAATACACTAAAATTCGGATTCGTGAAACAAATGCACAATCTGTTCAACTATAAGCTTGAAAATTTCTCAATTAAATTTGAATAAATTACAAAACTTTAGTTGTAGAATTTATGGCAAAGTAGGAAACAAAACCCATTGATACGCAAGTAGGAAGAGAAAATGAAAATGAATAGGCAAGGTATGAGGAGAAACGAAGAGAAACGTTGAAAACGACCATGGAAGAAGTGATTCTAGCAAAGAGAAAGACAGGGAGTGAAGTAGAAAGACTTGCAACACAGAGGACAAGGTGAAGGAACTTCACAGGAGTTGTATGTTCCCTAGGGCTCAATGTTGATGAGCAGATAAGCAGACATGGGGAATGAAGTGGATGGAATAATGCTCCCCTGACCCCTTTGTTCATTGAGCTTAAAGTTACCTGACATATAATGAAGATAAGGGTAAACGCTGGTTGTAAAGCCTTATGCAGGTGGCTTGACTTAACCAGTTTTAAAGGCTTAGTCCTTAACTTTAAACAACTAGGTGGACCCAGTAAAGGATGAAACAGGGGTAGAAATTGCTGTATAAGGTGCAGGTATATAATTTTAAAGAGTTTTCTGGGATACTTTCCAAAGTTAATAATCAAATTAAACCTTAGAATTATCAAACCATGACATGCAAAATTTGCATACCAGAAGTAGTAGCAAAGTGTATAGTAAATTCGCGCTCAAACAGGGTTTAAATAAAATATTTTATCGTGGTTTTAATTTGTGAACCTTTTTATAAGCTACAGCTAGCCAAACGGAGCTGCCCGAGGTTCCGGTACTACTCGGACGAGGCCCAGTTGGCTGGCTCTCGACTTATAACCACATAGTTCAGCACTCCTCAATTTTAATGGATGAATTCTTGCCCCGTAATATCTGCTAAATCAATTAATAAAACCTTCTATATCAAACCACAAAACACGACACAAAACAATAGATCCGCACAGTAATATACTCATTCACCGAGCGGGATGGCTCAGGCGGTTTCGTTACATTGATTACCTTTAAATTTTTTATTTTAATTTCCTTAAGTAGTTTAAATTAAAATTATGATTTGTAGTGTCATAGATATAAATAATTATCTTAGGTTGTGATATATTTGTCTTTTCGGGAGTCACCGGTTCGATTCCCATGGCCGACCTACCTGACCCATGGGTCTTTTCGGAGTATTTCCCGGGTCGCTAGGCGAATGCTGGGTAGGTTAATTACATCCCCCGAATTTCCTGTCCGTTCATTTCATCTCCATTATCATTTCACATCACCTCTCATCTGCTGGTCTGTTTCAGGATAGAAGTGTCGGTGGGTGTCTCGGCGGTGCATGGCCGAGGAAAATTACTTCCTCCGGTAGGTCGGTTGCCGGTCTCCGCTCTTCTGCTGGGACAATATCGGGACCGCCAGCCAGGGACCTTAAGGGTTCGGATCGCCTGCCTTGGTACCATTAGGGCTCAGCTGCTGGGCTCGTTGCTGTCCCCCTGTGGGGGAATGAGTTCGTTGTCCTGGCCTTTCGGGGGAAGTCTCTATCCAAGTAAACTGTAGGGACCCTGCCCTCTGTACTGTCGTGGCTGCTTGGTTCGGCGGCCCTCTGTCTCCTTCGCCTCATCCTTCCTCCCGGGGGTACCCCCACTTCGGGCATAGGAACAATGGGCCCAGCATGGTGGCCTACGTACAAAATCCCCTCCGGATGAAATCCCAATCCCCAATATACTCATTCACTGCGATTCGCATGACTCGAGACGTTGTTGGCCATTGAGGCCAGTAAATGCGATAATGTCGCCTTAAGAAAGCCGTAACGTTAGGTATGTATGTTCGCATCAGGCACATTAACAAGCTTTCATTTCGTTTCATGTTATGAATTCACCCGAATGAAAAAAGTACATTTCTGGTTCTTTCAATGTGAATGTGCATTTGGAGTTCCTTATATGAAGAAATACCACACACAAATGATTACCAAGTCTCAAAATAGTAGTTATTATTTCTACAAGTAGCCTTAATTACAAATATATAATGTCCTACGCGTATTTAAATACCTATTTATATTTAAAAATCTTTTTCAGTTCTTAACTTTTTTAGCATAGCTAAAAAGTTTAATGCAATCCACGAAGCATATATAGAGGCATATAGAGAGAGAAATATGATAGAGGCTTCCATTTCACTACATTTTTACAGAATATCTTTAAATAAAATTAAGCACAATATTTTACATCATTATTTTTCTAAATTACAAAATTATGGTTGGAAGCAGAGAACTTTTTGAATGTTTGGTCATTCTACTCAAACACGGCACAAGTTTTTGCAACCAAGATTACAATAATGCGTAAAAATTATGGGCGTGCTAAATTTCATCCATTTCCCCGCCACCTTGCTTATTTTTGGCATATTCCAAGGGTGTATTTTCAAGAATATTGTTCACTTCTAACTACACTTTGCATGGAAACCTTTTCAGTAGTTTTACTTTTTCGAACATAGTTCTTCTGTAATCTGCTTAAGATATTTGCATGGAAAATTAGAATTACACTTACGTTTTCTATGAATACTCTGCATGACTTCCACATAATTGTTAAACCGTAACAGATGGGCAAGATTTTGCTACAAAAGATGTAGATTTTGGTATAGGCACACCATTTAGGTCGAATAATGCCTTTTGCTGCTCTATTTCCGAGATATTCTTTGTTAATAGTTTGAATTTTCAAATACTTTTAAATTTTCAGGTGATAAGTGGCTCATACTTTTTCTACTGCTCTTGCAAGCTGAAGCAGCAAGGTGGGTGAAGCAGGGTTGAGCAATGAAGTTTATCTCAGGGTATGCGTGAGTATGTATGAGAAGGATGGTTTTAATGACACTATAATGCCCGTTTCAAACTGGTTTAATGACTGCTTCTTTTTTCCATAGCACCAAACTCGAAGTTGCCAACCAAGTGTTACCAATATCACTGTTTAGAGTTACTATATGTGAAATGCTTATTACTCGATAAAACTTAATTCGTTCTTCACGTATATATGAACCGACAAATATCTTCGCTCATCGCTTCCTGTCTGCCCTCGACCAAAACAGAAGAAGAGGTCTGCCCTAATCGGCTCCAAGCCACTATCTGAATGTCCACAGCTCCGCGTGGATGTGTGTGACTTTCACTTTCTCGAAGCCCTTTATTCAACAAAAGATTCCCTTTGTGACTATTTTGTCATGCCATTATGAAGGGTCCGAAGAATACCCTAATCAAATAAAGTCAAGTTCTACCCTTTAGAACTCTGCTAAGGACACTGTTTCTTACGTTTCTTTTGTTAAAACAACTATTCACCCCAACTGCTATTCGACTCAACTGCCCCTGCACGTGTTGTAACAAAGAACCAACATTCTTTGAAATCCATCATGATTCTTTACTTATTTCAATCCTTTAATTTCGGTATCAAGGCAATATATAATTTTAAAGTTTTACATAGGCATTCTGCTTTTGAAAATAACTAAAGATTTATGATTATTTTCTCTATATACAACAAAAGTGAAAATATACTTGTATACCGAAAATTTATCTCTATTAACAAAGATAGGTAGTTAGAATAATAAGCTGTTTTAAGAACAGTTTCTAGGAGTTATATATTAATTGTAGCATCCAGAGATCATACATGTTACCAAGGACTAGACGTTTTCGTTTCTAATATTAATATGTGCAGAATATTATTTTAATTCGATAAGTATTTCATCATTTGAGCTTATAAAAACCGATTTCGGAGAATTAACAGTAAACTCATCTATAGTATATAGGTTCCTTCAACTGCAAAATGGGTTTTCGTTATGAACTATTTTTAACTTTGGGACCACTCACTAGTGCCGTATCTTAATAACTTATCCATGGGGCTTCACATAGCATACATTGCTACTAGAAATTCATTTTTATGGAAACTCAACGGTATAACATTAAGTTTCCAAACAGCAGGAAAGATTGTTAGAAAAAAAATGGAATTCGGGATGCTTAAGAGAATATCAGTTCATTTTATTAAATGGAAATATAATAACTTAATTTTTGAATAAGACACCAGCATAAGTCCATATTAATGTATGTTGTAGTAAGAATTCTATATTTGATATTCCTTATAACTAACACACTAATGCCCGATTACACCAACAGATCTTCAGGCTTAACACGGCTGTTGGGCTATTTAACAATGGTTATAACAAAAATTGCATTCCTTCCCTTAAGGGTTGTA